>JAREIS010000077.1:0-1200000 GCA_030060385.1 Muscicapa striata striata | reverse complement strand
CATATGGTGTTTTTACAGTTGCTACAGCCCACAAAAGGTACAAGAGATTCCTGAAAATTCCTAGAGGTGGTGCTTCTATAATTTTTGATGAGAGGCAATGGAGCCCCTGTTGATACTAAGGTATTAAGGATGATGAAAATGACCTGCTTATTTGAAACCTGAGCTGATAAATCTTACATTCTCCTCCCTTGCTTGGTTCTTTTATACTTCCAAAACATGTGAGATGTTTAAAAAAATCCAGGCTCAGAAACAGAAGTCATACCTCAATTATTTCTCCATCTATGGATCCTACTGCCTCTGTTCATAGTGGGATATGATATGACATTGCAAGATAGCAGGTTTTCTGCCAATGTACAGTAGGATATACCTCCCATTCTCTGCTCAGCAATGTTTCTGTGCCAAAATGAAGCATATTAATCTTTCTTATCAAACTTTTTGATCATGCAAAAGAGTTCTACAAATCAGATATATGTTCCCTGAGGATGTGTCTGCTTGAACATGATATGCCAACATTCAAGGTATGAATACCATTAGTAATGTCTTAAAAGTTTGTGGGTTTCCCCCAGTAATAAATGAAACATTGACCAGAAATACTACCCTGCCTACTGGAATCTACTAACCATGAGACCTGCAACTATTATACTGAAAATCGGATGATTTAAGCTTGTATCTGCATTTCACTGTGTAACACCCTCACTACTGTTAGGAACCAACCAGCTCTTTGCTGTAGCCTTCACATGTAAAACAGGCCTCCTCTCATTCATGGGATGAGACTCAAGTTCATACTGTGGAGCACACTGGTTCCACTGAGAAGGAGAGCCTTACTAGGGTGTAAGCAACCTCAAGGTACCTCTTCACTTGCATGTTCATCCTTTAAGACAGCTAAACCTGATGCAAAGATTTATTTTCTTTCTTCCTTTCAAGAATTTCCCATTGCTTTGATTCAATAGAAGGAGATAAGAAGAAAAATGGTCTAGAAGAGCAGAAGACCTTTGAGCACTGATTTATTTTTCAGTATGGTATGAGAAAATCACAAATGTGTTACTTCATTTCTTACCCAGATAGCCAGCCAGCCATGCATCCAGCCATCTTTTTCCAACAAAAATCAGTCAAAGGTTTGATGATGTTTTTTGCATCAAGATTTTGGCTCAGAGTACAAAGATTTGCCCCACATTGTGTACACTGCACACAATCCTTTATTTGTAGCACATGACTCAAATAATGGAAGAGTTCTTCCTTAAAGAAAAACCAAACAAACCAATGCCATAACACAGACACACTTCAGAGCTATATCTTATTAATTATTATGTTGGAATGGGGACAGCACCACTCACTGAAGGCTATACACTGGTGAAGCAGCACTGAGCATTGAAATTAAAATGCAAGTAATGACTTGAAATTGGATGTTCATTTCCACAAGCAGAACAATTCTTAAACTCATTCTTAAAAATAGACACCATGCTATCTGTGCATAAGAAGGAAATGTCTGCTTTTTTTTTTTTTTTTTTTTTTTTTTTTTTTTTTTGGCTTAGGGTGTTTATGGATCAATGTAAGGACTCTCAGATACTTTGACTCTGAGTGGAGCACAGATGTCTAAGACAGGCAATGTTTGTAGCACTTCCTTTCCGTGCTGTATTTAAGCCCGAATATGCAGCAAACAGTATATAACAACTCAGATACATATGAAGAACAGTTACCATCAGGATACATGCTTGCCCATTTATTCTCTGTTTCCCAGAGAAAGATATTCAATCTTGGATGTTTGACTTGCCTTTTGAACTAGTCTGATACATTACTGAAGCATCACAGAGTCCAATTAATGCTTCAATCTACCTCCTTTGAATTAATGCAATTACTTTAGGGATTACTTTCATCCATGTAGTTATTTATAGCTTTCAGGTCTTATGTAGAAAACCTCCGCACTCAAAGAAACAAGCCACCAAGAAAATAAATTTTCTAAGTATATTAAAAAGTTGTTTTCCCTTCCCTAAGAATAAAGGGAGGCTAAGTCATCAAATAACCAGTCATTCACCAGCTATCACACAATGATAATGAGTGTAACACTTCTCATTCAGAATGCAGAGGGAAGGTACCATATTCACAGACACATGGGAACTGCTGGGAAATACTGTATTTTTAAGTGGTGTGTGCATATTTCTTATTGTAAATATTGCATCCAAATGTGGAAGAGCATAGAGTGCTGTTTGAACACATGGATTATATTTTAACACTTTCAGCCATTCAGAGCTAGATGACTTAGCAGATACATATTTTTCTCATTAAAAAAAAAAACAACCAAAAAAAAAAAAAAAAAAAAAAAAACCAAAAAAAACCCAAACAGAATAGATCTTTATACCAGAAGTTACAGCACTGAACTAGTACATGGAAGGGTTCAGGTATGAACTTCAGTGTATCCCATAATTTTAAAAAACAAAGAAATTCCTTCAGGATACAGAGGTAGAGATCCATGTGAAGAATAAGCCAGTCTGGTTCATAAACATGCAGCTCAGATGCTGATGACTGAAAATTGACCTTGTGTTTCAGATAATGTTCAAATGAAACGTGAAAAAAATTCACTTTCAAGGTGAATTCTTTAACTTATTTGTCAAACAGGGGTAGATGAACACATCTTCCCTACACCTCTATCTATCATACCAACCCATAATGATGCTGTGAGGAAATCCTGGTGTTCAGAGCACCCTGTTCTGTGGGACACAATATCTGACAAGTCTTTTGCCAGGGTTAAAGTAGCAATAACTTAATTTCACCAAAAATTTAATTATATTTAGACCCATTTGCAGGAGCTTAGGCAAGCAGGTTGCATTATGCAGTGGAACCAGTGTGCTCCACAGTATGAGCCTGAGTCTCATCCCATGAATATCCCAGCTGGGGGATTTTCTGGAATATCCAAAGCTTCCCTGCTGGTTTGAGACATGTATTTTCCCTGCAAGGAGCCAGATGTTGGAGAGAAAAATTCAAGAAACAGACCCAGCTGCCTTTCTGATTCTCCCAGGATGCCAAGTCAGACTTGGAAAGCATTCACAGATTTTACAAGTTAGACCTAGTCCATGCCATCAGGAACAAAAATCTTGCTCTTGATAGTTAAGTTCCTTTGCATGTAGGGAGCCCTCAGCAGTGACCCAATACCAGTTTGTCCAGTCACAACAGAGAAGGGTAGTGCCTTTCTGTTAGACCTTCCTAGTTCATTCCAGGTATTTTAGCTCAGCTCAAATCTTTTTATCTAATAGATAGTTAAAAATCAACTCTAAATATAGTGTAGTGTAACTGTGTAATGATATGTTTATGTTCAGCTAGGGGAAAAAAAGTAAGTGAAAAGAGTAACAGTTAACAGTGTCACCTCCTGTTGTGCCCAAACTGTGAGATGCAGAAACTGGAGACAGCCTGCATAAAATTAACAAATAGCTGATCTGTGGAACCATATATTCAAACCTGTCTACAAAAGATTCTTCTCTCCTCTACACCAAGCTCTATTACAATAGAATATGACAAAAATGCTTTAATAATGAAAAAGAAATAGCTGAAATTGTTTAATACAGGTAACTTTAAAGAAAATTTCCTTCATTTTAACTACAATAAAGCTATTAAATAATAGAAGCAAGAGGATGGATAAAGCTGCTTTGTTGCAGCTGTGTCAGAAAAATTAGTCCTTCCCCAGGGGTTAACTGATTTGCTCCAATCAGAAGAGTGGTGCAGTTCTGGTTTCTCCTTCTTTTTTTAAAAAAAAATTAATTAATTTATCATTACACAAGGTATCTCTGAGTTTATTTTCTCTCAATGTCTCCTGGAAACTGAAGCAACAGAAAACCAGAATTAGGTTGAAACCACAGACTTTGGATTTCCAACACATTAAATCTCAATCTGGAGTTTTGATATAGATTTTGATACAGATAAAAAGGCATCTCCAAAACTGATCTTCAGAGCTATAAGTTTTGTAACACTGACAGCCCCATAACCCAGAAGCATCTCAATCTGGGGATTTTGTTTAGTGTCTGTTTCTGCCTGTCTTTGTCTTTTCTTTCAAAACACTTTGTAAAGACCAGAATCTGATGAGTAGCAGCCCAGAACCTGCCAATACTTAGCAATGCCCTTTGCACCAGCAAGGAGTTACAATTCATGGTCAAAGGGTGCTCTCCACAAAACATACTGTGAAAATTTTAGGGGACATAGGCTTGAAATTTTCATATTTTTCTCATTTATTTACAAGTGTTCTAAAATGCTACTCATGCATTGCTCAGGTATTCCTATGCATAACACTACTGTCTTTTAAAAGTGTGCTTAGCCTTGAAATGAGAAAGTAGTGTCTTCTTCCTAGAGTATTTAAACAGTAGAATTGAAGTAAAGGATCCCCTTTCCTCGGCCCAAATATCTGTAAACCTCAGCTCAGTGGGGCGTAGTTGAACTGCTCTGACACACAGCCTCTTGCACTCTTTGTCTCTCTGATCCCCACACCAACAAAATCATTAAAGAAAATTTCATCCCAAACTGAGCAGGCATCAGAGACCAAGGCCTGTCATCAATCTCAGTGGCCAAATGATCTCTTTGAAAATCTGAAGGTGTTGAAGATAGTCACAGTCTAAACCTTGTTGAATAAAAAAAAAAAAATCATAAATTTATAACTCCCATATCAGGAATTCAGATATTTGTACCCATAACTCACTGTTTGTTACTTAGGAACAACCCCTTCTCTGTCCTTCAGTCTGAAGACCTCCTTGTACTTCTTTGCTCATGGCAGTGGATTTTTTTAAATCTTTGAGAAGACAGGTGATGTGAAATTCTTTTGACAATCATTCGACACCATAAAAACTGGTGGGGTCAGGCAAAAAGAGAGTGTTTGACTTTCTCAACAAGGGCAAATGGGATTTCTAATGTATATGTTACAAAACTTTTCCTTTTTACAAAATGCAGGAAAGAAGTAACTAAATGAACTTCATTTAGGCCTATTACAAGAATTCTAAAACTGTTTATCTGAGTTGAAGTTTTGCAGACAATTCTTTGACATGCTGTGATGTTATTGTAATCAACATAGAAAAGTTCCTAACAAACCAAGAATTTTCACCACAGGTAATAAATACAGCATTTTGTGAAGAAAATATCCTCATCGTTCATTTCAAAGATCTGGTGACCCTGCTCTGAAGTTCTCGTTTACACTTAGTAATTTAATTTTTTCTTCACATTCCTGCACATTGCTTTGACTATGCTTTCCATAAGAATGACAGTGTACTGGAAGTCAAAATCCTGCCCCTGAAAAGTCTCTAATCCAGCTTGACAATGCAGGAGTTTTGAGAATGGCAGATGAGCTTGAATACAGTCCAGAAATTAGATGTGTTTAATGTATAACTGCATTTTTTGAAGGATTAATCTGCAACAAAGGCATCCCCACCCCTGGAAATCTTGGGATAGAGCTATTTTATTTTTTAATTCTCTGCTACTAAAACTGAGTAGAAGATGTCATGTCATTACAGAATGGAGAATACAGCCTCTGAATGGTTTAATTTCTGCTGGAGTTGCACAGTTCAGAGGCTGAATTTGACACATCTTGTGTATTGTGGACTGGACTCTTTTGGTGCATTGCCAGTCTGAATAAATCTTTGTGCTGGTTCAGAGGAGAAATTTGGCCAATGCACATAAAGGAGGACAATGAGGGAAGGATTTGACAGTGTCTGCAAATACCCCAGAACCTGCAGTGCCTGCTGCAGGCAGGCAAACAGAGTGACCTGTCAAATGAGGGTATCAGAGAACAGGACTCCAGCCTTTGGTGTCCATGTTTTGTGTGCACCTTCCTGACAGAGTGCCCCTCTTGTTGGGGCTAATTTTCTAGGATTAAGCTTTCTCTTCAATTAAGACAGTAATAGTATTGCAACAGTGCACTTTAAAAGGTTTCAACCAATCTTCTTGAATTATTGTAGAGTCAGATAAAAAGCCTGGAGTAGCTGCAACAAAAGCATTATTTTCTATAGTGCACCTCAGTCACCTCCTAAACCAATATTCTATAAAATAAAATTTAGCTAATAGAGTTCTTGACCTTGCAGCTACAATTTCTAATTGAGTATATTTAGTCAGTGAGCTCTTATTTTTGTAACATAGCATTCCCTGTGTGGTGGATGCTCATCTCACTATCGAGCCATGTTGGTTATTTTACTCAAAACTTGTTTTAATATACTCTGCAGCACCTAGAACAAGAAACACACACACTGTGTATCCATCATTTCCATCTCGATGAGGAGAAAACAAAGGGATAATTATAAACTGCATCTCATATTGTTACTCTTACACTCGGCATGTGCATCTTTTTTTTTTTTTTTTTTTTTTTTTTTTCCCCCACAATAAAGTGATTCTGCTGTGGAGATAGCACCAGGTGCATGGGGGTGACCTCACACACACACCAAATCGGGAGCTGACATCCATCACACTTTGAAATTTTGGATTTCATCATTTCCTGATCTTTCTAAAGGGATCACAGCACCTGGCCCTCACAGCTGTAGTTCATTTAGAAAGCAATTTAAAAACCGAGAAAAAAGCAAATGACATCTTGCTGCCTCAGCCTTGTCATTAAGTACAGCAGAATGGCCTTCATTTATGAGACACATGGCTAAGAATTAATATCTTTCAGTGCTTTCTCAAGTTGAGATTACAAAAGGTTTGAAAGACCACTAAATAATTAGTACTATGACTGAGGCAAGCAAAAAAAAAAAAAAAAAAAAAAAAAAAAAAAAAGAAAAAAAACCCAAAAATAACAAACCCAAAAATCTCCTCTCTTCTTCATTATGGATATTGAGAATCACACTGACTTCAACATGTTCCAAATGCAGTGGCCTTTGAGCATTTTGTCCTCACTATATAGTAAACCTTCAGCTTCTATTTCCTCCCCTTTTCATCCTCTTTAGTGCTCGAAGCTTTGTACATATATGGATACCTTCTCTGTACAGTTAAATGCCTTTTTGCATACAAACTGTTTCTCTGCATCTGCAGGGGCTGGACTTCAGCACTTAAGTTAAAGAATTTAAAGGTTTGTAATATCCTATCCCTTTTTCTTCACTGTTCTGTTACATTGTGATTTGCTGCTTACAGTTTTTTTCTTTTTTTTTTTTTTTCTTTTTTTTTTTTTTTTAGATTTATCATTTTATGGCTGAATTTAATGCTTGTGGAATGAAGGGCTGATGACACTGGCTGGAGCCAGCCAGCAGGCGGGCAGGTGCTCAGGAGCTCTCCCCACGCAGCGCTGCCAGTGCACGGCAGACCCGCAGCATCCTGCATCCTCCATCCTGCATCCTGCATCCTGCCTCCCCCTCCTGCCCCCAGCTCTCCTCCGGCACTGCCACCCTGCCAAACTGCAGCCAGCCTTTTGGAACAGCAGCTCACAAGGTTTTATGCTTCTTAAGAAGAATTCACTCTTCGGAGTTTTAAGAAAAGCTTAAAAAGGTCTTGGATGTGTGCCCGTCCTGTCTGTGCAGTGTGAACCTGGGAACTCATACCTGTTTGGGATTCTGCCATGAGTCTTCATGTGCACATCAAATCCGTACTGCCCAAAGCTTCCTCCCATCCTTACTTTGGGTTAAACTCACTATTTTCTGAAAGTTTTTAGAAAAACAGAGCTTGTATGCTGGGTAAGTAGAGGTGTTTAATCCTTTCAGGCAGTGTAGCTGGAGTTACAAGTGTCATCTGATAAGAGACCCAGTTGTAAATATTTATATCATAGAAATAATGAGGTTACAAAATTCTCATTTGTCCTGTTGATTCAGCATCCTTGGATAAATTTGAAAGGATTTCACATGCAAAGGCAATTTAAATAATAAATAATGACATTTTTATTTTTTTTTCTATTGTACTAACTCAGTGCACTACTATCTGCTGTATTTAGGTGGCTCCTATTTCAGTTCATGGAATTGCAAATTGGCATTTTGGTCTTCTGAAATTACCTATGAATCTTTCCCTCGAAGAGTGCTTCCAAGCATTGCACTGAAGAGGATGTCAGGACCCATAGGTTTTGGGTTCATCTCACTGGACAGTCAGAGACCATGTTTGCTGGTAGGGGCTGGATGCTGGGACAGTGTGTGAACATGTGTTTGAACATGAATAGCTCCGTGCTGGATCTCAGCCTCATAGCAGTGATACCTAAATGGATTCATAGTGCTTTGCTGAAATCTTCTGGGATTGAATCCACTTACTCTCAATTAATATCAAACTAAACAATTATAGTTGTATTCTTTCAATAATTTTCACTGCAAGGTAAACATTTCAGACCTAGGAGAAAGCCCAATGAAATCAATTAACCCTTCTGTGGATTTGAAAAGGATTTGCACCATTCCCTTTCCGCTACCACTATACTCTCTATTCCCCCACCTCTAAGAAAATCATCCTCCCAAAAGGTTATGCTGTGTTTTAGTTAAACTGCTCATTGTCTTAGGACCCTGCTGATCAGAAATGCATGTTCCTCTGGGCCTTTTTGAGCTACCCTGCCTTCACATGTGGATTCAGACTACAGCAGGACACATCTTCCCTCTTGCCAAACAGTATTTCTGTCTTCTGTACTAGCTCATTCCCCAAAATGCCACACCCAGCTCTTCCCTCTGAGAGTCATATCCAACTGACTCTGTGCATGCAGAGCTTTCACTAGTAAATAATCTCAGGGAGCCAAATTATGTGTTCTGGAGGGGGTAGTGCTCTCAGAGGCTATTGGCAGTCATTCAGATGACAACCAGCTGCAAAGAGCTTTAAGAACAGTGCTGTACACATACACACAAACACATAAAGAAAATTAAAAAGGGTTGACTGACGACATATTGCCCTTGATTGGGTAGTGAGGAACCTGCAGTCAAGAAAATAGAAATTTGGGAAAACAGGAAAAAAAAAAAAAAAAAAAAAAGTTAAAAAATTTGGCTTGTAGATCTAGATCAGGCTTCAATTCAGCCTTCAGTTGCTGAGAACAGGCGATGGTGATTTCTGCTTGATTAGCCTTAGTTCACTTTTGTTTTTCCTATTGTCTGTTGATTTTACTAGAAGGGCATTGTTGCCTGTAGTTTTGTGAGCAGGAAGCTCTGTAGGAGCAGAGTAACTCATGAGCACTCTAATTGGCATAGCTCCCTTGTAAAAGGTATTGACAGAAATAGTAGCAGAAAGCCTGTATGTTCTGACTGTATCCACTACCTAGACTGTGGCCTTCCAGTCTTCCACAGAACACACTTTGACAAAGGTGTATAGGGTGCTAATAACTTTTGTTTCAGTTGCAGTACACATATCTGGTTCTGAGTCCCTGGGAGAGTAGACCATAAAGTGCTTCTGTTTCCCCTTGAAAGGGATGGAGTCGAAATACAAATACAGCTGTATGATCTCTGTGGGGGAAAGTTCATTCCTATTATAGGGAAAAGCCAGATTTTCATCAATGTTTCCAGAAAACAATGCACAATTATTTTTGCAAAGAGAAGAGTTTAAAATCTATGTAGAGAAGGAGATAAAAAAAGAGAAAGAAAAAAACCCTAAACAACTAAACACTAAATGTGTACATATTAAATGATGTATCTGTTTTATCAGATACATCTCTACAAAAGGGAAAACACATCTGCCATTTTCTGAGACACACCATCTTTCTTTTCCATGCTCTAATCTCTCATAAGAAGAAATAGTTTGTCTCTACTGGATATTCAGCTTATTTTCCTGGATTCTTGATGTGAACTCATTTTCTCAGCAATTATTTGTGCATCCTATGAGCTCTGTAGGGGAGTGGCGCTTAATATGGGAATTTAAAAGGCAGACAACAGGCTTAATTTCAACTTGAAGTCACATCAGACCTGTGAAAGAACAGAATTGCCTATTGTCTATGCTACCTCTGTGCCCTGACTGTAGACAAAGACCAGAAAACTCACACAGATGACTACAGTCACCCTTCTGACTCTGACATACAACCAAGTTACCACAGTTCAAGCAAACAAAAGCCAAGCTGCACCACTTGTACAGGCTTTCAGAGTCTGCAAGTACAGTGGAATTGCAGTTTCTTCAACCTGCAGTCAGTGAGAGTTGCTTTAAAACATTGTCTTGCACTTGCCATGGACAGCAAGTAAAGAACACAGTGGTGCCTGTGACTGTTCAGCTTCGTGGGTGCACAAACACAGCCCCAAGCTGATTTGTGTCTACTGATGTAATGCAGCCCGTGGTGATGTCAACAGTGTTGCTGCACACATGGGCACACTTGCTCTCAGTACTGTGGGCAAAGGAGGAAAAGGGTGGAAAGATCATTCATCAAAAGGATTTTGAGAATGTCAGCGGATGAAAATAGAGACATTTACCCAAATTTTTATGAATCTGTATATTATCAGAGGTCTGGGAAATATCAAACTGTCATTTCAAAAAAAAATCCCTATAGTTAGTTATGCTTTAGGGGTCTTTAATAATATTATCTACACTCAGAATATTTTAAATTCATAACTGGGTACATAGATTAGTCTCCCAGCACAAAGAACTAACCTATTTCAGTGCCCTGAATTACAAAACTCAGTCCTAAAAGTCTTTTTCTGCAAACCAGAAACTTCTTAAATTCCTACCAGAGAAAAGAGTTTATGAAATCCATGTGTATATATGTGTATATCTATATATGTATATATGTATATTTCTAAATGTATATATATATATATATACACACTGAGAACATACACTGATGTTCTTTCTGACTGTTGTGTTTTGTGCAGTCCTGCCTTTAAAACACGGCAAGGTTTCATGCTTTCATCTCTGTAGGTTTTGCATTCAAATATCCCAGATTTACTGTGTTCCGAGAGTTAAACTGTACAATAGTTAGAAGTTAATTTGCTTTCCTGCCCCCAAAAAACAAACAAGAGAAGAAGGAATTTAACCTCATATCCTCATTCTGAAATTAGCTCTATTGTCAAAAGATGACAGCTGTATCCTGATTTCAAGAATTTCATGTTGGAATTAAGCAGCATTTTTGAAACCATTGTGTTACTTCAAACAGATCCATAATGGTCCCTCAGCAAACCATTTTCAGAAGACTTGTGTAAGTAAGATAAAAAGACACCATTTCTGAAGAGATGCTTTTATGGGCTAGGTCAGAGTGCTCTTTCCATGTTGTTCATTCCCAGTCGAATTTCCTAATAGCCTATCTCCTCAGCTAACAGATGCCCAGCCTCATGTCGGAACCAGATCGAGCCACCACTGAGATGATATCCAGCTCCTTTCTTATTGAGCCGTTTCCCTAGCAGATGGTGCAATGCTGCAGGCACACTCCTTCCTGTTAATTACCAGCCTTTGCTACAGATGGAAATGTCAGTCAGCCTCACAGGTCCTGGTTCCTGCCATTGCCTCAGTCCATAGCCCTCTACCTAGGCAAGATGCTGCCAACACACACCATGTGTTTTGTGACTGCTGACTAGGCAGGCAACAAAAAACAACTTAGTTCATGAATATTCATGGAGGAATGTTTAGAGTTCTGTTCATCTGCAATGCTTATAGATCTGCTTAAAGGAGATTGCACTTTCCGAGGAGCCCTGTGCCCCTTGTTTTACTATGGTGTGGGCAGATGAGTTATCAAAGTGTGTTGCTATAGTAACATATAAAAGGCTATTAAATGCCTGTCGTTTGGAGACTCCTATAGGCACATCAGATTCTGGCTGCCATTTTTTTCTATACCTTAAGTGCCCCTTAATTATTCTTGTCCTGCAATAACAGACCAATAGTCACCAGGCTGAACTGATTATCTAATAACTGTTGCTTTTCATTAAAGCCTGATTACCTCATTAAACATAACCAATAGGAATTCCTTGATCTTTCCTGGTATGCAAGCTCTGTAAATTCAGACAAATGAAATTCTGTGTAACCTTTATAAATTCATTATACCCATTTATTTTAATGGTCATAGAAAGACTACTAGTAATCAAAAATACACTTTCAGAAAGACTTTTTATAAAGTTTGAGTTAGAAGATTAGGAAATCATCTACCATGTTTTTTTTTTCCTTTTTTCTCTCTGCCCTCTTTTTATTTTCCTTTTTCTTTTTTTGTCTGAAGGTAATTCATTCTCTTGTGAAAATCTGTGCAAGTGTAATGTGTAGCTATTAAAATAGCAATATGACTCAGAATGTGCCAATAATATTCTTCAGTTTTTGACTCATGACTGTTCATGAAGTGAGAGTTTAGATGTTCTAAATCAGAAAAGCAGGCATCTAGTTTATGTTAAGAGCACCCTTTTCAAGAAAAGGGGAGTTGCATTCCATTTCCAGCATGCAGAGTGAGCAATGTGTACAGGAGTAGGGGATGTTTAAACAACAGCATTTTGAATCTGCTCTGGGCTTATTGTGGTCAGTCTGCTAATGCTTCAGCAACAGAGCAGGGCACCCAGAAATACCTGAGAAAGATTCGTGCTGTTTCTTTGAAAGAACTGCAAACCCTGACCAAAAAAAGGGTTCTAACAAATCAGTCAAGTGTACTTTTCAAGAATTGCTACTTTCCTGCACATTTATCTCCATACAAGGGGTGACAGTGACTGTTGAATTTTCTTTCTCTTGTTTTGTTTATATTTTTATAATGACATGCACTACACTCATATAATTGTTAACTGCTAAGGGATTGTGGTTCTCAAGAATCTGAGGTCCTTTCTACATCACCAGAGAGCAAAAAAGCTGTAATTTTTCTTGGTCTGTTATATTTGGGGTTTTTTTTGTCACAGAAATATATTCTGCTTTTATCTTCATTACAGTGAATTTGAAAAAGCAATGTAAGGTGTTTCCAAGGTTAATTTCAATTTCTAGGTCCTACAACATTGTGCTATTTCAAAAGTAAATAATTAAATGTAATGTTATAGCCTAATAATTTTCAAGTATATTTAAGTTTATCCTTCCAAGATGAAATGACAAAATCTATTATTACCAGATTTCTGTTAGGTGCACAGGGAAGCTGAAATTGCAAAACTTCAAAACATATGCAGATAGGCTGCAAAAGTTTGGTGATTTTCTTATGTGCTTTTAAACCTGAATCTTGACTTTGTAAAGCACTATTTTAATCAATATATAAGGTACCCACACATTTGACTCTCTGCACTGTAAAGCAATTATTGTTCTTCAAAAACAACCACAATGTGAGATGACATGATGTCACTGCCACAGCTCAAGTCTTATAAGAGGCAACTAGATATCTATTAAAGCTTATGTATTCATTCAAAATATATAATCATAATAGATAGTCTTATATTCTACAAAAACTTGATAATATTGTATTATAAGTTACAAAGGGCAGCTTACAGTTCCATACCCAGCACCTGGCTGGGTCTTCATACAGCTGCTGTACAGATAAATTTATTCTCAGTGGAAAGTGATTTCATCCCAAATTACTTTTCTCAGCCTTTCTCATCTTGCAGTCTAGAAGTATTTATTTCTGATTACAGTTAAGTCTTTTTATTTTCCTAAAAGTGCCAGGTATGACTTGCTGAGAGTCAAACAGCTGAAACATTGAGTTAAGTGAAGCAACTGCACCCCAAACCTGCAGCAGCTCTGGCAGGTGCACTCCAGTATGACTGTCACCCCAGCTCCCTCCCAGTGCTCTTTTCACAGATCAGGGCACCCCTGTGGATACTTAGGGTGGATATTTTACTAAAGCCTGCTGCATGGATAATATATTTGCAATGAGTTTTGAAGCAGTATGCTAAGATAGTTGAGGTGACAGTCTGAGAGAACTGTGGGGCTGTGGCAGCCCTGATGCTGTTTTGTGGGTGGGATCTCCTCAGGCAAGCACAGTGACCTGATCTGGTGCATCCTCATCTTTCTGCCAGCACATGCACTGCTCAGCAAGGAGAAAAAGATTTTCCCAATGGTGATAAAGCTCTGGGGAGAACAGACTCCATAGTCACCAGGAGAAGCACTGTCCCTGGCATGAGCACTGGAAGAACTATGACAGTTTAACTTCCACAGCAATCTAGACAACCCATTGCTGACTGTTTGATCAAATTAACACCAAAAAAAAGCTCTAAAAGCCAAATTATTACATTAATTCTAACACAATGTTGGTCTTATTTTTTTTCTTTTAATTACTGCCATAAACTGATTTAGTGGGCTATTGAGAGAAATGAGTGGTCAGATATTGTTCCACGTAAAACTTTGTTACTTTTTATTGCAGCAGAACATAGGTTATATTTTTAATAACATCTTTGGACCATCATTAAATGAAGATGACAGTTGAGGAGGATGACAAAGTTCCTGGAGGGTGAAAAAGAAGGATTAAAAAAGGTAGATGGACAAAGTTAGACATGTGTGGGTGGGAATAACATTAAAACAATCTTTTTTTTTTAATTCAAATTAACAATGACATATTTAAAATGTCATCTCATTTTTTAAGCCTTAAATAATTTACATTGTAACCACTGTTCAGTCACCTGCAACAGTGATATGCACTTTAGCTAAAGGGGAGTGCACATGGAAGTACTTAGGGACTGTATGAATTAACTTCTCTCTCTCAACATGACTAAAAGGAAAATAAATCTTGATTATTTCACTTCTGATTATGTGAAAGAACATGCCAGTGATGTGTTGCAACACATATATAGCCATTTCCATTCCATGACTACAACATTTACCCATCCTATATAAATATATATATAGCCTATATATAGCACATTAAACTTATACTGCAGAAGATACTGCAGAGTTCTTAGAAAAAAATGGAATAGGAAACAGCTAATTGTAACAATTCATACAGATAAATGATTTACTTCCTTATGGAATCTCCCTTACTGACCCCACTTTGGATTCTTCACTGGTCACATGTCAAATAGCTGGGTATATCAAACCATCACAAATATTTTCTTTTTGAACTTACTACAGCCCTCAGTTATTCCACCCTCACATAACCCATTTAGCAGTCTTTGTGCTGGTTTGTTTGGCTGCATGTGTTCATTGCAAGTCTGAAGACCTTTTTATTTTTGCTTAAATGTGCTGTATTTCATCATTTAAACAAACTATCTTGAGAGCATATACATGCAATAATAAGTAGAATTAAAAATGGAAACTATGAATATTCTGTGTGCTGCCAGGATGTTTCCTGCAAGGACCCTGCTCTTTTCATCCAAGCAGACCTGGAAGAATTTTGTGATGAACTCTCAGGGAAACCAAAGGAAAAAGTATTAAGTCTCTGAACTCTTTTTGCATATAATACTTGTTACTCAAGGATGCCTACTCTGTAGGAATTGAATGAGCTTATATTGCTCAAGGAGGACCATAGAGGAAACACAGCCTGCATTATATGCCAAGTAATATGTGGAGAATTGGTATGAGAATTGAAACAGAGCATCCTCTGAGGACTGGACAAATGAGATCTTGTCAAATGCTCGTGATCTCTTAAGTTAGCAACCTGTCACCACAGATCCCATGCTGACACTTGGGTTTAAAACACTTTCATAGCCAGGGCTCCTAAGCATCAGGGCTTAGGTGGAGGGCTTAACCCCATCCACCTAACCGCAGATAAACAGAATCCCACTTCTTTTAACTTGTTATTTTTGGCTGCCTTTGCCACCTCTTCTACTTATCCCATTCTCAGTGTAACTGCTGCCATGGCAGCATACAACCTTGCTTGTTCCCAGCTGGAATGGCTAAAATGTAGATTTTCTGAAGTCAGAAAGGACTTGTTCATTAGGTCAGCTGGTGGAAGGAGGGGGCTAAGAAAAAAGTGAACAGGTTTAGTATGTACCCAAGAGTGCTTATGTCAAGATAGTTTCCTTTTATTCTTCTGCAGCATGGCTAAGAGCCCTTAAGTACTGTAATTACAGGTGTAGTATAGAGTTCATGAGGTCTTTAGCCTTTTTATTTTATTTCTTCAAGAATCATTACAGGGAAGCAAGTCAAGCAAGACATTTCACACTGAATGGAAAACACAGCTTCCTTTTTCCCAGTATTATAAGTTTATATGAGCATACATATGTGATACATATGTGCATGCTCATGTCTGTAATTATAATTTAAAAAAACATAACTACACAATAAATAAAAAAAAAAAAAGGAAGTTACTTTCATTGGATTGGATTGTTAAATTAATTAAATGTTAGGAAATGCCAAATATAAGAGTATCTACCCTTAATTCTGTTTCTGACATGTCTTTAAAATATCGGGTAAGGTCATATTTTCATGGGAACTTTCAATACATTTATAAATAGGGGTAAACTAATGCTATCTTGAGATCCCTTAATTCACAGGACTTGGACTTTGCAACCTAAACAATGTCTTTAAGAATACCTTTGTATATGTTTTGGTAAAGAAAAGGTAGAACTCAACACTGTCACATGCCAGAAAATCCTAATCAGCCACAGTGTCACAGCATAGGCCATCAGTGTCTTACATCTGTCCAGGAGATCAGTTTTCTGTCCCTCAGCAACAGGACTCCACAGAAAGTCGACCAAGGAAGAAGTGATCATCTTGCAGGTATATGGTGGTTACAAGACATGAATATGAGTTTGGGTCACTGTCTGTCATGAATCATAACCAGCCATCCCATTCAGTGTTCCTAAAACAGCACTGTTGGCCTCAGTTCCTAGGCTGCTTTTTTAGTACTGTCTTGCATGAGGCTCTCTGGTATTTCATGGATTCCAGCAATTGATAACATTCTCCTGGAAAGCTAAGGACACTGCCATGCTCAACATTATTCATCTCGGCCAATCTGTGTGAAACATCACCATGGAAAGGAAATGTGCTGCTCTCACCTGCTGAGGTTTCATGTGCCCAATTACAAAGCTTTAGAGTGGAGATATCAGAATTTCTCATAGCACAAGGAATCCTTTACACGATCTGAAAAGTGAGATTTCCTGCCACCTCCTTTCTTAAGGGAAAACTTCCTGTCTCCTGTCATCTCAAGCAAGCACAGCATGTAAACTCTTCCAGGAGCTGATCAAAGTGTATAATAATTATGTGGCAATAGCTGTAGCTGTGGTTTAGAAAATTAAAATTTTTGGATAAAAACAGTACAAATTTGGCTTGAAGATTGTTAAAATATATGCAGACACCTAGAAAAATAATGACGGAGATCAGTACATCTCTGGAGAGGGACAGTGGGGTCAAAGGATGAAAAGTCTAACACTGGAATTGCCTGACATGCTCCAAGTAATTGTGATGGGACAAAGACTGTGTAGCTCTTCAGTCTGTTCAGCATCTCCTTATAATAGTGTCTACCTGGTTCTTACTCATAAAATGGAAATATCAAATGTGCGCACTTCTCTTGGCATATGTCTGAAAGGCTGTGACTTTGTTTTTTTGTTCTTGGAGTCCCCTTTTATTTTGTGAATAACATTCACAATTTCAGTTTCTTAAATGGATTTCCATAATTTCTTTTGCTGTTTTAGCACTTTTCCCCAGGCATCATTTTTTTCTCCAAACTACTGTAGAACTGAGACCGCAATATCTGGTTTTTGTTATTTTATATTTAGTTTTCCTACTCCAAATTACTGTGAAACCATTATCTTATGTCTTCCACTTTTAACTTAAGGGTTTTTTCCTAGTATGTCCCAGAAAGTAAACTGTTCCTGCTCAACATACATATTGAGTGAATGAGAGAACAAGAAGTTTTGCTGTTTTAAACTTTTCTGTCAGTTCTGGAGAGTATTGGCACAGTTTTGGTTAATGCAGCAGCCCACCAGGACATGTAAAGTATTTTCTAAATTGCTGTAAATGAATGGAGAAATAAGGATTTATAGGAACGCTCAAAAATACAATTGAAACAATGCTGCAGGATCTCAGACTGTGAAAGCAGAAGGAGAAAAGGCATAATTAGGGCTATAGTGTTCCTGAAGCAGGACACCAGGAGTTTGGTATTTACTTCTCATTCTATCACAGACTTTCAGTGAAACCATATGTAGGAGATTCATTTTTCATACGTCATCTTCTCAGTGCAAAATAGAAATAATATTTCCTTTTGCAGATACTCTCTCTTGTGTGTGTTGAATGCAAATTATTTGGGGACAGGATTGTCAAGTTATGATTCACAGCACTTCAGTCATCTGCAGTGCTGATGTGTATGCCAAAGGCAAGGTTTGTCAATGGAGAGGGAGGAAACTTTGGTAAGTTACTGGTTCATTATTATAGAAACCTCTGTTAGGAATGAGTAATTCAATAAATACATATTGACTATCCATATTGACCACTTTAAATATCTATGTTTAGGTGGAGCTAAGTTCCAAACAGGTATCTCTGTAAAATACAAAGGAGCATATATGTGACTTTACTTAACTCCTATTCTGAACAGATGTATGATTTATTATATTTGAATCTTCAAGCAGTAAGGTTTCCTCAAGAGGATGATTCATGGAAACATCTTGTCACAAAGGTTTTGATCTTTTCTTTTTTTCTTTTTTTTTTTTTTTTAAATCTTTTTTAAACTGCAGGAGAAAATGACTGATTATGGCTGTTAAAGTGCTTTGTCTGCTTGTGGTTAATTAGCAGGTGTCATTTCCCTGAAGCAGTGTGAATTATTCTAATGTAGGGGCAAAGCTTGAAAATAATGAAGTTATTCAACTTGTTTACACACAGCATCAGACAAACTAACTTTGCCTAATTATGATTCTACTTTTACAGATTTGGGTTGAGAGTTCAGTCCCAATGTTTACTGGATTGTTTTCTGCTTTGAAGAAAATGTGGAGAATGAGCACATACTTTTTTTTTAAACTAAAAGAAAAAAATTCCAAAATAGATAAACAGAGAAAGATTATAATAATTAATCAGGCAGGAGAGGAAAATAATAATTCTATTAATACAACTCTACTAATAAAATTGTACATACAGAATAATCATTTGCCATGTTTTGAATGTGCTTCTTTTACATAAATAAAACTTTTTATCTTCTAAATCTATTTGCAATTATCTTTTTGAATACCACATAGTATAAAAACATTTATCTGTACCATAACTATGTATTTCTTCTAGCTGAACTGTCTTCTAAAATATATTTTAAATAGTTTTTATTTAAATGACAAGAAGGTAGTTCGGAAACTTTCCAATCTCCTTCCTCAAAGCCAGAAACTCTTAAGCTCATCTATCTATCTATCTATCTATCTGTCTATCTATCTATCTATCTATCTATCTATCTATCTATCTAGTTTTCTTTTTTATTAATACAGAGGATTCAGTCACTGTCTCTTTTTCAGATCTGGCTTCTCAGGGCTGTATCTTCTTGAACTGACAATCCCAATCCCACTCCTCTCTTCCTTTTAAACATTCATTTCTTCCTGTTCCATTTCACGTGCTCCTTTTTCACTGAATAAAATTATCTCCTGCAACAAATGAAGAGCTATTTAGCTCCTGGCATGTTTTGCCCAGTGTATTGCTTTTTGCACTAACATTCACCTCAGAGGTAAAAAGGCTGTAATATACATGTTGCAGTAATCTCTATTACTCTAGAAGATGGTCTGGTTTTAAATGGGCCATGAAGAATAAGGTATTCATTGACAAATGCAGGCAGATATGCATTTTTTTCCAGAGCTTGAAGAAGTCCTAATATAAACCAGGTTTGATTCTTTTTAGCTTTTTCCTTTTTTGTATGTAGAATAAATGTTGCTTAGAGAGCACACATTCCCTGCTAGCATGTTTTCCACTCTGTCCCCTTGCTGGTTTTAGTGACAGATGGAGAGCTCTCCATGAAGCTTTTAGCCCCTCTCTAACACGTCCATCGAAGACACAGCTCCTGTGCTTGTGATCACAAGTTAATGTCTGTTGATTGCTGCTTCCTAAGGGCACATAAACTCCTCAAGAAAGTTAAGGTCTCCTGTTTCTTCTGTGGGGACTGAGCTCTGTACCAGCACACAAGACAAGATTACTTTGTGTCTGAAGAGGTCTCTGTCCAAACAGACACGACATGGAAAGGGTGTGACTCTTGAAGGCAACATAACAAGTTAGTGTTAGAGAAAAAAAACACTAAAGGGCGGAATTAATTTCAGTTGACTTTAGATTACTACATCTGAACAAGTTGCCCAAAGTTAATTTACAATTAATAGATAGAAATAAGCAGAGATTAGCTGATCTATATCAGATTTCTACTTTTATATTACATGCAACAGACCTGGATAAACTTTTGGGAGTTTTCTCTTAACGAATGCACCTTTCCTTTCTTTTCTAAAATTTCTTTTGCCAAGCAAGTTTTTCTTCTAAGCTTATGAATGATAAATCCATCAATAATCTCTCAAAAAAGCTACCTATTGAAGTTAGAGTAGCCAAACTGATCTGGCCAATATCTTACTGAATCTACACTGATTATTCCCTTTTCCATCTCCTGCTCCATTTCTAGCAAGCAGGAATTAGAAAGCTGGCCACATAAATGAAAAACAGGTTCAGCAGAATTTTGTAAACATTTTTTAAACAACCAAATCTTTGCCTTCAAAATATCGGCAGAATTAGAAAGAGTTTTCTTTACAAGAAACTAAAAAATGCACATTTGGAATCAGTTTCTTAATAAACTAAACACCAAATTAATTTCACAAGAGGGCCTTTCTGTGTAAAGCTGCCTCTTTCGCTGTGGTGCTGGTGATAAGTATTCTTTTAACATGGAAATTACCACTGTGGAACTGCCAGTATGCGATCTCAGATCACTCTTTTGGCTTTGAAATTCAAACCTAATAGAAATCCTGCCAAGTTATTCAATGCTAGAATCCAAGAAAACTTAGCCCCATGTTAAGCAATTGCTAATCAAGAGCTATCCCTCGACACCTGAATGGGTGGATTCCACAAAGAGAAGAAAGGCGAGGTGCCTTTGCAACTTTGCTCAGTTTTCTGCCCAGCTGCAGCAATTTTGTTCTATAAGCAGTCAAAAAAGAATAAAGTGAAGAAAGCAGCTGTATGGGATTATAGGCACATTTGCAAGATGCTCCATGTGTGGATTTTTTCCCCCCTTTAAATGCAGTGTGAGTGCAGTGTGACTAATTATCCCAGAGAGGAAAGCAGAAGCTCTCTAGTTAAAGTATTTGGGTAATCATGTTTACTGCAGGGAAAGTACGCCTGCATTAAATAAGTCAAAACACGGTGCGTAAAATGTGGAATGACTTTGCAGGCACTGCAATAGAGAGGAAGATGTAGAAATAAGTCTCATTTGTCCAACTAGAGGCACTACCAAAAAAGATAAACCATCTGCTTCAACTAACTCGGCTCCACTTGAAAAATGCTAATTGAACAAAAGGAGGTTTAAACTTATTAAAAAAAAAAAAAAAAAAAAAAAAGGAAAAAAACCCCACAAACAAACAAAAAAACTAAAAATCTTGTCAGCCAGCATGTTGCTAAGTAATTCAACAAAATTATGCTATCCACAATTTGGTGAAAAGGTGAAAAGGACTGACTCTTCCCTTTCTATGTCCAAATTTGGATTTCTTTGATGTCTCACAAACCAAACACTTAGTCAGAAGCCCAGACTCCTTTAGTTACTTTCTGTCCTTCAAATCCATCTTAAAATTCTCCTTTGCTGTGATGCCTGCCAGAGACTGGCAGTAGTTCAGGAGCCCAATGTGCCGAGATCACCCTCTCCCCTGGTGACCAAATGTGTTTCCCTGTGCTCTGCCTCTGTCTGCTTGTCTGAATCCACCTGCTACTTTTTCTCAGCTAGATTGGTAGCTGTTCCAAAATGTTTTCTACTAGCTGTTAGTAAGGCAGAAAAAAACAAAAGGGCAATAACCACATTTGGGGTTTGTTTGGAGCAAATTTGGAAGCACATATAGAGCATGTCACTGAAGAAACACTTGGCTGCAGGATTAAAGCAAAGTCTGTCCATTTAGTCCTGCAATCAAGAATCCTGAAAGAGGCAGAAAAATAACTCCTAGGCTTGTTAGTTTTTGACACATCTTTGAGTAGCAGAGGAATCATAAGTGAAAAGGTTGGGGCAATATTTAAAAGGGCAAATGAAGTGACCTGGATAAGCATAAGCTTGCTGGCCTGAATCTAATTCTGGGCTAAATAATGAAAACATATATGGATAGAATTCAGCAAGAATTAATTCATAGTTATACAATATTTATGATTTTACTTCAACATATTTTTATGGAAGGCAATTTATGAGAACAAAAGGGATTTCATTATTTGATGGAGAATATAGTTTTGTTGATACAGACAATTGGATAAATGCAATATAATTATATATTTGGGATTTCTGACTTAAATTTCTGGTGTAAAAAAGGTATATGCTAGGTATATTGGAAACCAACACATCAGGAGACACTGAGATGATTTGAAGTAGAAAACTTGTGTCATGGACAAATTAGATTATTTATTTTACCACAGAAAACAAAATAAAGCTTATGAACAAATATTTATCAATTCCTGGGTTTCATCTTATCTATAAGACTGTAAGTTAACAGCAGGAGGTTTCAGAAAGGTCTGCAGAGGATTCATTCAATAATTTAGTCACTTTCATTTCTCAGAAGGGATGAAAGATAATCTGCTCTACTCTGGGCTGGTACAGCCTCACCACGAGTCCTGTGTGCAGTTTTGGGCACTATAGTATAAGAAAAACGTTAAGCTATGAGAGAGTGTCCAAAGGAAGACAAGGATGGTGAAGGGCCCAGAGGGGAAGCGTGTGAGGAGTGGCTGAGGGCACTGGGTCTGTTCAGCCTGGAGGAGACTGAGGGGAGACCTCACTGCAGTTACAGCTTCATTGGGAGGGGAGAGCAGGGGCAGGCACTGATCTCTGCTCTGGGGTGACAGGGACAGGACTGAGGGAATGAGCTGAAGCTGTGCCAGGGCACGTTTAGGTTGGATGCCAGGAAGATGTTCACCCAGAGAGTGTTTGGACACTGGAACTGGCACTTCTCAGGGAAGTGGTCACAGCACCAGCCTGGCAGAGCCCAAGAATCATCTGGACAGTGCTCCCAGACACATGGTGTGAGCCCCATCTTGGTCCTGTGCAAGACCAGAAGTCAGACTTGGGTGATCCAAGTAGGTCCTTTCTGGCTCAGAATATTCTGTGATAATCTTAATTATTCTTTCATTATTCTTTCATTATTCTTTAAATGCCAGGTATTCTCTAAATTTGAAAATCCAGTTATATTTCTTTAGGGAAGAAAGGCAGAACAAAACCCAGTAGCTGGAATTTCCCATCAGACAATTTGCAGATTGAAATCACATACAAATCAATAAGGGGAGAAAAAAACAAACATGAAAACATGAAAATAAACAAACATGAAAATAAAAGACCAAAGGAAGAATTGACCATATGTCAACATCCTGAAATCTAAACTACCTGGATATTTTAACAATTTGCTTTTCTATGGGGATAAACAGCTGAAATTTTGCATTGATTAAAGCATAATGCAAGACATAATACAAATCTGAGCTTTGAAACACCAAAAGTATAAATTAGTTCACTGTCACTTTCACTAAAAATGAGGATTTAGATAGTAGATTTGTATGTTCTACAACTTCAGTTTTAGATACAGGTTTGCAAGAAATTTTGTTTCTTGTCTGACAGCAAGGTGTTGCAAGTCATGTTTATTTTGGTAAAATGTGTTTAAACACCTCTCATCAGTAAGGGTTAGCATGTCAAAACCAGAAAATAAAATAAAAAAAAAGAAATATTTCAGAATAATATTTCATATTAGTCATATAAGAATTAAAAATTAAAAAAAGAAAAAACAGAGAAAATATTAGTTTCTTGTATTAACAGAATAAATCTTTTTTGAACATAACCATATTTAAGTTTTTAAGGTTATTTTGACATAGTTAAAAAGTGATAAAAATAAAAATATTTATTTTTCATTCATTTAGTTCCTGCCTTTCTCACTCCTCACACAAAGATATCAGATAGATTTTAATTGTGAGCTAGGCCTTATAAAAAAGAAAATCTTGCTATAATGGTTTTCACAGGCTGAAAATCACAACCCTGACCAGCTGTAGAAAAGACAATAAATAACCTGTGTGTGATATTTAGGGAAAAAAGAATCAGTGACTAATTTTCAGCCACAGTCATGTTTTACATCTGGTTATGTTCCCAAGTATACCTTTCTGTTTTAAAAGAAATCTTTTATCTATAGTACTATCTATTTTCTTTTTTTCTCCTACAGAAAATATATATTCCAGAAATAGATGAGTATGCACGTTAAAATATGATATTAGCATGCTAGATATATGCTAAAATTCACCAGATTGCACATTAATATCTCCTGTGGTTTATTTGGACAATGCATTTGGACAACGGACTATTGCAAAATATTAAGAAAAATATTAGCATTTATGTCCAGACCTCAGCAGAAGCAGTTGGGCTCCAGCCCTGCAGCACTCACAACAAAAACCATTAAGTTTCACACATTTATAGCCTGGAACATATTCTCAAAGACCCCGTTTGTTAAACCTTTCTCATATGTTTTTGCTGACCTTACTCTTTGTGGTGTGATTATAAGGAAAAGAGGCCAGTTGAGGATGCAGAGAGGCAATACAAGGTTCTTTCAAATCCATACTGAAAAATGCCATGATGGGCATCTGGAGCCATAATGCCCAAACTGCACTACCCCACATTATGAGCACATTGTTATAATGGTCTATCAGTACATGAGAAAAATACACAGCTGGAAAAAAACTCTCTGATGACATTTGGCACATGGATAAGCATGGAAAGTCAAAGCAAAGAGCAATGCCAAGATTCTTAACAATACTCGCTATGTCCGAAATGAGAAAGCAGGAACACACACACATAAAAGGATTAGCTTCCTTGCAATCTAGTTCTCAGCTAGGAATACAGTTTTTCTCAGGCATTCAACCAGGAACACAATGCAAAATGACTCTTCCAGCATGGAGACAGAATTTGGAGGTTTCACAGAGCAAAAATATACTCTGTTTCATATTGAAAACACACTGTGCAGAAAAACCATGTAATTCTGTAGTGCAGAGAATTGAAATCTGAAGCCCAATAGGAATTGTGACTTGTTTCCAAGAAAGCGCGGGTGGGAAGAGGAAGGCATTACTGAACTGCATATCTGCCTAAACAATGCAGTAAGAATAACATTCTTCTGATATCTGCAGTGCTGTTAACATAAATTTCTAGTTTTCTCTTTCTTTTTTTTTTTTTTTTTTTTTTTTTCTTTTCACTCAGTAAGATTCTGTTGGAGGTTATGTTTAAAATTTATGTTGCTGCACTGGTAAAACATAATCAGGAGATTGGCTGGGTGAAAAAAAACCAACCCTGTCTGAATCACTAGAAGATTTGACAGGAATTGACACAAAGTTTAACTGGGACAACTTTTCTTAAAAACTGTGCAATCTACATGGTGTTGATCAGACACTGCACATCATGAAGAATGACTTTCTCATCTAACTGCCAATCAAGAATGTCTTCATACTGTAAATTGTTTTTCACAACTGTTTTCAAGTTGCATGTGATGAAAATAGACTCAGGTCTCACTTGGATGAAATCCAAATGAGAGAAGACACCTCTGCACTTGGCTGTTCTAGATTCAGATTTCTGCTCCAACAGACTCAAAGCAGAAATATGAGCCTACACCTTGCACATACTGAGTCCTGTAATCACCTAATTTACTGAGTCCTTCCTTCTCCCTTGTTTCTAATTTCCCTCTTCAGTTAGGAAAACTACTCCCTAAAAGACCGTGAATAGCCTAAATTTTAGCACACTTACCACAAAGTAAGAAAAGTTGGACAACTGGGATATTCTTTATGAGATAAGAGCCATGTTTAAAAAAAAAAAAAAAAAAGAGAGATATCTGTATAAATAGTTTTGAATCATAAACAAAGCAATTCACCTTATACAGTATGTAGACATGTTGCTAACAGATTATTTTTGCAACACTGAGAGGATTAAAAAAGGAAAAACCCATGACTAATTTTGTTCAGATAATTTTATATTTACTTTTACAGGTTTATTTATATAGTCAAAACCCAAAGAGGATTACAGTTGCAAAAGTCATCTTTGCAGCACATGGAATGGACAGGAATCATTTGATGTACAGCTGTTAGATGAATAATTTACACTTCTTGCTTACTTACTTCCTTACCCTTGTTCATTTAACCTCCTTATTTCAATCTCTTTGTTCATCATTTCTCCTGAGGGAAAAAGCAATAATAATTCAATTTTTTTTTTTCACAAAATAATCTCAAGCAAGGTGAGCAAGGTGGTATTCACATGCCCTGAGTCTCACATGCTGTTACAATCACTAGAGAGAATCAAGCATCCCCAAATTAGTTTCATTCCAAGGTTAGAGTCAGAGATGCACTGTGTTCATCAATTAAAGCAGGTGCCAAAAATGACTAACTTGTGATTAGACACCCAGATGCTCAGAGCTCCAAAGTTGAGATTAATCTAATTGACAGTGTCCACCCTTAAAGGGCTACCTTTAGATGACTTCCCTAGGCCTGCAGGCCTCTGGGGTAGTGACAGAGTCAAATCACTCAGGAAAAATTCCACTTTCAACCCAAGACTTTTTTTCTCTATTCTTCTTCTTCTGACTCTGGTGATGGCCATAGCAGACACAGGCCCTCCTGTGGCATCAGTTCATCTCAGGTGTCAGGTCTGCTTTCAGCATTGACTGGGGGAGAGTCCCCCCAGAAAACAAATGTGTCACAGGTGGGAAGAAAGGCCAGGGAGAAGCAGCAAGGAAGGATTTCTCTCATTTGTGCTTCAGCACATCTGCTTTTGTGTGTGCTTCCCTAATGCTCTTCTACAAAGGCAGCTGAAAAGAAAGGAAGGCCATTGTAGGATGCTATTTTGACTTTTCTGTGACTCAGCAACCTCTGGAGAACTTTATATCTACTGCAGAGATTTCTTCTAAGCAAAAAAACTGTGGTAGTTGAGAATGCATCATCTTACATTTTGTGGGGCTATTCCTGTAGTCTCCCCCATGCAATTACTGCTGAGGAGACAGGATATTGGGTTAGGTGGTCTGACCCAGCACAGTCAGCCTGATGTACTCAGCATCAGTAGCAGCAGGTTTGCATGGAAATTGCTGGCAGCAGGGAGATGACAAGGCTTGGGATTCTCTGGCTTTCTGCAGGCTTGAAGGGAGCAAATGTGATGCACACAGAGCTGCCAGCCCTGCTGCCCCTCCCCTGTCCCTGCCCAAGCTCCTTGCTCCAGCATTAGCCTCCAGCCTCACTCAGTCTCAGTTACCTCTCACTCCTCTCACTCAGTTACCATCTGCTGCACTCAATTGCTGCTTCCACCACAAGTTTTCCACCCAAGCTCCAGCACCAGCATGGTAATGCCAGTGATGGGCTCCCAGGTCTAAAATCAGTCTTCACTCTACCATTCTGTCTCAGATGTAGCTCCAGCACCCAGAGGCCATGGCTGTTTTTACCAGGCTGCTCCTACACCAGCAGGAGAGCAGCATTTACACAAAAAAAACCCAACCAAAAGCAGTCCTGTGCTCTTTCCTGGTGTATAGTAAGGCCTGCCAGAAATGTTTCTTATGTATGGGGATGTCAAGATGTACAGGTAACTGGAGCATAGACAATATCCATAGAGTCTTACAGTCCAAGATTTCTCCAGTGGGAGACTGGGAACTTACTGTGTATAATGGGATTTGTACACCACCCTCTTAATTTTGTTGTATCTCCAGTCAGAAGAACTAATTGTTAAAATGTTTGTTCAAACAAAGTCTACTATCAGAATTTAGCCCTTTTTAAACATTTATTTAATATATTTAAGGAAAAGATGACAACGTGATCTTCAAAGCTGTGGTTATAGGGTTCATTACAGGGATATTTTTAAATATACCGCTATTTAAAACATATAAATTGTCACAGATCTAAAATTACTTCTATTTTCCCAATCCTGCCTTCAGTTTTCCTAGTCTGAGTTTATGTGAATTTGACTGACAAGCCTTTAGCACTACTTTTTTTCATGGCAAAAACTATTTTTATCAAGTTCTGAAAAATAAGTACATACTTTGATTAGAAGTTGTCAAAATTTTTGGTCTTAAGAAGAACCCCCATATTAGAAATTTCAGCCCAAATAATTCAATCTTTGCAAATCATTAAACAACGCAAGCCAGGGTCAGAAATTTATAAATTCCAGGCCCTCTTAACAGGTAGTGTTACCAGCCACTACCATAATTTTATGAGTTAGGATTTGAAGCTGAGCTTTCCCTAAAACCACTGTGATGAATAATCATGTCTGAGAAGAGGAAACAGAAATCACAATGGTTTCCTTGCTGGAACTGATCCATTCACAATAATTTATGCTTTTCCCTTGATTTCATCTAGTGGTATCAGCCCTCCATCAGTCCTATCCACCACAGTTTGAAAAACCCTGTTTCAAGTGAATCCCATTCAAACCCAAATGATGAGGCCAGGTGCTCTCCTTAAGAGCAGTAGCTTTAGAATTCCCAACTTCTCCTTTCAGAAAGCCCTACATAAAACAGACCAATTATTATTGTTGTTGTTATTATTATTCAAAAACCGGTTCTGACAAATACTTTAAATAACAGAGGAAAGCAAAAATGCTAATCCTCTTACATAACACAAATCCCAGATGGCCTTGTGTGGAGGGGAGGAAGATGCCATAATAGCAGTCACCATTATCAACTGAGCTTGGTGACAGATGTTAAAATGATGCAAGTGCTTGTGCTCACTCACAGAACTTCAGTTAGGTTTTTTCTTGTCATATTTCTCACAGAAATAATCACAAATAAATAAAAAATCATGTGCAAACAAACACTAATCCTCACTGCAAGTGTATAATCCATTCTGACTAATAACTCAAGTAAAGCTGTTAAAATCTCCCCATTTGCAGTTCTCCTTAGCTAGAGAGAACTGCCACAGTAGCACTAGCATTCTGTAGGTCTCAATTCCTAATCTAGAAAATACTCAAGTAATAGCACCAATTGCTAGTGATACTATTCCCTCCCTAATGCATCACAGTCCACTTTTACATCAATGTAAAAACAGCTTTCTTTCTCTGGCCCCAAATTGTTTCAAATTTACAGCTGGTCTCTGTGACATAAAGAGTGCACAGCTGCCCATTTCCCCAAGTGTTTTGTCACAGGGATAACCTTATAGCTAAGGATGACAGGGCTGCAGTAGAAGGCTGAGGAGGTATTCATCTGCCAGGAGACAACATTTACTTTAATCAAACATCCTGAGATCCTGCACAGGAAGGGTCACTTAAAAAATCTACAGTGCAGGAACAGAAACACTTCTCTGAAATAGTTTCATTCTCCAGTTTCACTGGTCGGTGTTCAGAGTGTGTGAGGAATCAGTTTTTCTAGACCTAGTCAGCTCTCAGAGTAACCACACAAACCAGGCGCCAAACAAAAGCAGACAGAACATGTTGTATATGATGTTACAAACAAATTCAGGGACAACCTAAGGTCATCATGAGAAGCCTCCTTATAGACCTCTCTTGGACCTTCTCCCATTCTCATAATTGTGAAACCACTGTTTCCTGTCCTTTTCCCAGGGATCCGTGAGAATGACAGAAATTTAACCTGTTGCACTTCCTCAGACACAGGTGCTGCTGTAAAACAGCACTTGCAGGCGTCAGTCTGTCCCAGAGTGCCAGAGGAGCTATTGCCCCACAAGGCTCAGCAGCTGCCCCAGGAGAACCAGGAACTGTTTCAAAGCTATTTGCCTCTTGGAAATATCTATTCAGTGTGTTACTCCATGCCCCCTTCATCTCTGCCAATGAAGAGTGAAATTTGGAGGTGCTAAAACATCTGCACTAGGGACAAAAAAAAATATCCTAATCATCAGTGGGAGCAGAACCCTCTTAATCCTTGCTCTTTCCCACAGCAACCATGAATATCAAAGGATAGCCTTCCAGTTATGGTATTGTCTGCATCCACCCACATGCAGAGAATGATTTATTAAAATAAGTGTCTGGGAATCATATCTGTACCAGAGTAGAAAACATCTGAGAAAGCAGTCTCACTAGTTCATGATTCTTGACTTGGAGAAATTAGCTGCTCTTTAATTGAAATCACAATTTCTCACCTTCCCATTCCTTTGTCTGCCCATTGCAATAATCATTAATCAAAAGCCCCCAAGCACCAAGGCAGAAGGATAACTTAGGGACAGAGAAACAAACTTATTCAGTTAAGGTATGCAGACTACAAAATTTTTGCAGCTCTTCTCTTGTCTTCTACTCTACATCTCTGCTGGTTTCTATAAATAAACTGAGTGCAGTACACCTGGTTGGGAAAGGATTCCTTCAAGGCCTCAGCAGGATGATGGCAACACGCTCCTTCATCTAACCCCACCGAGGTACTATTCAGCTATGGGGGCGACTTCAAAAAGGAAGATCATAATCAGAAAGGAAACAGTGTAGTCCCCCTCATTTTTCTGAAAAGCCCAGAAAAGGCTTATATTCAGCTTTACTTCATCTTCTCTTACAGAGCAATAATTTATTCAAACTGCAGTTTAAATGTCTCCTCAAAGAGTAAAATTATTAAAACGATCAAGAAAGAAAATGCCCATTTATACAGAAATTATAGAGAAGTCTCTTGTCTTTATCAAGTCTCAAGTGTATTTGCACTTAAAAGCTTCCCCCCACCCCCCTTTGCCAACTAGAAACAATAGTGCAGGTGCATTGCCCTTCAGTGAACAATGTATTTATCCTGGGAGGCAGGAAGTTGGTTTCACACCTGTTTCTTCTTTTTATTTGTTCTTGGCCTGGCTAATTTGCCGAATGTCATGATTGGTACAGCTGAGGCTGTCAGAAAGAATTACCACTTTGTAACATGACGGCCTAATTCTGGCAGTTCAGATTTTACAATGATTTGCCTTTTGTTCTTTCTTTCAGTAGTGGTCTGTTTTCTGTACTGCACACAAACTGAATCTGATCAGTAGTAACAGAAAATGTAAGAATAAAATAGGCTGTTTTATTAGATGACTGTCCCTTTTGGATATTATATTATATTATATTATATTATATTATATTATATTATATTATATTATATTATATTATATTATATTATATTATATTAATTATTAGTTATAAAGACAATGAGGGTTAAACCTCTGATATGATAAAAAGTGTCATTCCATGGACTGAAATAAATATGATTTTTCAGGAATTCATTATTTAGGTTTGGAATTTTTTTGGTCAGAATTCAAGGACTACTGAAAATTGAGAGGTACTATGTTGTCTCATGAATATTAAAGAAGTATAAAGATGTGGCAGAAATTTTGTACCCACATATTCATTTAGGTTTTGACTTTATGATCAGTGCTTAATTTTTAAAATCTAATTCTGAGTGGGCATTTTCAGGAACAGAATTATCTTATTCATGATATTTAAACTGTAGCTGAGAGCTAGGAAGTTTTTTCCATGAGTAAATCAGTTCAATACAAGAAAGAACAATTTATTTAGTTAATGCATGTATCTATGCAATTAATTTTGCTTTGATTTAAACATTTTAAGAGTGATACTACTCTCTTAACATCCTATCCCAGCAAGGGCACCACTTCCCAGGCTTCTCTGTTTAACCCTGTACTGTGGACCTTTGAGAATTTCCACTGAGTCCCAACATGCACATGTTTCACAGAGCAGGAGCCACCTGCAGGCACAGCACCCACCACCCCACAACTCTTCCAGAATTCACCACCCTGGACTCATCCACCACACCTGCACAAATGAGCATTCATTCTAATCCTGTGGTAGCAAAAACTGATTAGCTAAGCCTTGGTAGGATGGGAATGAAAAAATAGGGAGCAAGACTGAGTCATGGCAGGATCACCAAGATGCAGCTTTTTCTCATAGGTCACAGTGTTGTGACCAGAATGAATGTAAGAGACTTCTCATCACATAGGTAGTACAGAAGCACATTTTAAACACTGCAGGGCATTGGTACAAAGATCAACCCATCTTTTTTAAACGTGAGTGGGACATATGTCATGAGCACACACACATGAAACCACATCTTCCCGTAGACAGGTACACACAGACAGAGGGCTGCTGATTTCAGGCCAAAATGGGCACCTAGACAGCCCTTTGTGAGGCAAGGATGACAGATCTAGAGAAGCAGTACACTATTTTCTGGACCTTTCCTTCAGAGGATCATTAGCTTCACTAATGCAGCTATATTAGACACTTAAAGAGATGGGGCTTTACAATTCCAAGTTAGCAAATCTTTTATTGCTTTCATTATCAAGGAGCTTCTGCAAGGCTGTTCTCCATCTGCTTCACCCTTGACAAGATTTATGAAAACTCAGGCACCATTGCTGTGTTCCATAAGAATACCATATTCAGCCACTCCAAGACTATCAAAAGAACAGACTGCCCCTGCTGTCTTCATTGAATCTCTCTGGGTTTATAATAATCATACAGTGATGTTTCCTCATTGTAGGCCACTTGCATACACTGTCTTCACCAGCCATGCTCATATTGCCAATCTATTTCAAATATTCAAATATCTGGCACTGTCCTCCTTTTGTGACTGGAAGGAACAATATAGCTTCTTATGGAGAATACCAATATCTGCATCTCAAGCCAACCTAATGACCCAAACCAAGCATTTTTGCAGGCTGCTTGTTCCCTTTCAACCATTTCACTCCTAGACAGCGTGCACCAATATTTTCAGGTTCTGCCAGACATTTGTCACAGTGCATTTGGTTGTCTTAGGACCTTGTCAGCGAGAATAGCACATTGCTTGTGTGGAAAACATCATTCAGATGCTTGCTACACAGCTGACATGAGGAAAATAAAGCTATTATAAGTTATACAGCCTCAAAAAGACCATAAAAGCCAGAGGATTCCTGCCTAGTCCGGTGGCAGGTTTGTGTATAGTCTGTACTAACAGCTTTCTAGACTGCCAAAGTGTGTATATATACATACATACATATATATATATATATATATACACATATATGTATATAGATATATATAGGATTCTCCACGTATTTTCACCTATCCTTCAACAGCATGGCTCATGAGCAAGTAGCAGATTCTGGATTACCCTTTTTCCTGTTCTGTCCATATCCTTCTTACTTTAGAAAGATTTTGTTTAGGTTTCCCCTCCATCATTTTTTCCCCCTGCAAACAATAGGTTATTTTCCCTGGGTTGCCCCATCACCCAACACTTAAAATACCTAACATGAATTTATACTTAGTGTCTCCTTGTTTCTTCAAAAACAGGAGAAAAGAAATAGAACTCAGAGATCCTCTTTCCTTTCCTTCCCCTCCTTTCCTCCACTTTCATAGAACCCAGTACCTCATACATCAACCAAAGAAACATATACCAACACTCACAAATTGAGAATGCTAGAGAAATGAGAGAGAATACTTTCTAATGTCCTGTTACATTTTTCTACCCTGGCCAAGCATTCTCCACTCACAAAGCTACAGCTTATCTCCTTGAAGAAGGCAGTGAAAACAGGATCAGTAGTGGGTGAAAAGCTTTCCTACCCAAAGAAATAGTAAATGGTCCCCTGGCAGTTATGCCTAGTGAAGAATAAACTAATTTTTTCTACCTCACCCAGTCAAGAGAGCTTCCAAGAGCCAACAAATGCAAAACTTTCTTGTTCTCATCCAATGAAAAATCATGTTAAAATTGTGAAGTAACTACACTGTTTTCTGTTTGTGCAGGTGAAATGTACTGGCCCCACAGGGAGACATTGCTGGGCACAGGGAGATCTTAGACCAGCAGCTTGCTCTGGAGATTACCCAGCTGCACCCACCTCTTCTCAAAGAACAAGTGTACACGCAGTCTGTCCTACTGATGGGAGAGCTCCAGTCAGTCTTTACCTAACCTCCTTTACTGGGGTCTTGTTAGCCACAGTCATAATTTATTTGGGTCATTTAGAACAGATTAAGTGCACACAGAAGCCCTTTTAAGGGCTTTGAGACAGATTACTCAAAGGAAGATAGACATCTGACAAACAGGCTGGTAATAACACACACATCTCCATAAAAGAAAAGCAAGTGAATCTCCAGATTATTGGCTGCCTTGCCATGTGCTTGATAAATATCTTCTTCATAGTCTGAAGAGACAAAAAGGAAGAGAAAAACATACAATAAAAAAAAACCCAAAACCACCTAGGAATTCCAGTTGGTCCCAGGTTAAAAAACAAAAAAAACCCCAAAAAACTAAACCAAACAAACAAACAAAAAACAAACAACAATTAAAAAAATTCCTTCTAACATTTCTTAGAAAAATAACCCAAACTGAAGAAAATACTATAAATTTTCAGTCCCAGCTACAGGAATAACTTCCAGAAACTATTTTACATGTCTGCTCAGGTGGCAGACCAGCTGCATGTGGGTACCTATCAATGGCATTGTGGGCGCTGAGTTAATACCTCTGCTCTATCTTCAGCAGGTGCCATTCACTTTGCTTTGGACATAGCACACAACCCTGGTGAACTGGCACCCCTGATGGCCACCAGTGAAGAAATGCCTGCCACCAAGATGGGGAAGCTGTGACACAAGTGTTGTCATGACTATCTGTCTGGCAAAGTCTTACCCAAAGAGTCATTCCCATCTAACATCTGTTTTACCACTGGTGTACATCTCTCCATACCTAATGGGAGTCCTAAAACAAGATTGGGTATCCCTTATGGAATTGTTGTCTATCACTCTTCCCAGCTTTGTCTTTTGTGACTTGGATTGTGTGAAATCCCAGGATTTCCCCATGACAGGCAGGCCTTGACAATGCAGAAATGTTTATCTGCTGTCTGATCCATTGCTGGAGCATAGCAACAAGATGCTCCTGCACTGCCAGAACTGGAGATATTGGCTGCTGAAGTGCTTACATTGTCTCAGAAGTAAGATTTTGGAAAATTGCAATGATAAAGCTTTTTTAGATAATAATAAAAATGAAGAACCTCATAAAATTTCACTACAAAATTTAGCCCATGAAAAGAATTGAATAAACTGAACATGAAACCCTATTAATACTTTCATTATGTTCATATTATATAAAAAAATTGAAGATAAGTGAATGGAAAAGACCATTCCACAGATTCATAGGATGTTTAGATAGGAAAGATGGTGTTTTATATTCTATACCTCAAATTCTTTTTTACAAAGAACTGTCATCTGAACAATCCAGCAGAAGGCTGGATAGCAAAAAAGCTGCTTAATAGAAAAAGGAGTACTCACATTAAAACCTGTTGAGGTCACTTTTGCACATGGCTTGTCACAAAGAAATCTATAGAAATAAAAATACTTTAAAATAATTTTATCTCAGAATTCTATTTTAAAGAATAAACTGAAATATTTGAAGCAGATTATTTTGAAAAAAACAAGGTTGAGAATCTAATTGAATACAAGAAGGGAGGATTCAAATTCTTCTGAAAGAGTCATTAATATTAATCTGAACTGGTGAAATTAAATCCTGTGATTCAGTCCCAAGGAAACAATTAACTGATTGCAAATTATTAAAAAAAAATATTAAATTCCAGGGATTAGTTTAAGATAATTCTTGTATTCCATATGTATTAGTGCCATAAAAAACACAATGGGTAAACACTTGTTTATTTAATGGAAAATGGCATGTAAAATCAGCAGAAATACAGTGAATTTAAGGCCAGAGGGGACAGTTTTGATCCTGCAGTTTAACTTCTATAAAACAGGAAAAAAAAAAGTAAAATTCCTGTTGTGAGAGAACTGCTCTTTCACTATATCTATTTTATTTAGAGACCTATATAGTATTCAAATGTCAAAATTTTTCTTCATGACAATAATTCTTTTTTAATTATCTCCCATTTATTTCCTAAAAGAAATAATAAGTTCTGCAAGGATCTGGTGACTTTGAACTGTTAAATAGTAAAAGATACTACATCTTCTAGGGAAATGGATTAAAACCAAAAGGGTTTGGATAAAAAGTCCATGTTTTTAACTTTTTCATACTAGATTTGAGTTTTTTAGGCACAAGTTTCTGCACAAGAGCTCAGTGGGGTTTATCCATTTGCTTTTATCCTATAGGGCAGGCTGTAACACCATGCAGGTTCATACTCTAGATGTGAAATTTTCTTTCCACAGTTCTCCCTCCTGAAATTATGAAGAGGTTCTGTCACTTGCCATAAAGCAGTACAAAGAAATCCTTCTTTTATCTTGTGACTCTGTTATTGCCACTAATTGTAGAGCATTATCATTTCAATTTCATAGTTTCAGTTTGCTACCTCTGATTCTGGAAACCATTGAGCCATACTAAACAAGGATGAGGGAGCTTATCCTCTGATTTACCTTCATCGTGTTTCTGTTCCTTGTCAGATACTATGAGCCCTAACATTAGACTGACCACCCCTTTTAGACAAGGGGAAGGGTCTTCTCAAAGCCCTACTTGACACCTTTTCCACATAAAATATTTCCTTGCACTGTTTTCTGAAGTACCTTAAAAATTCTGGTGGCAATCTGTAGGCAAGATACTCTTTAGAAATACTTGAGATGTCTGCAGAAGAGTGGATTTAGCTAGTTTTCTAATTCGTTTGGTGAAAGAGGAGTTTTTATTCAGTGCATTCTCTCTCACCAGGAGAATTGAGAATGAATTGATATATTCTTATTGTGCAGAGTTTCTGTTTCAGGTAGGTTGGAGCCTAACTGCTGCAGACTGCATCTACACCCTTTGATGTCCGTACATTGCATTTCTCTTCTTACAGATTTGCAGATTTGTTATGATTCTGGCTGAATGAAAGGCTCAGCTCTGTGGTAGATCTGTATGTATCAAGGCCAGGTTGAGATGTTTTGAATGGGAGAGGTTTAAACAGTGATGTTCATATAGAGAAGAATGGAGGATCAGATAAACAGCACATGTTCCATTGCTCACAAGGCTGTCATACAAAGCTGAATATGACACATTACTTGTTTTGAATTCTCGGAGTCAGGAGCTCTCTTTCTGACTAAACCCTACCTAAGCTTCCTGTTCCTCACACTTACTCCCTTTGTGAAATCTAGTCATAAACCTAAGAGGACAAAAGCTTTAGGTCTCAGTCTTTTTCTATTTTTTTTCCTTAACAAAATGTATAAAACCAGAATATGTTTTCTCACTTGTTGTCTGTCAATAATTGTTATTTAAATTCATTCAGCTTACAGGTAAAGAAACATTACTTCCAAATATTATGTCTACAAACTCCAGCTGGACTTGGAAGATCATTGCCATTTGTACCCTATCAACATTTATGAGTCTCTTGGATACAATCAAGTTGGTCTTGATTAAGAGATGAGATTTTCCATTGCTTTCCACAGACTTCTGCAGATATAATTGAATGGAACTTAGCAAACAGTTCAGCTAAGCTATCGAACAAGAATCCATCTCCATCTTTCTTAGGCATATTGTCTTGCCAGCACTAAGGTAATGGTACCCTAGTACCATTTAGCTGTTTGAAATATGTCTCTTCCTGTCAATGAATATAGTAGACAAAAGTAGTTAAACTGAAGCTGAAAAAAATCCATTGTTCCAAACCACCAGAAAAGGGGGATCAGAATTTTCACTGACTAAATACAAGTGAACAAAATTGCTAATGTGTTATAACTGATGCAAAATATTATTTCTTGAAGTTAAAAAGAAAGCTGGCTTCATCTTCATGTTGGGATATTTTTTGCATGCTAATGGATTTCCTTGCATTCACCATTATTCTAATTTTGTGGAAAAATAGAAAAATTTTATAATTTTAAAATAAAATAGAAGTCAGATACAAGGGAACATCACAACGGTTCAAAAAGCACTTTTACAGAATACATTTGCAGCATATGAAGCCAGAGAGGTAACTCAATCTATCATGCTGAGATAACCATCTAAATAATCCAGTGTGGTACTGAAAGAGGTAAACAAATCTTGATAGCAGACAGGTGGTACAAAACCATAGCAACAGAAGGTCTGGACAATGTGGTACAAATGCAAACAGAACTCTCCATATGTATTGTTTTGTCCTCTGCTTAATGTAAAATTGTACTTTAGCTCCAGAGTATTTCAAATTTAAATTAATTTGTTCACACTTGCCATGTCATCTCTTCTATGCATTCTTTGCACCTGTCTCTTTCTTGCCTTCTGGTTTTGGTCAACATTTGTTGATGAAATGCTTTTCAGTCTCCAGCCATGTGTATATATTTCCCTACAGAACGTCCTATCCCTGCTTTTCTCCCATCAGACCTACCTGTGTATTCACATGCCCCATATAATCAACATAGAGTGAGAAGCTCCAGCAAAACTTCTAGAAGAAAATCTTGCCCTCCTCAGTCCATCTAGTGAATTGATGATCTGGCAGCTTTCAGAGTTATGTACTTTACACCAATTCTATCAGGATTTAGACAGCTATGTCTAAAGGACTGTTTCATTAGAATTTTAAATTTTATATGAAAACTGTCTGTCTTAGGCTGCATTTACATTAGCATATTGGTTCAGAGAAGTTGTGCATTCTTGAAATAACTCTCTCAGTCATCCCCACTTATTGCACATAGGTTGAATTCACAGAAAGGTTTTAGTGTTTATAAACCAAATCCTTTCTAGGGCTGTGCTATAGTGCACACCAAATGGGCTGCTGCCCTTCAGGGGGATATGGTAGTCTCAACCAACAATCTGCTCTTTAGTGAGCTCAGAAACATATTCATTGCAGGAGTGTTCAGTCCAGAACACCACATTAAATCTAGTCTGAAGGAAAATGCCCCAACTATGTACAAAACAAAGATCTCATAATGATTGCTTTATTCTGTGTATTTCGAATTAAATTATTTTATATGGATATAGTCATACCTGTACTCTAACTGAACTCAGACTTTTCTGCCTCCAGGTACCATTTCACTACTTCTGATTTTCTTCCATTGCTTCAACTTGACAAGTACCTGCCTTGACATTACTTCTCCTGTAACAGCACTCTTCCATATTTTTCCCATGCAGAATCTTTCTGTCTTGGTAATTCAATACATTACAATTTCCCAGCATATCCTTGACTAGCAACAAAAGTGAGTGTAGCTGTCTACAGCTGAACAACTGTCAAGGATCTTCTTATAGTCAATAGAAATAAATAGGCATTTTCAGGGTATTATTAATCTTAACCTTAAGTAGACACTGAATATGGGTCAGATGAATCATATCTACAAAGTGCCTACTCCTTATTGACAATATACAATGCCTCATGTGACCAGATCAGATTTGAATCTCCACACTGCAGGCATTTATGATCTGTTTTCCAGGCCATCATCTATCTTTTCTGGCTTTATTTTCTTTTAATAGAGTGACACAAAGGCCTGGTGATCTGGATGAAAGTAGAAACAAGGGCAGTCAGATACATGCTTTTCTGGGGAGAAGCAGGAGACCTGGACCCTGAGGAATGTGTTTCTGAACATGTTTTCTGCAGTAGAAGAATCAGTGGGTTAGTTTACAAGTGATGTATATGCTAGATGACATCTGTGGTAACTTCTGCCTGATTCAGATCAAAGGAGGAACAGCTCGTGCTTGCTTTCTGTCAGTCTCAGATGAAGCAACAAGCAGCAGCATATCCCACCCAGTTTCAGTCCTGACACCTTCCAACATGAACTGACTGTTCAACTGTGTGAATAGATAGATAGATTAAATCAGTTAAAGTAATCAGCAAACATTGCAGTAATCACTAAAAATCAGAGTATTCACCTCTTGAGGAAAAGGAATTTCTTCAGATTTACCCAAAGGTGATCCTGAGTACTATTTGGATGCAACTACCTATCTGTCTGTGAAATGAGAGTTGTGTAGAGTATGGGGATTTGGTTTCACATACAGGGCATGTTGAGTATTTAAGTATTTAATAACAAAGCAATTAGTTATTTACACAGAGGACAATAAGACTCCTTTGGAAATATCCATCTCATTGTCATTAAAAGCAAATGAAGTGATTATGAACAGTGTAACCACACAATTAACTGATTAAATCCACAGTATTTTCTATACCAGACCTGCTTTTCAATATGACTTTTATGATTAAAAAAATAGGCTTGTACATGGTGACGCATACCTAAGCCTTCTGAGCATAAGTGAAATTTTTAATTAAAAATGTATGTTTCAAGATAAACAGCTTTCTCAAATATAGGATAATGAAAGAATATGAATGCTGACTGAGGCATAGAGCTCACAAAAATGGTTTTAGGGAGAGGGGGAGGTAATAAGATGCCAGAAAATGATTAAGTATTTGCATATTATAAAAATAATTTATAATAAAGATACCCCCTTTCTACAGATATGATTGGAAATTTGCTGCCAAATAAAAAACAGTCAACAAATTACAAATTATAGAAAGTAGAAGGGAGAAAGCTGCTATGTAGCTCTTTCTTGGAGATTTGAAAATATTGTGTTATACTTGCCCAAAATTCTTCAGAATTAAATAAATTAGAAGACCTATAATCACATGATGAGTAACCTGGACTGTAGGGGATTTTTACTAAAATGGAGACCATGTAAGGAAATATGATGACTGGATTATGTAAGGGCCTCTTCTCCAGACACCAATTATGGTTTTGGCCAAACAGTGGGATATTTAGGTTCTCAAGTTCCCTAGCGTAGTTTCCATGTTATGCCCTAAAAGTTACTTTTTTGTTCAAATGTATTTTGGTGTGAGAAACTGCAATTCATTTTCCTGAAAAAAGCATCTAAGGAGAAATATTTTTTATGGTCTTTTCATAAAGGCAAGGAATTCCATTTTCAATATTTAAATACTCCTCCTCCCCCACTTTTTCAAATATTGTATTTCCCTACAAAATAGATGCTGACACATTGGTTATACAGAACACTAGCTGGATATCAAAGGAGTCTCATTCATGCAATGAAATATTTATTGTTTTCATATCTTATTGTATATTTTAGTATACTTCCCAATTAAAATACATTTAAATAGAGTTTTAAAGGTACTAAAAACTAGCAAGACACTAAACTTGTCAAGAGGAGGAATGAGAAACACATTCTAAGTCATCTGCAGAGAAAATAAAGTTTCAAAGGTAAGATTTTTTCAATATGTATACTGTATATAAAATATATATAGAAAAGTATAATAGAAAATATTTTTTCACTCAGTACAACAAAAAGGAGAATTTTGTGATAGATTTGCGTAAGAGCTTCGAGACTAAACAAATACATTTCACAGAAGAGAATCATCAAATCTCTTAATGAAAGTTGCAAGATATGAGGAAAACCTACTTTCTGACAATGCAAGATATTTTGCTAGTATATTTTTCATGCATTAATCACTTGAATTTTACAAGCAGTGGTACTAGAGATTGCCTGAAACTTACAAGTTTTTAAAAACTAAAAATATCTAATAGCAGCTTGTTTTGGGATATCTGATAAAATAATAAAACAGTTCAGGCTTCCTCTGTATGGAAAGCAGGCCTAAATTCCCCAACAAAGTGAAATACTTAAGTGGATTTTCAAAATGTGTGTCATGAGAATTGATATTGGTTGAGGAATGAGTGGTTTAGAAATATTCAGCTGAAGAGCAGTTAGTCTTGTTTTCTGATAAGCTGTCAGAAAACAGCTTTATATTTTGAGCTTGGATGGGCCTAATAGTTTAGTCACCATGTCAAGCACCAGTAAAACTTCATGCTGTCAGCAGTAGACTTGCAGTGTGCCACCACATTTTGAAAGGAAGAGTTGGCGTGAACTCTGTAAACCATAACCTCAGGCTCTTCCTGGAGCTGTGATACACCCACGCCGCGCAGCCTTCACAGAATATCGTGTTAACACTCCTCCCCCATGCACGGCTGTTGTACTGCATCTGAACAGCAACAGTCAAATATAAGACTAAGAACCAGCTGCACCCTATTATTCTGTTCACTTTCACATTTGCATACTTACCAAATATTCCCTCAGTGGGATATTCGTTATTTCTAGTATTTTACTTAGCACCAGTACAGAACTTCTAACTAAAATAGTTTTTTTATCAGAAAGGACATTTATTTCTTGAAAAGGCATTGGATCACAGATATATATTTCTTCCAATGAATTTCCACAGAAGCACAAGGGAATTTGGCTTAGGGTTTCAGAGACTGAAGTTTTAAGGCAGCTCTATTGCACTGGTTTAAGTTCGGGAATGTCAAAAATTCCAAGGAACACTCATACAGAATTGAGAACCAGAATCTTAGAAGCCCCATACTAAATTTTTGGGGAAAAAAAAAAAAATCCGTTGCTTGAACATCACTGAAAAATCTTAGCTTTTTATTCCTTTTTTTTTTTTTTTTTTTTTTTTTTTTTTTTTTATTTTTTCCAAGAAGTGTAGTAGGCTTGGGACCTCATTTTCTGTTTCATCTTAAGGAAAGAAAATCCTTTCTTTGCAAGACCTCTACTTCTAGACCAGGAAAAGATACATTTTCTGACTGGTAGGGCCTAAACTGAAACCAAAAATGTTGCTAAAATCCCTCAGACTGTACCCTGGGAGTCATGAAGTTTGCTAGATTACATAGCTCACAACACTACAGCAGTATGGTAAGTTACATTGTAAAGTCAAGGCACTTCCTGTAGCAAAACAATTTTTTTTATTTCTTTCATATATCAGAACAAAAAGAATCTGCATTTTTTGGGATTTATCGCTTTCAAGGCAGTGGCATGCCTTTCAGCACTGAGACCACTGGTAGCCAGGGTTACTTTTACTTATTTCCTTTCTTTTGGGGGACTGCTGACGATACACATAGAGTGACAGACTTGGAGGTCTCCTTAGCCATCAGCCTGGACATGACACCAGCTCTTAGAGCAACCATTGCAGCTGGTAGGGTTCACAACAGAACTAATCACTGACAGCTTATATCTGGTCAAACCCCATGGGACTTAATTTGACCACTAACACAGAGATTTTTTTCTTAGAGAGACATTAGAAAACAAAAGAGCTGGGGATAAGTGAAATTTAAAGGAAGGCAACAGCAAGAAAAAAGTGAATCCATGAAGAAGAAAAAGAGAAAATTAGTAGGAGGAAGAGAAAACAGGTCCCAGTGGAAAAATAAAATAGCACTTTTCAAAGGTAAATCAGCTACCTGTGACTCCCTAATGGACAGGACAGTCACATCTATCCCTACAAATACTTTTAAAAAATGGAGTAGGGCTTGATTAATTTAATTGCTCTAGGGGCTGAAATGAATGAAGGATAGAGGTAGCTTGAGAGGAGTAAAAATAAGGGTAATTTTTGATTGTAGTATACTACAGGATATATATAGAGGAGGGAAAGGGCAAGAGGAGACTCTGCAGTAGCATCTGTAAGGCATCTGTACTTCTCTAAATACTGTTAATGTGAAAGCTCCCTTTGCTAAAACCAAACCAAACCTGGTAGGAATATGGTAAAGGTAAAGGCACTGAGCTCTGTTGCACAGTGATTAGAATCATGTCATAGTAATACGATTGTATCAATACATCAGAGCTGCAAGACAGTGCTAGGAAACAGAAAGTGAAGGCACTAGTGAAGTGAATTAAGAAAGTATTGCTCATCCTGAAGCACAGTTGAAGACCTGCAGTTTTGGTGTAGTCAGATTAATGTGAATATGGCTCAAGATCTGTAGAACTCTTTCCACACACGTGCATGCATAGCACACCCATGACACTGCTGGGAATTTCAGGAGGCCAGCTGCCTGCTTGGAGAGTGGGGAGCAAATGTCACCCTCCCATCTGTGGAGTGACAGCTCACCAAACACAGCCTCCAGAGTGAGACCAGGGAAGGTGCCCAGCCTGTCTGAGCTACAGTGCCTCTGAGCCAAGAAGCTGGACCAGCCTTACCAGAGCCACTTCCATAGGATGACTCATCTTCTGAAGGAGTCTGTCCCTCTTCACTGGCTACAGAGGGAACCCACCATCTGACACATCATTTTTGGCTTGTTTTTGGTAATCAGTAAAAGGTTTTCTAGAATAACTAATCACAGAAGAAACCTTGCACTGGGTAATGATAGGTTGACTAAGTTTTGATGAAACCAAACTGCAGATCCAGTTTTCAATTCAAGAAGAAGTCTGGAAAATTAAGGTAATTAGTGAGTGATGCCCACTGGACTGAAGAACTCAAAGCCTCATATGTGAGGCCGGGAATTTCTTTGTCAAATTCATGAACTTTCCTGTCATTCATTATTGAAACCAGGGTAAAACCCTGTTACATATAATGTAACTCAGAAGGGGTATTAGAGGTAAGCAAAGATTCTACAGGTAACTGAAAAAAAAGACTGAATATACATATTGTGAGAGATATATACATATAGAAGGTTAGAAATTGAAGGGACAAAATTCTGCCATAGTGTATCTGAGTTACATAGAACAACAAAAGTTAAGACAAATAACATATAAGTAAGAAAAGATAAAGGAAAGAATAAGAGTTCCTCATCACTGAGACTGGAGGAGAAATTAAACAATCTAGATAAAGTCCAGGTAGCAATGGAATATTTTGTCCCAGTTTTCAATAAAATCAATGTTGAATGAGAAGAGGTGAAGAAAATAAGGCAAAGATAAATGAAAGCATTGCAATTAAAATTGTATCCCAGAAAGACATAGAACTCAGAATTCAATGTGAAGAGGGTGTGGGAAGGAGGGAAAACAATCCAAAATATCCAAAGAACTGACACAAATTCTCTGTCTAATGTCTGAAATTTTTGGGAATTGATCAAGTCAGGTAATACATGAGGAAAGACCAACAAACAAACCTGTAATATTTAAGAAGGAAAAATTAAAATTCCATTGGTGGGGTCTCAGGAATGTGCATTGTTTATAATGCAGTTAGAAGGAAATAATAAATTTACATGGAAATATGTTGAAAATTGCATAAATGTAGTAACAATACCAAGAAATTTTTTATAATTAACAGCATTTGACCTTTTATTTAAAAGAAAATTCAGTTTTAATCCAAGATATAGCTGATGTAGCCCATCTACCTAACTTTGACAAATCATTTAATCCTCTTTTACACTGGCCATTAGTTAACAGAGAAGCTGAGTTTTATCTAAAAGTAAAGAAAAAAATGGAGCCATCTAGGAGACAGCAGAATTTTGTACTGAGGGTGGCACTTGTGTTTTAGGGGCAATATTCTTAAAGATTCTTAAAAACTTGTGTGAGATCAAATGGTTCAAAGTTTCACAAACTACAGCACAAGACATAGAACCTGCAAGTTGAGTTTGAGTGCTGACATAAAACTGCTAAAGACAATCATTATGGAAGAGAACTGGAGTACTACACAGCAGAAATTGACCCTGAGGACTGAGCTAATAGAAATTCATGAATTACCTAATTAATACAACATATGGAAGCTCCTGCAATTGCAGGTTCATAACAGGAATAATTCCTATAATTTAAGTACTCTTAGATATTAGTGACAGCTAAGAGGAAATACGGAGTGATCATCTCAGTATTGATCAATCAGGGATTTATCTGACCTAACTTCAGATACCTTTAGTATAGATATATTTCCCATCACTGCTCGACCCAGACTGCTTTTGCAATCAGAGGAGACAAACAGGCACTTCCAGACATTATTGATCTGACCTTTTTCAGACCTTTACTTCAGAAGGAGATGAATCACTTATGTCTCTCTATCGATTATGAAAAAGGTCTAGACAAGTGCATGAGTTTGAGATGTCTACACTGTGAATACACTTGTCATGAACTAGGTAAGTAAGGCCAATATGCAAAAGACAAATGCAATATTCACTTATGTAATCTAGATCATCCTCTGAGGCAAAGAATTGTTTTTCCTTTACTAAACACTATAAAATCTTTATCTGGAATACTTCATAAAATCTTAGTAATTCACATTCCAGGAAGATACATTCAAGCTGTTAATAAAGAAGGGATAATGGAATTATCTGGGAAAAGGAAAGATTGTTTAATTAGCAAAACACACCCTAGGATGAAATATGATTGCTGTCTCCAAAGAAATGGTGATGGTGATAACCAGCAAGGGAGATTATGCTGCTGAAGCTAAAGCCTGTGGGTACCAATACAACTGGATAGCTCAGCTCACTCCTTTCTTCCTTTATGCTCATTCCCTCCTCATCTGCTTATTTACTTCCAAGACCTCCTTGGGAAGAAATGAACCAGGTCCCACCAAAACACAATGTAGGAACTCTAAAGCATTCCCAGCACATTTCTGCCACAGCCCAGAGCATGCAACATCTACTATTTCACGCTATGGAAACGCCAATCTGTGGGCTGCAACACAGTCCTCACACTTTTAAATATGATGAACCAAGCCACCCCCACAGATAAAAACAGATAAAGTCATGTTTTAGACATAGCCATATGGGCTATGTGGTGTGGATTGGGTTCATCTGCTCCCCTGCTCTACAGAGGGCTAGCTTGGAATATCAGCCAGTCTGTGTTACTTGGGCCAGGAGACTGGAGATCATTCTGTGAGGTGGGTGTGCTGAAAAACAGAGCTGGAGCTGGTGCTGTAAGTAGGTGGCTATTCCAGGGCCACAGGAATAGCAGGGCTATGAAGAGATTAATGAAGGAAATTATATAGTTTCTAACCATCAAAAGGATGAAGCTAAGGAACAGCTTTCCCATTGCTGAGAGGACAAAGAACAGAAAGAAACTTCGAAAAGAAGCTGATGTGTTTTGTGATGCCTCCCACAGCAGAGGATGATTTTTAGGCTTGGCCTGAGCTGTCAGATCCTTGCTCACAAAATACCTATACTCTAGAAGATACTACTTGTATCTTACAAGCTGTTATTTGCCAAATGTTTCAGTGGAATTAATCAAGCGCAAAATGGAGTCTGATTCACCTTTGCAATGATGTGTGGCTTCGAATCCTGTTTTCCTATATACTGTGTTCCCATTTGCTAGGAAGTTTTACAAAGAGTAGTCTTTTTTTCTTTTTTTTAATGTGACGAGCAGTCTGAGAGTTTCAAAGAGTCCCAAATGCCAAGAAATCAGCCCTCACCTAATTAAGAGCTCGTTTACTCCAAACAGAATTGCTACAGTGAGCTACAGACTGTTTCTGATCTGCTTGGAAAACACCTTTTCTGATGATGCCAGATGAAATACCATATACAAGACTTTTTTCAAGCACATATACTTGGTCCTCTTTTAACTGTAATGAAGATAAAAGCTCTGCCTGCACACAGATTTTCTGAATATCTAACCATATGCACTTGTCTACATCTATATATACACAGAGACACACATATATATGCTATATTAGCAGTCCATGATGTAAATGAGTGGAAAAACATGGTTTTCTTCCTTTTTTCTTTTGGTCTCCTTTTTTTATTTCCTTTATGCTATACCTTTTTTTCCTGCTCTCTTAGCCATGTTTCTTGCAACCCCAGAGTAAGGAAGTACTTAAGCACACACTTAATACTGTAAAATTATTTAGCATATAGGGAGAGCTCATACTTGTGCATTAATGCATGTCCCTAAGCACACACAGAAATTCTCATTTTCCTGTTCCTTAACAGCAGCCCTCCTTCCTTCTTCTCTTACCACCACTGACATTGTTCTTCACCACATATTCCCATCAAAGCTGTGTGATGGGTTTGCCATAACATGGAAGAATGGGCTTCCCTGCTCACACTGCAGCTCACTGAACACCCAGCTTGACAATTACAAGAATCATCCAAGACTTTGGGCTAAAAAGGGTGCTAGAGCATCCCAGTGCCTGGCACTTACTGCTCTTAATGAAGACTGTCTGGGATTTACCTGCAATTGCCACCGACATTCTATTACTAATGAAATCTGAGCTAGTGTTAAAAAGGAGAGGACTCCCTTAGTTTGTTTATCACCTCATTAGCAAAATTGATTAGCAAAAACACTTCACCATGACAATCACAAATTAATCCCTAGGCTACCTACCTGTAGATTTTGGGATGAAATCTTTTCTGGAAGGACTATTTTCTTCAGAATCTGAAGTTAACTCACGCACAAACCCATTTTAGGTTTTAATTGTCTATATGCTCACAAGGATATAAAGAAGTTTTGAAAATAAATGCAAGAGCTTGAAGTATTCAGTGCCTGCAATACTTTGCAGAGCTTCTTCAGAATTGTGTATTTCAAACACAAGGACAACATTCATCAGAAAAAAAGTCTTCAGGAATGACTGACTTCTAAATTTTGTACTCAGAAGAATATTTATAATCCTCTACTGAACAAACAATAACATGATGCTAAACTCACACAACCAGAGCAGAAATATATAGATTATGGACTCTCTGGGCACCCTTAAAAGCAAAGCATAATTGCATTAATAAAATGAAAAGGAAATTTAAAAGTAGAGTCAAGACTCACACAGTAATACCAAACAAAAATGTGTTAATTAAATGCCAAATCAAATTGCTGCGTTTTTAACAAGATTTTAGGTCTTGCAATGATTTGCTTATTCTACTTAACAAAAGGAAAGGAGTTTCACAGCATGGGAGCTGAGAAGAGAAACACCCTAAACCCGACATCATCTATTTAACAAACAGAGCTGAGAAAAGAGTTTTTATTCGGCTAATAAATAGGTATTGTTTCCTTTAAGTACTGGTGAATGTGCATCAGAAAGAAAGAGAAAATATTTCCATTTTACTATCTTATTTCCAGCCCCTTGCCATTCTATTCTGTTCCAAAAATTTTGGCAGCTGTTAAGCAGCCAGCAAACACAAGTGAGTGACGTTCCAGAGAACGGGATGACCTTGCCACCAGTAAATCCATGTGGACAGGTTGGAAGAAAGCTCATGTCTACAGGGCAAGACAGACAGATGACAGTTTTTTCCCAGGGTAAGACAACTCACTTGGTGGACACAACAGACAATCTGGCTACTGCATCTGTAATCCAGATGGTCATTAGTATTTGAGAATGGCTCACTATTACTGAGCCCAGTCTAGTTCATTTAATGTAGATGACCTTCTTTGCTTCACCTCCAAACCAGACAGTCACTTTTTGCCTAGAGGACCCCCAGCTTTAAATATTATGAGCATTAAAGAACACTACTGCATGCAGACCCAAGCATTTAATACGTGCTGGTATTTATGCAGTTTATAAAATATACATCAAGAATAATACGCTGTGTTTTCAGACATACTAACACACTCCATGGCAAGTTTCCTATGTGCATAATTTGTGTTATTATGCATAATAGCAAGGGGGTTTTGTTTTGCTTTGGTTTTTTTTGTGAAACTGTTTGAAGTTCAGATTTTCAATAGATAAAAATGGGCAGAGTTTCTCTAAGATTATCAGCTGAAAGACTGAATCACAAAGTTCTACTTTAAAAAGCACACAGAGAGTAAGATTTCAGAGGACTGTAAAAATAAATATGAAAAGGCTGGATGGAAAACAGAACCCAGTATTTTCTTGATGTTTTGATCATTACTATTTGAAATTAAAATATGTATTATGTTTTGGACAAATAAAACATTTTTAGAAGATTTGGGAAGGAATTAAACAAAATTTACCTCAACCTGCCTTCTTAATAATTTTTTTTTTTGTATGTAGGTAAAATAAGAATACAATTTGGAGACTAAAATTCTGAAGTACATTTTTTTTTGTTTGCTACTGGTTTTAGAGTTCACCTGAACACTGCAAGTATTTCAGCAGATTTGAGAGTATACTCTTTAAACACTTTTCTTTATTTCTGTAAGCATTTATGCATGCTTTTCTCCATCATTGAGATGGTAAATTTTGAGAAAAGAAAATATTTGTAACTGGGTCAGTGTTTACAGTGCAGACTTACCAGAGAGATGTTGCAGATGAAGAATCAGTGTCCTGCAATGGATATTCAAAAATTGAAATCCTTGTGTTTGCCACTTTTTTTAAAAAAGTGCTGCTTACTGAATTTAAGTGGAACACCATATTGTGGTTAGAATATGATTTTTTTTTTTTTCCAGTTCTTATAGATTTCCAGGATGCTTTGGGACAGGTGTCATAAGATATTGAAATATATTTTTGTGACTAAGATTTACAGTGGATTTATATAGAATTCAAGAGACCTAAACAACTAAGGTATATCTCCAAGGATGTATTTATGTTGATTAGAAAAGTTTCAGCCTGCATTTAACAGCTATAAAACTTCAGCCATTTGGATTATATGAGGAAAGGGTAAATGTCACATTATTTGCATGAGAAGGGTATGCTCAGTTACATGCCTAGCTGTGATGGCTGCTCCACTTTGGTTCACTGAATGGCAGCAGTGGCACACAGGCAGCAGGAATACCAAAACAGCTCTGCTGTCTGATCCTACCACACCTTTGAAAATGACACAAGGCATCATATTCAGCCCAAAATCAAGCTAGTGGTAGTTTTCTTAATCTTAAAAAATTGTTTTTTATCCTGAAAATTGGTCACGCTCTCTTTAATCTACAAATTAAAAATTACTTCTCTCCCTACCAGAATAAATCTCACCTGATTATACACTGGTCTTACTCTGTCCTTCCTATTGAAAGTGGGCCACTGTCCAAAGGCACGAAAGATTCATGGTACTGGAGAGAGGAAGAAAAAAAATAAAAGGGATTTATAGCCCACTGCCAGAAAAAAACATGGAAATGAGGTGTCCTAATTTCTAATGTTCATTCTTTCAGGGATGGCAGGGATGGCAAAAGTTTTTTCATCTAAGTCTTTGGGTGCTTGAATACTGTAGTATGAAGTCTGAGTGCAGTTCCATATCCCAGTTACTCCTCTATAAAAGGCAAGAACCCTTCCCTTTTCCTGCCCTTTATCCCACCTGACATTACATTCACTTTTTCCGAATGGGAATTTTCAGGCAAGGAGAGCTCTCTGTAAAATCCATGTGGAAAGAGTTCCATGCAATGAAGCATCTTCTATACCAAAGACATCTTTTTCTCAGCTGCAGATAGATCTCTCCATATACCTAATATCCATTCTAGGGATCTTAAAAAAAAAAAAAAAAAAAAAAAAAAAAAAGCAAAGAGACAATGGGGCTGTAGATGCCTCCTGTGCTGCTAGCCCTCTGATAGCCCTGCTGCAGCACAGCTGCCCCTCCCCGCCCAGCTGCGCTCATTGTCAGGCAGGGATGCCCCGGGAGGCACAGCTGATGTTCCATCCTGCACAGATGGGCGCTCCCCTTCCTCCCTGGTGTTTGCTGGAGTCCCGAGCACGCTGCTGGAGCTGAACCATTCTGTCCCCCAGCCATCCTTGTCCTCCACCATCCTCCTCCAGTGCCCTTCAGCTGGGGCGCTCTGCTGCCTTCCTCCACTGGGCACTGGTGCTAAGGTGACCTCTGCAGCCTTGAGTCCCTTTGCAGCAGACACCAAAACCCCTCTTACATTCTTACAAGGTCACTTCAGAAGCCAGCAGCAGCAAGATAAGGACATTCCCCAGCTGTCAGTGACATATGAGAAAAAAAAAAAACAACAACGGTTATAAAAATGAGAGAACTCCAACATCGATGGATTTCATTTCTCTTCCCCCTACATCCCTGAGTCCTGTCAGCATTTCTGGAGTTTCAAGAGGGGGAGCTAGTTAGCTAACAGAGTCCAGGCTGTTAGAGAAACTTCCCTTGGCAGCAGCCCAGAACTTTCAGATTTTAAGCGAAACAGAATGAAAACGGAGTTCACAGCTTCAGCTCATCCCCAAGAAGCACTTTGTACAGCATTGCTGCTCCTGCTTTCCCCATAAACCTAACTGATTATTGAAGATATCACATAGACACAGCATGAAAGCTGATTATGTCTTGACAAGCAAAAAAACATAAACAGAATTTTTAATCATGAGACACACAAATGAGCTTGTAAAAAGCTTACGAACGTATAATATACAGATCTAAATAACCAAGGGAATATAGCTTTACATGCAGAATGACCTGTGACTGAAATTTTTGCATCAAAGACCTAGTAAAGAATTTTTGCATTTTAACACAGTACACATTTCACATATGAAATGTCAGGGAAGGAAAGTCACTCACATCTATTCAGACAAGAACTTTTCTTCTAGCAAAATGAAAGACATTCATTTGTCCTTAAGAAACATGGAGGAGTCCTGGGCCTTTGCAGAATCTTGTACCAGTTAGCTCATTATGTGGAACAGCAAGTAACTTTTACAGCTCTTGCTGTCTCTGAGTTTGCATAACAAAGCTCAGACATAGTCCCTTTGTGTGGTTTATCTCTCCATTTGCTATTCTTCTCCCTTAGCTGTACAGTCCCCACCCACGCACACACCTGTGTGCTGCCCTGCCTTTGGAGGGTTTGTCAGGGGAGAGCTCTGCTCTGCCTGCTGCTCCCTGGGCACACCCCGAGTGTGCAGCAGGGCCAGGGGCTGCTGAGCCCCTCGAGAGCCTGCTGCAAACAGCATCCAAGCTCTTGTGCAAGATCACTCTTTTACTGTGCCTTTTTTCCCCCTTAGATATACCCCTTTAATTGAAAACCATGTGGCAAAATTGCCAGTTGTTACCTCAATGGCTGGAAGCCTCCAGCAGGCTGCAAGCGTTATGCTGCGTTTGCCTCATCCAACTCTATCAAGCCAGGCATTTCAAATGGCAAATGACTTTTATAAACCCTCTTTCCCACCATGGTGTAGCTCCACACATTTAGGCCTGTTCTAAACATTTCAAGGAGATGTAAAAGGCTCATGCTATGCTCTGAAAGTCACACATGACAACTTCTGTTCTAAATGAATGTTTATTTCTTGTTCTTGCCACAAAGTGACACCATGACAGGTCAGGTCCCACTACATGTAACTGTTGCCATACACTGATCCCATTCCCCTCCATTCCATTTCTGAATCTGGCTTTTCTAAATACTGTTTCCTGGCCAAAATATTTTGCTCTGCTGAAGCATGTAGCAAATCACATTGCCATTGTCAATGTTACTCCACAATTCTGCAAGGAAAATATCCCACAAACTCTTGTCTTTTGTAATACTAATTTCCATGAGAAGACAAATGTTTTGTTCAATGGCAAAACTGATGGTATTTATATGGGTCTCTTGGTAAGAAGAAAATGTTGAAATCAGTGGAATTATTGTCATTGATTTCTTTCAAGTCTTGATTTGGAATTATAAAACTATTAGGGGTTATAAGGAAAGTCACAAAAAACTGTGATATCATTCTCTGGAAATACAAACTCATTTTTCTTTCATGTTTGCATTATTTTATTCTTTCCTTTCCTGTTTCTATATTTTGAACCTTACAATGTGACTTTCTGCTCTGCATGAGAACTGCTTTGAACCTTCCTCACTTAGGCACATGTCAAAAGAGAGTAAGAGCTGATTGTTACTCAAAAAATAATATTTTTTTTTATGTATCCCAACAAATTCCTCTTCTGAGATAAAAAGGTATAAACAAAGTAGATCAGTTCAGAACAATCTGGCCAAGGCTGGCCATTGTAGTCATTGGATCCTAAATACCTTTGGGGGTCTCAACTGAAAACATGAAAGGTGAAGAAGCTTCCATTACTCTGTAGTTGATTTGCAAGTATTAGTCACTAGTGAAACATTCTAATATTAGGAAAGGTGGGGTAGTATATGACATCTGTGAAAACAACAGTAAAGCAAGAGTAACTTAAATAAATAAAGTAGTAAAGCAAAACAAATATCATTCATTTTTAAAGCATTTTACCTTCTGCATTTTATTCTTGGAGACATAGAACTAATTTTTGTGTTTGCTTAGGGCACTCAGTGGTCAATGTCTATTAGGGTTCATAATTTCATCAGTTTTATTTGCAAAACCACTAATGCAATTTTATTTGTTCATAATGCTCAAGCATGAGAGTGCTTGGCTCCCCTAGTGGACTGAACACAATCCTGCTCTTCTGTCTGTGGATGCAAGGCACGGTTGTATCATTGTCCACGGGCACTTGTGAAGTGCTGGGGAAGAGGCAGGGCTCTGCCTTCACCTGACCCACACCCACCAGACAGCCAAGTGCACTATATGGCAGCCTTTTCAAGGGCACTGCAGTTGCAGAACCAGAGTCACAAGGACTAGACTGGAGCCAAAAGGGGAGCATGCATCAACTCAATCTTTGCAGATTACATCATGAGTAGATATAATGAATTTAATCCTTTTTCTATAGCAAATTGCATCACTATGGCTGCACACCATGGCTCACAGTTAAGAAGCAAACTTTCCCTGAGCTCTTTATGAGTTTAAAATACAACAGCAATCTGAACCACTATTGTCTAAAATTTTTCTGAACTAGAACTTAATATTGCTCTTACAAACATCAAGTTACAGGATTGAAAACAGAGTGTTATTTCCTTTGCTGTTAAGAGTTTCCTCCTTCAGCAAAATAAGGCTCTCAATTTCAGCTGAATGCTTTCTTTCAAAATTTAAGATAAGGTCCATCAAATCACATTGTTTTATAATTATTTGATACTGTTTTCTGCTTTGATGGAGGTACTTGAAATATGAAGCAAGCTGGCAGTGGGGGTAGAAACACAGCTCATCATTCATTGTTGCTATGGATGAAGACAAGAAGACTCTAAGTTCTGCAAAAGGACACAGTCTCTGTTCAGAATATGAAACTTCAAATGAATTAGTTTGGTACTCAGAAGATAAAAATCTTTCAGTTCTTTGGTATGGGAAAGGCTGAGTATGAGTATCTGCTCCCAAGCCTTTCCTTCCTGTGCCTCAAATCTTTGTTCTTGCTGAATTCAGTAGTCACTGACAGGACAAGAAAAGAGTGATGTCCTTTGTTCACAGTGTGGTGTTTCAAGGTAATGTCAGACGTGGTTTCAGCAAATAAAACTGATGAACAAAGCAGGGGAAGCAAGAACATGACTTGTAGAAAGGAATAAATTTTCAGATGATTCTGTCTCTATCTTGCTACACTGAATGATTCCTGAACTGGAAGCCTGTATGGTAGTAGCACAGGGGAAAGTGAGGGTTGACAATAAAATAAAGAAGAAGCTCATCTCATCACCCAGTGAGACCTGGTTGGAGTCATGAAGAGAAGGCTGCTGTCCCCACTCTAGTGGTTTCTCCCAGATTGTTTACTACCCCATTCCTCACTTCTGCAGCACTCACAACAGTCAAAGAACAGATGCCATAGCACATCATAGTCCACTGAAAATGATTCACTTCTGCAATTCCTAAATACCTTTTCTATCGTGTCTCAAGTTATCTTTTACCACCACATTATAATTTTCTTCTGTGATAAAAATACAAAGCTTAGTAGCAGCATTTAAGACTTGCCAACAGAATCTTTATTTCTTTATATAGAATTTTGCAACTCTTTTTGTTTGCTTCCTCTTTATTTAGAGTCCATGGCTTTTACAATTATATCAGAATGTGGCCATCAGCTGAACAGCAGTGGACTTGCTAGCTGAAGCCTGTAAGCTTTGTGGGACTTGTTTGTCAGGCTTTGAATTCTGGCAAAGAGGCAGCTGTAGAGTTTCAATTAAATTAACAGATTTGCACACAGCCCTAATATCCGACCTGAATTGCTCAGTAGTAGGAAAATTACTGCATTCCTTTTTATAATTCCTTAGTTTTCTCAGCTCTTAATAGAAGCAGGTAAGAACAACTCACAGGCTACATTCCACCTGCCCACACCAATCATAAGATTTCCATTGAGCAGTTCAAAGTTGTTCTACAGAGCAGTTTGATAGATCACAGAGGAGACATCTATAAAATCCAGCCAAGAAAATTCACCTGATTGTGGTGGAACTCTCCAATATCAGGGAGTTAGGTATCACATGTCTAGATATCCAAACTCATCTGTTCACAAGTTTGGGCTTCTGTAGCCATCTCCCAGCCTCTAGGAGTTGTGAATTTTTCAGGTCATCATGCCACTTAACTGTTTCACCCAAGGACCGTCTTTGTATGCCAAATGTCTCCATGCAGAGCGGGGCTGCTCTCTTTACCTTTGGGATTTCTGCTACTCTGGATGAGTCGTGATCCACTACAATCTTAATTATCTCATTAACATATTTCCTTTATGCTTGCCTAGCCTCTACCTGTTAAAGAGATAGCTGAATACTCCAGATAGGTCAAAAGCCCATCGGCATTTTGCAGAGTCTTTCACACTGCATAGATCCTAACAAAAGCACTCTATAGGCTCAAATCATTGTTTTTGTTTCAAACTGAGCAATCATAAAGAGGATGTGGGGAATCAGAGTCACAAAATCATCAAGTTTGAAAGAGGCCTTCAAGATCATCCAGTCCAACCACCAACCCAGCACCACCACCTTTAAATCATATTCCCAAGTGCCACATCCAGACACCTTTTAAAAACTTACCAGAGACGGTAATTTCACCACCTCCCTGGAAAACTTATTCTAATTCCTGACCACTCTTTCAGCGATTCTTTTTTTTTTTTTTTTTTTGGTATCTTATATGAACCTCCCCAGGTGCAATGTGAGGCCATTCCATCTGATCCTGTCACTTGAGACATGACAGAAGAGAAGAACCCTCCACCTGGCTATAACCTCCTTTCAGGCAGTTGCAGAGAGCAATGAGGTCCCCCCTGCACCTCCCCTGCTCCAGACAAAACAACCTCAGTTCTTTCAGCTGTAAGACATGCTTTCTAGACCTTTCACCAGCTTCATTGGCCATCCTTGGACACTCCAGTACCTCAATGTCCTTTTTGATGTGACAGGGGGAAGGCAATCCTTCAGATGACACTGTCATGGTTACTACAAGACCAACAGTCAGTCCCATGGCACCTCCAGGGTGTGGTGTATGAAAGGCAGCTGGCTGCTAGGGGAACACCTCCTGGAGGGAGTTTGTGGGTGCAGAACCACACACCCAGCTGCCTGGGGGACATTGTGCTAATTGCACCATGTGCACAGAAGGTGTCTTGTGACTGCCCCTCAGTGATGTCACAACTACGTCAATAATCTTCAGTAAATACACAAAGTTTGACTTTTATCCTTTCCCTTACAATTTCCATTACATAATACCTAAGAGACTCTCCAGGCATTGCATTTCTAAGGCGATTAGTGCATTTCTTGTGCAGCTAATGTCACTTGGCCTCTGGCTCTGTGCCTCAAAGCTCCAAAGCTGGTGCAAGTGTTAACCCTCCAAATAGCACTGCTTGTTATGCCTGCTGCCTAACCAAACTGCTTGATAAATTCCTTCCATGTAAATTGCTTTAGAGTCACTCTAAACACAGAAAATATTGAGAATAATTACCAAAAGCATTTTCCCACTTATCTCCTGGTAAAGAACATGGAAATCCTTCAAGTCAAAGTTAGTTTTGCTGAGAATTTGCAATTAAAATCTTAAGTTTTCTCTGTGTGAAAAAAAATACTTATTTTCTTTCTCATAGAATGGCTTTAAATCGAGCATGTTTACTATGTCTCCTTACAAACAGATCAGAATCTGGAGCACTAATAGTAAAATCTCAGAATGAAATAATATATTCACTATCTGAAGCGCTGGATGACTCTCTGTGGTAGCAGAAAACAACATATTCCGATTCACTTACTGCCAAAAATATGTACATAAAAACAATGGGACCAGCATGCTGCTTCAGCTCAGTTATAGGGAAAAGATCTGCAGTTTCCTCACTGTCACAGGCACCTTTCTGCTCTGTCTTACTGCCCCAGCAAACCTTGGGTTTGCCCTGAGTTGTTTTGTAATAGGTGACAGGCAAGAGATGTGAGATGAGATCCATGCTGCCTGAGTTTCTGAGATGTAGAGTCTTACTGTCACTGGTAGGAGAGGTGAAGGAAAACACAATGCCTCATAACATCTCAGGTCTTTGAAAAGTGGATTTGAATGAATAACAGTACAAGAAGACAGCTGGGGAATTCATTAAACATGATTTTAGAAAATGGAAACTCTGCTTTATAAAGTGAGGTTTTTTTGTTTTGAAGAACAAGTCAGATGTAAGTTCAGAGCTCACTGACTGTGTCTCCATTTTGAGCTAACAGCACAATTCCTTTTCATAAAAGAAATATTTTTCTCATTCTCCTATCAAATCTCTGCTAACTCCCATACCTGAAGTTTGATCCCAGAGAATACAAAGAGTTTAGATGAAGAAGAATATAAATGAACAGTGACCTCAAAAGATAAGATATGTTCTGAAACACTGTTGCTCTTTTTCCAATTTTTAAATTTTATTCCTTCTGGTTTTGGAGTGGCAGTCAATTTTGCACAGCATGTCTTTCACAATGAGATGTACATTTCAATATTTAAACAATATCAATCCTTTAGGACTACAATCAGCCAAGCCAACTGCCATTTTGTGAGATAAAACTGTCTTCTTTTAACAAAGAAAGAAGAGATGATTATTTTTACCTGAATTTAGCTGAATTCTCAGTGGTAACTTCCCAGGGTTCCGGTTTTCTTCAAACTCTTGCAAAGCAGCACTATGGTGAGAAGGAGGAGGGCAGGAGGTGCTCCAGGCGCTGGAGCAGAGATTCCCCTGCAGCCCAAGGTGAGGCAGCTGTGCCCTGCAGCCCTTGAGCTCCATGGTGGAGCAGAGATCCACCTGCAGCCTGTGCAGGACCCCACACCAGAGCAGGGGGATGCCCAAAGGAGGCTGTGATCCCGTGGGAAGTGTGTGCTGGAGCAGGGTTCTGGCAGGACCTGAGGCCCAGGAGAGAGGAGCCTCTCTGGAGCAGGATTGCTGACAGCACCTCTGACCACACAGGTGACCCACACTGGAGCAGCCTGTACTGAAGGACTGTACCCCGTGGAAAGGGATCCCCTTTGGAGCAGTTCATGAGTGCAGCCTATGGGAGGGACTCACACTGGAGAAGCTCAGGGAAGACTGGTTCCTCTGGAAGGGAATTCAGGCTAGAGCAGGGACAGAGTGTGTGGAGTGCTGTCACTGAGGCAGGAGTGTCAGAAAAACATGATGAACTGACTGCAGTCCCCATCCTCATCCCCTGTGCCTTTGGAGGGAAGGAGAGAGAAAACTTGGGAGTGAAGTTGAGTCCAGGAATAAAGGTGGTGTCAGGGGAACAGGTTTTAAGATTTGGGTTTATTTCTCATTACTCTTCTCTAATTTGATTGGCAAGAAATTGAACTAATTTTTCCAAGAGGGTCCTGTTTCCCATGATGGTCACTGGTGAGTGATCTCTCCCTGCCCCTATCTTGACCCATGAGCCTTTCATTATACTTTCTCTCCTCTGCCTAGCTGAGAAGGGCAGTGATAGAGAAGCTTTGGTGAGCACTTGGCATCCAGTCAGGGTTAACCAACAGCAGTTTCTTGGTCAATCATGTTAAAGGAATTGTTCTGTTTAATTTTATTTCCTTAATGCACTATTTAAAAATTATATTATGTTCCAAGATAGTTCTAAGATAAACCAATTTAAGATAATGAACCTAATTCTTCCTTTTCTTTAATGCTGCTTAATGTTCCTCTGCTAGAGATAATAACATTTTGTAGGTGACAGCTACTAACTTCAGAGGCACACGAAAACAAAAAGACCCTTCCCATTGCTTGCTGCTGGTACTGTTCCTCTGCTGCCTTTCCCTCCAGGTTTTGCCTTGCAGATCTCCTTTGCAATGTGCCCCAGGAGCACTATACTTCACTGGCATGTTTATCACTCTCTGTTCTGTATTGGGTGTTTTTGGTTCTGTGCAAGCATTCGATGCAGAGGCCACCCTGATACCCTGGCAGGCATGTAGTATGCCATGTTAGAGACAATTGTGGTATTTGGATAGCTAGAATGAGCTCACCTTGAGACAGTAAAGTCTCACCTCATCAAAAGGTTGCTTCTGCCCAAGGAATGATGGAAGCTTCAGCTGGCCAAAAAATTCTGATCGCACATTTTTTCTTTCTTTTAAACTTTCAACATCTCTTGGAAATAGTGACCTTCAATAAAATTCTGCTTGCCCTGCCTCACCCAGACTTCGGTATCACTGCTACCTTCTGTGCAGACTTATTTTATAAACAGAAAAGCCCAAACCTTCCATGACCCAGAATATCAGGGCAGGCATGCAGACAAGCTGCCTTTAACACAGACTGTTCAGGGCTTCCCAAAGTTTCCCAGGCCTGCGACTCACATGAGCTTCAAAGTCCTAAAGGTCAGATAGCAAAGGTGATCTTGGTGTCAATTATGTCAATTATACCAATTTCCTATCTTCTCACTAGGCAGACTCACTCTTCAAGGGTTGCTAAATCTGTGTCAGTCAGCCAGGAAAATGCAAGTGTTTCATTTTTTTCTTTCTCCGTTTTTATTTGTCAGCTCTATTACAGACAAAAGGAAAGCAAGATTCATTCTTGGAGGAAAATCTAATGATCATAACATGCTATGTTAAGATAAAGAAATTAGTCTTGCTGGCCTAGTTTCATTTACTTTATGCTCTCTTCCAATTTGCTACTTTACTGCAAATTAATATATAATCTGGATATCCAAACATCCTTCAATCTCTGTAATAGTCTGTACTGATAAACTGAGACATAAGAAGATGCTTTCTGCATAATGGCTAAAATAAAGCAACCTCAACTAGCAGTACATTGGTAAAAGTAATTTTCAGATCTGGTACAACTCATTGTAGGAATTGCCATAATAATTTACTTAGAAATAGAAAGCATTATGTGTCCCTCATAATCCCAGTAATACACACCTCACTAGCAGGTTTTTAGGAAACTTGGAGGAGTTTTTCCATATATATCACACTCTTGTATTTACATACATCAGTTTCCTTATCAAACAACAGGCTTGATCAATGTATGAAATCAGAGTGATTCCTCATGGTTTAGCTAAGGCAGTGCTAGCCTATTTTATTACTTGACTTATTTTTTTTTTATCAGCTGACAAGAATACTATATAGGATGCAAAAAGCAAGGGACAAATGTTAACTTCTTGTGACATGTAACAAACAGAAAAGAAAAGAGCAGGGCAGAAGGAGGGATATGGAACATATTTCTGCCATGTCCATAAGAGCAGCTGGCAGCAACATATCACCAAAACATTCTACTATGCTCATTTCAAGATTTTAAAGCAGTTTCTGAACTATACTAAGCTGATCCTATATTTTTTTTTACAACTAAGCTTTCAGAATTCATTTTCAAAATCAGATACAGGCATGGTAATGTACTGCCTTGAAAGCACTTTACATAACTGCTTCAGTAATTTAGTAGGTAACTAAAGTGATATTCACAGTGACTCAAAGCAGCTAACAAGGAATCTATTTAGAATACCATCTTTCCAGTTTCAAAGGCATCCATGGAGCTATAAAAAATCGGTACTGTAATATGCTTGTCAGGTGACTAATGACCAGAATTAATTTGTTTTCACATCCCAAGATTCCTTTTCTGTTTTATCAACATTTAATTAAAACCATTCAAACCCCTTTGTAGAGTGCAAGTAACTCCACAAATTCAACTACTATAAAGACTGTGAAAACAAGTAATAATGAATCTGGATGTACAGTGGTATTTGCCACAGCAATGAAATCTGCTCTTGATCTGAGCTTCCAGCTTTAGGCTTATCTCTGAAAACAGAGACACTTTTCAGGAAAGACTTGAAATACAGATGAATTATCTTGTTCAGGGATATGGTCAAATGAAAAATGATTGCTAGTATGTCTGGTCTTATTTTCTGTTGTCAATTTCAAAAGTTCTTTACTATTACTATTACTATCACTATTACTATTACTATTACTATTACTATTACTATTACTATTACTATTACTATTACTATTACTATTACTATTACTGTTGTTGTTATTACTGTTATTATTTATTTGGAGGAAACAATTTCACTTTTAAAAGAGTGAGAATAATAAACAAATTAGGTAGTGAAAGTATTCTGGCTCCATTCAATAACCATCCACACTATGAGGATTACAGTGTGGTGTAAACATTGCAGAAAAAGGTTACTGTGCAACTTAGTCTCAGCAATAGCACTTGGGAAGGTAAATTTTCCCTGCCTCCAGAAAGCAGTTTGATGTAACAGTTTTCATTTTCATATTGCTATTGCACTTGCACCTGCATTACCATCCATACTCCAGCAATGTGTTCTGGTCCCAGGGAGGATCCCACTGTCTCAATAATGGAGACATGGCCTTTGCTCCACTGATTTTATGGTAGAATGATCTAAACAGAAATCATTTTCAAGAGCACTGTGTTAGAATAAAGATCCTTTTCCAGACTGTCAGCTGTAATTAATAGATTTGAATGATGACCTAATACTAAGAGAAATACCTGTTCAAAAACTGTATTTGCTGGTATGCCATTAACATACAATAGCAGCTTTGTACATTACAAACAGCATAATGTACATAACAGCATTAAAATTACCAATTTTTCAGGTATTCATCCAGTCAGATATTCACTTTTTAAGTTCCTTTCTGTACTTTTAGTATTACAGGAAATGAGGGAGGTAAGCTCCAAATCACATATGCATTTCTTAGGATATTCCTTAAGGAGGACAAATTGAGTATCATCACCTTAAATTCATAAAGAGGGATTCAAGACAAATACAGATTAAATCAGTTCTCAAAGTTCAAGCAGAATATTTGCAGCACAGATGGGATTTCACCCAAATTTCTTGAGTTCTCATCCAAAATATCATCTCTCCATTTTATTTTAGTGATTTCATGTCTGGATTAAAAGCTCTATTAAACAAAAAGTTTTGTCTTTTTAATCACATGATAACACATTGGAACCTTCTGCTAACAGCTTTAGGGAAAAAAATCTTATAAATTGGATGCCTTTTTATATAATATGGGAAGTTATACATTTTTTTATGTAGCTGACAGCTACAGCCAACGTTTTTCTCATGAGATATTTACATCGGGCTTGTCTTGCACACATTGTTATAGCTCTGTACAAATATGCTTCCTACCAGCAATGATGTAAAGTGTTAAAAGATGCCAAGTTATTGCTAAAAATGTTGCACCAATTCCCAACATTTGTTCCCTGAAGATAGGGAAAAGTCTGGCATTACATATCACTGTCTTCTAAATATGAACTTCTTGAACAAACAATCCCAAGGAAGTGCTGTGACTGTTGTCATGCCTGTAAACTATTATTTCAGCAGAGTAGCAATAGGAGCTCCAAGTCCACAGATTAGGGTTTTATCAACCCTGTAAACATGAATACAAAGAAACAGAACAAACAGGGTCTTGTTTTGGAGTACTCACATCTCTGAAAGTCACTGAAAGTCAAGTAAAGTAATGATGTTCCAAAACTGACTGAAAAAAAGTTGAGTAATTTACAGTTTCTTGTCAAATTGGCAATTTCATATCTTCTTTAAGGAAGAACACAGTAATTTCTTCTGAATTCTAAGTAAAGGAAAAAAAAAGTCTACTTAATGATGTAATACACTTTACATTGCTAAAACTAAGTATCATAAAAGTGGAAGAGTCTAATCTGATTCATAATTTTTGGTTAATTAGCTATCTTTTAGCCATCTAATGAAATGATACGAAGAAAAATTGTGGTGAGAAATTTGGCCATTTACACAAAATGTGGGATTTAATGTTGATTTGAATTTATGTTGTTTAATTTCTATTTTTGCCTGAGGAAACAAACTGAACAAGCAACACACCCCACGTCTCAAAAAAAACAGTCATTAAGAACAACAAGAAGAAAAAGTTTTCCTCATCACAGGCAATTCAGCCTCAAAAGAAATTGTAACAATAAATATAAAGGGTATTGTCTTCAAATAGAATAGACATATCAGTTTTCCAAAAGGCTTGGCCTAGACAGAAAATTGTTAACAGCTAAAAACAATAATATTTTAAACAAGAAAATTTTTTTAGAAGTTCAAGTACCTCACTGGAGTTAATGGAAATTATCTTTTATTTTCCCCACTATTTCCCATTAAACTTTTAGTGATCTCTAACTTAAGAACTATTTGGTGAATTGCTTTTGAACCCCACAAAAACATTTACCTTTAGATTTTACCAAGAGAAAATCTGGCAATTTCCAAACAAAACATGTTTTCCCAGCCTAAAGGATGAAAACAGCTAAAACAAAATTTTTCAAATGTTGGTTTGATGCAGACCTTAAAATTGGACAGAGTTTTCCTTCTCCATGACCTACAGGAAAACCTGTCACAGTTGTCTTGGCAAACGTGGCATTCTCTGCAATTGAGCTATGTGAGAATGATGGCATTTATACATTTCCTTTGTCCTTTTTGATCCATTTATTATGTTACTAAGACAGACCATATAGGGACTATTTTTGACTGCTAGTAAATTATTAATCATAACCTGCCAAACAATTTGAAGAAAAATTGTACTTGTCACAGTAAGATCTACACTTCTTTCAATTGCAGACAGCATTTAAACAGAAATATTTTATCTCTCAAATATCATATCTAATATTCCCAAAATTTCTTTCAAAAACTCATGCATTATTCCACTCCTGAAACATAAATGCCATGCAATGGGAATATAAAACTGGTTAAGAAATGCTTCGAATTGTTCCCTGCAGAGTTCTGTAGAGCTGCAGACACACGTAGGCTCTGTCATTTTACTTCTCCCTTTGTCCCCAAGACTGGGCAAGTGGGGCTGCTGGAAGGGCAGGTTTCCCTCTACCACACATCAGCACCTCCTGCTCCCTCAAAGCCCTCCTAATATCCATGCAATTAGTTCACACAGACCAAGAGAGAACAACATCCTCATGCCGGAATAACTAGAGTTTGTTCTCACTCCAGCAAATGCTGAATTTAGCCAGTTAGGGCTTCTGGATATTGGGATAGTTTTGATCCACAGGCTATGATGTAGATACAGCAGCTTAATCATTGACCTGGACAGGGAGCTTTTGCTTTAAGACAACAGCAGTGCTATGATTACAAGAATGAAAAAAAGAAATAGGTAATAAAACCATGGAGACATCATGATTTTCCCACAGTGAATTTTGTGACTTCTCATTGTGGGATTATGCTGAGGAGTAAAAGATGAAATCGTAACATTTTAACATTTTGTGTTCTTAATGTTCCAACATTAAGTACAGGGACACAGATACAGCAGAAACGCCACTGAGAACACACAGTTCACAGGCCAGTTTGTGCTTCAGTTAAGCCTCAAGATATTTTTAGAATTAATAAAAATGTGCCATGAGCATCTTCTAATTGATTAAAACTTCATAGCTAGAAGTTTTTCTAGTTACTAAGACTTCTAATTTTCAAAAATGAAATTTTAAACAGAAATTGTTGGCATCAATTTTACTTCACGTCTTCAACATCTCTGTGCAGAAACTTTTTAGTTCTGGGGCTATTGATCAGTGATTTCTTTCTAGGTTGATACACTTGAACTTTTTACAGCATAGCAGAAAATATAAAAATACATGACATAGAAAGCAACCAGGAGTAATGGTAACAATTTTGATGTCTTTTTCCAGACAGGTGTTTCTTCTCTATGGGATAGACTTGCAAGTTTTGATGGTGTTTAATACTAAGATCAATCAGCTTTCCCAGGGTTAGAGCTAACAAGCAAGCAGCTCCCAAGGGGAAACTGTGATGCTGTTTGTCTGCCTGCATGCTGCCTGGGGGCCTCTGCAGCACAAAGAGTCGTGCAGGGCATGTGGCCCTCAGAGGGTTGGACTGAGGTAGCCCCAGAGCATCTTCCCCATGATCCTGGCTAGGGAAGTGGTGGGATATCAGGACAAAATATCCTATTGTCAGCACAGCAATATCTTACAGCAGCAGCTCTTATTAGAGAGCACTGCTGAATTGCTGAAAACTAAGCAATTTGCTTGCTCTGGCAAAAAGTCAATGAGGGAAAGTAAAACTGCATACACACCCCCTTCTATTGTTCTGTTTGGAAACCTTCCATTGCTTAATGATCCTTTTCAATGAAAGGTAAGAAATGATGAAAATAATATCCTTATCTGAGAATTTGATAATATTCCTTTATATCTCACCTTGAAATATCTGCTGCAAAGATCCAGGTGAAAATTTCTTTTGTGAGATTTTTAATTCTGCAATCATTATCACAATAGCTTTCAGCCCACCTACCTGGAATTCCTGAAAGAACTACTGGTATTTTAAGCTGAAAGTCTTTTTTACAGAGATCATTATAACTTACATATTAATGAACTAATTTAACAGAATTATTCTACACAGTAAGTCATACCACAGCTAACAGTCATATCAAAAGGGCTAACTTCTGTGCCTCTGATTATTTAGCAAAATCCTTAATCTGTGCCTGACAGATTCACTGTAATTTTGCTTCTCCGGGGAAACCTTTATCTCCTGTACAAGTTCAGACTCCCCATTTCCATTATCTGTACAATGTGTTGACATATGATATAACCAGCAACCGCACAGAATAGCAGCCCTGAATGGAGGGAGAACGTCTCCCTGTTTATATTACATGAAGGTTGATTTGATGGGCTGCAGCAATTGCCTCTGAGAGCAGACATAAGAGCAGCCTGACTCTTTCAAGTTGACACTTTGCAAATACCACGCCGGGCTTGCCACGGCCACATGCTTTGTATCAGTTGCACCAGGACATACAGTAAATGTCACTCCCTAAAACTGCACATTACTAAATTAGTCCTGGTGTCAATTGTTATCTGGCAGCGGTCAGTTGCCAAGCCAGCGCTGTATTTTCAAGGGCTTGTTGTTTTACGGTGAAAAAGCACAGGCCCAGGCGGGCTGAGCAGCCACAGGCTGCACACCCAGGGCTGCCAAGCGGCACGATTTCCTTTTGTGCTGCCTAAAAAGGCAACCTGTGTCACTGCCTGGGTGCCTGCTTACAAACACAGAGCCAAATTTGTCCCTCTGTTGTACTCTTCTATAAGCACCCCTGAGTGTAACCAGTGGCAGAGCCTGGCCCAAAGGGCACAACTGCAAAAGCAAATACAGTGTGACACAGCCCAGACAGAAGACATACTTTTCCTGATGAGGAGATTACTGTGAAGTGCTAACACCCCACCTCTGTTCCCTAAAGAACAAAGTTATGACTTAGGGGTCTCTTATCCTTCTGCACTTCAACTGGTGCAGAAAATAAACTTGTCTACGAGACACACACAAAAGCCCAGCTTATTTTATATTTCATACATACAATATTTTTTAAGGAGGCCATAGAAAAAAATATCACCACCCATCTTTGAAAGTTGTTTTCGTAACATTTCCCTTCTGATCCTAAAACAGTCAATAGAACCAGAAAAACAAAAAAGAAGTACTGCTTCAAATTATATAAATTTTTGTTAATTTTAATTAAATTAAAATTATTTCATAGTTACATGTAATTTATTTTTTGTCTGCAAATGGAATCTTAATTTCTTTACTACATTTTCTTTCTCCCACATTCTGGTTAACTATGGCTTCAACTTAATGACCAAAGTTAGCTGATTTACAAGACAACTTCAGAAGGGTTGCCTTCATGCCTTGTGCTCATTAAGCATTTTTACAAGAATGTAGAAATAGTCATAGACCCAGATTCAGACCCCTTGCCTTCTGCACAGTGCAAAATACCTCTTGTAGGTCAGCATGGGAAAATATTTTCCTGAAATAGGTCTCAGTCTTGCAATTAGGATTAAGTCCTTAAACTATGAAGTTTAGAGATTTGTAAAGATAAATTCAAACCCAATCTTAGTGCTTGGAGTGTGGAGCTGTGTTTTCTGTAAAAGCCCTAGCCTTGGCAAAGAAACTTAGAGATGTCTTAGCAGCCAAATAGGAAATCACAGATGTATAATTTCACCCTCTCTGATATAGAAGGTACTGGGTCTTAGAAATTCATAGCCTCTCTTTAGCCACACACCCTGTTCTGATCTCCTCTCCCAGTTTCTCTGCTCCCATATATCCTTAACATCTGCTTCACACAGTAGAGCTGTTGTTAGCCGTGTGCACATATCCTCACATCTAGATCTGGCTTGTGGGTCTGGACCTAGTATGATTGCAAAATGGACCTCTACTATAGTTCATATTCATTCTCCTGCCATAGCAAAGAGCAGTAAAAGGCTGGACAAAGAATAAATTTTCTGGAATGGAGGGTGGACCATGAGGCTGTGATTCTTGACACAGGATAATGGGGGCAACCTCAGAGCAGCACATTCCCACTTCCCACCTGGATGCTGCAGGCAGCTGGCTCTAGAGTCCTGAAATATTGGCCTTCTGGAGGGGCTTATTGTTTGTTTGGTGTCCAGCCAAGGCAACAAAGACATATAAATCCTATTTCTCTCTTATCTAGTGTAAATATGAGTTTCCTGATGCCAAATGAGATGAGAATGCACATCAGTGCAAATGAGTCAATGCAATGAAGGGAAAATGTCCCACAGGTAGGTAACTTCTTTCAAGAGTGTTAGAAGATAACTAATTAAATATCTGAACTAAACAATAATATCTTGTGAGATATTTATGAAAAATAGAGAACCTTTTGCAGAATAAAACATCAGCCTGTTACAAATCTTCAGAGACACATTGCCTTCTTCCTGGAACTGTTCTTGCTGCTTTATCTCAGCACTGGGATTTGTGACTGATACTTGCTAGGGTGCCAAACCTATTACGGGGATACCCCTGTCAGGGAGAAGATGGAATTAATGGTGTTATGAGAACTTTTGCCAAGATACATATGTCCTAAACAAAGGGAGACTTCAAGGGTATAGACAGGCTTTGTCCAACTACACTACCATTCACTTTCTCTCCAAACATGTTCCCTTATATGTATTTTCAACTAGCAATAATTTTAAAAACTACAAAGACACATTTTCTTTTGCAACTTTATTTAATTTTAAAAAGGCTGAAGGAAATAATTTAATTATAAATAGGCTGAAGGACGTCTGCCACAAGCACCTGCTGACTTAATTTCTTCAAGTTGTCAGAGTTTTGTGAGCTCTTATCGTACCTAAATAAGGAAGATAGAGAAAGTCTTTTCCTATTGTTATTGTACATAAGGAGGTTTTGTAACAGCCATTAGTGAGTAATGGGACATTATTCCTTCTTACTTATTCCTAAAAGAGGATAGCTTGGCCTTGTTATTGTGGCACAGAGCTGGGATGGAGACACAACTCCTACACCAAACTGCTGTACCTTTTTAGCAAGTTACACATACTTTTTTCCTCATGATCTTCCAAGCAGTACAAAGAATAAATGTGGAGGGAAAAAAAAAACCACAAAAACAACACACCTCTCATAGATAAAGCTTTTCAGAAAGTTTCAATATATCTATATTGAGACACAGACTGAATTTCCAGTGTAGCATTTTGAATCTCAGCACAAAGGGACAGGGGAGAAGGAGAGGTCCCCTGTTCCCTTCTGGGAAAGGTCAGTCCTGATCTCATTAATTTCACCTCAAAAATGTAAAACTGTATAACAAGATTTAAGGACCTCACAAAAATTCAGAGATCTGTAAAGAAGATTATAAATTGTATTTCAGCAAGTTTGTCCTGCTCTTATCCTAAGCCTCAAGAAAACTTGATTCATAATTAATATTTGCTTAATAGGAACATCTATTAAAGGATTTAATAGCAAAACTTACAGTTATTAAAATATACTGTTTTCTATCATGCCTGTGAGGTCATACCCGTCTAACTTTTTAATGAGGAAAAAGGTGTGAACACAGGGGTTAAAATACTCATGCCTAGTCAGAAACTTGCACTCAGTGGTAGATCTTGGAATATAAACCAGACCTCTCAACAGCCAGCACTTTGCTTTTGCCACATATTCACTCTTACATGTACTAGGTGGCCAAAATAGAAGGTGATGTTTCTCACTGGTTAATTCAGTAGTCACTGGAGTGGCAGGGAGTAAAGCAGAACTGACTTCAGTGGGCCAGATTCCCTGTCAAGCCAGTTTAAGATATTTACTTGTAGAAGTTATAAGTTATTTTTAGATCATCCTGATGCAGCTAATAGAAGAATCAGACACAGTTAAGATAAGGATATATCAAATAAACTTTTAAAGTTGCTATAAACCAACTTTACACCGCATATATAGGGATCCAATGACTTTGAGGGATGAGCAGGGGTTGACCTCTCTGGATTTTTTTTGGCAAAATTTCAGATATTTTGGTTTGTTTCTTCAGCTACACAACTTAAATCACACCCTGTTTGGTTTTGCAGCTCTCACCCAATAGTGACACAATTTTTATTTTACATTTTCCGAGTTTCCCTCCTGACATCTGATATCATTAAATTAAAAAAACAATATCCCATTTCCCCTTTCAATTATTCTTGTCTTGCCTGGTGCTGTGAAAGAATAGAACATGAAAACTCAGGCTCAGTATTACAAATCTACATTCTATTTGGGAATATGCACAAAACCAGCATGCCAAAACACACATGCCATAGGAACAGAGAGCAAAGCAACTCTTGCATTGCCAAAATACACATAGAAGCATGTCATTTGTGATTCATTCATCTTTACCAACACACATATACAAACATGCAGGGAGCTAGTGCTCTTCATTTTATATTATGTTTTGCTACCATGTTCTTGCACAGACCTGTGCTGCAAATGTGTACTGAAACAGGCATATTTCTATCATAAGAAGCTAGTGTACACATTAAGAGTGTATAACAAGGATATTTCCATGAACATGCAGCTTGTTTTTTGTTTTTTTAATTACCTTTCAGGGTGCAGACACTGATTCCATGGTCAGTAACAGAAAGCCCCAGTAATAATGGAAAATATGAAATTTTCCAATTTGGACATCTCCATATATCAAGAAAAAAAATTCACAGTCCCACTGCATATTCCCATTCACTTTGGAAGATACAATGAATTAAATCCTTCTTTTTTCTTCAATAATTCTTATTTTTATTTATTTTCCTGATGGATCCCAGAGTAAACCATCTCTTATTCTGTAACCCTCTGAAGTAACCCCCTGAGATACTGGTAATCTAATCCTTTATTTTCATGATTTTTCATCTATGCCAAATCAGTAGTCAACTCCAATGAATATTATCTAAATCCACGAGAAAAACAAACTCAATAAATTCTATTTTAGGTCATGCTACATAAAACCTGACATTATTGCAATTATATTCAGTCATTGGTAATATAGAGCCCAAAATACCTTTTGGAAAGTAACAAGTGTTACTTTTATGTTTCTTCTGCTAGTCTCACAGAAGTTCATTCCTGGAAGTTGAACAATGGCTGTACCACTGACTGGACATAATTTATATGTCTCATAAATATGCATTTGAGAAGATTTAGGTTTCTTTCCACTATGCAGTTGCATATGGTATTGTTTTACCATATTTGGAAAAAAATCAGAAAAATGCTGGAATGCTTCTAGGAATTTCTCTTCTTCCCCATCTTTTCACCTTCTTTTTTCACTTGAAAGGTGGCTTTCAACTGCCAAAGTTGCAGAACTTTACTCAAAGGATGAATATTCATGGAAAAGAGGATAGGAATGACAGCAGTCTCTCTGGCTTAATCCTGCTTCACTTCTGAACCTTTTCTTTTATGATGTTGTCATGGTTTAGGAATGGTGTTCCCCCATTAAGTGCTCCCTCTGAAACACCCCAGATCATGTTCTGCTCTCTCACTTCCCCCCCACAGCTCCTGTGACGGGATGGAGAGGAGAACTGGCACAAAAAAGTTAAAGATCATAGCTTGGAAATAAGAAAAATTTACAGGAAACAGCAATGAGATAAGAAAATGAACAGTAACAACAACAATACTAATAACAGAGTGCAATGTTATGCAAGAAAGAAATCTAAGGTACTGGAAGGAATTCAGCAGTAACACAGAACCAATATTCAAGGGAATTTTCTTGAAACACAGGGTTTAATGCAATACAATTTCAGAAGACAGTCCTTTTAGAAGTTTCAAAACTATGAAAAATAGTGAAATTGACTTATAGGGCTGATTTTACATCCAAAGGATACCATTCAAAAAGCTCTCATATGCTCCATTTTATTGTTTAAACTTGTAAAAAGCGTGGAATTGAATCTAAGGAATTATAACTGTTCTGAAAAAAGAAGTCTGTTTGGAGACTATTTCCTTTATGTACTAAACTGCTTTAGACACTTCAAAGAATATTAAGTTATATATCAAGAACTGCCCAAAGATAAATTAAGATCATTTAAATTTTACTTTATCTCAGGCCAGAATAGTCCCCTCAGATCCTCAAGTCATTTACAGTGATTTCTGGAGTCTGTTTCTGCTATGCAGGCAATATTTTTCCATTTTTACATGGAAGAGTTTGGAAAAAAGAGCCATCAAATCTCAACCACTCTTTCTCTCTGGTAATTGTCTCAGTCTTTTCTGGTTTGTCTGGGGGCTCGTGGATTATTTAAATTGCTGTTGTTGTTTTTATTTTTTTAATCTCCTTAAACTTCTGAGATTAAAGACCAATTAGTAATGCTGTTCCAAAAGTTAGAGTAAGCTTTGAATATGTATCAACTAATGCTTTGCAAGTTCACAGTCTCATTTCACAGTACATCCAAGTGAAAAATTGTAGAATACAATACCTGTATCACAGGTATTCAAACTGCAAAGGGCACAGCATTAAAATCCACACCCAGTCTGGTGGGTTAACTTTGGCTGAGAGCTAAACTCTCCATTAGCCACTTGCCCAATTCCCACCTCACCTTTCACATCAGGACCAGGGAAAAAAAAGGAAAGAAGAGGAATCACCTGGGTTGAAACAAAACCAGGGAGATTGCTTACTGGTTATTGTTGTGGTAAAACAGATATGACTTGAGGAAAATTAGTGGTGGACTTGGCAGAGATGCGTTAATTGCTGGACAGGATGATCTTAGATTCTTTTCCAAACTAAAATATTCTATGATTCTGTTTTGCCAGCAGGGGCTGATGGGATCAGCTGTGTCCCCTGGTGGGGCCATTGCAGCTGGCTGGAACCAGCTGGAACCAGCTGTGTCTGGCATGTGTCACTCCTGACCTCTCACAGATGCCCCTGTGGTCTCAGCCTCACAGGAATTCAGCCTTTCATATGAGAAGAATCTGCTCTTCTGGGATTTAAGGACTCAGATGGTTCAACACCACTGCTTTTGGCTACCCGTGGATCAGTCACTACCATTTTCTCTTTCTGCTTGTAGGTATGTGTGTCTGCATTTTTAAAGTATTAAAGTTGTTATTGTTTGTGTTTATTCCTACAGCAATTGTTTTGATTGCACTGCTAGAATTGGGTCCTTATTCAGGAAAATATAACTGCTTCAAAATGGCAGATAAGCATATGTGTTTAAGCACACTCAAAAATCTGACTGAAATCATAAGGTACAGCCCTGTGTTCAGATGCTGATATGGGTCACTGGTTAAGGGAAGGTTGTCCTACTTGTCTAGTAGCCTAGCTAATAATCCTATTGCTGATTGAAACTGAAAATAAAGAGGTCTTTTGTCCAGGTGGCTTATGCATCTAAGTTTTCTTCTTTCAACAGAGTTTTAGAATGTCTCAAGAGGCAAAATCTTCCTCATTTCTCTCATAAGTGAAATTCTTCTAGCATATAAGGGTATAATAACCACACTTTAACTTTACACAATGCAGGATTAGCACCATAGCAAAAAAAGATTGCTGTGAAGAGCTATAATTTTACTCTTATCAGTATCATTAAGGCATGAGAACTGGGTCTCAGTGTACTCATCAAGGGGCCACTCTAATTATTAGACCTATAACCTTTGAGAAGGAAAGAAAGAAGGTAACAGAGCAGCATTGATTTGTGAAGATCCAAACCACACAATGGCATTTAGCACGGTCATTACCACAGGCAGACCTGCAGTGCTTGAAATGACTTTCTACTAGACCAACAGTGAAGGGAAACTCTGAGCCATCTAAGCCTGAAGGAAATTGAGAAAATCAAGGAGAAATAAGATCAGTGAGGGTGTACTATTACTCTTTGGTTACTCCTGTTGACATTCATGGGAAATGCATTAATATGTATGTCCATGAATTAAGGTGCAAAAAATTTCTGGGCCTAATTACACAGAATCACAGAAATGTTAGGGTTGAAAGGTACCTTTGGAGACCTTTAGAGCAGATTGTACAGGATAATATCCTGGCATGGTTTGACTATCTCCAGAGAAAGATACTCCACAGCCCCTATGGGCAGACTTTCACTGCTATCCCCTCACAGTAAAGTTTTTCCTCATGTTCAGATGGATCTTCCTGTGCAGCAATTTGCATCCATGGGCCTTTGTCCTGACTAAGCATCATTGAAAAAAGTCTCACCCATTCTCTGGATACCCACCCTTAAATATTTGTATGCATTTATAAAATCCCCTCTCAGTCAAAGTCTTCTCCAGGCTAAACAGGCAGTTTCAGCCTTGCCTCATAAGACAGATGCTCCAGTCCTCTCCTCATCTTCATAGCCCTTCTCTGGACCCTCCCCAGGAGTTTTTTGTCTTTCTTGAACTGGGAATCCCAGAACTGTACACAGTACTTCAAATGTGGTCTCGCCAGGGCTGAGTAGAGGGGCAGGATCATCTCCAGTGACCTGCTGGTAATGCTTGTCCCAATGCACCCCAGGATACCTTTGGTCTTCTCAGCCACAAGGACACACTGCTGGCTCATGGACAAATTTTTGACTGGAATGACCCCCAGGAATTTCTCTGTAGAGCTTCTTCCCTGCAGTTTAGCCCCATCCTGTACTGGAGGCTGGAGTTTTTCCTCCCCAGCTGCAGGACCTGTCATTTGCCTTTGCTGAACTTCATCAGGTCCTCTCCACCCAACTCCACATCCTGTCCAGGTCATGCTGAATGGTAGCACACCCTCCTTGTGTATCAGCCACTCCTCCCAGTTTTGTATCATCAGCAAATTAGCTGAGGCTGTACTCTGTCCCCTCTTCCAACTTGACCTAGCACTGACACCTGGGGAACACTGTTAGCTGCAGGCCTCCAACTATGCTCTGCATCTTGGGCCACAGCCCTCTGAGCCTGCCACTCACTGCACTTCACTTCCCATTCATTTAGTGCCTATTTCCTGAGCTTATCTATGAGGATGCTATGGGAGACAATGTCAAAAACCTTGCTGTAGTCAGAGTAAATGAACAAATTTCTTTGTGCTTTCCTCATCCACCCAGTCAGTCATACAATCACAGAAGGCTGTCAGATTGGTTAAGCATTATTTCCTTTTATGAATCTGTGTTGACTACTCCTGATGACATTCTTCTCCTCCATGTGCTTAGAGATGCCACCCACAGGCTTAGACACAACATCCAGGGTGAAGGGGAGGCTGACTGGCCTGTAGTTTCCTTCTTTCTATCCTTTTTGAAGATTGGAGTGACAGCTGGTTTTCCTCCACTGCTCAAGCTGTTCTTCTCCATGACCTTCTCCACTTCTGTTCTTCTCCATGACCTTTTAAAGATGATGGACAGTGGCTTGTCAATTACAACTGCCAGCTCTTTCAACATTCATGGGTGCAACCCATTATGGGCCATGGATTTTTGGGTGTCAGTTTTATCTGAATGATTTCCAGTTTGATACTCCTAGACCAACGGAAAGTCTTCCCTTTCTCCAGACGTTCTCTCTTACCACCAGGATCTGGGACTCCTGAGAATTTGCCTTGGGAGTAAAGACTGAAGCAAAGAAGATATTTGGTAAACCCACTATTTCTGTATCCTTTATCACCAGGGTATCCAATCCTTTGTCACCAGGGTACCCACCCCATTCAGCATCAGGCTCACATTTTCCCTAGTCTTCCCTTCGCTTCTGATGCACTTGATTAAGCCCTTCTTTTTGTCCTTGACTTTCCCTGACAGATTTAATTCTTAATGGTCCTTAGCACTTTTCATACTCTGACAACATTCCTATACGCTTCCCAAGTGGTCTGCCCCTTTCCACATGTTCTATATAAACTTCATTCTTCTGAGTTTTGCCAGAAGCTCCTCGTGCACCTATGCAGTTCTCCTGCTCCCTCACTTGATCTCTTGCTCGTAAGAGGTGTGTCTTGCACTTGGAGGAAGTGATGCTTGAATATCGCCAGCTTTCTTGGTCCTTATTCTCTCTGGGATTTAGTCCCATGATCTTTAATCAAGCAGTTTCCAAAGTCTGCTCTCCTGAAGTCCAGGGTGGTGAGCTTGCTGCATGCCCTCTTTGCTGCCATAAGGACCTCAAACTCTGCCAAGGCTTCCCTCGAGCTGCACACTGCCCACCAGCCCCTCCTTGTTGGTCAGAACAGAGTCCAGCACACATCAGCTTTTCTGTGACTTGGAGAAGGGGATTTCCATCAATGCATTCCAGAGACCCCCTCACTTGTTTATTCCCTGCTGAGCTGTCCCTCCAACAGATATCAAGGTGGTTGAAATTCCCCATAAGAACTTCTGCTTGTGAATGTGAGGCTGCTTCTATCTGTCTACATAGGGCTGCCATCAATTCTTCAGAAGCTTTTTAATTCTTAGGTGAATTCTTTTAATATCATAGATGAACATTCATCATAGGGATACAGAAGTGACCACAGGCCTCCCTACATATATATAGAATAGCACAGCTAACTAGGGCACACATTCCCTGAGCCTCCCTCTGCAGCTTGAGTCATCATTGCATTATCTCTTAATCATGAAACATCTCTTTCATATTGCATTGATGTGGCAGTCTGTGAACTGAGGAGAAGGAGGGACAAAAATCAGATATATCTGATCAAATGAGTTATCAAGTTTTTAGATGTATACCACTTCTTCTAAATGTATACCACTTAAATATATATCACTTTTTCCCCAGCCTAAAAGGAAAATCCAAAATAAACTTGAGAACTTGTACTGCAAAGAATTTCTCACTGTTATAATTAAAGAGGGAGCAAAATGAGACTGCCTCTGTTGTAGATCCATGTGTTTTGTCAGATTAATATTAGAATTTAGAACAACCAAATATATATCATATGAGACTAAGGGATCTTACCACTTCAGATACTTACCCTGAGCTCTAGTCACTTATATTTTACTGCCACAAGAAATGTTACAGCTGTGTTACTTTTGTAATAGGAAATATATTTTTATTCTTCTATTGTGTTCATACTTGAAAATAACTATTTTTTAGTAATTTTTAAATTCCCAAAGAACATAATGAGCCAGGAGAGGCCAAGCATAATAAAAAACCCATTTAAAGGTGATTATTTGGGAATATTGTATTACTGAAGACAGAAATTATTAGCTACTGAAAGGGAATTAGCTAGTGAAAAGGAAAGAAATTTGGTAAGCAAGAGCAGTTATATAGAAGGGCAAATAGATACAAAATTAATAATGTCTTAAAGACAACAAAGTGGAGAGGACAATAAAAAAAAGGATAGATTAATAGCAGTCTAGTAGTACATATCTCTCCAACCATTTCTGTCTATAGTTTTTTATACAATCCCTATTTAAGTTTCAGACCCACAGATAGATGCAAGAATAAAAGTTGACTCAACATGAATACATTTATGTTTATACTTCATTTCAGCTTCAGGATCTGAAGAAGTGGGAGTGACCTACTTCTCACTGTTTGTAAATAGTTGAGGTTTGTGAGTGGCAAGACTCAAAGGAAAAATACATATTTACATGGATGGCAAAAATCTAGAGCTAGGACAACAAATGCAATTATTGAAATCATAGCTAATTACTTCTTCCGAGCCTTATATAATCTTTAAAATTTAATGGAAGGCCTTAATATAGCAGGTACTATATTCTGCCTGTAATTGTCTTGGAGTGTACTTAGAAGAAATTGCTTTAAAAGACAGAAGTTTTGGTCAAATGACTCAATGCCTCATCCAGTGTTACAATTTTAGTGATCTAATCACTTACAGTGCTTTTACCAATGTTTTAAAATGTGCTAAGACCTTGCAATTACCACTGAAGTCAGAAGACTCACTATTTGGAGATATCACACCATTTCAAATTGAACAAATGTTAAGAAATTATACATGCAGAACACAGGAATATACTTCATTGTGTAGGCCACAAAAGTCATGCTCATCTGGGGAATATCTTCGTGGCTTATCTATATTCCAATATGTTGTAAACCTTCCTTGAGAGAAGTTGGCAGTATACTGTATCTGCATAGCTTGTTTCTGAAGATTGCAAATCAAATTCAGGAGCTATGTCCTAAGCTAAAATCCTAACATCCCTTGTATCAGCTGCCCCATTTCCACTTTTTCTGTTTTTTCCCAGAGCTGGGAAAATAGTCCTTCCTTGTCATGTTGTCTCACCACCTCCAAGATGTTCAACTTAGCAGGCAGGTGATGTAAAGGAGAGAATGAGGGGAGTGGGAGTCCAAGCATGTGTTAACACTGTGTGTAGCTACAGATCTGACACACTCCCTCCCAGAATTTCTCCACTTACCCACACTCCTCTCTAGGTATGTTAAAATACACACTGCTTTAACATAGGGAAGCACAGATGAGAAATACAATTATACTCCCAGCTTCACAACCTGCAGTGAAAATACTGTTTGCTAGGCAGAATCCTCCTTTGAACTCTCATGCATACATACACTTACTTGCAGTCAGGCTCTTTGCCTTCAGGACTGATCAAAACCATACTTTTTTAGTATAAAAGGTAAGAAATGCGCTTGGAAACAGGTAGCACAGTTTATACTTTTGCCATCAAATTTGCTCTAGAAATCATCCCTCTTGAAGTGTTGTGCCACTACTCAGCATATTGGTGTTTTGTAGACAGGTTTAACTTCAAAAATCAGCATGTCCCTGAGATTTTACACATCACTTCCTTAATATTAGTTAAACTTCACTGAATATTAATTCTGAGTTCTCCTGACAATAAAAACAAAGAGTGGAAGATCCTTCTGTTTATGTTTCAAAATAATCATATTTACAGAGGTGATGTACAGACTTTATTTGAAGGCCACATTTTGAAATTCAAAGCTAAAAAAATATTTCCTAGATGGGATGTTAAGTTTTAATCCCCTTACAGAAGTCAAATTCTTCCCATGTCCTCCCACACATAGTCTTCTTCACACCCACGTGTGTATGTGACATGTACCCACACTCACTCAGCTTAGCAGTGCCATCATGTACCCTATTACCTCCTTCAATTTATACATTTTTAACATTTTTTGCACCTTCACAGAAGGACTTGACTGTTTTTCAAACACCAAAATAACTTTAATGTAGTGGTTTAGTGTGCATTCTCATTAGGATTTGCCTGCAATGCAGGGCATTTCCCCTTGACCCAGATACAAAGGAAACATAATAAAAATAAATAAAATGCAATAATTTTTATTTATGAAGCAGAATTGTAAACTTGGCTAGATGTTATCTAATGAATATATTTCTAAACTCATGCTTATTTTTTGCTGGCCCTTCTAGCTGTATCCTTGGTACTTCTACATGGGATAGATTCATTTATATTTATCTGAAATTTTAAATGCTGCCCTGAAGTTCAGAGTGGTGTATCACAAAAGATACTGTGTGAAATTTTCCATAATCCTTTTTTTAGTTCACGCTCCTTGCAAGACCTGATGCCCTCCATGACTCTTGACTGATGAGTATTTGTACCCTAATATTTTACTTCACCAACTGCATGCTCTACCATTTATTTATTTGGTACCAGTTGTGAGAAAGGTGCAAATGCTCAAAAGTACAGGAGGTTTTATATCTCACTCTCTTTAATGAAGCTGGCTGTTCCTATATATCACTTCATCCAGCTGGAGTGACCAAGTGCATGTCACATGGACTTCAGGGGCACAGAAATTACCTCAGCTGAATGTTTGTCAGCTGTGCTCCTGATCTCTGAGGAAATACTGAAGAAAATAAAAATATGCCTGAAGTGTCTGATGTCAGCCATGATCTGCTCTCCCTGATTTAGACTTCTATATTTCATTTGAATTCACACTGCATTAACCATATGTGAGGAGTGCATTATGTGAGGATTTAGGTGTTGCTTATCCTTTTTTTAGCAGCACAGAATTCCAGTATTTAAAGCACTAGTTTCTCTCCTTCATTGTGATTGTTCCAAATTTATGCAGATGTGGAAAAGTGGATAGTTGGTCAATGCCTGTATTGATATTTGTTACTGAGAACACAGACTCAACATATTTCTTAAGAAAATGGGGGCAGTAATAGGAGACACAAGGGTCTCCCCATTGAGAGAAGAAAATCAGAATGAATTAGGACATTAAACAATTAGGCAAGTTACAAGAAATAATTTAAAGATTCTTTTATCAATTATGTTTCCTTCTTCATCGGTAAAAATTGTTTTATATAAACAACTTTCATTGTATTTCTTGCTAGATTGAGGGCACTTACAGATTTGCAGTAAAGCAGCACTGGACACCAAAGTTCTGAAGCAGAGATGGCTTTAATATTATTGGGAGAATATACTCTGTGTACATGTGGGTCTACTCAAGCACTTCTTGAAATTATCCAGTATTTCATTTTCACTAAGAAAAAGGAGTTGGCAAAAATTATGACTATTTAAACAATTCAATTTCTGTGTGCTTCTGTAAGGGTTTCATATTTGTCTACTTTAAGTATTTTTTTTTATGTTTCATGGCACATAAAGAAAATTTAAAATAAAGTAGAAGTATTTTAATGTTGTTTAAACAGAAGGCTTTTAGAGAAATAACAGCTTGTACTATTTATTTTAAAGGGAAATTCAAAATCATAAGGTTTTGCACTGATTCTGCACACAGACAAGTTTTGAAATCATTGGATATGGCATTTCTACTCCTTGTAGTGGAATTGTAATGAATTTCAGCTTGATTCTGCTTTTGTTGCTGCTGACCAGAGAGGGCTATGGTGACCTCAATCTAATCCCCTTTAGCAAATTATTCCACTGCAATATTTCTCCCTTTAGTTTGGTAAATTCAAGTTCCTGCTCATTACTGTTCAGCTATTCTTTTGGCTGAGCATTACATAGAAATGTAGAGCACAAGACTCTTTTAATTCTTTTTTTCCTCTTTCCAGTCAGATGGCTGCCTTAAAGCAATCTGTTTTGATGAGAAACAGGGTTTCTTTTAAGATAGGAGCTTTTCTTTTTTTTCCACTCCCATAATTCTTGATGGCACCTGGGGAAGGGAGGCCTGTTGCCTGCAAGAAGGAATGTTATAAATGTGGTGCTTGGGAGAGAGGCAGCACATGGGAATGGAATGTGGAAAATTGTCTTGTCTTACTTTTCCTTTTCCCGTTTACTTTTGCCTGCTTGTATCTACTGTCCTTTTCCTTGCTCAGTTGTTCAGTAGGGTTTGGGGTTTTTCTTGCTTTTTTTTCCTTCTTTCTTTATGACTTTTTAGAGGAACTTTGAGGAAAGTTAGCTCAATTTACTCTAGTAATTTGTAATTTACCTATCCCAGAGGGGTAAGGACTAATTGCTGTAGTTATTACTTGAGGTCATATTGAGAGATTTAAAACCTGGGACTGCCTATGAAGGAGCAGGTTAAAAATTAGCTTTCTTGAATTTGAGAGGAAGTTGATGAATGTTGCAATGTTATCTGCTAGGGGAGAATCTGATAGAGCAGAGGGAGCAAATGCAGGCAAATCAGGAAATGTACCTGATCGAAAAATCAGGTAAATGGAAATTTATATTTACCTCATTTTTCAATTGGAAAATAATTTAACAAGACACAGTTGCAATGAGATTCTACTTTGTTTAGAGAAATCATTTTTAAGAGTGAATAAGACAGCCTCATGACAACGCCAGTTTATAGAAGTAATGAAAGTTACTAACATCACAAGAACAAGGTGATTTGGCTCACTTAAAAAGAACAAATTTTAAGATCAGGATCAAATCCAGAAAAGGGTAATAAAAGTAATCTCAGTGTCCAAAATAGGAATCAGCAGTTACTAAAGTAACAATTCAGTCATTTGTGTAAGATATTTGCTAGAGTTCAGCAACCATGTCCAGCTCTTTGGTGGATTTGAAAGATTTGCTTTGGTTAAGTTTTAATACATTTAGGTTCTTAAACCTTTTAAAAATCTTTGTAGAAGAAAATATTTTCTAGTTGTTGGCATAATATCCAAAAGTGCTAATGAAAACCTGCTTGAAGCCTCTTCTGGCTGTTTTATCATTAATACAAATGCTCATAATCAATAGCAATTTAAATAACTCCTTTGACAGGTCCCATTCATTTTTCAGGAGTAAAACTTCAACTAGGTCTCAAACATTAAGGAAAAAAAAAATTAAAAAAAATAAAAGGAGAAAAGAAAAAAAAAAAAAAAAGCAAAAGGAAGAAAGGAAGGGAAAAAGATCCATGGAAATAAAGCAGGTAAGAATTGTTTTAGTTATTTCTGTTTGGACATGATTTTTCTTTCTTGTCTGGACAAGGTCTAAAGATAGGTTTACACCAGTCTTGATTAATAAGTTAAAACATGTCCTGGTTTTTATGCCAGAGCTTTCCCTTGTGCTAAGTGACGGAATGCATCTTGACCTGGCAATGGGTTGTGTATGTGAAATGGGAAGGAAAATGTCTTCTAATTTCTAATCCCTACTGTAAATCTTGTGAGCACATGTACTCACTAGTGTGTTTTGGGCTTTTTTAAAAAAATACATATTAAGAGATAAAGAGGACTTAGCTGGTACTAGCAGGTACCAGTAAATGTAGCTTAGTTTGCTGTCACCTCATTCATTAATATCTGACTGTAATGGTGGGCAGTGGGCATGAGATTCCAATGGGAAGGCAGATTGCCTGTCTTGTCAAGGTTTAGGAAGTGAGAACTTAGTCAAAAAGTGTAACAGAAAAGCTGTTATGTAGGTTATGTATAATCACCAGGCTCTGTGAGGTGTTGATGTAGATTGTACTCAAGCCTTCACCTCACATAAAATGGTGCTCACACATTTAATAAGGAGACTTGATTAAAATGCCATAAACACACACTTCTGTAGGAAAACAGAGGTTAAAGCAGCAGGAGGCATTAGAAGCAGCCAACAGAAGACTATGGGCATGTTTTCTAAAGATTAGAAGAAATCACCCCTGAGTAATTGTATCTTCCCCATACACATGTAAAGGATATTTTGATATTTTCATATTTCAGTTGAAACAGGCAAAAACTCAAAACAACAACCAAACAAGACAATGTCTGTCAGAAACACAAGTGACAATTTCCTGTCAACACTCCCTGAATTTTTGTTCTTGGGGTCATGGAGACTGGTGATGTTTGAAAATAGTCTCTCTCAGCATTTGAGTTGTGGGTTTTCAAGGACTCATATAAATTAGGCAGAAACAGACCCAGAAGAGAGTCATCTTCTCAATTCTTCTCCCTCTGTCCAAAACTAAGAGCTATTCTAGCTCCATCAGCCCTGAGACAGACTTGGAAGAGCAACTGCTGCACTGAGGCAGAGACCCCAACCAGAACTTTCCCACTCTCATTAAAATCACCTAAGCCTCACCTGCATGGCAGACACAAGCAGAACACATGCTCACTCCAGCCCTGGCACAAGAGGGCACAGAGCAGGAAGCATCCTGTGCCTTTGGAGCAGCCCTTTGGGGCAGATTTTACTGTCTGTCCCTGGGCTTGTAAAGACAAATTGCCACCTTGACCTCTGTGTAAGAAGCTGTGCACAATTTCAGGACAATTTCATAACATCCTTTACAAAGTAATTGTTTGACTTTAATGTTTTCTAAATATTCTCATAAGTAGTATTGTCTTGGTAATGGATAATCTAGGATGTTCTTGCTTTATGAGAATTTGTTCTCTTAAACCCCCATCCTGTGCATACATATACTGAACACACAAAAACACACAACTTATTACAAAAATTTCAGTTGAAATCTCCAGCAGCTGAAAAGCATTAAAGAGACCACTGGGTGTATGTGCAATCCCTGCTTAAAAACCAAGATTACATAGCCCTGTCAGTCAATTGAGTTTTTATTTTTCTTTATTTTAATTTTCCTTGTTTTTCATCATGTTTTCTTATTCTGGGATCAGAGTTCTGTTACCTGCTTATTACAGATTACATTGTGCCATTTGGACATTGGAAATTCCATTAGTGAAAACTTGGGCCTATCCAGGGAAAGCATCAGCTGAGGCTATAGTGCAGCTCTCTCTATATTACTGTAATGTGGTAAGATTGTCTGATGCCCTGTCCTACCACTAATACAAGTGCATTTTTTGAGTGGATAATTTTCTCCTTCTCTCACAGATGTCTATGGTTGTTTTCCAAGTGCCAGGACATCAGCAGTGAATAGGCTGCACCATCTTGGGGGTGGAGACTTCCCTTAAAACAGTCCCTGTACTTTTCCTTTGGTCACATAAAACACAGGTTTGTGTGCGCATAGTCCCAGGGAAGTTGATGACCTGTTAGTGAAAGGTAAAGGAATAAGACATCACAAAGACATCTGAAGTTTCATGGATCCAGTATTTGTGCTTCTCTGAAATGGCAAAGAAGCACATAAGAACAGCAGATTCAGACAACTCTGGGCTGTGTGATGTTTCTCCAGAGAGTATTTTGCTTTTTTTGGTAGGAGAAATCCCTGACTGAGCCAAACTCATCCTGGTGCATCTGATCTTTAATCTCATTAGCTCCAACCTTTCTCCAGCTGTGTCAGACTGAATTCAAAACCAAAAGACAATAAGCCCTCAGCATCTTATTGTGCTCTATGACACAGAAGAGACTTAGATGTGCATCCTCCGCCATTACATCTATACCAATGGAAATAATCCCAATAGCCTTTAATAAATTTTGAAATGTTAATCGTCAAATTAAATATCAAAGTATTAAACATGAAGTGAATAATTAATCAGGTTCTAGTGCTTTAACAGAAAAAACCCATATAGTCCAACAACATACCAAAATACAAAATATTCAGACACAGGTGGTCTCCCTTCCAAATTTTGGTCAGATTTTGCTGTTAATGTAAGTAGATCAGCCTTGCAGAAGAATCTGTGCAATTCTGCCTTTAAACTCCTATATAGCCTTGGAAACAATTTTGCCTGTTTCCAATCCTCAGCTGGTGTTTGTTGCATTTGTACACTCAAAAGCTCTTTAAAGCACAAATACTCTTAGAGTGACTTTAAAAATTATTCTCTGCCTTATACAGGTATCTACTGAACCATAAAAAGAGGAGGGGGGATGGACAGCCAGGACCATGATTTAATGATTTCATGTGAGATGACCTTCGGTTTTATGATTTCTTACCACATTACAGTTGGATAACAGAAAAGTATATGACCTGCCAAACCTACTGGAGAAGTGCTCTCAGCAACAAAACTTTTCTCATATGGCTTACAGAGATACCAACAGGAATTTGTAAACACATACTTTTACCCATCAGAAAAAATATATTGTGATTGCCAGTATAGTGTGACCTGCCACACAAAAAAATGCTGGTTGGACTGAAGAACAGGGTGCACAGTAGCCTCAAAGTTAGTAAATTTCCAGAGAAAATTAAATTGTGTAAGGTTTAGATGAAAAGCCCATAACACAAAACAGTACTAATACATTCCAGCTGGTGCGAGAATGCAGGCTGAATGCACACAGTAACAGGATAATTTTATTTTGAGATATGTTTCACTCCAGCTTTTACCACAGATTTATGTGGGCTTGGCATATATGCTCCTAACTGGACTTTTAACTTCAAAAGTGGATAATGATCAATTATAGGATCCCATACTGCTGTGAGGAGATGGGACAAAAGGTTGGGGGCAATGTACTGAGCAGCTCTGGCTTCAGCAGCCAGAACCAGTGGCAGTCACGGGCACTATGCTCTGCCTCTGTGGGCTGAACCCATGACATAGAAAAGAGTAGAGAAAAAGTCCACAAGCTCATGGATCTTTATTAACATAGAGCTTATGTAAATTGCACATTAAATAGGTTACAATACTTCCACTTGGCGAGAGGAGAGCCAACCATCTGGACTGATGTGATTAGCAATGTTCATTCTAATATTCTTTGACTAAAAAACACATAGTTTTCTGGAAACAGATATACATGAGAAAAAATAGAGGATTTCTTTAAGCTGTATTAATAGTGAAAGTTGTGCTGTGTAATTCCAATTCATTTGGGTAATGAGGTATACTAATTTTTAGACTCAGTCCAGTTTAGACACACAGCATGCATATGCCCTGTAATAGGAGTGTTTATTAATTATATTTAATTGCCCTCGTTTCTCGTAATGATAACTGTGTTCACCCCTGTTCATTTTATTTCTGAAATGGTGATTATTGAGAATGGGGGACATGAACGAATAGACAGCTGAAACTGAGGAACCATGGGTGTTTGTGTTAGCAAAATTGGCCTTCAACAAGCCACATCAACAACATCCAGGGCCATCATGCTCCACTGTCTGGGGAAGGAAAGCTTTCTGAACCCATTGGTGCTCTCCAGTGGCAAGCAGGCTGGTCGTAAAGACAAGACAAGTGCCTTTCATATATGGATGTCTGCATCATGAGCATAGGCTTAATTAGAATTTTCCAACCAGCTGATTGCACATTTTTATGGAGTTAAGAATTGGTAACCTCCACAGCACATATAGGAGGGGCATTAGGGCTTCTAGGCCTTAAAAACGCCACCAGCAGGTGGAGAACAAGCAACATGAATCATGCACACAAGCATGCATGCACTCAACCTTGGGACATTGCTGTAACATGCAGAACCGCTTTTTGTCACTAGGATACCAGTTCCCAAGTCCTTTCCAGGTACAACTTTACATGTAGTTGCAAACAGAGCTTCCGGCTTAGCTGCAGAAACAAGAACCACCATCACAACTCCCTGAAGCTGTAGCTTGTATGTTTGGAAAAGCTGCATTAGAGCCATGATGGTAGCCTCCACACACACTAATGCCCATCTCCAGTGGCTGCATATTTAAATGCTCTGCAGCTTCTCTGAAGGTGCATCATGTATGTTCTGCTCAAGGTAGTATTTCCAGGTTCAAGAAAACAGGAAAGTATTGGCAGTATTCATGATATTCCTGCAAGCACAAGGACCTTGAATTCTCTGCATGTCAGAGAAGAGCTGATCAATGCTCCATGCATCAAATACGTCTCTTGCCTGCACATTCACTTGCATTTTCTTTTATAATGTGATATACTGAGAAATACTTCCCAGTTTAATGGATTAAAACTGGGATAGAGGGCAGATGCGAAGGCTCTTTGTTGCAGTCCTCTCTTTCTTAGTGATGGACTTCAAAAATTTGATTCATACATGAATACAACGATGAACAATTTAATTGCACATCAACCTATGGGAGAAAACTTTTATGAAATCCAGCTAGTTCTGTAGCTAACATTTTCCTGTCAGAATAATTGACACACACCACATCAAGGCTCACACAAAGTCCTCACTACTGGCTTCTTTTTTTTTTTATTTTTTTAATTTTTTTCTTTTTTCCCAACCATGTGTTTCTGGGAGATTAAGCTCATTAAAAAGGAGAAGTTCTGTAGACTACTTGACTACTTTCATTTTGTGTGAAGCTGGGTATTCTTTTCCTCCATCCTGTGCCAAAATGCAGTATCTATGACTATCACGGAGTTCATATTTCTATGTTGCAACTCGTTCCTGTTTTGCTTTCTGAGTGTCTTCTGTGACAGTAGAAAAGGTACTGCATCTTGCGGTGCTGAAGCTTTTTTTGTGCAGGGTATTCTTCCTGAGAAAAATTCTTGGGCCTTCCAGGAACGCATGTATTTACAAAATGTGTCACATCTGAAGACTAAGAACTAGGATATGTCAGGTAGATAGATAAATAGTTTTTAGTGAAAAGACATCTCTTGCTGCAAGGATTTCAGAAGGGTTTTTAAAGATAGGCTCCCTTCTGACAAGCTGTGACACAGTATCTGTCCCTCAGCATGTTGAGCCAGACCCACCAGCCAGGACAAAGGACCACTTGTGCCAACATTGCATAATTCTATCTTCCTCTCTAAATCAATGCTTGCACATCTCTTGCCAACCTTAACTAGACACACAGCATTTTTCAACTGTTCCACAAACGCTTCAAATCAGAAGTATGATGGGTTTGAGGGGAACAAGCAATTTCATTTTGGCAATTGAAATGTATATCCATCTTTGCTCCTCAGTCAGCAGCATCCTGTTAACTGTAGTCATGATGACTTGTTTCACATTCCAGTTGGGATGTCTAGTCCTTTTGTTCCAGCCTTTTGCTGCAGTCTGAGGCGACATGCCTTATCATATGCAATGGGAAGCTGTCACATATATCACCCAACAAAAGCGTGGTGCCCTGGGAGAGCTCCAGAAACACTGCACACCCAGGCTACCAAAAGCCTGCAGCAGACTCCTAAAAGAGCAGCCCCACATTTCAGGAAGTAACACATTACAGAATGCTTCTTCCATTAAGATTTATGCTTAAAATAGAAGAGCCACAACCTCATGCATCAGCAGAGTTTTCACCAGCTGATTAAGCATGACAGATGAAGCAGGCTCCTGACCTTTCTGAGGCTGAGGGGGAAAAGGGGAAAAAAAAAAAAAAGGAGAAATGGCCTCTCTTTCACCTCCACATTCAATTGGGCACTTCCTCAAACAAATAAAAAGACACCCTTGCAGCTGAACAAGAGGCCACGCAGTTAACCATGGGCCCCCGAAGTTGTTCAATCAAGAAGGAACACGATACTTTGTGATGTGTCTGTTCATTGCTCCTGGGGTGGGCTGCTCCTCCTAAGTGAAGAATAATAGCTGCCAATTACCTTCCAGTCACAGTGAGGGCCCTGGCATTTTTAGGCAACTTGTTATTAAATTGTTAACTTTCTGATGTCTGTCTTATTACTTTCAACACACATACCAGACTGATTTTAAATACACACACTGAAACCAGTAATAAATCTTTCCAAGCACTAAACTGTATGCACAGTCTTTAACTTTTAATTATTTTTTTAACTTCTTTGAAGAGTTCTGCATGTGTAAGTTTCTTTCAGTGAAGTCATACTATGTACCCTACAAATACATGTACCCTTGTTTTGTTGTGGAAGTCTTGTCAGGGCTCTTTTAGAGAGCAGGAACTGATATTTGGGGACAAGTAATTGTTCACCAGCTTGTTCTTAGGCACAAGAAGCTTCTCTGGTGGAAAGTACCTACCAAATTCTCTGATTACCATGGACGAGATATAAACCTTCATAAAGAGAAAAACAGCTCACAGAAAATTCCAACAGAAGGAAGAAACTTTGATTCAAAGTTTAAAGTCCTAGGGAGCTGGCATAGAATGAAGCAGGAAAGCAACATGTTCACGCTGGCTCATGAATTACCTTTCACTAATTCCCAAATCAATGTTTTTTTCAGTCACAATGTGCTTTTCAGAGCAGGGATTTGAACAAAAATCCCTTACCTCATGCCTCATTGTTTTTCCTTCTGTTCTCCACCAAAAAAAAACTTTATAAGCTCCCTGATCATCCCAAAGGAGAGTGAAAATACAGAAATATGTCTGCAGAGTTTTACTAGAACAGCTAGCAGCTCTATATTCAATTTTAGGCAGATGGCAATCTGGAATTGTTCATCTATGTGAAGGCTCTGAGACAGCTGGTTTAGGAGTGTGGTTACTTTGAGCTTTTCTGGAGGCACTGAAAAAGTCACCAGCAGAATAGAATACTTGCAAGTGCCAATATCTGTTCCATGCTTATATTGATTGAACACAGGGAGAAGAGCATGCAATTAGGTTTGTAATTTCATTAGGGGATCCTGTGGTCCCCCTCTCAGGACAACTCAGCCCACTCTAGCTCCACACTTGCTCTAGAGAACCACTGTCATCTACTATTTATCTAGTGGGAAAGTAATCACTTGGCTAACCAAGCAAACACAATACATCTATTCTTTGTCAGCCAATGTCAAGACCTATTAAAAAATACAATAATTCAGATAAATATTTTCAGGTGTTTTCTATGCATGCTGGTTTATTCTATTAAGTAGAGTTTAATCAGGCTGACTGTTTCATTTTTAAACACAATAAATTAATCCTGAAAAGTCAAAAAGTACACAGAATTGTTGCCAGGTCTGCAACTGACAAATAGAAATGGGATCTTTTTCTTCTGTGAAGCATTTATCTTCCTGTGATGGATGCAAATTATGAAAACTGTTATTTAAGGGAATGGAAAATTCATAATTTAAAAAAAATTTAAATACACCATAAAAATATTTCTTTACTGCAATTTTTAACTTCAGTTTATTGAATTGAATCATCATGTTACATTTTTACTCCATTTAAGATCTGGCATTACCTGGACTACTTACTGCAGTATCCTGTATTCCTCATGTTCTACTTTCTACCTTGAGTCTCTAGATTCCAAGATATTCAAAACAAAATTTTGAGCAGGTGACTTGGCAGGTCAATTAAACATAAACAAAAGTAAAACCTGTCCAGAATCAAATGTTGCAGTTCCAGTTCAGATTGCTTAATCCTAAAATGCTATATCAGGTTTTTGATAAGAGTCCCAAAATCTTTGCAAAGTCTGAATTTCCCCAAAAGATTTTCTGTCTATTCTTTATGTAAATCTAAAGCCAGGGAGAGATCCAAGAAAATGAAGTGACTGAGAGAGCATTTTACCAACCTCTCAATTTCCTTATTTACGGAAGAAATAGTGCAAGTGGTTATTTTTGAGACTCATATTGTGCAGCAATTCACCCAGGGATGCTTTCTTTTTCCCAGTGACCAGATTTTTGAAGTGTTAGAGGCTCTAGGGTACTCTCACCAAAGCCCATTGTTTGCAGGGGTCTCAAGTATTGACTGATGATTTTACTGTCCAGGAAGGACAGAGGTCAGAGTCACAGTTGGAGGTTTAGCCTGTGACAATACTTTTGTGACAGTGTGGGAACAGCCTGACCAGCAAAAAGAGAACATTTTGTCTGTGTCTATTCTCAACTTAGAAGTTGTCTTTTAAGGCTGTTTCATCTGTTGGTAAAACAAGACATTAAATGATTGTATTCCAAAAAATTGAGCATCATCAGATGCAAATTGGATTCAAGAAGACACTTCTGGTACAGAATTATTCTCAACAGTGTAACTTTGCTCCTCCTCATTGCTGTGGCCCAGGGAGACACAAAAGGATAACTGCTTGTCTAGGCTGTGTAGGCCCTCATGTTAAATGTTTTTACTTCTTACAGCAAGAAACAGTCCATCATCATTAGCATTCTCATAAAAACTGATGGTGTTTAAAACAAGAGCTTCCCACTCTGAAATATCTCCCACAGTCTTCCCACCAGAGAGAGAGCCCATCCCTTCCTGCTGGGACACCCAATGAGCTTTCCTTGCCTGATCTTCAGTGTCAGAAATGAGAGGAATAAAGAACTTCTCATAACAGGACACAGGTGATTCCTCCTTGCTTACACCTGTTCATATCTTGCATCATCATAAAAAATGAGCTATATTTCAGTAGGAATGAAAGAGCCTTTCCTTCTCCTCTTCCCTCATATCAAGGACCAAAAAGAGCTGAGCACATATTCTGTATCCTGGGCACCTCTTCATGGAAGAAACATTATTGTGATGCTTCATAACTCAAGTATCTCGTGCATTATCAACATGGAAGGATGTTTAAGTCCTGGATGTTTAGGGTCCACAATCCAGATTTCTTTTGTTCCCTGTTCAACTGCAGTCTTCCTATGTGACATTAGACAAGTTACAGAGCCTTTCTTGGCTCCAGTTTACTGTCTGTGAAAGGAGATAATTTACTTGCTCCTCTCAGAGAATTTAAAGTTTGTGAGGCACTCAGGTATTACAACTGTCTGCACACAGCAGCAACACATGCATTTAGGGGTGCCCCATTTTGGCTAAGTAGACCAGAGAATCTGGCCCTCCATCAACACAATCAGAACAGGAGAAAGAAAACTGCATGGTGTATGTTGATGTTCTGCAGTGGTTCTGGAAATCACAGCTACTTCACATGTGCCCATTCCAAACAAAATTCAGGAATCTATTTTAATGTTAGTCAACACAAGTTTTCTGGTCAGTAAATGTTTGTATTCATTATTATTTCTGCTAGGAAGCCAAAGATGTTATTCAGAATTAATCTGAAAGAAGCAGCATTTGTCCCAGCAGAATTCCCTGTTTAACATATACTCAATACTAGGGGTGAAAAAAGCAATCTTGATATTGCCTACTAGATACAAAAGCAGGAAAGTTTGAATGCAAGCAAGAACAGTAGTGGAACTATTTGCTGTTTTTCACTCTTCTGCCTCTCTTAGAAGTTTCAGGCATATGAGGAGAGAGTCAAAACAGCTCCAGAAACTTCAGCGATCTGTCACATACTGCAAGTGTGAACAGCCGAAATGATCAACGTTTGAACATGCCGTGTGATGATAATTGACAAAACAAAGAAAGATTTCACCCATACTGAATAATTAAGAATAATCAATATATTGGCAAGACTTATTCACTGCTGATCCACAAACAAGGAAAAAGCCATATTCCTCCAATCATTTATTTACCATGACTGGTTCTGTCATATCAAACTGCAGTGCTGCAATAGCACTTTATAAATGAGCACTGATCTCCATCAAGCATTTAGTGAAAGTTTACAGCACTGTTAGAATATTGACATGTGTTACTCCAGAAACAAAGCCAAATGCCTATTTTTCAGACTGGAATCATAAATCCCATCTTCCAGCTGGAACAATGGAAGTAGGTATAAAAGCAACATCCCAAAGAGCAGCAGTTCTTAAGGCATTAGGAGAGACTGCTGTGACCAGACAGCCTGCATGACTACAAGGTTTGATTTTCTTGATGTATTACAAGTTTAGAGAAGATGAATAACACATTTCACTAAATTGCATGTTAAAACATGTAGTTCCCCAACCACAATATAGCTATTTGACAGAATATATTAATTATAAAGCACAAACCTGTCTATGGCTTCCTTACTTTCAGGTGTTCTGTTTTTCCTCCCTCCTGAACATTTTGACACTTCTCTCAGGTTTCTCCAGATTAAACATCACATGTAATCTCACAAGCAGTGTTTGGGGTCATCTAGGAAAATTCTTTCTGTATGTTTTTCATGGATAACTCACTGATTAATCAATTTGGTTTGAAAGTAGTCCCTTTCCCCTCTTCTTTGCACTGATGTATTCAGCACAATCCATTTCCTAATCACTGTTGTCGTTTATCTCTTCGTTTTACCTTGTCACCTACTTAATTCCACTAGAGGCATTTCTAACATCTCTGTCTAATAATCTCTGCTAACAATGCAGAACACTATTAGCATAATAAGCATTTCCCATCTGCACAAATGAGACTCCTTCTCATCAGTCTGAAAACTAACTACTCTACATAAAAATAGCCAGGAATCATTAGAAATTAAAGGGAGAACACATTCCCCTGCAAACAAGCTTCTCCTCTTTCTACTCCTGGTGGTACCCACTTCAACTGTTTGTAATAGAGAAGTTTGCAAGTCCAGGATTGAGCAGAAGGTCCCTGGCACTTGTCCTGTTTAATGTTAATATATTCCCTAACACTGTTCTGAGCAAGGAAACAATGCCCAAAAGCAATTAAGGGGTTTAGCATAAACCATGGGCTCATCTCAGTGAGCAGGGTGAAGATCCACAGTGTTCCATGGGTAAGCACAGTTTTCCTGTCTAGACCATTTTCATGGTTTAGGAATTCAGTCCCTAATTCAGTGCCCCCACTGCTCTCCATGTCCCCTCCAACTGCAGGCACAAAATAACAGGCGAATATCATGGGTTGAGATAAGAACAGATTACTTGGCACAGCACTGAGATACGAAAATGAAGAGTAACAGCAACTATATCAATAATAAAAGGTGCAAGAAAATTAATTGTTCACATGGACAAACACCCCTGATAATAGAAAAATACTGGATGCCTCCCTCCACCATGTTTTTTCATCCAGAAGGAACTCCTTCCCCCCAGAAGAGAGTCTCTGCCTCCAGTCCCAGCAGTGGGATAGAACAACCTTGGGTCCTGACCATGCCCCCTCCCAGCTGCTGCAAAAATTAACCCTGTCCTGGCTGGAACCAGCACAACAAGATATATCTCTATTCCACACCCTTGAGTATGACCCAAACCTTAAGGAGTGGAAGGGAGACTTGCCAAGGAATGTAGTTGGACTGTGGGCCTAGCCTCCCTTCTGCCTGGGCATCTGCAAAGATGTACAATGTCTGAATGTGCATTAAAAAGGAGCACATGAATGAACACATTTATGTTCTTGTTATCTTTGGAAGCACTTCCATCAAAAGCAGAGACATTGGTGTTGCCAAACCCTTGTATTTTTGTCCTACAAGGCAAATTAATTACTTTCTCAAAGCAACAGTCAGGTGGCACCCAACAGAGATCACTAGTCACATCTTGTTCCATATTTACTTGGACTTCTAGTGTGACAATGTCCTTGATCTCCATGGAAATCTCAGGAAATAAACGATTTAAAAAAGGCTTTGCCTATACTGGTAAATTAGATCTGAATAATGTAGAGAAGCCCTGACGTGTTCTTTTCTTCTATTTTTGTCTACTCTCTGGCACAGACCAGGCACAGCTGATGACAGAGTCTATGCAAGGTTCTATTTATTGTCAGATGGGGTGAGCCCACCTGCCATGGGACAGACACTTCAGCCATGAGGTTTCCCTGCCAGTCAGCAACAGAAATAAAGAGGCTTGGCCTTGTTTGTTTGATGGTACTGAGGTAGCTAAAAGCCTGCAGGTGTCTGAGCACATCTGAAAGTGTGACAGGAATATTCCTGGTGCTTCTGGTGCCCAGGGTGCAGGTAACAGAGACAAACTGCTGTGCCAGCCCTTTGGCCTGCTCTTCCCCCAGAAGATGATGTCATTCAGGTCTGGAGACACTGGAATTCATCTCATCATGAGAAGTGTCACTACACAATATTTGCGGCTTATTAAATGGCACTAGAAACCACGATTGTTGATAAACTACAGCTTTGTGTCATATGCCACATATTTTCAGACCAAAAGAATAAATTTTAACTAGCGAGTCTCTTCAAACAGTAGGTGGAAAACACAAGGATTTAAATTAGAAATTGGATAATGCTAAGCAGCTTTCATCTACTTTAATTAGGGATAATGTTTTTTCTTAATAATAAAATTAAATTTATGGAAAACAATTTAAAATTGTGGGTTTTTTAACAATTAGAGAAAAAATAATTTTATTTTATATCTTGAGAATATTTTCAGGCTATAAAAGATAAAAGAAAGTTTCATCATTACTGTGTTCTGACCCACATCTTAGGCTGGAAATACCTGAATAATCTTATTCCTAGCGAGAAAAGCCCAAACCCATAAATTAACAAGGATCCATCTACTAATTGTTAGTATCAATAATTGCCAGTTCATAGGTCTTTTGTTATCAGATTTAAAGACAAAAACCTGAAATTTTTCCACAACTGTCTATTTTCAGCATATGATGGGAAATATTATTTCCTTAAAATATAAGATAAAGACTACCAGACTGGTTGTTGACATTGTACTTCAAATCCCACATCTTCATCAGTTTTCTTAATGTGCTTCTTAATTTAAATATATATTATTTATAAGATACTTTTGAAAATTATTTGATTTCTACAGGAACAGTATGTGGAAATATTTCCAGCTTTTAGACCCATTGTTCGTACAGTGTGTCTGTTGCATTACACTTATACACAAACACACTAATAATATACTGTTAGTCTTATAGATGACACTAGAGAGAATACCTGCTGTGATAAATAAGTATATTGTGTGTTTGTGTTTATGCATGTTTGAGCTGAATTCAGACATTATTTTCTTTTTTGCTTCTTTTGCTTTTCAAGTGACAAGTTGTTTGGAAGCTGGGTCAAAGCCCTTCTTCACTGGTTTCGAGAGACAACTGCTTTGGCAAATGAAGTCAACAGGATATTTTCAAATACTTAAAAGCATTTATGAAAAAACATAAAAATGTTTTTTCTTTAGTGTCACCCTGATAGAGATAAATTATTAAATTTTAAAAATATTCTAAGAACTCAATGGTATAATTTTTCTAGAGATATTCCTGTTAGGTAGCTACCAATACTGAACATTGTTCCCACTTTTTTCTCCTTTCATTTTCTTACATATATGTACCTGTATATTACCACTATACACAATATTTGCATATTTGTATGCATGTATAATTTTAGTTCATCTATTACAACATCATATGACATGGATTTAACTTTTCATGGGGTTTTACTTTGGAAAATAACCAATCCCAGGATTCTGAATAGCTGGATACACACAACAAATAGATGTCTAAGGACTTCTAAAAAAGATCTATAAACTAGGTAATGTGACAAATTCTGAGTAAATGCAGAATTTAGCATTTTGAATAGTGTTATATATTGCAGCATTATCTTCTTCTGCCAATGTTTGTTTACACATCAGAGATTTATTTTTTTAGTTTCATGTGCCTTAAAGGGGAGCACACTCTTATGGCTTTGCACAGTAGACCTCCACCCCCTCATTTACAATCTCTGAGATGGAATGTGGAGATACTGACTCCAGTGATATTTGGATCAGGCTCTCAGACTGTAATTGGACACGCTGAAATCTCTGCTAAAAAAGTTCCTTAAGGCTAATGATGCACTTCAGGGGACTCAACCTAAATATCCCTTACAGGGCTTTCAGGAAGGCAGAAGCTTGGATAAGAGAGCTTCTAAGACACATGCCTTTCTTGTTGCTGAACAATGTGAACATTTAATTTTTCCTACACATCTCCTCCTCTTCTACTGCCTGTCAGATAAAAAAAGGCTCACAGATGGTTTTGTGGGGGAGATAAAAGACCCTCTTTTAACCTCTACCCCACCCCCCAAATAACTGCATATCCAATGTGAATTTATCAGAAGCCTTATGTGAGTTTCAAAACTTTTGCCAAGTCCACATTTTCTGCTTTACCAAAAATCTAATTTCAGATTTCATTCTTTTAATTAACAGATCACAGATACGACTTTAATTAATTATGCTCTAAAAAATTAAATCAGCTAGATGTGGGTGCTTCCTTTTCTGCTGAGCTCAGTTGGAATTACAATATCAGCACAAATGTTCACTGATGGAGAAGACCTGTCCACTCTTATGATGAATGGGATCATTCTTAGAGCACTGTGTTGGGTTTAGTTGACCAGATCTCTTCTAGGCTTACACAAGGGCAAGAAAATTTCCCTAAGGAGTTCCACAGCTAAGTTCCTAATCCAGGTCTATTAAATTCAAACAATTTTAAATTCTGACTTTTACTACTGGTTTCAATTGAAAGTTGAAACTGATTTCAGGGTGCCCACAAGCACATTTTCAACCTAATGTGTGTACATTTTCCTTCAAACAGTACAGATGTCAAGTTCAAAATTCTGAAGGTGTTTGCCCAAATCTCAGCAATGTACAACGTTACAGTGTTGTACTACATAAGGTACAGAGAAGTCATTCTACCCTCAGGATTTTCATCTGTGCATTTTTCTTGTATTACAACAGAACCAGGCTTCATTTAATACACAGTGAGTCAAAAATGCCTCTTCTCATGACTTGATGAAAACCCTAACTTTTAGTCTTGTTCTGTGCTCATTTATCTCACTCCCAGCTGTGTGTCTTAGAGTAAGGCTCAAAAATCAGAGACAAAACTAAGGAAGGATATCAACAGTTGAAATAATTCTTGGCCCACAGCAAATAAAGGGAAAATGTGAGCACTTCAATTCACTCAGAAGTTCTGGAGCTGAGAAGGGTAAAAGAACTGTATCATAATAAAACCAATTTAGGTTGGAAGAGAGCTCCTGAGGTCATTTAGTCCAGCTGTGGCTCACAACAGGGTCAGCCAGAACACACACACCAGGGTCTTGTCTAGTCCAGTTTTGAAACTCCAAGAAAAGAAATCTGAAAGCCTTCCCATGGAAGGTGGGCTCTCTAGCACCATATGGCTATTCACTACTGTGAAGAATCAGTGAGCTACAGTGGAAGAATCTAGGACACTGGTAACATCCTTGATCTCACCCTCTCCTTCTCATGTGGCCCATTGCAGTCGTTTATATCATTTGATATTTGGCCCAGAGGTTTCCAGTTCTGTAGCATGCTGAGTGCACCAAAGAGGTGTTTTATGAAGTCATTTGGACTATACATGTAATGACTGCACTTATGACAAATGGACTTGATGGTTTAGATGGTCCTCTGCAGGTGTCTCTTCCTAGCTGGATCTGCAATATTAACTGCACAAGTAAACTACAGCTTGCATGAATGACAGCTTGTTTTTCATAATCTATAAGAGCATATTTTTGCATGTGAAATTACCTGCTTGTGACAGCATAGGCATGTTTTGCATACATATCTTATGAGAGTTCCCTTTGAAAGATGGTCTTTGGATAACCTTTACAGTCCTCCTGGAAATTCATATAAATGACTTCTGTTCCAAGGATAAATATATGCAAATGAAATAAAGAGGTCCCACCTCAGCTTCACACACGTCAATCCAAAAATGCACTTTGTAAATCTGCTTATTAGAGGAACCACACCAAAAAAATGAAAGCAAAGGTACACACCTCCTGTTCCTGCCAGCCCATTCTCTGTGTAGGCATGCAAGAGACAGGCCTTCACCAGCTATTAAGAGTTGAGTGGATTAGGCCTAATTTGAAGATTTGTTTCCATTCACAGTTCCATTTTCTACTATAAATTATTTAGACTGCCAAGGAATTGAGAAACAGTGTAAAAGAGGAATGTGCAAGTATTCAGGGAAGATATATTAAGGGGATGTTACAGGGTAAGCATAGTATTCAGCAAGCCTGGGCTGCTTAACCTGGTCTCCAGGCCCCCATTTCAACATGACTTTGCAATCAGAGCTGAAAGTTTTGATTTAGTGTGGATCATGTGGATAGTAAACAGGAATGTATGGGAGACACTACCAGGTGAAGGAGGAGCTCAGTAGAAAGAGGAAAGCAGTAAAAGAAAATATATTTTTATGTTCCTCTGCTCCACACCAAGTTACTTCATAGTTTCTGAATTTTGTTTAAAATATTAAGTCAGGTTTTCAAATAAATCTTTCAGAACCTATCTGCCAAGTGAATCAGGGAAATATGGCATGGCCATGAATATCCATAAAGGCTACAGCATTGCAGCCATTCTCTGTCTCACAAGGGGCATAGCCCTGCAGCAATACACAAAAATGTGGGTTTGATTCCTTCGTGAACAAGTAGGTGGCCAGGAACAAGTCACTCAGGCCCTCCACTCCCTAGTTCTGCACCTGCAAGATATTAATACCTCACTGAGAGCTGCAAAGAAAAAAAGAAAGGTTGCTTACAATGAAAGTTCTCTTTTACTTTTTCTGCATGGAAAAAACCAAGGTGTGGTAGACAAATGTCCTTGACCTCAGGTAAAAGCTGAAAGAGCAGGAAAACCCTTTTTTAATGAAAGACTAAAACTGTGAATAACATTTCTCTCCATCTCTTACCATCGCACTGAACATACCTTTCATGCTCTTAACAACTTTGTGGTGACAGGCAAGCCTTACCTTTGTCTGTCCAGTGAATTCTCAGCATCATTTCCTCAGTGACCTCCACAGTGAGCCCTGTTATTTGTAACCCCTTTTGGTAGAAGAGAGAGAAAATGAAGTGCAAAGGTAAGATTTCAATAAACCTTTGCTTTGATGTCCAAAAAAATTCCCGAGCATGTCTCAGCTGCAGGAAAAAGATTTCTACAATCTGGGATACAGGACAGGAAAGAAAAAAAAGGTACTCTCTCTGCATATATAGCAACGTGCTTTGCACAAGGAGATGGAATGTGAGTAGTCCCACTGACTCTGTGACACAGTGCAGATGACTGGGTTTTCCAGAAACCTCCTAATCTTTTTCCATGGTGTAGGATCCAACAATATTATGCTGACTGAACTGTTTATGAGCATCCTGCTAACAGTTGTGATCTAGAAGTTTTGACTACCTCCTTCATGGCCCAATCCAACACTCACTAAAGTAAATGAAATAAATCTCTTTAGACAGGAATGCTAACAGCACTGGTGGTACCAAGAGCACAGAGTGAAGCTGGCTCCCACCACTTCCACTTCAACTCTGTGTTAAACTGAGCATGCTATGCCTTGTCTATAATTCCAAGTTCTAAGAGGAGTTCCATTTCTATAATTCAAGCTATGGTCATGATATACCTCCTCAGGAAAAATGACATCAGACTTTAGTTCATATTCCACATAAGAAATATTTCATATAGCACATAAATGTTCAAGACATGATTGTACTCTGCCTCAACTCCTTTCACTGCAGTTTTAATTTCAGATGAATGGACAACAAAGCAACAGGGAAATCCTGCACTAGTATTTTGATTCAGATTTATAAGGAGAGCTATGGGGGAAAACTGAATGTGAAAGGAAAGTGCTGCTTAATAGGAAAATATATCAGCAGAATCAAGACCTATATCTCTGCAACAGTTTTCCTAGCTATATGAATGTTCAGAAAGATATTTAGCTTTCTCTTCTTGTTATTACAGGTTGAGCTAGACTTTTGATCTATAATCTTCAAAATATCTGTTACTTCTTGCTTTCTGATCCCTAGTATTATTAAAGTATGAAATTAAGGTGAAATATGAAGATATCTAGAGACATAATCAGTATTCTTTAATGAGGGCTGAAATATTTTTCTTCAATTGTTTCAAAAATTAATGAGAAGCCTCTAAAGCTATTTGATCTCTACCTTTAAAATGTACGAAAAGGAAGGGGTGTAAAAAAAGGACCTTATTTACTCCATGCTCTTTCCTCAAGGATTTTTGGGAGACTATTACTCTAAGAACAGAAATGCCAGTATACTTTTCAGAATTTTTTTTTCTGACAGAGAGTTGTAGTATCTTTTCTCGAAATATCTGCAGTCTTAAACTATCATCTGCTATTTAAAACATCCGGGATTTATATAACAAGGTATTTTCTGAAGTAATTACACAATGTGAATTGTCTTATTCTGAACCCCAGTAAAATGTAGACACGGCACATGCAAATCCAGTGGAATGAACTGATGAAGGGACTAGACCATCTGACTGATTTTGTTCAGCTGGAGAAAAAAAGACTCATGGGAGTCTTATCAATATGTATAAATACTTTATGTGTGGGGATTAAGCAAGAAAGGGACAAAGAATTCTCACTGTTTGAGATTGAGAAGTCAAAAGGGAATCAGTGCAAGTTCAAAGGCAATAAATTCCATTCAAACTTAAGGAAAAAAAATTCTCTATCTACAGTGATGCTTCCCAAACAGTGGAACAAGTTGACAGTGGGACTGTGTTGTCTCTATCCTCAGAGATGCTCAAAACTCAGCTGAGCACAGCCCAAAATAACCTGCCCTAGCTGACCTGACATTGAGCAGAGGCATTATATTCATTCTTCAGAGATCACTTCCAATCTCCTGTGATTCTGTGAAAACCTGGAGCCCATAGATTGAAGGGTCTAAAGATATTTCAGTCATATTAATTCTTTATATCAATAAGCTGATGAGACAGAAGCATGACTGCTATGAAAATCACAAAACAGTTGAAGTTGACATGGAGCTCTGGAGATATCTGATCCTTCTCAAGCAGAGGGTAATGAACTAAAGGTGCTCTGAATGCCATCTTCTTAAATCTACCCTCTGAGCAATGGAGTGTAGAAGATTCCCCAGAAAGAACTGTAAAGGTAAAAAACCACTCTTGCTTACTAATTCGAGCTGACACAACAAAACACAGTTGTCTCTGTAATCTATAACAGCAATTGTGTAAAACAAGCACCACTAAGCATGCTTAAACTGTAAGTAGCTATGTTTCACAGATAACTTGAGGAAATACTTCACATTGATTTAATCCTGCTAATAAAGAATCTGGGCAATGTTGACATAAACATAAATATTGCTTGTTCCAGGCGATGGGTTACTTACAGTCATTGAAGACAGAGCTTTCCCTGATTACTGATTTTCAAGAAAAGCAAAAATATCTGTGTCAAGGACTAATATTCATTCCTCTTCTCCCTAGTAAGAATACAAATTACCTGACCTACAAGGCAGGAAAGATATGCATGCTTATTTAGACTTATGCCTGTAAAGGTATTAGATGAAAGACATCTCATATTAAAACAATCACGTGATGCAAATCTTCCAACTTATGCTATTTGTTAGTAGCAATTAATACTGGGCTCATCTGCTTCCTGACAGTCTCTGACAGTTTGTTAGGAATTTTTTGTATCAACATATGTTTTAAAGGTTGAAAAATATATGATAGGTGGACATTTGATGCAGATGTGTGGATAAAGGTTTAGAAAAATAAGTGAAAAATCCTAACAAAGTGAGAATGTACAAAAAATGCAGGACAAAGAAAATGGCGTATTTTGCTGTGCTCTGTATTTTTCCCCTCTTTTTCTTGATTTGCCTTATTCATTACTTGCCAGAAAGAGATCATATCACTAGCTGTGTGCTTATAAGGACTTAGAAAATACAGATTTTAACTCTGGAGAGACAAATCATGGGCAATGATTCAGAAGGAACTATTACATAGGTATAAAGTTATATCTGAAACATAACCAGCTAGTAAAAATAGGTGTCATATTTAATTTAAAAAACATTTCTATTCTTAAATATTGTACACAATTTATGTAGGTTACTTGATTATTCTTCTCACATTGCACTTTATTTCTTTAAACCTGGACAATAATTGTGTGCCATTGCTGATAATAATTTTTAAAAGTTATCTAATGAAAGGAAAAGAGATTTTTCTCTTTAGTTTCATATGCTTTCTTGTGATAAGCCTTTGGTAGGGAAAAAATCAGACTAAAGAAACAAGACAGCACACTGGCCTAAGATTTCTCTTCACACCTGTGTGATTGAGGGAACTTAGAAGGCAGGTAAGACTCTGCTTCAGTTTTATAGCTATGGGATTTGAGAGTTGCAAGGCAGCTTCACAGAGAAAGCTAAAAGCACCCCTGTAAGGATTTAAATGGAAGTCTCATCTGTTCTACAGAAACACACCTTTCTTGCTACTGTGATTTTGATCACCTGCTGTTCTCCAATTAAACTATGAACAAGTGAAAAAGGAATGCAATATATTTGCATGTGAAATGCAGCATAGTAGCAATCAGAGGTTTTTTAAGAGAAGATCAATTTGGGAATAACAATGTGTGTCTGTAATGTGCAGCAAAGATTTTTTTATTCTTCTGAATTGAGAAAACAAGATGTTGAGAGCTTTATTTTCTTAATGAAAGAATTTTAGGATGATTTGCCACCCACCTGGGACTCTGCATGGCAGAGCAAGTGGAAGGTAGAGAAATATGGAATGTATTAGAAGCAGCTTAAAGAATTGTTGATGAAAAGGACTGGTCCAGAAGTTAGAAAATACAGGTTATATTCTTGGCTTTATTGTCTATTTAGTGTGGAATGAGAAATGGTATTTTGCATCTGTGTCTCAGTTCTATCTGAACTGAGTATAATAAGGGGTTTCTTTGTTTTGCAAGATACTTTGGTCTAAATGTGCAAGAAGGTCATAGGTACTGATCTATTTCAGTGGTTTATAGAGAAGTTGCACTGTTCTCAATACACACCTGCTTTGTTTCACAAGTTTAACATTTTACATCCACAGAACTCAGAAAGGTAGAAAGAGGGGCATGGAAATAATATCCTTGTTGTTACAGGAGATGGGACTAAGCTGCAAGGAAGTGAGGTGAGTGCCAGCAGCCTTCTCACATAGCAGCAGGGTGGTCAAAAAGGGCAGCTGGACCCACTGGTATCCAGTGAGGACCTCACTACAATAGATCATATCTCTGTCATGCAATAATAGCATAGTTCTAACACAAGCTACTGCACAAAGAAGGGTTCCATCTCATACTGGGCCTGTTTTCTTTTGGATAACATCATTATCTGGGCTTTCAGGGCTGCAGTTCACAAAAAATAAACCTTCAAAAAGCAGGGACAGTTGCAAAAGGAGTTTATAGCAGCACAGGAAATAAACATATCAATTAAGGTTCCCAAAAACTGTGAGATGAAAGGAAGATGTCAGGACACTGTGTGGTTTAAAGCAGGGAAGGGGATGCAGGCAAGAGGGTAAAGAAAAGAGAGGGGGTCAGGGAGAAGGAAGTGGGGCAAGGGAAGAGGAGGAAAATATAGGGGGAAAAAATAGATGGCTGCAAAACTGATGACCACATTCCAGCAGTTCATCTTTAAACACCCAAGAACTAATGACCAAAAAAATGTATCTTTTTAAGTAATCTAGTGATTTACATCCTCACCCATTAAAGTCAGTGAGAATTTTAACATTGATTTCAAAAGAATTTAGTCAGAGTTTTAGGACAGTGGCAGTAATATCATGGTATTTCCTCTTGCAGGAGAAACATTTTCTTCTAAAGCAATATTTTCAGTTATATCTGGTTAAAAATACTCCAATAATCTATGACCTGTCAGCAAATTACAGATTTTTCATAAGTTAGACATTTCAATCTAGAATTGTAGAACAATCTTTCAATCAAGAATTGTAGAACAGGAATTGGAAGGGGAATTTGAAGATCATCTAGATCCAACCATCTTGCCATGGACAGGGACATCTTCCACTAGACTAGGTTGCTCAGAGCCCTATCCAACATGGCATTAAAAACCTCCAGGATGGGACACCCACATCTTCCCTGGGAAACCTTTTCCTGAGCCTCATCATCCTCACAATAAAGAATTCCTTCCAAGTATCTCATCTAAACCTGTTCTTTATCTAGTCATTCCTCCTTATCCTGTCACTAGAGGTTGTAAATATTCTTGCCCAATCTTTCCTGTAAGTCCCCCTCATGTGGCTGGAAGGCTACAATTAGGTCACCCCAAAGCCTTCTTTTTCCCAGGCTGAACAAACCCACTTCTCAAAGCTTTTCTTCACAGGAGAGGTGTTTCATTCCCCTAATCAACTTGGTGTCCCCTTCTGGACTCTCTCCAGCAGCTCCATGTCCTTTCTGTGCTGAGGACTCCAGAGCTGGGTGCAGCTCTACAGGTGGGGTCTCACCAGAGCAGGACAGAATCCCCTCCCTCCCCTGCTGCCCACGCTGCTTTGGATGCAGCCCAGGGCACTTTTGGCTTTCTGGGATGCAAGGGCACATGGCTGGGTCATGTCCAGCCCCTCACCCACAGCACCCCCAAGTCCTTGGCAGAGCTCCTCTGCATCTCTTCATCCCCCAGCCTGGATTGACCCAAGTGCAGTACTTTGTACTTGGTCATTACTCCCATGGGCCCAATGCTTGAGCTTGTCCAGGTCCCTCTGGATGGCACCTCATCCCTCAGGTGTGTCACTGCACCTGATATCACTGCCTGATATCACCCTCAAATTTGCTAAGGGTGCACACAATCCCTCTCTCTCGGTCATTAATGAAGATTCTAAGTAACACCTGCTATTCAATGGTATTTCAGTGATACATGCCTATTCCGAGAAATACAATTCTGAAAATAAAATTGGCATTTTTTACAGGAAAATTCATTTTTTACCTCCAGATTGCTTGTTAACAGTGATTCGGTCAACCATGAATTACATATCCCACATTTCATTTACAGAGAATTCTCAGAGATTTATTTTCTTCTTTGTCTTCATTTTCAGAGGAGGAAAAAAACTACAAAGCCAAAGAACTTCATAGCCTTCCGTAAGAAAAATTTTTTTTTAGCCAGTCCAAACCACACCACCTTCTGCTTCTGTTGACATAGTACCTATGCAGGATTTTTTCTTGGTTCTTATTTACTACCTTCATAATCTTGCTGGATTCCTAGAGCAGCCAAGATAGTGACATTTTACAGTGAAACACAGTTTAATCTGCATACCATAGTTGAAAAACTGACACCCACCATAAAATACTGTAAGCCATCCTTGTCTGAATCTGCATTTCTGGTTTTGTTCTGTTGAAAAGCACATGGTGTCTGCAGCACTTACTTGAAAATTGCATTTATTTTCCTCAGGTAAAGTTGGTTGTATTTCAAGGTTCTAAACCTAGTTAAATATTTTTCTATGCATTATTATATTTAGAATAATTCAACTCTCAGTTAGTAGGATCATCTTGCATACAAACATAAAATGGGTTTATTTTGTTACATTTTCAGTAGTGTTCTTTTTCAAGGTTAAAATAATTTGTTTAAGGAAAACATTTATGTCTTCCTTCAAAGACAAAAAAAGTAGTTCATAGAACATAGCCATTGGAAACAGTTAGGACAGTTACTATTGCTTCTCTGTAAATATACAGAGCATAGAGATGAGAAAGTGGTGAATGAAGATACTTACAGGAATTGTAGATATCCTTTTCAAAGGTTTAAGAAAATTGAGTTGATAAATAAGTAGCAAACAGGACATTAAATATTAGCCTAAATATTAACTTCTTGTAGGAGTTCTTCTGCCACATATAAAACTTTCTGTTGCCATAGCAGCGTCCAGCTATTACATTCCTTATCCTGCAGTTGTCTTAAAATAAGATTAATTTTTTGGGTTTTGTCCTTGTCATCATTCTTCATGTTACTGACCTGGTTCCTGCAGTGCCAAAAGACTGTTCTAAGGGCCACTTTGTATAGGAAGTATTTTCATCTCTCCTCTGCATTGTTCTCGTTCCTGATCCACCATCCCAGATATGTGGGTTAAAATTCCCAGAGGTTAAACCAGTCTTAGACCTGTGCTGTCCCACCTGTGCCTATGGTGAAAATGGGTCAGTACCTCAACACATAGCTAAGTGAAATGGTTTGTGCAATGCAGGGGAATGTTTCCCCAAGCCCTCCTTTCTCTATGTACTTTGATAGTTTTGTTAACTTTAAATAAGCTTTTCTTAGGATAGAAACTGATTTGTTTCCAAAAACAAAATAAGTACAGTTTTAAATACAGGACTGTTTGGATGATGACCATTTCAGTCTTCCTTAAAAATAAATAGAGAGACAACAGCATAATAGCTCATCTGTTAAAACAATTTTTTGGCTGGAGTTTATGGGAAGTTTATCTGTAGATGTCCGATCAAGAAAATTTCAAACACCTGTTTTCTCTTTGCTCTTTATTCAGGGACCCATCCACCCTCTGTAACCTACCTCTTTCCATACACACAAGCATTTGGATAAATTAATCCTTTTACTAAAATGAATTAACCATGTTCTGCCTGACACATTGACAAGATTTTGGGTTTTTTAACTTTTTCTTTAAGTTTTGGGGGCAGAGGAGGGTATGTTTTCCAGATATCTTTTGAACAAAAGTAAAATTTCTTACTGAAGGTTTGAAGAAGGAAGAATAATTTTAGGTCTCAGTCTGTTAATTGTTGCCCATGTTTTTCTAGCCATGGCATCTTTATTGCTCACTGCTTCAACTGCAGAAAGTAATATCAAACACAAAGATACAGCAATTCAAGACCATACAAATGGCCATTTCAATTCAGACTGCTGGTCCATCAGGCATAATGTTGTCACCATCAGCAGCCAATAGAGCCTGAGAAGAGAGTAAATATGGACTCATGCTTAATTTTATACCTTGCAATACCAAGACTTTCAAAGACTGAAGGTAGGAGTTGCTGTCTTTATGTTAAACTGTTCTGATGAATTTGTCTAATCATTACTTTAACCCAGGCATTTCATTTCCATTTATTAAGTATTATATATTAGAAAGGTGTTCAGAGAAACAGAATCAGAATAACATTTTAGGAAGTCTAGGAACTTTTATCAAAAGCACACTGAAATGTTAAGCATATGCACACTGAAAGAAGAGAACTTGCCAGAATTCAGTTCCCTGCTCTGGATCACATGCCTACATTGTGGCTTAGCTCCTGTTTCTGCACCCTTCCTTGTGCACAGCACTGTTTTGTAGGCAGCCATAAAGAATCAGGTCTCCCAAATTCCAGTCAAGCTCCCTCCTCCCCAACCCCTGACTTTACCACGCCTACTTCTCTAGCTTCTTGTAATGCCATGCTGGATTAGATCCTTGTGAAACATCATGAGCTAGGTTTGGATAGAGGTTGTTCAGCACCAAAACACATTTTGCTTTTGCCACTGGATGAAATATAGCAGTAAGAAACCAAGGCAGCAGAAGCAATATGCATATACACAGGCATGTGTCTGCATTCCCTAGGAGAGCATTAATAGATGGGCTCAGTGCTTGGATGTGCCAGACTGGAAAAATTAACTACAGGTCACCTAAGCAATATTTATATTGACTGTCATGGTTATAGTTTGCCTTTGCCAGAAAAATTAGCTTTCCTCTGAGTATCACAAACAGGCAAACATGCTGCATTCTCCTGATTTTCTTTTCCTTGAAAGTCAAAACTTTCAAACCCTGAAATATTTTGACTATAATGGAAGGTCTCATGTTGGTATTAACACTAATAAAATGTTTGTCTCCTTTATCTAGCTGAATAAGCTTTATTTGCATTTTGTGTGTCTTTTTTTTTTTTTTTTTTTTTTGTCACTTGTATGACTTTCTGCTTACTACTGAGACACAACCCTGTCAGACTTTTCAGGAAATTATGGAACTGAAGAGTATGCACAGGCAGCCACTTGCATTTATTCAGGCTTAGAGGGGAGGGCACAAGGACACGGAAGACAGGAAAAAATTGCAATTCACAAAATATATTACAAAGAAAAAGAATCCTAAATTTTTATTGAAAATTTGATATTGTGTGTTTTTTAAAACACCTAATAATTTTACATCACTTGGCCCTATAAACAATGAATCCAACAGTTCTATTGGCTGTTATCATGGCATAATACAGTGCTTTTAAGGGAGATAATGGACACAGGATGATTACCAACACAATTACACTCACAGCAAGGCCAGTGTTCTTCCCCTTCTTTAACAAGCAGCTCCTCATCCTCCTTTCAAAGGTATAACTCTTTACTGTAGGCTTTTAGACATGAGGGGCCACACATAAAGGATTCATCAGGAAGCTTGCCAAAGTATTGTAATGGGAGGTAAAAGCTTAATTGCCTCACAGGTGAATGCCTCCAGTATGGATCTAAGCTGCAACGTCTTTAAAAGAACTCAATCACTTGTTTTAATGCCATTATGTTTCAAATTTTAAGTGCAGACACTTAAGGAAAAGAATTCCCCAGTTCAGGTCTATCTAGTAGCTCTTTATATTTGAATGACTGACACCTGTTAACATAATTAGGTAATTAGTTTACTTTGAATTATTAAGGGAAAGATCTGAAATGATAAAAGCTGTAACAGAGCTGGAGGGCTTTATTATTTTTTCTCTTTCTTTTCTGGTTTAGCTGAAAACATAAAGAGCAAAACATATGGTTCTAACCTTCTTGAAGACAGGCCTATGGGGGATTTTTCCAGGTTTGTGAAGTCAGCTCCAGGGTGATGTTATCCATTTTCAAACATTTTCTTTCTCTGTTTAGCATTTTGAGTTTTCACAGGCTTCTTACTCTCCCTGGTTTTGATAAGAATCAGTCATTGATTTATTGAAGTATTTTAAGAAAAAATCATTCTACTGGTATTTTCACTTTGACCAAAACTGGGACAATACTGCAGTTCTCATAAGGAGAGGACCTATTCTCATGAGATTTCTGACCTGATTTTCATAACAAAAAAGTTACTGAAAAACTTTTTTTTTTGTGTTGCCTGAACCAAGCCTTTTGAGATTCATTCCCTAGTAGAAGCATTTTGCTTTTAACGATTTCCCACTGATATGCATAGTGAAGACAGACTCTGTGCATTAAGAGCAGCTTGCAATACAATGGGATTTGAGAGCCAGTAGCTTCCCAAGCTTTGAAGCACCTGGCATAATAATGGATGTGCTGATGGATGACCTGATGTGCCACACAGACAGAATATAGCCTATCAGCATTATACTGATGGATTCTTCCCAGTACCTAAAGGAGAAGATTTTGAAAGGAAGACCTATTTCAACTTCAAGGGGAAAACAATAGGGATGGAGAGCTGTGGGAGAATGATGTATTGCTATTCTATAGTTTCTGCTTCTAGATACAGCTGTCTGATTTTGAATGTTTCTTCTTCTCAAGTAAGCATTTTCAAAGGTTAATGAGATGGAAGGCAACAGGACATGAGCTCACAATGTGGACTTCCAAACCAGAAAGCCAGACACATCCTGGGCTGGATCAAAGGTCAGGCAAGGTGGATGTGTCCCTCTACTCTGTTCTCCTGTGACCAAATCTGGAGAGGTGAGTCCAGCTCTGGCAACCCCAGCACAGAAAGGACATCGACCTTGGAGTGAGTCCAGAGGAGGTCACCAGTTTGGTCATAGGGATGGAGCATGGAGAAAGCTGAGGGAACTGGGTTTATTCAGCCTGGAAAAGAGAAATCTTTGGGGTGACCTAATTGCAGTAACCTAACTACAGTTCCTGGTGGGAATTTACAGGAAAGATAGGGCACGAATATTTACAAGAGCATTTAGTGACAGGATAAGGGGAATGCTACAAAAAGTATAGGTTTGGATGAGATATTGGAAGCAATTCTTTACTGTGAGCATGATGAGGCTCAGGAAAAGGTTTCCCAGGGAAGCTGTGGATGCCCCATCCTGGAGGTTTTTAAGACGATGTTGGATAGGGCTCTGAGCAACCTAGTCTAGTGGAAGATGTCCCTGTCCATGGCAGGATGGTTGGAACTAGATGATCTTTAAGGTCCCTTTCTACCCAAGCCATCTTATGATTCTGGGATTCTGAGACTGATATCATTCTAGGTGGTCTTAGAAGCATGATTATATTGTGCAGAAAAATAACAGGTAACAGTTGCTCTGTTGCAGCTTATCAATGTTAAATAAGGATGAAGCCAACATGTTATAGGAGATATATCAACATCATTTTTCTTGGGAGATTTAAGAATACAAACCACAGAATTCCTTGTGAAACATGACCAGCTCTAGCATAGCATAAATGGAAGAGAATTGATGTTATTTCATTTGTGCTTCTCAGTAAGCTATGTATATGATGTAAATTGCAAAACTTCAGATAACATTTCTGAGGAACCTGATACAAATTTCTACTGGGCACCTCGAGAAAAAGCAAGTAGAGAAACTCTTGCAGGTGGAGCATGTGATAACCACTAGTTGCAGTCTAGGCTTCAGGTGTCACAGAGCCCTTTTCTCCACCAGCAGATTCAGACAAGCTCACTCTGACTACAGTCCAGCTCATTTGGCAGTTCTAATCTGGTAATTACAAAAAATTCTTATGTCCAGGTGGTAAGCATTGTTAAAGACAAATTATGCAGGTTTGGACATTAACTACACTTAGAAATCATAGGCAAGACTGAAAGTGACACCAGAGTGTGCCTATCTGCCTCCATCAATATAAACACAAAAGCCTCTCTACACCACTTTCTTTGACCATTTTCTAAGTTAACTGAACTGCAAAGTACTACTATTTCTCTAACTGTAAAAAGGGAAAGAATTGTAATTCTCTAGCTCACAGATAAGATGCTAAGAATCTTGATCAATGCAAATTCCACTTAAGGCGAAATTCAAAAGATGTGATATGTTGTTTGTTACCAAAATGAGACAGCACTGAAACTGTTCCATATCAGCTTTTACAAAAGCTCAAAAGATGAAAATTCTGATTCTGTTAATACTAGTGAGGGAGAAGAGGTAAAGAGAAGACAAGCTCTTGTGGAAGGGAGGAAGGAAGGTTTGGGAAATCCCTAGCCACAGGAGTTTTCAGAGGATCATGCAGTAGGGGCAGAGTTGGATTCTTGGGAATCACTTCGCTCCTGCTTTCTTAAGAATTTCACTGTTCTAATTAGAACTAACCACAGAGCACTTATAACAAAGGGGAGCCCACACGACATATGACAGTTATTTAACTTGTGTGGGAATCAGACAGGCAGAATTATGTTTCTGGATTTAGGTGACTGAAACAAGTAAACCATGATTAGAGACAGCTGTGTAAGAAAAAAATCTGTGTGGCAAGGGAAAGGATACTGCATTGCTATTGACACCAAGTGTATCAAGGTCTTAAAAATTCATTGTCAATTATACACACATCCCTCTAATGTGCACTTCAGAGAATTACCAAGGATAAAAGAAGCTCTGAGCATGACACATTGTATAAACAGTTATATTTTTGTGTGTCAGGTCTGAAGGGGAAAGTTGATCTTTTCTGCTTAGGCTCAAAACAGTGACCATGTACTTAACCTAGAAAATGAATAAAACAAAAGGAAGAGTGATCCACCTCGATAAATAACAATATAGAGAGCACTTCATTTGCCAAGCTTGTTGTTCTATATGGATCCACAGGATCATACACAGGCAGCTTTCAGTGTGGTGTTTTCCTATTGCACAGATTACTGGGATTGCAGGTAGCCTGCCTGCCCCTCTGCCCTTTTACATGACAGAGACTCTGGTACTGTGTGAGTGAAGGTCAGCAGCAAGAAGCACATGCAGTGTTAAAGCCTGGTGTAGTAACAAGGATACAGGCTTGCTCTCTTTTCTGCCAGATGCATAATGGCAAGAGAACTGAAAATGCACCCAAGAGGCTGACATGAGAGAAGGGCAACATGAACTGGACATACCAGCTATAACCTTGGAGGCAAGAGGTAGCACACAGACATTATACTGGCTCTAGAATTTCTCACAAGGGATGCTCCATTACACAGTATGCTGACTTGAAACTCAGATTGCACTGGCAGTGCTCAGTACTACACTGACAGCTGGTAAGGATCCTGAAATCTTAGTTGAGAGAGAAAGAAGCTGTGGAAAAGACCTACCACATAAAATGGGATGTTTTTTCACAGCAAGTCTGAGGTCTGTATCAATCATTTCCACCATCATATTTCAAACAGAGAAAGTGAGTGCATGGCACACAGCCTTGTTCAGGAGATGTTTATCAGTCATACAGCAAGTGAATCAGCACAAGGCTTTGTTTTTCATGCTTACAGTGCAAAGCTCTCCCATAGCTTTAAGGAAAAGGAAAATTTTGACAGTGAGTTACCACCCAGGATGGGTGAGCAGATCAGAATCTACATTTTAATTGTTTGAATCCATAGATTTTGTGTTCTTTAGCCAATCATAAGATTTCTAAACTGCTTTCCTGCCCCATATGTTCTCAGTGAAAACTTCCCCAACTATTTTTTTTTTTTTTCTTTTATTTGGTAGTTTCTAAAACTGCAGCTGTCAAACCAGCTCATCAGGACTAGGCATGAAACAATGAAAAACAAGGTTCACAGCCCAGGGAGCTTGGTCACAAACAGTGCTTTGGTGAAAGACTTCCTCTTTTTCACAGCCTTCATAGCCAGAAAGACTTTTGACCTCTGAAGAACTCTTAAAAGGGACATTCATCCAGTAAATGAATGCTGGGGAAAGTTGCTCTGAGCCAGTCAGCAAGTGATCCATCACCTGGGATCATTTCTCTCACACTTGCCTGGAATTCACTGGGGAGTTCTTTCAGTAAAAACCTTATGCTCCATTGATCAGAATCAATCACGTCATTAAGGAACATTTGGATTTTAGGGGATGTTTTTGTTTACATGCACCTAAGTGCTTAATCCTTTTAGAAAATTAAAGGATAGTTCTGAAAATCGGATCAATACTGGTAAAATCAAGAACTGCAGGGACTCTCTACTTGCATTCAAACATCAAAGCACTTTCCATAAAATCTCCAGCACAGTAGGCTTTAATTCTATATTTAATATTTGCACATTATGGTTGCGAGTTGTTTTCTGCCTGTTCTTGTTGGATACATCTTTACTGTCCCCACAGAAAAAAATGTGTGCCAGTGACTGTTATCCTTAGGCCAAAATGGATACATCTACATCACATCACACTTAGTCCAAAGACCTTGGCTATTCAGGAGGTTTTAGGACATGGTTATGGTGTGTTGTACATTTCTCAGTTTAGGGGTGTGAAAAAAAGCAAGGATCATGTCATAGGACATCATAGTGAGGTATTTTTATGGCACAAAACAAAGGAAATACTACATGCCAAGACATGTTGCAGGAAGACATGGAGTTTGAATACACACACACATACCTGCACACACATACAGCTTTCACAGATAATGATGGAGTGATGTAAGGAGAGAAAAAAACCAGGAATTCATTGTACCTTTGGCACATAGTCTACAGTACAGGTTATCCACCAAACTGTGCCCAAACAATGTCTAAATCACTATATTGTTGCTCTGCATGTAAACATGACAGGAAATACCCGGTATGGACAAGCAATTGATCAGTGCTTAAGTTTATGTTTTGCTCCTGCTTTATTTGGTAGCAGAGAGATGTCCTTCATATGATGCTTGTTGCATGTGGTATAGTGCTTTTAATCTTCATGCTCCAACCACAGTAGTGCAGTTCGTGCTATTTCCACAAGAATTCCAGCTATGTTGTTCACGCCATGAAGTGTCCATGCTATTTGAATAGCCTTGGACTTTTTATCTGTGAGGTATATCTGGGCAACTATAGGTCTCTTACAGACTTGAAATGTCATTTAAAGGACTATCACATGAAGAGGATTGATCAATACTTACACAGCAGCTTGGGATCCCCAACTCTTACCTTGTATTATATACACAGAGAAGAACAAATATTAGGTTTTAGCTGTCAGAATAGTCCTGCCTTTTAGCTATGCATCTGATTGAATTCAAATAGTACAAACTTAATATTTGGTTATTAAGAATATACAGGTATACCATAGACGAAAAAGGGAAAATATGTACAGAAATAGAAATAACAGATTACATTGCTAATGCCTGTGAAACTAGTTTTAAGAACAAAGCTAGTATATGTTTTACTGATGCTAAAGGTTGCATTTTCTTTAGCCATCTATTATTACTTAAAATACTCCCTTGGAAAGTTCATTTTCTGGGTTTTTTTAGCTAAGAGAATATCAAGCCCCATTGGAGAAACATATTACCTGACACTAATAGGGTTTTAAAAAGAAGCAGACAGTGTTACTAATAGCCCTATTCTGCTTCCATAGATAAGGAACCTTTTAATGCTTTACTTTGTAGGAAGTGAAATTTCTCATCCTTATTTAAGATAAAATGTCAGTGGTTACTGAAAGTACATGTGAGCTTTCAGTTTAACAATTTATTAATGGAGTGGGGTGTACTACAGAGTTTCCAGGATCCAATTTATTTTTAGTAAATTTTAGCCAACAGCTATGATTCCTATTGTGTTTCTTGCTGCCTTTATAGTCTATATACCAAATATGTTGCTTCAACGCATAGCTGGAAACAAGTACAGAAGTACTACAGGACTTATTTCTTTCTAACACCAGTATCTGCTTCAGCTAATTAAAGACATAGTTCTCAGATCTGCAAAGCTGAATCTAACTTCATGAGTGCATTCAGTGTACCACACAGTGATATGATGATATAATCCTGTGTGATATATCTGACATATCAGCTTTTGTCTGAAATAGCAGAGAAGAAAGAGCGTGCAGCACATTGGAGATCTGAGAGATCCAACAACTCTTTCCTCTATGGTTAAATACCAGTACTGATCACCAGAGGCTTTTTTGACATTATTCTGTCCTCCAGATTTTCACTATTGTATTGATGAATTCTACTAATTTCCTTCATAAATCAAGAGTATCCTCAGCAGGGGCTACCATTGGGAAGTTTCTATCTGTGTGGCATGGATTTTTGAACAAGCTAAGACAGTATTGAACAAGTCCCAGTTTCTCTAATACTTTAATTGTCAAAGATTATTTCCCAGAAGACATACCAAATTCTCTTTAGTGCCTGTATACCTATGCACTTGCTATAACCCTGAAATTATTATAAGCTACAATAAACAGCCCATTCCTGGACTCTATAGATCCAATATTCCTATACTTTTCAAACCTGGTCATGTTAGACAACACCCAGAACAACATTTAACTAGTTTGAATATCACTACTGGCAAAGCTGGAGTGAGTCTTCTGAAAAAAAAAGAAACCTAAAAATTTGTAGAGGCAGGACCAGATAACTGAAAAATCTGAGTTAGTCAAAGAGAACGCTTTCTTGTCCAGTAAAGACATCGGAGTACATAAGAAGGGGTGTCAAATATTCCTCATTGCAAAAAGGGAAGACTCACCCATTGAAGAATTCTTTCTTATGATCAAACATTCTTATCTTGGAGAGAACAGATTCAATGCCTTTTTGATTGCAACAAAAGATCTTTTTTTTTTTTCAATGAACATAAAAATGATTCAGATGTAATTCTGAACTCATCCCATGTCCAATGTCACCCTAGGAGCCCATAGTACTGAATCTATGACCATGGTCACCAAATAATATTCCAATATCTCTTCCTTACACTAGTTTTTGCTTTACCTCTTCAAAACATTTTGGAATATTTTTCACTCCATGGCTGCAGCTGATTAAATGTAAATTTTGAACAGTCTTGGAATATTAAAAGGCAGAAAGAAATGCATTCATTTGCCAAAGGATGGAGGCTTATTACTTCAGGTTATTTTTTGGAGGGAAAGTGCTAAAAAGTCATGGTTTCAGTTTAAACACTGAAAATAATTTAGTTTCAATCACTGAAACTGATTTTTGCTTAAAAAAAAATCAAAAAACAACCTGAAATACAACAAGATTTTTAAGGACTGAGAATTTTATTATGTTCCATGTCATTGCTGTAATACATATTTCTTCCTTTACTTTCTATCAGATTTTAGGCAGATCTCTTCTCCTGACTGGTCAATATATGAAAAGTGTTCACTAAAGAAATATTTCTTAGTACATGCAAACCTGTACTTAGATAGGGTGACAAATCAATAAGATGCAATACAACTTTTTATTGAAAGACATGAATTTTGCTATAGTCACATATACAGCCTCTTCTATACCTGCACAAGAATTTGCTGAAAGCTGCTTGTAAATGCCATGTATATAATAATGGCATATAAAGAACAAAGTGTGAGAAAAATGCCATGGGAATCAAAATAGTAGAGACAGATTTTTTTTTTAATTGTGCAGTATTTTAATGGTTAACATTTCCCAAAATTAATCTGACTGTAAGCTTATGTTATGTGTTATGTGTATGTTATGTTGTGTTCCAAATCTAGCTATTCCTAAATATATGTATCAATCCATATTGTTGACACTTTGCTTCTTTTGGCCTGCCAGCAGATTATATCCTCACCATGGTTTCACCACTGGCAAGAAGCCTAGGAGAGTAGTTTGCAGATGGAAAGGGATGGAGAAATTCCCAAATAATCTGTTCCATTCTGGTCAGGCTCTTATACCATGCCCACCAACCACTACATTAGGGACCTTGCTGAGCTGATACATAGTGGGCTTGCAAAGCACAAACTTTTGGGTCTGAAAAATGATGGATGAACATTAGGTTTTGGTTCAGTTACAGGTCTGGGAAAAATTAAGAGCAGTTCTCATTTCATCAGAATGAATTCACCCATCCCTAATATAAAGCTGGCAAGGTTTTTTTTGCAACTTTAGAATACTTTTGCATAAGCATAGTGACTAAATGATAAATGTCTCTAATGGGGATGGAGTAATGGGCTTGAACTACTGCAGACAATTCTGCTGGAGCTGCTGTTCATCACTCACAGTACTGCTCAATTCAGCTTTGTAGGGTACCAGAAAAGCAGACATCCTTCTCCCACCCACCCCACCCCTGCCCCATGTTTCCTGAAATGCTGTTACAGGGAGTGTTGTCATTACAACAGGAAGTACACAGACTGGAGATATATATTAAAGTGCTGCATTTGAATTTACCCCATCACTCTGAACTACTCATGCTAACCTGAACATCTTTTTGTCCACAGTTTATTGATGTTCTCCACTAAAATTACTTGTGAAAAAAAAAAAAGCCTTGATTATTGATGATGCAAATATATTTCTTCATTATTAAGTGAATTACAATTAGCTTGGATTTTAACATCTATTCAAAATGATAGCAGAGGGCAACTTGCAGCAGAAAAAGGGTTGTAAGCTTTCCACTTACCAATTAATTCTATTATCAAATGCTAAGAAAAAAATGTGCCTGCCAGCTGTGGCTTTATTGTGTTTTCCCAGAACTAATAATGGGAAAGCTGTGAAAATTTTTCTTTTATTACTTTTTTTGTGTCTGTGTGTATGTGTTAGCCAACAATAACAACAAAAAACACACTCTTTTTTTTCCCCACAGAAATACTTTTTCTTTTCAGAAGGTGATCTGAACAGAACACTAGCGTTAGAAAAATTAAAATTAGGAACCTCAATTTTAAGCTGAAATTTTGTTTCAGCTAAGCATTTCTGAGACATCATGAGCAGTAATTTCACATTCATGTAGATGCAGAAAATGTGAGCTGGATTGGATGAGTTACAGTGCAGTCCAGAACAAACTCATTCAGCCATCTAGAGCTGGTGTTTTCCTATCTTTGCACCAAGGACTACACAGTGAGTCAAACTGCAATCCTGCTTTTTTTTTAATTGACCACAGACAATTTTAAGTGAAACAAAAACTTCTGCTTTCTTCTTCAATGCCCTCTCTAGTCTTCTTTATGATTTTCCAGCTGTGTACTGTAAGAAGCATGTCAATGACAACAATTTGTTTCTAATTGAGATGGCAATATCAAAATCATTTCTTTGAAATCCTTCAGACATTAATTAAACTTTATAAAGCTCTAATGGTTTTTCACTTCTTGCGTCATTATTAAATGGATCAAAATTCTGAGGTCTCAGGTAGTCCTCTTATTTTAGCATCTTATGACTGAACACAGGATTAATTTTATTTCTGACTCCTAGTCTGTGGATTTTATTTCACCAAACCCTTGAATTTAATTTAGCTGGGCTCCTGGTTCAAAAAACTGGAAAGGACTAGTTGCTTCTCTAGGTAAGGCCTTAGGCAAAGAAATAATGAAAATACTTTTTCAGCTCCTTTCCCACCTGGTGAAATTTCTTCACTTGAAAGCATAATTAGACTGTGGAACTCACAGAGGTGGGATGCCAGCTAGGCAAATTCAGCTAAGGTTTTATAGAATAACAATGTCCGACACTGCCTACTGCTAAGAAAAAAAAGAAATGTAACAACCTGAAAACTTAATGCTTTATATGAGATGACTTTATGTGAGAGGATTAGAATGTTAGAATTAAAACCCAAATATTCTCAAAAAAATTATTAGCATTTCGTGGGATTTCTAGTATATTCTTCTGAATCACCTGGTTTCGGCCCTCTCACCACAAGGACAATAAAACAGATTTTTTTTTTTAACCAGCAAAGGGAAATCTTACCAAATATAGCAATTCTATGGAAGCAAGATTTGTGACATGCTGTAGATATTTTAGCAACCTATAGTAGTAGTGCAAGGTGGCAGTGCAAACCCATAGCTCACAATATTTTAATTTATTCTATTATATTTAATTGCTGATTTTAATATCAAAATATATATTTTATAATAATATATTAATATATATTATTAAGATTTTATTATTCAAAACTATTGAGGTTTTAATTTTGATCAATATAGAATTTTATTATTATTAGTATCCCCTGATACATGAGAGACCCTTGAAGATTACATATTGATTATCTGCACCCTGCTTTTTTCCTGTAAAGATCATTTCAGTTGATTTTGTTCCTGGTATGCCTTGAGAACTCATCAGTCACAGATCTAACAGGTCTGAGTATACTAAACACAACACACAAAGTCGGATATTAATTTCACAAAATATTAATTTGCTTTACAGCACAGTATTGAAAAGTGTGGGGCTCTCCCCAGAGAAACTAGTCACAAAATCCAGCTTGAGTCTGTCTTCTCTAAATACAAATTTTAATGTACATATACTACAGAAATATATTCTTAGGCAGAAGACAGTATTTAATCTATAACTTTGGACATCAAGAAGAAGCATCTTGGAGGAACAATGTCTAATTATTCTAAACCATGTGTATTGAGTTTGCATGGCCAGATTTTGGTAGCAGAGGGGCCACAGGGGTTGCTTCTGTGATAACCTGCCAGAAGTTTCCCCAAGTCTGACAGAACCAATGCCAGATGGTTTCAAGTCTGACCCACCATGGGCCAAGGCCAGGTCCATCACAGGTGGTAGCAACACCTCTGTGATAACATATTTTAAAAGGGAAACTTCTTTTAAAAATTATTATGCAGTTGTAATTGAGCTCAAAGAAGAGGCCAATGTGATTATGTAAAAGAGGCAGGCCTGCAGATCCCAGTCAGTGCAGAAGGAAAGGGAAGAGGTGCTCCAGGTGTCAGAGCAGAGATTCCCCTTCAGCCCCTGGTACAGCCCAGGGTGAGGCAGCTGTGCTCCTGCACCCCTGGAGGGACATGGGGACACAGAGATCCACCCCCAGCCTGTGCAGGTCCCCACAATGGAGCAGGGTGATGCCAAAAAAAAAGCTGTGACCCCATGGGAAGTCCAAGATAGAGCAGGCTCCTGGCAGAGCTTGTGATGCTCTGGGGACCCAGGCTGGAGGAGGCTGCTCTAGAAGGACTGCACCCCATGGAAGAGTGATCCACATTGCAGCAGTTTGTAAAGAACTGTAAGCTATGAGAAGGACTCACACTGGAGACATTTGTGGAGGATTGTCTCCCATGGGAGGGACTCATGCTGGAGCAGGGGAAGGACTCCTCTCCCTGAGTAGCAGCAGGAACCACGTCCTGAACTGACCATAAACCATATTCTCCATCTCCCTGTGCAACAGGGGAAGGAGATAGAGCCCAGGAAGGAGGGAAGGATAGAGAGAAAGTGGTCCTAAGATTTGGTTTACTTCTCATCATTTTGCTCTGATTTTGATTGATAATAAATTCAGTTAATTTCCTGAAGTCTAGTCTGTTTTGCCGGTGTGTGTAAAACAAAGAGTGATCTTTCCCTGTCCTTATCTCAACCAATGAGCTTTCCATCATAGTTTTTCTTTCTTCTGTCCAGTTGCAGAGGTGAGTAATAGAGTGGCTTTGGTGAGTCCCTGGGATACAGCCAGGGTCAAAACCCCAGACAATGTAATAATTACCTTGGTTCCATGACAACTCAATTTCTTCAGCTGCTCCCTCAAAATTCTGTTGCATCATTTGCAGATAAAGTGTCTCTGGCCTGGTCTGATGAAGTAAGCTCTAGGACTCAGGAGGCTTTATGTTCATTTGGAATCACTTTGCTTTACAACAGGGATTTTTTTTTTTTTGCCAGTTTTCCAAACATATCTGTCCCAAAAATGGGAAAAGACTTTTTGAAATAGAAACTTCTTTAAATCCAGGCAATAACACACACTCACACCTTATACACCCAAAGGATTATATTTTTATAAAGCTTTAATTTCACAATATCTGATAGAGAAAACATCACAGCATCACTGCCTCAGGGATGGAGTGATGATTTCAAACCAAAATATGCTCCTTATTCCACCCTGTGATAGCCTGTGCAGCCAGGGAGCTGGCACAGCTCTGGTGCCCACAGGGCTGGAGGCAGGTCTGCAGCTGGGACAGGCTGCACTGCCAAATCACCTGCCCAGCAGAAAGGATCTCATATGGGCCCCCAGGGATGTCTGCCCTTCCTCTTGAGGCAGTTCTGTGATATAACACACAGCAGCCTGTATCCAAACCTGTAACAAGAGTTGAGCTAGATTTCAGCTCTTAGGAAGTCCCAGAGAATTCCTGTCAGATATATAAAAGTGCTCATTTCAGTCAGGCTCTACTGGTTTTTCACATACTCATTGCAGATATAATGCAGGAGAATAATTTAAATTATAAGCAAAACGATTATTCCTGCATATAGCAAATAGTAAATTGCCATTAAAAGATTTTGATTATTCATTTGATTGGAAACTTATAAAACATATTCTAGAATTCAAGTGGGGAAAAACCTGCAGCTCTTTCTGTAGCAGATTTTATCTTTCTTGTCCAGACAAGAGGAAATGGAGGGATATTTTTAAAGAGAATCATCAACAGATATCATTCTTCAAAATAAGTTTTTATAAAGCTTTGCAGAGTAAGGTGAGATGGTGCATGTTCTAGGCTTTTGATTTCTCAGAGAGTAATCACTGGGGAATCAAAAGTAATAAGAACAAAAACACAATAAAAGGAAAAATCTTTAAAAAATTAGAGACTCTGGACTGATTTACTGCAACTACAGAGAAATGAAGACTGTGAATGCAATGATTTGATAATAATACTCACTTCCCCAAAATTTAAGAGTGCCTAGAGTTTCCTTTCCGGCTAAAAATCTGCCAAATTAGTATTTTACTTAGATTTTAAATAGGAACAAGAGCTAATACTCTACTAATTAATTGAGCATATTCCTTTCCCAATTCCTCTACTGCATTGCCTTCTGCAAGGACAACCCACTAAATGGTATTGCTGTAGATCCATGAAATTTCTTAAAACAAGACTATGAAGATAATAAACTGTTGAACACTCAAAAAAATAATATATTCAAATTTATTCACATATTCTTAATCATTAAAATTTTGTTGGAACTGAACATTCTGAGAAAAAAAAATTCTCTTAAGCAGCACATTTTCACATATCTGATAACACAGTTGCTGTCTATCTATATCTTCAGTTTGTGTATGAACTGTTGTAGGAAAGCAGAAATGGATTTCCTCGTCTTTTAATGCGGACTGCCTTCTGTCCATCCTAGATTGCTCTGCTGATTTAGGGGTGTGATTTCCATGTGCTTTGCTCTCAAAGTAATTGTCTGCAACTCAGCAGAATATTTGTTTTCTATGGACTAGATTTCAGTGACCACAGAAATTGTATGGTCTGTTTCAGACAGGGAACTACCCTGCTCCAGCAGTCACCTGCATCATATTTCTTGATCAGTATTCCATGAAAGACTTGCTTCAAAGAGAGGAAAAAGAGAAAGTGTGCTTCATTAATTTTTTTTAAATTATCCCATCTTTAACCTGAAATAGGCAGAGTCTGCAGAAGTAGGAAAAATGTTGGTTTTTTTTGTTTTGTTTTCTCCTCCCAGCCATATCCTTCTTAAAAAAAAACAAAACAAAAAACCAAAAAAAACCCCAACAACAACAACAAAATCCTTTTGCAAACAAGATTAAGCTTGGAATAGTTTTTGTTTATTTACAAACCAGATGTTCTCTCACACCATCCCAGTAGCACCTCTGGACCATGCTTACCTCTGTTATATTGGTATGTCCTCAAAATTAGTGTTCCAGTGCCATCACACCTCACAGTACTATTTTCTGGAAGCAGATGAACACTGAAATAAAACAGTCCTGTCACCTTTTGTCATTATTTAGAAACTTTGCCATGGTGTCATAGATAAAGTGAATGGACTAAAGAGCATATAAGACATTCAATTAAAATTAAGTATATAAATATAAATAAAAATTATTTTATTGAACTTACTATTTATTTTTAAACTGAATGACAAAGGTCATAGACCTATGACTACTCTAGGTAGTTCTTACAACAGGTTTGATATTTGTCAGCTATTTCATTCCTAGTTATTCATCCAGCTAATTCCTAAAGAACCTGCAAATGCTTCCCATGCCTTTCTCCTGTTAGGTCATCCTTTGTAGCAATAAAGGAACCAAAGCTTTATGTAGCCACACTGATATCTTTTACTAAATGTTAACTTTAATACTTAAGCAATTCTACATCATGAGATCCTATCTCTAAAAGTAATTTGCTCTTCTGACAGTCACCAAGGAACTAAAAAATTTCTTTGTCATTGGTTTTGGGTTTGGTTCTTTAATGGGCAAGTCTTTTGGTTGAAGCTCTTGCATCTACCAAAGCAGCAAAGGGAGGAAAATTATCACTTACTATGTGGGAAGGCTGATGACAAAAGCACTAAAATATTTGTTCATACCCTGCCCTTAAATTCTAAACTAAGCACCTTCCTGGGCCAGCACTGGAATCCAGACATTGGGTCCAACCCAGGTGAAGTGATTCAGTTTAAAATGGTCAAACTTATAATGTGGTTTTGGTTATAGATAAGGATGCATTATCATACACTATCATACACATTATCATACACCTAATTTATTTTAGCCTAAAGGAAATCTAGAGGAAGGCCATCTACATTTATATAAAGACAGCACTTTGCCTCCAGTCTCCAATGCAGCAAATGTTAGGATTTACTAATATGCTGAGAAATGCATTTGCATTATATTCCATAAAATTATCATAATCTCTGCTAGGGTGAAAGTAATTTAAAAGCTACTGTTTTATAAAACAGTTTTACAGACTTATTAAAGAAATTAAGTATCTCTATAAAATAGAATTGCTCTTGCATTACAGTCTGAAGCATTTTATGGCTATATTCTTTAACCAGACTAGTGCTTTAAATCAATTATAACCTGTTATAATGATCTTTGTACTAAAATGCATGATTTGCAGCATTTCTGTGAGGCAATTAATTGTATCATTTTAACACAGACTCTATACATTCCACATACTGTATATGTGTACGTGTGAAACAAACCACACCTTTATGAAGCATCTTAAAATCATTTAATTTCTTCCATAAATCATTTAAATGGCTCTTAGTCTGAGTGATTACTGTTGATTGCTTCAGTGTTCTGTTTTACTTAATAGATTGTGTTTTTCTAATTGGCCAATATTTTAATAACAAATTACAAAAGGATAGGGGGAGGATGGGTAGTACAACTAGCAGGTTTAATATATGTGGTGTCCTGAACTCAGTTAATTAATCCAAACAGTAGCATTTGAAATGACATCTGGTTGATACAACGGAAAGTGCTTTTATAATCCTAAAATGCTCTTTAACTAATCTACTCGTGCTTCTAAGACATGTATTTTTAATTACTGTTATTATTTGAAATAAAACACAGTTGGTTAAAAAATATATGGTAACTGGTATGTTTGGGATATAGTGCCCTTACAAGGTTTTTATAATTTAATTTGAAATTCTTGCTCATTAAAATATATTGGGACATATTGCAGTTCAACTTTCTGTCTTGAGGGGAAAAGCAAAATTGTGGCTACAGTGTTCTTGGAGTACTTGCTCTGACACCTAGGGCTGGTTGGTCAGGGATGCTATTCTACTATACTTATGCCAATTCTCTTCCTTTTTCAAATATTCTGTTCTCAAATAACAACTTCTTCCATAATAATTGCTCTTTCAAGAAAGCAAAGGGTCAGCTTGTGATCCCAGAAATTAATATACTTTAACCATTCTGGTTTAGTTGTTCCAGGTGGACATTCCCACAGAATAACTTCTACTTTGTGGAAAACAGATTTGTCTCAGCATGAAAGATGGTACTTGCATAATGGGGGAAGCTGACTAGGCAATGACATTTCCACTCAGGATCCTGAGCTGAGACCATTCTGCAAGAATGGGATACCAATTCCATTAATTTTGGCTCATTGTACAAATTGAGCCCATGCACAATGGAGAACTAAGAACAGGTTTTTACCTCCATATAAGAACAGCTGCTGGGTAACCCAGGGGTTTATATCCCCTGTAAGTTCTATTTGCATCTCTTTTAGATATGGTCAGATTCGGTTCCCCTGTCAAGAGAGTAAAAACAATATTTTTTTAATATTCCTCCCAGATATCAAATGCCACTGCCTCATGGACCAGGCTTCCTTACCAGTTCTAGAGATTGTATTTACCTCAGCAATCAGAATGGTAGAAAAATCTTGTCTTTTATTCACTCCCAGGTATTGAATAGGGTCATCTGAAGTAGTATACTGCATGGCTCTAAAACATTTTTTTTTTCCATTCCAGGTCATGTTAAGCATACATAAAACAGTGCCTGTAATTGAAACGAACTCAAGAAAGTTTTAAGCCACCTGTCTCAGGTCCTGCTGGCTGTTGAGATGGAGTAGGACTGGTCTCAGTTCATATTGACAAAGCCATACAAACACCAGGCCATATTCAGGATACAAGCAGCAGCCCCAGCACATCTATGTCATTAGTAACATATGAGGGAAAAGTTCTTTATATACTTTTATATACTTTGTTTCTTAAATCTTTATATCTATTTTTAAGAAGGAATTAAAATTAAGAACAATGTTAAAACTGCAGAAAATTAATGGAAAATAAAATTTAAGAGGTGAAATTTAAGTTTGAACCCTGCAGAATTCTTCCCTGCTGCCAGTTTTAAAAGGAGTGTATAGTGCTATTTCTGTTTCAAATTAATTTATTGAAAAATTAGCAAAACTCTATAGAGCATATCTGTCTCTGAGTACAGCAAAAATCTGTCATTTCAAGAAAAATAATATCCTTTTTCAACAGGGAGAAATGCCAGCCAGAAATCAAGGCATCAGTCTTTTTGTTACACCTTTAACCTTGTTTTGTGTTTGCTATTTTATTCCCAAGACCAGAATTTAGATAAATCACTTAGAACCTTCATGATCAATCAGATGCTGAGTGGGACTTCAAAAAGCAGGGAAGTATAAATAGGTAGCGACTAAAATAGTTATAAAATTATTCCTATGTGCCCAATGTCTTCAATTATATTTCAGAATAGTGTGCTAAGGGTAGATGAGATCAAGATTGTCACGTGTGTGTCCTCCACCCAACACCTTAAATGTCACATGCTCGTGGGTACAAACACCACATCCAGTGTGGGATCTTGTTCCTAGGCAGCTTCTCTCCCTGTGGGATTTCAAGGTGCCCTTTAAAGAGAGAAGAGAGAGCTGTCTCTGCAAATGCAGTGCTGCTGTCTCTACCTCTGCATCGCCCCAAGGCCAGGAGGAGCTTCCCTGGGTGGAGCTGTGACCTCCCAGTCCCTGCCATGGTGCTTATTTTTAGATACCAACACCAGAGTTTCCAAGGACATCTCACTCCAACAGCCAGTCTCCCAGGATGCTCCTTTGTAAGGTTCTCAGAAAAGTCTGATCTCACATAACAGGACTATCCAGAACAGGGACTTCAGTCCAAACAGGAACCTTGGCTCAGGATTTCTGATTACTTCTTAGTCAGGATTTCTCATTACTTCTTAGTATGCAGTTAACTGCTTAGTATTACTCAATAAAATTATTGTGAGTGAGTGAGCTTTTTCTATTTTATTGCTCTGGACTGTATTGTAGTTTTTAGAAATAATTACATGCTAATATTGTAATTATAGACTTTTCAATTTTAATTTATTTTCATGGCAACAGCTCTGGTGAGGTTTTCTTTTTTAAAAAACAGATACAAATTATAATGAAAATAATAAGCAATTTAGAGGAATTTGTGGAAACAGATCAGTAAAACAACAAGTTAATAGCACAAATAAAAAAACAACTAGGTATTGAATAAACGCTAAACACTTGAAAGCAGGTTAAAAAAACCAACGAAACAATTTTTCCCACCAAAGGTTTCAACATTCGGACATCAGTGGATCTCTGCAAACAAGCAACTCAGCACCATAAGCTTTCACAAAACTAAAATATTGGGCAGCATCAGGTGGTATCAGGCCCACAAACCCTTTTTCTCATTCTTCCAGGATCCCTTTCTTTGAGGAATTGCAACTCAATGATGACAGTGGAATATCAACAAACAAACAAACAGTCAAAATCGCTTCCCTGAACAAAAAAATAGCTAGCATGGGAAATTCCCCAAAAGCTTAACAGCTCCTGCACTTTTATTGCAACCTCCACTCAGAAAAGATGTGCATGGTTGGGTTTGTGTCCTTTGCCACAAGACTTTGCTCAGAGACCCAAATTGCATTTGCAGTAGTCTGTCTGAGACAGTCTGTTTCCATTGAGTGTACAGGGAGCCAAAACTGACCAGCCCTGAACAGTGGCACAAATCACACACACCTGAACACAGCTGGACTGTTTAGGACGAGAGTCACTGCACCAGCCAGCCACAGATACAACTCCTCCATGTGCCAACCACCAGCCTTTGGGAACTGTGCTATCTCAAGATGGATCACTGAGCACATTTAGCATTTAACTCTGGGTGACTCCTGCCCACGAAGGGCCATACCAAAACAATTGCTCTTCCAAACCCTGTGAAACGTGTTTGACTGTGTACTTGAAGGTATACATACACTTTATTCAATTGTCTAGCTTGGGTTTGTCTCTAATATCTTAAAAGGCTGGAACCTCAAAGAGGACTTTTGCCTTTTATATTTGGTTAATGCTAATTACTTTATTCTCTGGGGGTTCCTGTTCCATTGCCTGTACCACTACAGAGAATCTTCCTTTAAGATTACAAGTGATGGGACTGACATCTGTATTTGACGGGCTCATGCTCTTTCTGTAGAATGGTTTCCTGAAAACAGGTCATCCAAAGCACACTATGTCAGTACCCTTCTCTCCACACCTATCTTCCATGTTCTGTCTCTTCATGCTCATAAAAGATGAATAGACAAATGTTGAGGATTGGTTAGAAAGCCATGGACATAACTGTGGACATGGCTTGGCAGAGGCCTTATTGCAGGGGAATGGTTCCTGTTAGTAGCTAGGCCCTGCTTTTAGGCAGACATTAAAAGCTTTATTGTAAGCATAAGCAGATTTTGCTGAGAGCGGTGCTTGAGGCTTTTGCAAAAGCAATGGAGCTAGCAGAATTGAAGAATTAGTCGATAAGCAATACTTATACCCATTGTTCAAGCAAGACCTTAGCTGTTAGGAAGGCACGTAGGAAGCAAGGCATAGCCTTGAGATGGATACTAATATACCAATAAGTATAAGAATAAGGGAAGTAGAAGCCAAGACTAGCAGCGAGGTAGCACATATACCTTTTGGCTAGAAATTTAGTAGGTGTGATTATCTCACACTTGCAATAACCAATAATAATAGAAGGCGTACATAGCAAAAACCAATAAGATTGTACTAATATGAATAATGCTGATTATGTTATTCTGGGCTATAAAACTGTCTGATGCTCTTAATAAAGTTGGATTATGCTTTATCAATCACATTGATTGTGTCTGGCTAATCCTCTCGCCGACGCCTCCGTAAAGTGGCTCCGCGCCCCCGCAGGTCTTCCTTCAGACAAATGGTTTCTAAGCTGAGCAAATCTTCCAATATTCTGTGGGTGTTGATATTCAATACACACTACAACATTTGATTTAAAAAATATCGAGTAAAATAATGTAAAAGGTACCTTCATACTATCCATGTGAAAAAGTATTTTCTTAGTAGAAATAATTGTATGAAACTGATCATTGCAAGACACGAAATACTTAGATTACATTCTAAAAATAATTTTGCATTAAATGATAAGACCTTTAGTTCTTTGTAGACTTAACAAATTATTTCTATTATATACAAATTTCAATTCTATCTCAAAAATGCAAGCAAATCTAGGGTGCCAGAGGAAGTTGTGTCCAAACATATGATAGTACTATACACAGGTTTAGGGAAGAAATTAAAAATAACATTGAATTGAAACAGTCAAGGGAATTTAGGTAGGCAGAACATAATTACCCAAGCTGGAATTTGGCCAAGACACTGGGGCTAACACTTTTTCCCTTTTGAAAAGTGCCAGGAGATCTTTAATGAGAACAAGTACCCAGGGATCTCTAATGAGAACAAGGTCGGGACCTTTATTTGATATCTCAGCTGAAACACAGCAATCTCAGCAGCACTATACTACCTAACACAAGGCTGGGGCATAAGTTCAAATCTGACTCAGAAGAAGAGTGACACCAGCAGCATCACTACCACTTTGTTATTTTGTGCTTTTCTCTCCATGGTTTGCTCCCACTCCACAGCTTAGCAAAGTGCTGTTTGTTAGGTAGTTCAGAACATAGGAAAATTTCTATTTCTTTCTAAATTATTTGGCTCAGCTGTTATTGTTCCAATTTGGTATTTTCTGCTGGGTAAATCTGTCAATGGATACTGGCTGACTATGAATGGTGAACTAACCAAGGACAGTAAAGAGGAGCCTACTCTTGACATGAGAGAACATAATTATGACCAGAAACAAAAGGAGAAAGTATATCATTCTAGTAATTTTAATCATTTTCATTTGTTAGTAGAGACCTTAAAATAGTTTTGCAATTACAGTTTTAGAGAGTCAGAAGAGTCTTTTCTATTTAATGTAACATTTTAACATCTGTTTTGTCAGTCCAAATGCTATCCTTCTGACCTCGCCAGCTCTTTGGGGTATAAAAGTGAGAATTTGGCTATTACTGGTACCCTTTCCATCGTTCAGGTATATTATGGTCTGTTTGCATATTGTGATGGTACAATTTCCAAAACAACTCCAAAAATACAAAAAGAAATAAAAAAGTGAGCGTAATTTTCAAATGCTACTGAACTAGAACCCAACACTTTAATAAATAGTCCAGTTTTCAGAGGCACTGAGCACACTCAGATTCTGTTTATTTTGGTTTATTCCTACTGATGGCACATGATCACATGCTAAAAATGTGCTTGGCAGGATTAGGTCCCAAGCTGAAACAAACTAATTTAAAGACACTTCAACAGTGTTTACAAGGGCAGTAAATATAAGCATAGGCACTTGCACTCTTATTGGTCTTACATTTATTCTGGGTCACAAAAAGCATGGCTGCTCCCAAATGGTCAATGGCTTTCACAGCCAGAGAGCACAGTCCTGGTTTGATTGACCAAGAAACAAAAAATTCAATGTTGCAAGTAAAAAAAGGTGTTCTTGAGCTCCAAACATTATATATACCACAGTAAGAAAGGCTTAATTGAGCTTACTAAAATATCCTTTTTTATGCGCTTTTCTGTTCAGCAGCTAAAAGATTGTGAGCTGATCCTCAAAACTATATCAAAGAGAATCCCTGGTTTTTCTGCACCAACCCAGAAGACAGATTTCCACAGCTGGACAAGTCACACTGCTTATACCCTCTGTGGAGATCACAATTGAATCAGTATGTTGATGGATTTAATTCACTGTAGTATAATAACATAATAGCTTGCTTCATCTTTGACATCCCTCCATGCCCAGCACATCCTGAGGATCCTATTTCTGCATTTTTTAAACTGCACATTCTCTTCCTTCAGATTAGCTTCTTTGACTGCAGGATCTCCCCTTTAGAAAAAACTGCACAATGATGATGAGTCAGAAAATCCAAATCAGCCACAGCTTTCTTGGCATACCAGGACAATTCCAAGTAATACTCATCAGGAACACAAAATAATTTGTGCAGTGTGTGTGGTACTCTTGCTAAACACTTGGTTTGACGTAGGAACCTGAGAGAGAGAATAATTTGTCTCAAGGTCTCATTTGCTATGATATTTTCAATTATTGTCTTTCATCTGATATATTGATAACAATTACATATCTTATCCTACCTGGTGAAGAGTAGTTGCAAATTATTTTGAAAATTCAGAATTTTGAAGGTTTTAAAATCAAGGGTTTCAAGTGGGATTCACAAGACAGAGAAAGTACTTTGTTTGGCAAGGAACTGGCACTTGACCTGGGGAAAATTTGGCATGGGAAAGACCACACAGCCACATTGCTACCTTCTCTTCACCTGACTACAAAAGATGCCAGCCATATTATGTGGATGGCTGGTGTGGGATGGAGTCCAGCTTTTCTCAACCACCTTCTCCCCTTGTCTGCCCCTGCACAAACAAGGTCCTTTGTCTAAAGTCCAGTTCACTGAACTCAGACAACTGCCTGAAATCTATGGGACTTTATTTGTCTTGTGAATTTTGAGCCATTAAAGTTTTTTTTGTTTTCTCTTTTTATCCATACTATATACACGTGTATATATCTTCAGTTTAACTGGATTGTGTAAATGAAAGTCTAAGTATCTAGATGTCTCAGTGTCTCTATGTTAATATTATTCAACCATTTTTCAAGCTGCATTGTGTACTTGGATAGACACAATGTGCATTATATTCAGCTCATAAAAGCATTATGCTCTTGGCCAAAATAGCACCCAAATTTAACTGAGAAAGAACCTGTCCAATGACTGAACAAGTACTTGCATACCTGAACTATTACAGCTGACTTCATCAACAATGTTAGACATTCTCACTTGCAAGACAACATCTCTCAGATACACATTTATATTCTCAGATTGTTCCTGAGTAGGAATCTATATCTGGGGTATAGATACCCCATACTTTTATATAGATTACATACATAAGTGTATATTTGTATTTTCTAAACACATGTGAAAGTTAAACCCTAAAATGTAAAGTGTCCTAATTTGAATAAAAAATTAAAAGCCCAAGGAAATCCAGGGTAACTAGGGAGCAAAAATGTCCATTAAAATAAGGAGATGAAGAAATCTAAAAAAATATTTTCCTGTCTATATGCAAAACATGAAGAAAAAGCATAGTGTTAGCTGCACAAGACCAGCCCTTTCCCTGGGCTGAATTACAGCAGTTACAGATAACTGCTCAACCAAGGACATTGAGAATACAGGAGGGTCCTGTGTCATGTCAGACCCATGTCCTGCTCAGCAGGACAGCACTTCATCACTGCTGCTCTTTCAGCAGGGTGAGGGGGGTCAATCCTGCCTTGCAGCTCATCAACCTGTTCTGGTACAGTGTTTTCTCTGATTCCTTGGCTTGTGCCTGACATCTTTCTCAGGAAGGCTTTGGATAGGTCCAAGACAACTTGTTTTCCAAGAGGCAGTAACCCAGCATTGCAAATTTCTCAGAAGATACCAAAGATGTTTGAAATATTCAGCAATCACTTAGCTAGTACTAAAAAATTTAAATTCAGGCTCATTTGCTTCTCCTGGATGCTAACGAGAGAAGCAACGGGGAAATTTTAATCTGTGGCAAACCACAGTCTATACAGACAGCAGCACATTGTGTGTCCAGCCCTGTCTTTGGTTCAGAGAATGGATTTGTTCAAGTTCACATTCACCATATTATCAACTTCACCACATGGCAAGGTCTTTAACAACTTTTGTATGAGCTGTCTGACCAGAGAAAAGAACAAAACATGCATGGTTTTACCTGCCCTTACAAACACAAGATCAGTGACCAACAAACCCCAGAAGAGCTGAGTCCCAACATATCAGCATGAACATATAAAGTTTCTTAATAATTTTTGCTATTATTTCTTGGATTTGCAATATCAGGCTAGAAGTCCTATGAGAATAATGTGCAACAGCCAATTGCAGAGAAGAGATGAGAACATTTCAGAGGCTTCAAAAAGATTTAGTTGTGGCAATTTAAAAAGGGTTAAAGAAAAAGAGATTGTATTTTATGGGGATTGTCTCACCCATTCTTTGTTAAGATACTGACTAAGTCTCAATACGATAGAAAAGAAACTGAAGAGGTCTTTGCTTGGCAGTGGGTTGAGAACAGCTGTGAAAATAAATGATGACTAGAGAGAGAGTGAAAATATATGAGGTACCAGTATGCCTTACTGTACTTTTAAATTTATGCTGCAGATGGTGGAGTGTTTTTGAATCTCAGCACTCTAAAATAACTAACCTGGCAGGTGCACACCTGGTGGACTTCTAAAGGGAGAGATCCAGATAGTATTATCATAGATGATCCAGTAGTTAAAGCTGAAGATCTGCATGGCCATGCAGTTTTTGGTGAAATTTTTTCATTTTTTCTTGGATGCCAAAACGACATATCAAACCACAGGCAGAGAATAAAGTCTGTTTAAAGATTCATACACACACTTGTCCATTTTCATGCACATTTCATGTGAGTGTCTGGAGTTAATGAGAAAGTAGAACAGTCCAAATATTTTAATTTTTTAAAAAACTTTTAATTCACTAGTTTTTGCATCCCATTATCAGAAGTAGTGATAACAGGAAGGAGGCTCTACCTCTGGTTACAAAAAAAAAAAAAAATATCCCTCAACCACTGATTCTTTTCAACATCTGCCTCTTTTCTTTCCTTTCATAGAAAGCATGCATGAATAATCAGACCATAGTGCTGCTGTTAATTGAAAAAATCATTAGTAAACTTCCAGGTGCTGTTTACTATATAACCATTGTAATTTTCTATCCTAAAATCAGCATCTCACCAACATCATTGTCTGCCCTGGGGCACAGGGATTGTGCAGCTTTTACATTGTCAAAGGCAGTTGCAACCCCATTTGCTAGCAATGAAAGAAATGGATCCACACCTGCAGCGTTTGAGGCAATAATTCCTAATATTAGCTAGACCTCATGAGGAGAGGGCTTTTTTGCCAATCCTTTATGATTCAACACTTTACAATCCATTTGAAATCATTTAAATATTCTTTTATTTTGTTGCTCCTACCCGATGTTTATTCTTCCTTTCATTTCTCCCTTCTCCTGAAGCAGACCTACAAATAAAAGACAGACATAGATCATACCATACCTATGCAGCTAAAGAAACAGAAGAATTAAAAACCACCTTTTATTTCAGAGTATTAATTATTTGACCTATCCAAGACAAGGGCAGAGAGATATTCTAAAATACAGCATGACTAAGTACAGATGAAATCCAAAGCTCTTTTGGAAATAATACCTGGTTTCTACTCCGCCCTAAAAAAGTTATTTCAAAGTCAGAATTGAATCTCTGGGCCAGAACAAATTGTGTCTCCTTAGCCAAACAGACAGCAAGATCTCATCTGGTTCAAACCAGAATATTTTTCCTGACTTCAAGAAGGTTGCACCTGTTTGTGCCTAGTTGGGCTGTGCCCTTCCATACTTTCAGCTATAACACATCAGCTTTCCATAAATCTCTGGCCCTTTAAAAATTACTTTGGAATTGCGATTTATCTATGTCTAAAATGTCTCAAAAATTGTCATCTTCAGTTTCCCCAAGAGATTCTGCTCAGAAGAATTCATTTAAAGAGAATTCAAACCATCTCAACCATAACGTGTTGAGAAACTTCAAGCAATGCTACCAATACAAAATTTGCTAGAGATTTAATAGAGTGATTTTAATCTTCAGTATCATATATATAGTATTACTAGCTAAAATTAATACTAAAACAACCATCACAATTATTTTTTACCTAATATATTCCTGGGAGGTTCAGCTTTGAGTACCTTCTAAACTCAAATTTACAACTTGTAGCATAAATAAAAGCATAATTAGATACAGCATAAAAACCTGTGATTTAGTTACTTATGTGAACTTGTTTGTAAGCCAATGGAAATGCTAGAAAGGAATAAAGGTCACAGCACTGTAACCCAAGGAATACAGAGGAGGTCCTGATTCTTTTAGTGCAGAGTCCCTCAGAACCTTTTGGTGGTTCTGAGAACTGGTGAATACAGCTGATCTATAAAGAGGAGAGGCTGAGAAAAGAAAACCAAAGGAGATTTTCAGGAAGAGGGGAGAAGACCAATAAGAAAATGATGTATTCTTGGGGCTTCTTTCAGTGTAATGTGCTTTAAAAACAACACTGTTCAGCTAAGCGTTTAAGCATTTATTTAATGGCTAATGATTAAGATCAAGTATCTGGCACATAAACCCTGCCAAACTTAAAGGTTGATACACTCTGAAGTGCTTTGTTGAACTGGGGCCCAAGCAATACTGACTCAATTAGAAAGCAATTTTAAAAACTCTGAAATGTATCTGTCTGTGACAGATTGTATTGTCCTTCAGAATGAAGAAGTTTCTGCATTTTCATCAAAGGAACAATCAATAGTCTGGTAACATTTTCATCAGGAACAGACATTTTTTTATGCGTGGTCTTGCCTTTCAAGAATTCATCCACATAAACTTTCTTCTGATAACAAGAAAGTTGATCATATAAATATGTTCTTTGAAAGTACATTTTTATTTCTTAGAGTTTTCATATATACTATCTAAAAGATATGACTAAAATGCACAAGAGCTAGTGCTGGGAGCAGTTATTCACTTCACTGAGGACAGTATTTTTACACTTAGAGCTGACTTATTTCTACTTAAGGAATTTTATTTGTGACCCCAAAGCCTTCACAAGACACTTGAAAAATAAAAATAATAAAAAAAGGGTCAGAGTTGATCTGGTGTTTTTAAACAGATTTGCATCCTGAATTATCTTAAGGCAAACACCAAGTATTTGTAAGTATTTGTTTTTACTTTTACCTTTTATTCAGTGGTAAAATGCCTTTAAATATAGGCTGAACTCGTCTGGGAAGCCTGCGACCCCTGTACGTCTGGGAAGGCTTTAATCTGATTTCTTAAACTGTTAGTCTGATTCCAAGCACTTTGAAGTAAATGGAAAAAAACTTTTACAGACATCAATATCTTTGGTTCAGACCCTTTGGGTCTTCAGAGAACCTTTTTTGGAACAGACTGTCTATTGTGCTCTTTACCTGTAACACTGACTGTCTTTTGTATTACTTGAAATTTATTTAAAATCTGCTCCATAAATAATCTGCTATTTACAATTAGTAATACAAAGTATCATTTCCCTCCTTGGCCTCCACATAGCATTGTTCCAAATACTCAACTGGAAGTTTTTAGTGGGTTTAATTTTCATAACTCTGTGAAGTTTGTTCCAAGATTTCCAGGTGTGTCGGATCACTGAGTTATTTGTCTTTAAACCTTTCAGGGTGAATTTTTGGTAGGTGCCAACCTTGCATGTGTCTGTTAATTGATGCTCTGCTTTCACCCATGGCAATTGCACTTCATCAGCCTGCCAGATTCTGAAAGCTTGAGCCAAATTAAAAGCCCAGTGCTAGAGCTTTCATTTGGTAATTTTAAACTTCTATATTTAAGGTTGGCAAAATATTTTGTGCTTCCCATCCCCAGCCTATCCTTTGGAGGAAGAAAATAGATATGGTCTTAGTCACTTGCATATAAACTGTGCAAAAAACAACCTTGGAAATGCACAATTAATTTCTGGTGCTGAGATAATTCAAAATGTGAACTTGTACAGGATCCTGGTGTCAGATATTTTCTTTTCTATTTTGAGTTATGTTTACAAGTGTTATAACTTAAAAAGTTTCCTTCTGAAAGTATTTTCCTATGTTTCATCCATTAAAAGGAGCTGAACGGGTCATATACAATGCTTGAAAGACTTTTTATTTCAGATATTTCATGTGGTAGCTTAATACCTGGGTGAAATCAAATACCACTTTCAGATAGCCCAAATGTATGTAAGTATTTGGCCACATCTGGACAATGTACCAAAGCTAGGTGCCTTCATGAGATTCCCTTTTGTTTTAGATCTCTTTGCTATATCACTGGATTTCTGTATAATTGTGAAGTCACGGTATCTAAAGACAGAAGTCAATATCTTGAAAAATACCTTGACCCAAGCCTACACAAACTTGATTTTATTCTTGTTTGGATAAAATCTTAGGGAAAATGCATATATTTGGTTGTCTTCTACCCTTCGTCATTAAGATATCACTTCTCCTACTACTCTTGGGAAAGGTTGTTGTCTGTTAGTCTGTGTAGGTGGTAAAGGGATATAAATATTACTGCTAGTAATAAATTTATGGCACTTCTTTATCTCACATAATTTAAGTAATCATCCATATATATAACTGTCAGGGCCCTGAGGGCACAAACAGCACTGTCCCATCCCAGCCTCTCTGGGATCTTCCCTGCTCAGGACCTCATTGCAGCCTCCCAGGGCCTTCAGCCCCCATCCCAGTGATGGTGCAGCAGTGCTCATCTCCAGCCCCATCTCTGTTTCCATCTCCTTTTAGTCCTGGCTGGAGTCCCTTCCTGTGCTCTGGTGCTGATTCATCACTGGCTGAGCTGGAGTGTGCCAATGGACCCTGCTACCTTGGGACTGTGCCCTGTGGGTGAGGGCACAGCCTGTGCTGGGTCATCCTCAGGTCTGCCTCCACAACTCCAGCCCACACTGCTCCCTCATATAACCATAAAACATACAATGCAGAGTTAACTTATGCATTTCCTGAACTGATCCTACATAGAAGAAAACATACCAAACCTACCAAGCCTACCAATTCCTACTAGGAATTACACCACTCTATAGAAATGAGACTTATGGGAAATCAGACACCTATTTCCATCATGATTTTTTTAGAGTTATGTTTTTTCTACACTGAGAAACTGGTAATGACACACCCTGCAGGATGAATGTTTGCAAAAGCTTTCTTGTCAGTTTTATGACTAAATTGTGTAAGGGACAGAGGAATGTTCTCTTTCACACTTCAGGAAAACAACATTGACCTGATTCAGTCCATCTCATGAGACCTGAAGAGTATAGTTAAGAATGTGGCAGTGTTAGGCTCCCCTACAGTCATTTTAAAAAGCTCCAAAAAGAGTTCTTAAGGCAACTCAACTAATTTTCTGAAGGGACGGTGTTTAGCAGGAGGAAGCTGTGTCCATCTGTACCACAGCCACTACTGTAATTGCAGAAATTGCCACTACTGTGATTGCAGTTTGCTGCAGAAAGCAGTGGTGACTCTCACAGGGCTCTGTTTGGTGGTGATCCCTCCACACTTCGACAACTTTATCAGAGTATTGCTTGCATGAACTTTCATGAGAGTCGCACAGAGAGGAGGTGGGTGCCAACTTTGACTGTCTCTTCTGAGACATGAACCTGAGGTTGTCAAATAAGGTGGGAGGAGAGCAATTCAGGAAAAACAGCAGCCAGCAGTGTGTGCCTGACCTGTGCAACTCCCCTGGGCATGCAATTGTTCTTTTGCAGGCTGTGGGTTGCAGCTAGGTACTGTTAGATTTAACCAAGTGCAGCTTTGGCCCCCATGGGGATGCCCCAGGGTCACTTCTGTCCTCATGGATATAAGGCAGCCACAGAAGTGAGTCTACAGGTCCAGCCAGTGGCAAGGCAGCTGGGTACATACTCCCAGAAGGCACACAAGCACACAGACATATGGCTGGCCCCAGTGAACTGTACAGAGAACAAACAGTGCCTTTAACAACACCCAAACAAGCACAGACTCCACTCAACACACCTGACCAGCATGAAGGCTGGTTCATCTTCTCCAGCTATCTGGATTGAAAGCCTCTGGTGGAGAATGTAACCCCCAGTCTGGGTTTCCCCAGCAGCTGTTCTGGAATGGGGACCAGTGAGACCCTTAGGTTGACAGCCTCTCATTCCAGTGCTTGGCACTGAGACCTCTCCTTCCCACTAGCCAGTACAACTTCAAGTAAGTTTTAAACAATCCAAAAATTCCCTTCCCTCTGCAACCCATTATAATGTATGTTCCTTTAGACAATGGCACTCTGGCTTGCACAGCATTGCAGGGAGTGTCTTGCACTGACTCCACTCAGCCTTTGCTGGTGGGTTTGCTGTGGGTCTCACCATTCTCCTTGGATGGTTTCAGGAATAGCTAATGCTTACATACATTCAAAGGAGAAATGGCCAGATTGATGAAGAATGAATTCATTGGATATTAGCATATATATTCCTTCCATGTCTGGAAGCCCACTAGCTGTAAGTGTTTGAAGGCTAGGAGAGTACTAAAAGTGTCATATATACTTGTTTCATTCTTAAACTCTTCCCTTGATAGCTGCTTTTTGTTGCTGTCCTCAACATGGCACAGGGGAGATGGATCTTCATTTTTCTCCAGGATGACTGCTTTTGGAAGGCAGATCTGTCCCCTTCTAATACAAAGGAAAGACTTGGCTGAGATTGTAATGAGCATTCATCTCTGTCATGTCTTTCTCTACCTCAGTCCTGTTTCATGAGAAGATATTTCAAATGTCTACTGCAAATGAAATTATAGAATGGCAGGAAAGAGGATGGTCACATTTATCACATAAAGGTACTGGCAGAAGCAAAGAGGATCAAGTGAGTCAAAGGGCAGGTTAGAAGCATAAACTGATTTGAGGAACATTTCCCATGTTGCAGATTCAAGACCAGCCATTAAGAGCTGTCATTTTTATGACCTAAAATTGGTCCTCCAGCACATTATTTGCCATTTTTTTTACAAATCTTGTTTCAGCCTTCTTTTACCCGAGGATAGACCAAGACAATATACAAACCAAGGTAAAGCAGAACAGGGAAGGTGAGTTACTCTGCAGCCTCTAGATCTTTTATCACAAGCTGCTTCTTCATTTAACATCTCCTCTGTGCCTTTCTCCATAAAGCATTATGATTTTGCTCTGAATTAAAACTGAAGTATTTGCTGTTTAATGTTTTTCTACAGATTATTTAAGGCACAATTTCTGTTTATAGTCCCAGGGTATATTCTAATCACCTTTGTTTACCTCATATTCCTTTCCTAATTAACTGACAACCTATTAGCATACATTTTTTTATCCCAGGAGTATTAATTATACATAATTTATATCATAAGCATTTATTCCTTATCAGTCAGCTGAATAAAACATTTACCTGTTTATAGCTATTTGAGGTTAACACTTTTATACAAAAAACTCACCTGAGACTTCCAATCAAATTATCAGATTTTTAATTTTCTGTTACATAATGATACTGTATTAGTCATTGTAGTATTTTATTCCACTCTAGGCTAAACAATCATTTAGTGGAGCAGAGTGTTGGCAGCATTAATTAACCAATGATACATGCTCAGTTGAACAATAAGCTGCAAATAATAAAAATGCAAGATGAGATAATGTATAGACCTTCTGTGTCAATTGTATGCTGGAAAGCAGTACTAAACCCTACCCTCAGCTGTACACATGTAGCTCAGTGAGAGCTGAGCATCTAAGGGCAGGCTCTGGCTGACACGGCAGGACAAAACATTGTCACTCAGGCTGCAAGATCTATCACCCACTAACACTCAGTCATTTATGAATGTAAACTGCAGAACTACCAGGTGGAAAAAGGGGATATTCTACCACATTAGGAAGATAAACTGATAAAAATACTGTTGCAGGAAATTTTCAATGAAAAAAAAAAAAAAAAAGTAAGCCTAGAACATTGTGTCCTTAAGGGACTGGATTCAATTAGTTTATCCCAAGGCATATAATGCCTTTTTTATCCTGGTTTTTTGACTCCTGACCCTCTTACTTTCATTTTCTCCTGAGTACTTAAGGGTTTTTTTAATCCTTCTGAGAATTTCTGTACTACTCTCATGTTATTCATCTTTCATTATTATTTTCTTATAGTATCCTTTTCCACATTTGATTTTTATTTTCCATTTCTTCCAGTCCTGTGACACTGGACTCTCAACCTTCTGTTTCCAATGCTTCTCACTGTATCTTCTGGTTCTTTTTCCCCTGCTCTTTGTTTCTGGCTTTCTCTCATATCACTGTCCCTGCACCCCTCTACCTCAGCATTGTTCTCTATTTACTTAGCTCTTACTTCATTTACTATTTATTATTCCCCTGTTCTTTGTGCAACCATTGTGCCTTAGAGCTCTGGCCATGGAACAGGCTCCATTGTAGCAGGCACTATAGAAACACAAAGCAAATCATGTGCCTCTGACCCATGCAGCCAGATACAAGAGAAGAAACTAGAGGAGATGATTGCTGGATTAAAGGAAAACCTTCTCCTTTCACCCCTGCATATAGATCATTCAATTTACTTTAGAAGGGGGAGAATAAGGAAAGTGTTGTTAAACAAAAGTAGTCAAGGGTGGAAGCATATGAGTATTTTGGGGGGGGAAAGTATGAGAACAACACAGAAGAAAAGCTGAAAAATGTGAGCCAGAAATGTTCATGCAGGGTGATTTTTAAGGGTAAGAAGCACATAAAAGGACATTGAAAAGACCATACAACATGCATGATGCACCTTTCAAATGACAAATACATCCACTCATAATGGCAAGTTCTGTCTTGGGGTCAGGATTCATCTGACCAACTTAAACATCTAAAATACAAGTTAGCTTCTTGTCATCCAACAAAGGGAGATTCTGGGCTGCAATTCATCACTAAAGTAAATGTCTTAAATAGCTAAGGCCAGCTGTATCCTACCTTTCCTTTTTAACTCAAAATTATCCTGACTGCTTTAAATATGGACTCTGAAAGCTTAAAGTTAGGCAAGAGGGACTCTACAGGCATGTCCATCCTTGATAATAAATTGGCCTGAGCCCTAACTTTGTCCTTTTGGCTCCTGTGAGCCCAGCAGCTGAAAGCCAAGGCCACCCAGGTGCTGGAGGCTGTGGGAGCCCTCTGAAAATACAATGTAAGAGCAACTCGGGGCCCTGCCATGGTTTCTTCCTCCTGGTGACACTGTACTCTCAGAAAAAAGGACAGGTCAAGGCCCAGTAATCTTCTTTACCCTGACTCAAATCATATTGCTTTCTTCCACAACATTCCATTCCAAATTTGGGGTTCTCTACCCTTCTGTGTCTGGCCTCTTGATTAGGAATATTATTTTTAATTTGATTGAGATTTCACACAGTGCTCCAAACACAACCTCCATAAACCTCTAGGTTTTCAGGAGCAAAGCTGTCCTGGTATTGCAAGACACTGTCTGGTTTTTGTTAACACCAGTAGTACATGATATTTCTATGTGATTCCCATAGCTGTTAGGAGAAACTGAAGAGCTGGTCCTTCTCCTGACCACTTCTTTGCTTCTTTTTTTGCCAATATAATTCTTGCTTCTTAACACTAGTTTGCATCTTCTATCAGTTTCCTAACTTAAAATCAAGCAGAAAAGTTACTTCTATTTACCAGTGACTTCAGTGTTTGGAAAGAGTTTCTTTGCTTACACAGATTGGTTGAAGAATGTTCTTTACAATGATAGAGATCTCTGGAACTGACTGAAGTGCAAACACCTTTGTAGAAGGTGTTTGGCTGGTTGTAGCAGAAGTAGGCGCCCAAAAAAAATCTCTTCCAACTTCCACTTCCTTGTAGAATAGAAAGTAGTTACTTTGGGTGTAGAAACTGCCCATGAACCCTCCTTTGGGATGGCCTTCCTGTTTCCCTTGACATCTTTCCTCTTTTTTAGACACTTTAAAAGGAGTCTTACATTTTACAGAGGTTCAAATATTTTTCTGAATCAAATTCTCCCATATTCAGTACCAAGATACCAAGACAACTTGTGAATGAGATGAGAGGAGGAGGGAATGTGATTAACAAAGGGATGCAAACAATATTGTAATTACCTGCTTTGTGACTTTCTGGATGCTGCTGTGTGCAGCTAAAGTAACTGCTGAGGCCACCTGCAGTGATGCTGTAACTCCTTCCTAGTTATTTACTGTGGCCAGTTTCTAAGAAGGAGCTAGGCTCTGCATAGAACAGGACAAAGGATTCAAAAGAGGCCCTTTGCCTTTCTCAGGGTTCGTAGTTTATTTCATGGTGGTCCCAGGGCAAAAGAGAAAGAGGTCTCAGATAAGAGTCTTTTTCTAGGATAGGGGCAGGGAGGGGACATTGGCTTTCTGCCAATGGGATAGGGACAGAGGAGAAGGATTAAACTATGGGGCATTTACAGGGGTCTTAGGACAAACCATTCCTTATACCTCCTGGCATTGGATTACAACAGCCACCAGAAGAAAAGAGATGAGAAGAACATCTCTCACTTCTCAAAACCTGTTAGAAAAACAATCTGGGTACAATCCCTCTTTCTCTGCCAGACAATGGGTTCCACTCTGCTCCTACCAGGCTGTGCTCTGTGTATCATCAGCAGGCCATGAGGCTGTGTTAATGATCAGCAGAAGTCCAGTGAAGTGCAATAATCAGTCATTATTAGCCTTTGTGTTCAGTAAAAACACAGACCAATGGGATACATGGCGACCAACAGGAATGTTCAATGGCTGGCTAAAATACTTCTTGATTCACCAGAAATGTTGGAAGTTGAACAGCAGCTTTATGGTTCAAAAAGTGAAAAGTTCTGTTTCAAGCTGTACAACTGTTTTAAATTGTACCAGATATGATGTCTAATCCCAAATAATGGTTTTTCAAGTCTCCTGCCTGCATCTTTTTAGAACCCTCTTTGCTTAGTTTCTTGGCAAAATTAAGGTTTCCAGGGCTTTCACTCGTCTTAGTCCTTCTGATCCAGCAAAAGGTTTATTTCTTCTGCTGTAGCAACAATGTCTTGGCGCTGTCCCAGAAAACCTACTGAAAACACTGAGGCTGTAGCAATGCCACTGATGACACAATGTGGCTTCTTGGCTTGGATTGCTCCTCGAGCAGGCAATGCTTCTGACTCAGTACATAGTGTATCAGAAATCTCCATTGGAGCAAATTTACTCGATCCCAGTCAGTGAACACAATCATAAAATGTAGCAATGATTTCTTCACATTTGACTACTGTTATGTGAAATAAAACAAATATATATGCTCCAGAATTAAAGACCATTTTCAAAAAAAATCCTAGAAATTAAATAGACTTTCAGAATTAAGGCACAATATTAATTATCTCAGGCTGTATCTAATGTTGGGATGTGCCTTTATATGGAGTATGAGATGTCTTACAACATTCTGTATGCTTTGATTGCATTTTATAATTAAAGTAACTCAATTGGTTTTAATATTAAAATCAGCTTCACTTAAGTTGCCTGAAAAAGGAATTTAATTCTTTTTGCTTTTAGAAAATAAGCTGCCAAATCAGTATTTAGGTTACAAAGTTTAGAGGGAAATCTGTCCAACAAACAAAAACTGCAGTTGTCACAGCAAATGATCAGTTAATAAGGGGCTGTCCACAAAATATATGCAGCAATTTGAGTTGTCTTCAAAAGTCAAGGGAATGCCATGCAAATCATTAATTTAGTATGAATACTGAAATATTTGTAATTTCTCTTGAAAAAGTAACTCCTGAAGTGACACTACTTAAGTGGAAGTCTCAATGTCTCATAAAAACAAGTAGCTTTCTAGCCCTCTCATTTGTGACAGAAGTTGAATCACAACACAGAAATGCAAATCAGAAAATAGTTTCAAAAAAACTCACAGTTTTCAAGTTTCATGATTACCGAGTGCTTAAGGTTGATAATATTTCATGATCCCAGCCTCTGATAAGCATTTTTTACCTGGAAAATACTTTGGAAGTCCATTACAAAAATGTAGCAAAATGCACAATTTCATTATAAATAGTCTGTTGGGCAAGTTTATGAACGAAGGTTTACAATGCTCAAAAAGCACAACATAGAGGAAGGTGATGCTGGCCCATATCCTGCTGACTCTTCAGAAGAAAGCTTCCAGTCTGCTATATAAGCGACAGAGAAGATGAAACCACTTAAATACTTTGCCTCCATCCCTCAATTTATTATTTAGCTGTTCAGTGGATTATGAAGCCTGTGTGTTTCAGGAGTAGCTGGAAAAGGTAATGCATACTTAAACATCAAGTTCTGGCAAAATGTTTTCAATGAAAAATAGTAGCAGGAAATATGCAAGCTTCCTTTACATCTGCATTAGGACCTGAAGGTCCTGATCACCCACCTTTTATTATTCATCTGTTTATTTTTTTGTTCATCCTTCCTTGTTCAAAATTTGTTCTCTTCTTTCTCACTTTGCTTTCTGTTCTTATCTTTTCACAGAGAGTGATTCTCAAGTCCTTTGGTGAATTGTTTTAAAACCTCCCACCCCAACAGCAGCTCTTCTTTTCCTGCTAGCTGCCTCCAGGAGCTGGCAGCAGAGCAATCTAGATGAAACAATTGCTTTCAGATATGCCTTTTTGGAGCCCTTGATGCAGAAAGGGAATTCCAATGGCCACTGTGGAAACTCCATGGACCTTTCCAATTCCCAGTGAAGAGACTTCTAAGCCTAATCCACCAGAAATCCTTAGCAGCTGCTGGACCACAAATGCCTGGCTGCTCTACAGACCACATATGGTAGTGGATGCTTCGATAATGAGTGAGAGATCCCTTGTCCACATCAACTGTACAAAACTTAATTATTATTTCACCTTGTCTCTTTCCCAGAAATAGGTCAGCTACGTGGAAGATAAAATAATATCCCTGGAAGAAGGATGATGGAAGAGTATTTTGTCATTGCATACACTACTGGAAGCAAGGATAAAAAATTCAGTTTCTAGTCAACATTTTTTTCTAATATCTACCCCTCCATTTAATAATGATAGGCAGAGGTGTATCTTTCCACCACTGGGGAATTTTTTTGTGAAGCATTCTCTGATAGTACATATTTTTATGTTGTTCAAACGGACAACATATTTTGCTGTTTCTTGAAAAGTCACACAATTTACACTGGGAATTTCTGCCTTTCCTGATTTCTGTTCCAGAATCACTCAAATAGAGAGAGTTGAGTACTTTCCTTTGTATGAATGTATATGAAGCTAAACTGGGTATTGTGAAAAACAGTTCACAAAGCCAGTAGAAAGCTATATATAAAATGATATTCTCATTTCAAATGAAGCCTGAGACAAAAAGGATATAGGTAAACACAGCTGCAACATTTTTAGGCATATAATCAAAGGCACAAAAAAATATTGGAAAACTATGTAATTATTGTAATTAAAATGTGAACAGTATTGATGGAAAATATCTTTAAAGCATATAAAATCAAAACAAATCTTTCAACATATGGGAATTTTTTCTACAGGAAAGATATGCCAGAACAAAAGTACCAGTTACCTACTTGCTTCTTACTGCTAGTAGAAGTTGAAACTTAAGAGAGAGGCAAGAAATAGAAGAAATATTCCTCAGTTCTGGTTCACTGAATCCTCTACTTTATGAAGAAATAGGAAACCAGCATCAAAACAATAACAGAAGGGTATTTTTTAAATGTTCTGTGTTAAATGTTCTCTCCTCTCCATCTGCATCTCCAATGTCATTCCCTTCTTATTTCATGCTTCTCTATCATATTTTTCCCTTCATTCTTTTGAAGTCTCTTGATTCTGTTCTTTTCCTTATTCCTTGTAGATATTTTCCCTTTGTCTCTCTGTGAATGTCACAGCAAGTAAGTACATGTTCAGCTTTCAGCTGGAGTTGCTTCCACTGGGTTTAATCACAAGTGTAAAATGAAATTGATCTGTGGAAGACCCTTAAGCTCCCCATGCAGTCTGTGGAGACTGGCAAGTTCTCACCAGATGGAATCACATTCCAAGTAGAAGCCCAGCTAGACAGTTTGGTGTTCCAAAAGATGCCATGGCTGTGCAGGCAGCCTGAAGGAGGGCTCTGTCAAGGCTTTATCATTCCATTGAAGACAATCGAGGCCCTACAGAACTTTCCACTGCTTTGTCTTTCTTAGGTTCATGCTTATGCTTTTTAACAGATGTCACCAACAGTTTGGTCTCCAGGGCTCTTCTATTCAACAGGACCCCAACAACAATCTTCTATTCAGCAGTCACAACAATAGATGAGGAATAGTTTTGAAACCCAGTGTGTTATGTGGCAAATACCCACCCAAAGACTAGGGTAGTCTAAGGACTAAAATGACTATATACTATTCTACTGTCTACCCCTTGCCATGGCTCTATTCATGCAGGAATAAACCCAGCTACACACCTGTGAAATCCCCTTTCAAAGTGGGAAATGCTGTGGCCTTGACACCACAGTTATCAGTGCCCTGCAAGTACAGCTGGATGCAGACCATGTTCTGCACTTCAGCACAGCCCTGGTCCTGCTCTGCATGCTCAGAGGGAATCTCTGTCCCTCTTATGGACCAGCCTCCAGACTGTGCAGGCTGTGAGGCATCACTGCTTCTGAGTGTTGTGTGAGGAGTGGAGTTACCTGCTCTGGAAAGTCAATGAAGGCCTAAAGGAGGATGTAATGAGGTACTGATAGCTCCACAAATCAAAATAGCTACCCAGTAATTGTTTGGAGAGACGAGCTTTTTCTCATTTTCCATTCAGAAACTATTTTTCTCAATTTATCATTTGGAGGGAGAGATGACATCTTCCTTCCACAGAGAAACATTTAATTTTAAGATAATTTGCACATAATAGTTTGCTTTTGCATTGCTTCAAACAGAATGATTTCCCATTAAGATAAAGCAAGGATGGGCAGACTGTGGCCATTGATCAGTGTTCTGGCAGAGCAGAGCAACAGTATAATGACATTAAGAGTTTGATTTTTAAAACATTCAAAAAATAAATTAAATTACAAAATGAAATTTAAAAAAAAAAAAAAAAAGTTAAAAATTGTCTGAGCAATACAGAGTCACTTGGAGGTCCTTCACAAATGCAGAACAATTGGCTTCACCCACAGGCCTTAACTGGTCCAGCTGGACATTACCTGACCACTAAAGCCCTCTGGATGAGCCAGTAATGTTTAAATAATCCACATCCAGACATTGTCTTACACCTTCTTTTGTGGACTGCACTGCAAATGCCTGGTACAATTAATTAACATTGGGACCAAAACCAGAGTCTTCAGCTTCCAAAACAAATGCTCAGTCGTGTAGCCAAAAGCACAGCTCCAATGGCATAAGCCAATTTACTCCCTGTTTTATTAAACTTCCACAGTGTTTAGAATCACTAAGTCACAGTAGGTCTGGCACTTCATGTTATGAACCTTGGTGAGCATTTCCTTACCCACCCAAACAGAAATGCAGCATCCATTGCTAATTCTGCTGTCTGAGGCATTTCTGTTCTACTGCAAATCATATGCAATGATGTGAAATTTGGCACTATATGTAACATACAGGCCTGAGCCCAATTAAGACATGAATCTGCCTGCATATGTGAATGTGTCTGCTTCCATTCTAAAAGTTTGAGCATTATTTTGTGGTCTGTGTGTTTCTCAGGTCACTGCCTGTGATCACTCTTAATACACAGGTGGCTATAACAAGCATTCCCTTGTAGCCACAATTCACCCTCATTTACTTGCAGTCATCTGAAAGTTAAGTTTCAAATATGAGTTGTTTTTTCTGTTTTTTCCTGTATATTCAGCAGACTCATGTAGACACCTCTAGAAGGCAATTTGTCCTTCCAAAACCTAATTGTCAAGGAGGGTCATATGCCCTGGGGTGGCTCATCTCTCTCTCTGCTGAACATTGATGTAATCTAAGCATTACCTTATAAATAAAAACACTTTTCAGATGCCATCTATTACCTGGGATGCATCCCATCTCTGCATGCTATTGGCTTGCAAATAATAGTTCAGCATTGTAATTTCAGATTAATTTTCCTTCTATAACTAGCAAGAGATTGAAGAAACTATGAAAAGTACATTTCATTATGTAATTTCACAATTGTTCAAACACTCCATACAATTTAAGGAGAACAACTGTCCTGGTTCAGGGCAAATTTGGGAGGAAACGTCAAAGGGGTCCCTCTAGAAAGCAGATTCAAGTGGCCCCTTTCCAGATGGTTTGGGAAAATATTTCTTTGGAGAAAAGTGGGGAAAAAAAACTGTTTATTTAACAAGCAATGTATTTGCAAGTATAAAAAAAAAAAAAAAAAAAAAAAAAAAAGGCAAATTCAGAAAGTCCTTTCTGTGGGATGTAGCTCAGCTCACCCTGTCCCTTATCAGTCCCTCCTATGCTGGAAAATGCCGTGTCCTGGGCCCTGCTGGGTCACAGCCATGAGCTCCTGGTGTTTTTCTGTTTTCAGTCCAGAGCAGGGATGATCAGTTCCAAGAAAAAGAAAAGCCCAACTATGCATAAATTCTGGAGATCTGAAAAAATTTACTGGTTTTTACTTTTCTGTGGATGTTCTTTACAGAAATAAGTTTTATTTAAATGCTTGTTGGACTCCACAGAGCCAGAAGTAAGACCTGCTTGTTGGCCTCTCTTAGCTCTACTCATTCCCTCAATGGGAAGAAGAATTAGTTATTCCTCGGTTTCCACTGAGACTTTTGTCTTTATTCCTCTACCTTCTCGCAAGATGCAAGTGTAAAGCACATTTTTAAATGAACATACAAGTATAAATTACTTATAAATTTAAGGACCTTACAAGTGTAAATTGATCAAACTCAGAGCCTTAGAACTAGTTCCCCAGGGAAGTGGTGGAGTCACTATCCTTGCAAGTGTTCAAAAAATGAGTAGACATAGCACTTCATGATACAGTTTAGTGGCCATGGTGGTCTAAATTTGGAATAGACTATCTGGGTGACCTTTTCCAGCCTTAATGATTCCATGATATCATGAGAAGAGTGCAGCAAGAGAGGAACTCAACATTATGACTGGCATTAATTAGATTTCAACATCAACCCCTAGTCACCCTAAGTTCCCTTTGCGTCCCCTTAGTAGAGAAAAATGGTTTCTTTCATAATGTGATTAATCTGATATCCTTTAGACTGAGATGAAACCTTGGCCTTTGTGGGGCCAATTTTTCTCTTTTGATGACAATGAAGATGATGGTAGCTAAATCAGCTGTAGAGATCTTAAATACAGGTAGAAACATTTCATCCAATCATCTGGTGGTCATTGGGAAAGATCAACATGTTTCCTATTTAATAATTTCCTAAATAGATTAAGGCAAATGAACATCATTGTAGCCACAAAAAGGATTTTCTAAAATAGTGTGATTTAAGTGGTTACTATTCCTAACCAGATATTCATCTCACCAGACTAGACTCTCTACTTTAGGGTCACCTAAATGACATTTTGATCTTCATTGACTAAATTACTATTTAGGCTGCATTGCCCAATGACTAAATCCTACCTGTTACCTAGGATTGCCTAACATAATTTTATGTCAGTTTATTTATATCAAGAACATTGCAAGATGCAGTTTTCCATTTCTAATACAAGATTAACATAAGAGCAATTTTTTTTACCAAGAATGAGCTATTTCTCTGGATGTTTTAAATTACTAAAAATTCATTCCACCCTCCCAAGGCAGTAGCTCTTTAAAGAACTCTTTCTAGACTTGCAGAGTAAAAATATGACTATTAGTTCCCATATATATAGAATTTTACAGGTTACTGAAACAGCATAAGCTGAAAATGATTGTGGTCAGCTGGTTTGATGCAATAATTCCATTTTAGCTCATTTCTAGCCTGTACTTGCTTTTAAAGCATCTTGTTGTTTTAACATCTGTTGCTTTTGAGATATAATTATCACTTCAGATTTCTTTTTTGTTTCAAAATAATCTTGAGCAACAGAGGTTATTTATTTGTCCTCCTCCTCCATTCATAGATGTAGGTGATTTATAGTAAACCAAATCCTTCTTCATTATCTATCCTCACCTGAGCCAGATCCTCTGGTTGCCCCATTCTGACAGAACAGCAAGGTCTGAATCTTTGTTTCTGCTGTATAATTTGACAGGTGCAGTGTCCTGGCTTATTTCTCCTTTAAGTATTTATACCACACTGTCTTTGACAGCATTTACATATGGTATTAAATGTTTTTTAGTACTGGTAACACTCATTAAAAGAAAAAAAAAATTTTTTTTTTTTTAAAAAATCACCTTAAATCTTCCCAGTAGAAGACATGTATACTAATACAAGCTGCCTGTTGTTCTACTGGAAAACTTGTTTAATGGCAATAAAATCACATTCTAACGGGATATGTTTCAAATATTTGAGTGGCAACTCTGACACATATTTAATGCAAATTCTCCCATCACTAAAACTACTCTGATGGTATTCCTGAAAGTTATGTTGGGTACCTGCAGAAAGCAAGGAAGAGAGGAGGAGGACAGAGGGAGACAGTTGTGTGGATTTCTAGCTAGCACCTACCATAGAATCATAAAAACATCCACCAGTGTCCAGATTTCTCGAAAACATGAGACAGTCTTGTAGCGAGCAGAGGCGGTTTGGCTCAACATGCCTCATTCCCTTTTCCATCTACACCATGATGTCTTCTAATTGATTCTTTAATGACCTTCGTGTTTCTGCCTTAACTATCTTGCCTAGTAAGCCATTCCACACATTTATGATTCGCTGCTTGAAAAAAATGCTTCCTGACATCTGTTCTGAATTTGTTTTTCTTTAATTTTCATTTATGCCCTCTCGTTCTATCATCTGTGTTGGGCTGAAAATAGGAACCCATGTTGACATTTCTGAACCATTTAAATTTTATGTTCTTTAATTAAAAAACTCCTTCTCAACTAGACAGAAGTCTAACCTGATGGTGGAGAATATAGTACTGTATTTAAAATAAAATAATACTTTCAGAAATATAAAAATTCATTGATATGTATATTTAGTATTCCATACTTCAACTCATCAATGTCTCGTAAAGAGAAAACTCCAGCATTTGCTAAGGTTCACAAATATAAAGAGAGAATGGAATGTGCTGAAAACACTAAAAAGCCAGGACTTAAGGAGATTTTCCTGGTTTTGTCTAAGACATCCTCTATTTTAGGGTTTTATTCTTCTTTAGATATCCTAATCATATGAAAATCAATAGAACTGAAGATTTCTCTGAGATTTTCACATTAGGCAACTAATTTTTAAAAACATATAACATTTTACCTTTTCAAAATCGGATATTTTTTGAAGATATCTCAATTTCAAATGCCACAGATTGGAATATCCTCCTAGCTCCTCTTAAAAGATGGAAATAACTGAGAGCTGACAGTACCTTCTTTCAGTGTGGTTTTACTTCCCTCTGTTAGTCCCTCCTCTAATTTTTCACTCATTATTTTTCTTCTCCTCTTTTGCAAAACAATAACTAAAGTGTCGAGATGACCCTAATGCTCTAAAGTTTCAGTCACTATAGTCAAAAACAGTAGTAGCACTAGAAGTGATTTTAGTTTCAACCATTTTATGTGGCTAATGAACAAATCTCTTTTCAGTCCTGCTTGGCATGCTCAGGCAAACCTTTCCTGCCATAGGTTCTGAGGACCATTGCTTATTCCAGCCTGCTATGAAAGCAGCCTCCTTGGGAAGAACCAAAACAATAACCCAAACTACAGCTGAGAAAAAAAAATGTAGATGATCATAGTCCTTCCCTGGGACCAAGTGGAATTTTGATGCCTCGGAATGTCTTTAAGAGGCAATGCACTACTAGGAAGATTCTATAGCAAAAATCTCACTTGTTAAAAACATGGCTATTCTAATTAGCACGTTGAATACAGAAAGAAGAGAGGAAAAATAGGTGAAGATTGTAAAGTTTAAAAAAACTTGAATCAGAAATTTTACCATTATGAGAAATTTTAAATGCAGTTTTAGATTCCATGCCAATTTTAGATACCACAAATTTGAGCAATATTTCTGGGAATGTAACTTAATTACAAGAATCAAGTCCTGCCACCTCCCTGAGTCTGTATGTAGTGTGGAAAAGGACCCCTTGTTCTTTCTATACACATCAGAAGTATCCCAAAAGGCAAAAGACAAAGCATGTTCCATTTGCCTTAATCTGAGGGGTAGGGGAGATAAAGGGCAAGCACTAACCCCTCCCAACTAACTTAAGCAATAACTTTTCTCTGGTTCACTTTTAGCACCTTTCGGCTTTGATCTTAACTTTCTTCTGCCAAATTCTTATTGCCCTTATTTTTTACCTCCTTATAAATATTCTCTGATTTTTTTCTGCTGGTGCTCTAAACATGTGTCCATGTGAGGTCATATATTGCTATCCAAGCATATAATAGGACCCAGGAGCTTTCAGCATGCCATGTTTGAGTGTCATATATCCTCCAGAACTTTGCACTTTGTATTGTTTTTTGGGCCAAGCACCTCAGCTGAGCCTATATGAGTAGAATTTCAGAAACATACACAGAAACAAAGGGATGCAGAATCAGTTTAACAGAATGAGAAGAGATAGCCATCTCAACAATTTTCCTGGGTAATTTGGCTTGATGCTTATGCCTAAAATTCATTTTGTTAGAGTGACTGATCTTCAGGAGGACTGTGTAATGAATGGACAGCTAGGTTAATGTCAATGTGCTGTCGCAGGCAGAAGCCAAAAATTCTCTTTAATGTTGTCTCATTAGGAAGCCCCTGTGTAAGCATCTTCCCCAGAATACTGTGAGAATCTGTGTGCCAGAGCTGGTGGGAGGGATCCTCCACCAGCTGCCAAACGTGACATTTCTGGACAGGCTGCTGAACCCTCAGCAGGTGACATCTGTGAAGCAGCCTTTCATCTTCCTGCCTCTCAGTGGCTGGGTACCTGCATGGGGCAGGGATCCCAGAGAGGCTCTATGAATGCAGCCTGTCTCCTTCTCCCAGCTGGGCTTCCACAGCCACAGGCTGAGGATCCCTGAATTTGAGCTTCCAGTGTCAACATCTGCTCTCAGAGCCTCTTTTGTCCATTTCTCTCTTTATGTGCTGACAGCTAAAGCCCAGTCCAGCCAATATAAACTGTCTCTAATCATCAGAACACAATCTGCTGACTGTTTACAGCTTACAAGCAATAGGTATATCTTTTCACTTCTGTAGTGTATTTAACTGAGTAGGAGAGTGATTAACCAGCAGAAAGGATTGAGTAGTTTAGAAATTTTTCAATTGCTGTAACAAAAAGGAAAGCTTAAAAGCATGATCTGAGTGAAAACCTATTTAGAGATCATATTAGTATCAGAAGCATTTAAAATTCTAAAACATTGGTACACAGCCTGTGGTTTTCTTTAAGATCTTGCACAACACTAGTTTTCTAAGATGAGAGAAATAAAACAAAATGGAAAAATAAAAAGTGGTTTATTTTTTCCTTTTCACAAAGTCCCCAAAAGGCAAATGTTCTTTTCACAAAATACCAAGTGTTGCTAAATGTAATTTATTCATAACTATTAATGTTATTGCAGTGAATACCAAATGAATTGCTAATCATTGGCCACTCTGTTTTAAAGTGTTACCTATCCATCTGTCTGTTTGCTGAAGGTACTTTTCACAACATATGTTTCTTTTGGCTCTTTGAGTGCCACTACCAAAGGCGTAGTCACCTACTAGAAGGACATTCAAATAGATGATAAACAGAAAGTTGTTCAGAATATTTCCATGTCTTCCATAGATATTTTTGATTTACTTTTGTCTATGAAGGAAGAAAGGTTTTACCTCAGTGCTGGATAAATGTAGGTGAGAAGGTTATTTCTTGTGGCCAAAGAATAACAATGTAATGATAGGACATGGTGGAATGGTCTTAAGCTGAAGGAGAGTAAGCTTAGGTAGTAGCAAATATTCTTTGCCTTGGGGGTACTGAGGCACTGGAACAGTTTGTCCAGAGATGTTGTGGAATCTTCCTCCATGGAGGTGTTTAAGACCAAACTGGATGCAGCTCTGAGTAAGAAGCCCTGAGATAGAAGCCAGGAAATATCTTCACTACAGGAAAATAACAAGTTTCTACCACAATATTGTTTAGAAAACAAGATTAAATCACTGGATGATATATTCAATATGAATAGCTGGTGACATGTGACAAGGCTTGTAATCCTAATAAATGTTTTAGATTTATGTCCTTATATATGTGTGTATGTGTGTGTGTGTGTGCTTATGGAAGTATTTAAAAACTAGTTAAAATTTGAAGGAGCTCTGAGTACCTGATTGTGGATGTAGATCATGAGCACTTCTGAGTCTCTACCCACCAAGACTTTCTCTGTGGGTGCAAGGGTGAATGTTGGATAGGGTGTTGTGAATACTGCAGCATGTAAACACAAATAGTAACAAATAGCTCTACACTTGGCTACCTAGTTGCAATTCCAGACCATTATAATTGAAGTAATCTGACAACTAGAATTTTAATGCAATGTCAATGTTACTAGATCCTGAGACTATTTCCAAAGAACAACGAACAAAGAGTCAAAATAGACCTGATTTTCATCACTCTAAAAAAGTAATTATTGCTCACAGTAAAGCAAGACCTCATAACTCAGAAGGAAGCACAAGCACTCTCTGGGTCATCATCCTGCACTTTGCCAGGAGTGTTTGCAAAACAGACCAAAACAACAAAACACAAATAGCAGTGTAATCTCTCATTCCAATACTGTGGAGACCACAAACATTAAAGAATAAAGGAATAATTCTGTCTCCTTCAGCAATTATGTCATTTAGGTAGCCAAGAAAAGTGTCATAAACCTTTCTAAATTATATTGGGGAATCAGTTATTCAATACTAATAAATTAATATCATAGTCCAAAAACGTGCACAGCTCAGTCCTCTTTTGTATCTGTATTTACATTCAACCACATATATTTTACTATCTTAAATTTCCAGTTCACAAAATCAAGATCCTGGTTCAGCACCTTCTCAGAGAACAGATTCTCTGGAGAGCATTGACAGTATTTTGCATAGTGTTCACCAGCAGGAAGGCAGGGGAACCACCTGCTCTTGTTTGAAACTCTGCTTTTCAAAACTGTCATTTTAAAATTATACCATCTCAAATTCTTGGAGATTCTTGGAATGAAAATACCCTAATTTGCTGCAGATTAATTTTCCTAATACCAGGTATGCAATTATTGTGTCATATCAAAGTGCAGAAAATCAATGCAGTAATTTTTTTAAAAATTGACGAAAACCAAAACCAAATCAAACCAAACAAACAAGCAAACAAAAACAACACCCAAGCAATTAACCAACCTGGAAAGGAAGCAAAAACCTGAAGAACAAAGTTATCAGTTGTGCAGGATAATAAATAAACTATTGTTAAAAGTGCTGGTTAGTGGAGAATATCCTATGACCAAGGACAGGAATACAAATTGACACACAGAGCCTTGAACAAAGTTTTCCTATAAATCTATTGATCAAACGTACACACTTTTTTTTTTTTTTTTTTTTAATGTTTGGGTTTAGGTTGTTTGGGTTTTTTTCTAAGTTATTGTAAAGAATTTGTTTGCATTATAATCTTTGTGGAAATAATGATACCTTCCATCTGATTCTAATTTACCGTCAGAAAAATGTCAAGGAAGGAAGGGCAGAATCTTTTAATGTTTATTTCTGCTGTTTGAAAACACTCTGAAAAAGGCACTGTGACTCTGGTGGGGGCTCTTTGATGGAAGTTTTTATGAAGTTAATGTTGCAGAGAGATGGTCGGAAGCCCCCAACAAGAGGACTGTGGCGTGTCGAATGGTCAAACGATTCCATCTGTAGTTAAATCTGCTACTGGAAGCATTTATCAACCTCCCAGTTGTTTAATTTGGGATCCTGCTGCTCCCACACTATCTGGATTTTGTCATTTACTAGAGCTGCACTCTTGTTAGGTTTGGAAAGAAAAGCAAAACCATACAAATGTTTTAGCTGCTTCAGATACTCTGTTCAGAAACCAAAAATATTGAAACACCCAACACTCTTAAAACTTTCCTCACATAACCTATTTTTTGGATAAGTAAGCAGGTTTTGAGTGAGGGATTCTTTGAAAAATTTACTTACAGTATTAACTAAACTTCACTAACTTCACTCTAAGCCCAGATTGTTTTTACTAAAGAGACTCAAAGCTGAATTGCAAAGGGGGAGCCTTCCTCTTGAACTTGTAAAAATATAAATCTTGATTTTATAGCTTCATCTCTCTTCTCCAAATAGCTCAATCTAGAAGACCACATATGCCTATTTAACACTTTGTCTTTCTCTCCCTCAACTTCATCTGCACTGTTCTTTCAGGTCCACTGCTGGCCTGTGATATTCTCAACACAAGGGCAACTTAGAGCTTGTGCTCTCAGACCATTTCCTCTCTGCCTTCCACCTTATTAGAAGATTGCAGCTGAAATGCAAAACCCATTGGTCTGAATAATTAACATATTATTCTTATGCATAAAGGAGTCTGGAGTTCCAAAGAGCAGTCTAGGTTCTCCACATTGCAATATTCCCTCTCCTTTAAGATAGAGTGAACCTTAAGTAGCTGGAAAATATATCTTTGTTATGTTCTACCAGTGCACTGCAGCCATGCTGCAGGATCCCTTCCATGAGGAGAAAGAGTTTCATTACAATTTTCATTCTTTTTCAAGCAGAAAGGGGGCATCACACAGAGCTCTTAACAGTGAGATGAGTCAGAACGCACCAGGGGGATCTAGAGGTGGAAGGATCCACATCTTGCCAGTCATGTTAGCCAAGAGCTCTAGTTAAACATTACTGATACTGCAGTCAATACTTCTAGTGATGTTGGACTGACAGTGTTTTAGCAGAGTTGCAGAGACCAGAAAGTAAAGAAGGATAAGTCAATGGACACTTAATAAAAATGAACATGCTTCCTCAAAAGCAGCAAATGAATGAGAAAGAGGCAAACACAGTGAGAGAGGACATGGGAAAAGGTATAAAATACAAAACCAGGCACATGACTTCTGCATGGCAACTATACCAAGCATGGTTTAGAGCAATTACATTTTTTGTTCTAGTGCTGGCAGTATAGTTAGAATACCCCTTTGAGCAATGTGATCTGGATGCCAATATCATGCTGTTGGAAGCATCTACAATAGGAGCAGTTTCGTATTATATTTTTTTATTGTGGAACTGATAGTAGCAAGAATTAATTGCAAGAACAATAACATGACTTAGTGTCAACTATGTCTGATACACTTCTCCCATTCAAACTGTTATAAAAGGAAAGAAAATAAGACCAAAGAGTAAAAGCTGGAAAGGAAAAAATAAATAGAGTGAAGAGAGGAAGGAAAAGGACAGAAAAATTACAATAAAATGCTATGATGAATTCACCTCAACTACCACCCAAGAACCAATGAGGCACTTGCTCAATCCCCCCTTCCTCTCCCCTACAGCTGGATGAAGGAGAAGAGAGAACAAGATTGAGAGATTCCATGGGTCAAAGTGAAGGTGGGAAAATCACTTGCTGAGTACTGTCATAGGCAAAACAAACTCAACTTGAGGTATTTCATTTATTGCAAATTGTTTAATTATGTAATTACTGATTAGAGGATTGCAAAATAAAATGGGACAAGCATTAAGCTCTTCAGGAAAAATATTTTCTGACACTTTCCCAGGAAAGGAGAACTCCTGTCCCTCCTTCCTTGCTTCCACTTGACTCATTCAGTTCAGACTGCTCTCCATATTCGTTATTGACACAGGTTACACTGAGTCCCTGTGACAAGGTAACAAGCAGTACCAGAGGTGGCAGACAATTACACCGTACATTCTCTGTTTATCACCCTTTGCCTACCCTTCACTGTGGGTTTTCCTCAGGCCACAGCTCCTTCAGTCATATACCTGAGGGACTTGGTTGTCACACCTTCTCTGACTTTGTTGCTCCCTCCTGTGTCTCATTCTGTTTTTCCCTCTGCCTCTGGTGTTATCTGCTCCTTCTTATATATGCGTTCACAAAGGTGCCACCAATTCAGCTGACAGGATCAGCTATGCCCTGTGGCATAGCTTGGCTGATTGGCAGATACTAGTTGTATCTGACAAAAGTCTGCCAGTCCCACGTTTCTTCTCCCAAAGACCACCCCCTCAGCCCTCTCCACTGCCAAAATTTTGCCATTCATACCAATTATATTTATAAAACATTTAGATCTATATTTTCACTGGTATTTTTGATGGGAGTGTCAATCAGTGGGGTCACAAGTCACAGTGTCACAAGTGAGAGAAGACCCAAGCCAGTCAACCTATGTGTGGAAGGATGCAAAAAAGGTCCCCCAGCTCCCTTTCCTAAGCATCCACAGTCTGTAGGTACATCCAGGATTGCCCCATCGAGGGAGCAGAATCCAGCACTTGCTCAGAGCTGACCATGTGTAAAAAGAGAGCTGCCTGCCTTAAAGAGCCTGATATTTCAGTCTCATAAGTCCAGTGAAGTTACATATGAAATTAAATTGACTCAAGCCATCAGTGCTAGAAAAATGTTTGTATTTACTTCAGCTGCCAGATCTTGTTATTTTCCCAAATCAACTTCCATGAAGCAAACTCTATGTTAGAAATGTTTCCTTCTCTCACCTTTTCTTCCATATCTCTACTTCATCCTCTTTCAACTGCTAGTCCAGGTATCTCACGTGTTATCTATCAGAACTGATTTGACTCCCTATGGATGCAGCAGTCTCAATCTGCCAATCCCAATCTACTTCAGAGTAGGCTGTGCATTTGCTTGCTAATTTTCAAACATGAACATGGCTAGAAAGTCAGTTACCAATGAAAATGGAAGCAATTTGAATTTTCTAACATTATATTCATAATACCCTTTTTAGCTAATGCATAGCTCATACTACGAGCCTGGTTTACAGTGCAATGTCATCCTTAGTTCAAACATTGGCTAAGTAAAGGAGTGAAAATGAAGACCCATTCCCAGCTCCTTTTCAAAATTAAAGCATTAACACTGTTGCAAACCGAGCTTATAGCTGCTTTGTAGCTGTGGAAACAGCAATACAGAGTAAAAGACAGAGAGCCCATATATTAGGTGCCCCAAGACAGAACCAATAAGAGGTATAAATGTATTCTATATGGCCTTTTGTAATTAGTATAGAAATGCCTGAAATAAATCCAAAGCCTTGCAAGAAGTCAGCTTTCCTTAGAAAACCTGTTTTCAAATGGCATCATACTTCAGTATTCTTCAACTTTGTGAGTTCACAGCATCTGCTGCTTAAATATAACAGCACATATGGCAGCATCATTTTAGAAAGCAATGTAAAAAAAGACTGAAGAAACTATTATGAGGACTGCTGTCATGCTCTTGGGGCACAATTGCAATCTTGTGTTCCCATACGGCACCACTGGAGAAAGAATGTGAAGTTTTAATAGGGTAGATAGGGTCAAATACTGTATAATAAACTGACTCAAATGTTCCCTTTTTGTACTTACATTTTTATTAACTCCAAATTAAACACACAATATAATTTAGATCCCATCTTTTTTTTTTCTTGGACTAAAGGATGTGCTTGAAGTTTAGTCTGAACCTAAGTGCTGTTTTGAAGCCTAAATCAGAATTCATGCAAACCCTAGCAAATGTTGACCCTCTGTCTCTGGCAATCCAAGTGTATAATTAATTAGTAGATCATCATACACCACTTTTGTGAATTGGTATCACCATCTAACTATTCTTCCACTGGGAAAACATGTGACTTTCATCAGAGATTTTTTTTTCTGTCTGACTCATTTCAGAGAGGAATTGTGTCTCCCAGGGACTAACATATGCATCTGAAATTCCACTGATGTTTCATTATTATCAGACCTTTATAACATAAAAACAACCGGGGTGCAATTATGACAATTAGGACACAGCCTCAACCCAAAAGGAGAAGTACACCCAATAGGTTTATGAAGATATAATTCTTTCATGAATTCCTGGAAATACTATTTAATGTTATTAAAGAATGGCATTATCCCCATTTGAGGAGTTGAGTATCTTTGGAAGAATGTGAAGGAAGCTGATCCATGTCTTCTGTAAATAAAAATATATATGGTCACTATACAGGGATGATGCTTCCTTTCTGCCACTAACCACACAAAGTGAATTTCAAGGGTGTGGGGAAGTTTTAAAGGAGAGAGCAATTGGAAGCTTAAGATCCTAAATGAGATGAGCACTGGGAATCTTTACCAGGGCCAAGCAGAAATAACCCATCCCTTCTCTTGATCCGTGGAATCCCATTCAATTTGCGCTGTGATGGTTGATATCACTTGTGTTCTCCCACAGCAAATGAGTGCATAAAAATACAATTACTAGCTAGCAAACTCCACAAGAAAAGTCACTAGGAGATTGATGTAGCCATGTACCTTCTCTTATGTTACTCACTTCTTGGATGTAAATTCAGTAGTGGCCAGTGGAACTTGTCAAAAAGCCTTAGTGAGCTGAGCAAGAATTTCAAAAAGAAAAATGAAATTTAGAGGCAACTACTTCTCTTTGTTTCTTTTTCTCTCACAAGCAACTTAAAACCGTACTTCTTCACTCATTATTAGGTTATTTTTAGGTTATTCTCAAGTAATTTTATTATAGAAAATAAAATCCCAGAGCAGCAGAACAGCACTTCATGTAATTACTGACATGTTCCTCTTTAAACTTATATTCAATACTTATATTTCCTTGTCTTTCTGTGACAGAATTGCATTAGAAACATTGATCTCCCTGCAGCTGTCTAAAACCCCCCAATTCTTACCACTACATATGCCATGCTAGAAGTATGATTTCTTTAACAACTATTTCTCATTTACTGGCCTTCCTCAGAAGTGTCAAACTGACATTTTTAGCTCAATCTATCACATGTAGGTTCATTTAGAAAGCAAGGGTTTATCCCATAGTCTGCTAACTTCAAGAAGCATTTGGACAATGCTTTCAGAAACATGGTGTGTTTCCTGGGCTGTCCTGGGTCACAAGCTGGACTTGATGATTCCTCTGACTCCCAACTCAGCAAATTTTATGATTCTATAGTGTGATCTTGAACCTGGTAGTCATCATTAACTTGTAAACTAAATTCACTCCAACAGTCCACTCTGGAGATTCAGCTTGCAATGTAATTGATCCATAATTTGGTCTGTAATGCAGGAGATTATCAGTTTGTTTAGTAGGAGTGTACCTAATGATTTCTTTCCTAAGAAATGTACATGAGACACTGTACACCTCAAGGGTTTATCTTCAGGATAATATTATGATTCCAAAAAAGGATTTGTTTGCATACCATCATCCCTGCAGCTCTTGACCACATATGGGTAGAGAGGGAGGTATTCAGTGTCTGTGTCAAGCTTTTCTATATAAATTGGTACCCACCTGAGCATTTCTCAAGACCACAGAGCCTAGTACCATATTTGATAACAAAAACACTGGAAAACTGAAAATGTTTCTTTAATTCTCCAGATGAGAAATTTAGAGCACTTATTAGCAGAGAAAAAAACATTTTGTTTCAATAATGGCCTGAGGAAATCATATAATGTCTTAAAAGAACTCAGTATGTTTTTGAGAAACATCAAGAACTGTGAATATTTTAGACTGCTTTTCTCCTTTTCTTTTTTACTACTTCACACCTCCTTCCTTTGATATATAGAGTTTGTTTTTTATGAATACAAAAACAGGAATTTCATGCTGTGACCCAGATTTCTATCCCTTCACATACGTTCCCCTGTGCATCAAGTTTAAAAGCTAAAAAGACCCAGAGTTTTGCATGAAATTTGCAACTTTGATTTTTTCTTTTCAACTTTCAGATTTTTTTGAAAATGAGTCATTTTGTAGCAAAGGAAAAAAGCTACATTTTTCAAGTAAGTTCTCTGAGGAAAAATGTTAGGAGAAATTCTGTCTTATAGACAAGGAAAAGCAGCTACCTACATATCTAATGTGAGAGAGATCTTTACCTTAGTGTCAGGATCCTTAGTTTCTCTATGTTTTATTATGATGAAGATAAAAGCCTATTACACTGGTTGCACTGTTCCAGAATAGACAGAGACTTTGAGATTGGGTTCAGCAAGGTAAAGAGATTCAAAGAAAATTCAAGCTACAGTTGCAGATGAGGCAATAACTTAGCACAAAAGAACAATATTTATAAAGTGATTGTACAGAATGCCTTTTTAAATCTATGGTTTTCCACCAGCATTCATTCCTCTGGGCTTCTGTTGTGATTTCTTTCATTCTACTTCACGTGTGACTGTATTTGTCACCTACCTTCTGAAACGTCTTCCAGAAGATGCTAACCCACCTTGTTGGCAATCAGTTCTTTATGACAGCTAAACAACTTTCCCCCTGAAGGATGAACTCTGATTCCTAACAGATTTTTCAGAAATAGGTAAACTAAATAGCAGTCTTAACCCCATACATGAAGTTCTATGTGGTCTTTACTTAAAAGGCACCAAATGCCTAAACATGAAATCAAACTTTGCTTGAGGGGTCTTGCAGCAGCAGTCTTGTCTGTCTCTATGTTTGTCTCAGAATGGGCACAGTGATGATTGAATTAAAAATCTCAGGCATTCCTTCAGGAATTAGAGCCTGTATCTTCAACCAAGAAACAGAACAAATGAGATTTAGCTTTGATCAGACCATAGCAACACATTATCTCCTTATTTTTAAGAATGGGGATTCTTCCATGTTTAAATAAAAACAGTTTCCTTCTCTCAACTCTTTACTTGCCTTTCTCTTAGAAAACAAATATCTTGTAGCTTTCTTTACAAATTACATTTATAGAGAATAAATGGTTAGACTCTCATTATCTGTCAGTTCTCCTAATTTCTCTTGGACTATTTATTATTTTTTGAATTTACAGAAAAGAAATCAGGGTTTGAATCTGAGTCAAATGAGTCACATTGCCTCCAAGACAGCTAATAAAGATGTTCTGCTATTTATGAAGAACATTAGAATTGGTATAAAAACTGGCCCCAATCTGTAACTTTATTAATTACCAGATTTTAGGTCACTGTACAAATCAGATTCTTACAGTCATACAGTTCTGGCTTCAAGCTTAATCTCTGTTTGCCACAGATGTCCAGTGTCAATAACCTTGTGTTTTGTACTACACCCATATACTAAAATGATGTGCACATTGTAAGAATTTATACAAATAAATTTGCTTCTAAACTAGTTAGACAATTTATTTTTTTTTCCCTTGGACAAAAGAAATAAGTATAAAATAATTGTTTTTCAGAACTGGAAACCATACATTGCCAGAGTCCTGAGTTCTGCAGAGCCATTAGTGGGAGAATGCCATAGCATCATTCTGCTAGGAAAGAAATCTACATCCTGCTTGTTTGGGTAATAGTTCTTCCATTAGAGGCAATATTAGAATTTCAGCTTCTGATCTCTCCTTGTGGACCTCTTAAAATCCAAGCTGTGAAACAGCAGCTGATGCTTTACATACTATCACAACAGCCAGCAATATATGAAACCTGGAAACAGCATGCAAGGGAAATTAATGTTGGGCTGTTAAGGGATATACAGTAACTCACGTTTGCATTACACGACATACAGCAAATTAAAGCTGCCTTTCCTTTGTTGTGTTGGTGATAGAACAAATAAACATCAAGCAGCAATGCAGAATGGCAATATCTGAGATCACCTTTAGTTTCAAGAGAACCCAGAAAAAAGGATATTTTTTATCAGTTGTGCAGAACAAGCTCAGAAAGTTACACTGATCAGTAGAGAAAAAATGAGCTCTGTCACCATCACTAGCCTAAATAATAGCAGATCCATAGTAGCAAAAGCCAGAGAGAGATCCTGAAACACTTATTTGTCAAATTAACAATTGCTACAATCACAACAATAAACATAAGTGCATTTATTTGTGTGCATGCGGGTTTTTTTACATTTTTGCATATGATTACAAATAAGAAGCAATAAACTACTTTTTTTACTTCACAAGGACTATCCTGCATGTATTTTGTCTCAATGCAAAGAAATCCATGTCGCTAAAGAACCAAGACATTGTAAGTACAATGCAAAATGGATAAATTTGTGGACAGAGTATTTATTTTCTTAATATACCATGGTTTACACAATGTTTGCGATAAGGGCAGTGTTTCAAGCTGTCTTTGAGAGTAAATATCTAGTGACTTCTGCTTTGTATTTTGTTCTTAGATGCTTTCAGGCTAAAAAAATGTAAGAAAATTTTCTATAAAAAATGTGAGCACATTTAAATTATTTCATCTTAGTGTACTGTAAATTTCTATTGCATGATCATATCTTTAATTAAATCAAGTTTGACTTGCTCATAAGTTTAATTAACAAAAATGTTTAAAAAAATCCAGATGCCTCTTCACCTAAATCCTGAATGCAATTTGTAGCTCCTCTTCAAAGTAAATTAATGTCTCCTGCTGAAGCCTTTTGAGGTCTTCCACACTAACTTCCCTTAGCTTGAATTCTCCTCAATGGATGCATAGTTAGACACAGGTGAATGCTCTCTCAAAATAATCTCAGCTTAATTGAGGGAGAGATATAAATCAAGGAGCCTCAAACAGAAGGGCTGGTTATTAGTGTTGTTCTTAACACTACTATTACTACTATTTTTACAAGTGTTCAGTAAAAAGCGATGATAAGCTATAACTCTTTATAAAGGTTGTGCAGCAGCAGCAATGAGACAGAGAATGCTATAATTTCTTTTCTGAACAATGGCACAGCATGACCATGAATGAAAAATGTTCAAAATCTGCCAAATTAGGTTTAGAAAATGTTACTATGCCTCACCAGGACTTCTCTAAATTATTTTGAAGCCTAAATTGATAGTAGGAGGAAGAGGATGGTGTGAGAGACTGAAATGTGAATGGTTAATGGCTCAGACAATCAGCCCTTTGCAAAGCAGTGATGTTTGCTGACGATGTGAATGGTAACAGCGCAGGTGCAGGGGGCCTGAGCACCAGAGGATGACCACGACAAACCAACATTTATTTAGCAAGAACCTGGGTTTTGAGCCAGGTCAAAGGGAAGAGGCTGATAAGAAGCAGATCCTTCAAGATGGGATGGTGCTTTTTGTCCTGTCAATGTCCTCTGTTGCACAACCGGCTCAGTTGTGGAAACTCCACTCCAGGGGAAGTATTGAGACATTCAAACATAGGCCTGGAGGTGTTCAACCCTTCTGATGGGCAAGACTGGCTCAGCTATGCTGGCATGAGAAGCAGCTGTCATGTCTTAGAAGGTGTCATGCACCATCACAGAGCCCTGAAGAGCCCTCGGGCTCACTTCTGAAGCTTTCCGCTAGAGAACTGCACCTGATCCACAGTGTTACATCATCTAATGTAACATTCCCCTCACCAGGGGAGGTACGTGGCTGTTCCTACATAAACCTAAGCATATATTAAACCATTGAACTGTGTGTTTCATGGACCACCCCTCATCCCCAAGGGATCAAGACTGCGACCATCACTTTAATCATTGGACATTGAAATCGCAGCAATCAAGTCTTGTTTCTGGATCAGCAGGTGGTAATACCACAGAATCAGAGAATATGCTGAATTGGAAGGGACCCTCAAGGATCATCATGTCCCCAGGTGTCACACCATGTATCCAAGAGTACTGTCCAAAAACTTCTTGAGCTCTGTCAGGCTGGTGCAGTGACTACTTCCCTGAGGAGCCTATTCCAGTGCCCAACCTCCCTCTGAGTGAAGAACCATTTTTGATATCCAACCCTAACCTCCCTAACACAAATATCTTTCTACTCTTGTCCTTGTTTTTTCTTCCTTTCTCTCTTTCTTCTCTCTTTTTGCAGGCAGATGTCCAGTCTCAGTCCCAGGGCCCTGCATGCAAACAAGGGCCTATTTCTCTGTGAAATATAGATCACTTCACAACTTTTGAAATGTCCATGTAGAGGAGGATTTTGGCACTCCATGAACAGCCAGGGTTCTAAGTAGCTTCTCAACATATATTGTAACCAACACTAAAGAATTCCTGTCAATGCCTTACAAAGTGCCTTGCTGTGTCTGGACAAGTCAAAGTTGGCCAAGTTTAGGTTTGCTAAGCTAAAGCTCATGAAGCACCTTACTTTGCCTGGATGTTGTTTTAAAATTTGCCAAATAACTTATTCTACCTTAATGCTCTAAAGTTTGCTAGTAAATATCTGTAATACAACCTCCTGAGAATTTTGTTGCTTCTCCCATGCACCACCCAGAGTGAATTAACTTCCCCTAAAACTGCCGAGTGAACAGGGGTGTAACAGATGGGATACAGTCTTGTGTCCATGTCCATAAGCAAAAGTCATCCCCTGTGTGAATTCTTCTCACTTCACCTTGCTGGGCAGCACTGTTGATGGTAACACCTCACCCTGCAGCCATGTGAGCAGGACATTTAGGTTTGCAGCACCATGTAAGAGTGTTACATACCAGTCAGTCCACAGCTGGCACTCTAAGGTGCAGGGCATTAGGAGAGGAGCCTGACTCACCATGTGCTGTCCCCTGCACTCACCCCCTAATTCCTATAGCTTGTCTCTCACCATATACCTCTTCCTGGTGGAGTTCCTGGCAGAGCTTCCTAAGGCAGCTGTAACTAAGCCAACGCTCAGAACAGAAACAATAAGGTCAGGTGAGGTGCCCTACTTAAAGCTGATGACCCTGTTTAAGAGGTGGTTATTATTATCTCAGACTGCCACATTAATAAATTTACACTACTTTCAAGTTCAAGAACATAGTCTCACTTCAATGTCAATCTCCTGTCCAGGTACATGTTCAGGTTGGGGTTATTCAGCACTAAGAGCTGGCATGTTTTATTCTCTCTGCAGCAGAAATTAATGCACCAAAGAAATTTTACTGACTGAAACACTATGTCTCAAAAGATGGGCAATAGCTGCAACAGAGGGAAGACAAAAGGCAGGGTCTGAGAATGTCTGGGTCTGAGGTTTGTGACAAAATTGGCAAGTAAATACCATCTTTCTGTGGATCTATTCCTTCATGTGTGATTTCTCCTGTCCTTTATCATAACCTCAGTCACAGCTGTGCAAGAAAAACTACCCTGAGAAACTTTGGTTATCATTTATTTTATGTTGCATTTATAATCTACCTATCATAGGGTATTTTCATAACTTAAATTTCATAGAAAGATCAAATATATATTTCAACTGTGTCTAAAGCTGTAGGTTTGACATGCAAGCATCAATTCAATAAATCTGTCAGAATCCACACTTGACACCCCTGCTGCATCAAAAAAATAAAGCTATCCTACTCTAAATGATATTCAAACAGACTAAATGATCCTTTTCCTGTTTCAAAGCAGGAATTCAAACCTTATTTGTTCAGGATGTCAAATTGCTGGCAAAGAGTACTTGGCTTGGCACAGTGTAAATCCTGTACTTAAATTGAATGTGATACCTTTTGACTGAAAACATTCTGCCAATTTTTAAGGCATACACAACTAGAATTAAGAGACACTAATGGTGCATTACTTAAAGGTGTTACTAGTCACAAAAGAAAAGCAAAACTTGACAAACAATTTTAAAGCACTACAGATTGGTCTGAGACATTAGGACATTGCAACTGGTTTGTAGCTGAGGATCCCAGAGTATGACCACTGTGCCTTATCTAGACTTTTATCATGTAATAAAAATGGCTCCAAGCCATACCTTCATCTCCCTCTACATGCAGTTTAGTCTTGTTCAATGCTAGTCTTCCCCAGGAGCGGCACCAAACTCCCTACTCTTGCTAACTCCCCATTTAGACATTAACAAAAGCCAAAAATATTCAAACACCCTGTGCATGTGCACATACACATGCTTGTTTACACTTACTGCTGCACCAAGAGCATTTACATCTGTATCCTGAATTGCACAAAAGGTGTCAGCTAAGATTATTCTTAAGCAAAACAAAAAAATTGCTTAACTTTGGACTTCTACACTGCCAATACTCTACATAAAAACTAATCCTCTTAAAATCCATCAATTTGAGTTTCTTACACAGCCAATGGAAACAAGAAGGCATTTTTATGGTGCAGTTTATCCAATCTGTTCTAGATATCTGTGTGAGGATGAGATGAACTGCTCTCCAGAAGTATCTAATAATTTTCATTGCTTACCAAAGAGCTAGCACATGTGTAGATGGCGGTTAAGGTGAATCTCACTTTAAATTTCCTGGGGTTTAGATATTTATAACTAATACAATGAATCCCACCTTTAATATGCAAAGCTTCCAGGTGATGCTCCTACTTGCACCTCTAAAAGTGCCTTCTACTCCACAAATATTTGTCCTAAGATTGGATTCCTATCTTCAATTATGCCAAATGTTATAAAATCCATATACTTCCATCCTCAGTTCCCTCCCTGCTTCAAGGGCCTCCTCCATCCTCTTCCACAAGGGCTTTAAGTTCTGTACCCTACTGTGTTGAACTTTGCCTCCAAATCCTTGGTAATAGGCAGTTTTAGAAAGAATTTCTTTTTTTCCTTTTGAACATTAAACTATCTCAGCTACAATAATTTCTGCAGCTTCTTTTAATGTAGCGCGAAGTAAATTTAAGCAAAGAGAGACACAGCCAGGTCTGTGCATCACTTCAGATGCTGAAAAGGCCTTGTGCTGGCTCTGAGAAGTGAAGCTCACCCTTTGGGAGGAATTTCTCTCAAGTCAGAAGAGAACAGAAGGAAACTCTGTTCTCTGTCTCCATATAACTATATTCCCCTTATAAACAAACTTTGAATGTGAGACGCTCTGTAATGCCAAGACTTCCAATTTTATCACAAGCCCAAACAGAGTGGATTTCCCCCACACACCCCCATTAAATCCGAGCTCCTGGAGTCATGTGAATACCCAAAGAATTTTAGTTGTCTTATAAAAAGGTTGTGTTTCTGGCCCACACAGAGGCAGAGAAAACCCTGCAAATGTGACCCCATTGCACCCTAAACACTCAAAACCAGAAGGCAAATAAAAGAAGCCAAGTATATTCAGTTGTATGATTTTCAGGCCAATCTCATGATTATTTCAAGCCTGATTCAAGATTTTTGGATGGTTTGGGTTGGCAGCACCGAAGACTTCATTATAGTTTCAAAGACTATAAAAAGAAAAAAGTTTCCAAGCTGTATAATTATCAAAATGATGGAGAGTCTGAAATACAGCAGGAATGACAGGCACACTTGGGCCAGCATTTTCAAATGGGGCCTGATAGAGCATGCTTCAGCTATTTCATTGCCACATCCAGACACAGTGGACCTGATTAGCCTAAATATAGCCCTCGCTGGAAATCAATTGGCTTAGGCAGGAGTTCAGTGACACAGGTCTTTTTCTTGACAGCTGCCAAGGGTGAGTTTCACCCTGAGAAAGTCACACAAAAGGAGGGAAGGATTGTTGACCTTACTCAGACTGTGTCTTGAGAAAGCAATTTGTACATTGCAGGACAGAGGTTTATTCAAAAACATGTGGAAGTGATTTATGGATTCTATTGAAGCTTTCTGGCATTAAAGCATTGAAATAAGTGCTACTCCCATATTTTGGTTGTAATAAGGGATATATTATGATATTTCATCTTTAAACAGGATAGGCATTAAACTAGTTTCCCAAATTGCATTGTCTTTTTATTCTCCTTTTCTGTTCTGTTCTGTTTCCTTGATTTTTCTTTTTTTTTTTTTTCTTGATAGCCCAAGCTTTGTCTATAAGGCAGGCTTCAGAGAGTAAGGAAGTATATGCTTTACATTCTAATTTGGCAAAAACTTTCTGTCCCTCTTCATGTTGAGTTTATTGCTCCCCAAGCAGTCCAGCTGACATTAACAGGCATCTCCTAATGCCAGTGTGGCTATAATATGGAAGAAGAAAAGGAGGATGAAACAGGCAAAGAGAGCCAGGAGGTAATTTAAAGGATGTAATGAGACAAACAAAAGCTTGTAATCTTTCCATTGCTTTTTCCATGGTGACTTATTCCTTCTTTCATTTAAGTCAGTGGGAAAATTCCAACTGATTTCAGCAGCAATAGGCAATTTTCAGCCTATAACCATTATTATGATATTGCATTGCCATATTGAAATTTCCTATCTATAACAGAAATTTTTGCCTTTAAATTTAACCCTTAATTCAGTAGGAAAAATTCAACACTAATGACTAAATTCACAATAGTGTTCATACACTTCCTGAACTTTAGTCACACAAACAGGTCCATTGTTTTATTTTAAGGAAACTCACCCTCAAATCAGCCCTGGTCATCACCAAACTGGAACCATTTTTGTTTATTCTAAATAAATATATGTGCAGAAACTATTCCCTCATCCCCATCTGCTGCCATGCAACACCAGAAAGCACAACCCAGAGCAAAATCGTTCTTGGTGGCAACACCAAGTGAGCAGTTTGCATATCACCAGTGAGAAAAGAAATGGAAAGATGCAGGAGTTCATGACTTTCCAGGGCCAGAGATTTAACAACAGTTACTTAATACCATGTACAGAGGAAAGTCTCTTCACTTATTTATTTATTTTGGGGGAAGGAGGAGGGGGTGAAGGGCTCCTTCAGAAAACCTGCAGGCAGGAGGCCCCACATGGTGGGGGGAGAGGGGGTGATTTCGCTTACAGGCGTCCTGGTAGCTATTCTACCTTCTTGAAACATTTTCCTGACAATCTTCAAAAGCAAAGTTCCAATTTGCATTTTTAATACTGTAATGTAATACGCTGTTACCGGGAGACACCCCTGAGTGTTATTACTTATCACTGGGCCATTATAAACAATCATGAAAGATTACAGTTGATCTGCCTGGCCAGATGCATTCTTGAAAACCCAGAAAGAGGGTTAAATGAGAAACAACATATGTAAAAGATTCACAATGCTATATTTCACATAAGAAACATGTCGGGAGTGGAAAAAAAAAGAAGCCAAAGAGCATAGTGGTTAAAGAAAAACTGAAAGAAAAACACATAATTGCTTTTAGTCTGTCATTTCCCCCCACAGAGTAGTAAATAAGCGCTTTGATACATAAAAGCCGTTATCAAACAGTAACAAATTAGTTCTTCACCATCTGTGATCCACGCGAGGGGGGTGACAGTTATAGGCAAGATTTTAAAATATGAAATCAACTATTTATGAACTGGTTTCAGAGTCTTGCTGTCTACTTTGCCTCTTAAAACTTGGCCACAAGAAAGAGATGGGTTTTCGAAGCTAACAAAAAACAGCCGTTGTGGTTCCACTCTTTAAATGATGCTAATTGCTGGCTGACATTTGTAAACAAGATGTTTCCTTTCCTACCATTGCCTACCATAGCTCAGCGTCACTTTCGGAACAATATTTCACATGAAAAAAGAAAAAAATCATTGCTCTGACCTTACCAAACCCTATTACTTTGAACTTCTTCATGTTACACATGATTGGCCTGTTATTTCATGCTAGACCCACTGCTTCAGAAATATTGCAACTTAGATCTAATTTCTTTCTTGGTTCTTTGCCTTCCTGCTTCCCTTATTGCCCTCCTTCTCACTTTCACGCAGGCACAGTTTCTCACTTTCTTGCTTTCTGCCTGGCTTCTTTTCTCTCTTTCTCTCTCTCTCTATCCTCTCCCCTTTCTCCCTTTCCCTTCTTGTCTGCTTCTTTTCCTATCTTTTCCTTTCTTTTTTTCTTTTTTACCCTGTAGAAACACCTTCCTTTGGAGCTATATAGATGAACAGATATTTCAGCTTCTAATTTTAGTAAGGGAAGTGCCAAATTTTTCATTATGTGCAAATTACTATATATTAATGGACAAGCAGCCCTAACTTAATTTAGAAGAAGGAAAAAACAACTAGCATTTCTCGTTTTCTTCATTCCTCTGTGCAGAAGGGGTATTTTTCTGGAGCGAAAGCAATTAAATTTCAGAGAGATGGCGGTAATTTGTTTCTGCTTGGGAAGTGAGTGCTTTTGAAAAATGAGTTTCAATTGATCTAGGGTTTTTTTTTCCATCTATTCAATAGAAGAAACAAAACAGAATTAAAAGCCTGAAATGTAAGGAGACTCCATTACTTAGAAACTGCTGAGAATGGTTAGTATTATTTTTTTGAAAACAATGTTTTTTCTTGCAGTTTGGGGCAATGTAAAAAGGAAAAAGTGTGTTAACATGCTGTGGATTGCTGTATTTCATGGAACAATCCAGTGCCTTTACAGTGTGTCATTTTTACTTTCAATGAAATACAATGGACATTTCAGCAGGCATACAGAAGTGAAAAAGGATTGACCTTATTCCCACAATCCCACGTCCATTCACTACAGTGCCAAGAGCTCTTTCATTTAGATTAAGAGGCTTTGACTGACAACAATATATTTCTCTGCTGTCATCATTTTCTTCCAAGACAATAAAATATGTACATGTGGTAAATAATAAAGACTATACAAAGAGACAAATCTAGATGCAACTGCTTAGATCCTTGCACAGAGGAAGAAATACACAGTGGCTTGAGTGCCCTAGGGTAACTGATAATTGAATTATGTGAATTATATGAAACACGCTGAATTTCTCACTAAGATTTTGGCATCTGTAGTGGCACCTATCCCACCAAATGTAAGCACCTACAATGTGCAATAAGCACAAGAGCTACCTGTCTAAACCAAGTGGAAGCAGATTTATCACATGATAAGACATCAATATCACTGAATCTCTGACTGAGATAGGCAAACAAGCAGCAAGTTAGTAGAAGAAAAATGCTTCTACTAGTATTCAACCCAAATAAAAACAGGTACTAAACAAAAGCAGACAAACTGTCGTGTGTTTTTTTATTTTCATTAGGCGAGAAGTGTGGGGTCAGTCCTCAAATGCAAGTGTGGATGTCCAGCATTCAGTGGAATGAATTCTCTCCCTACAGTATTGAAGTGATGTTAGGCAGGGTCTAACTGACCTCAGTCGATAGCGGTAGTGGCTAACAATTTTCAATTCCATCATTTTAAAAGTAAAAATGGAAGAATTCCTTTCATTAAATGCACAATCACTTTGCTGAATTATAAAAAATATTCAGTCTATATTGTTATGATCAAAGTCTCAGTAGCACCAGTAATGTGGTAACAACAACATTAAAATGTAACCCTTTCAATTCAATTCTGATGATGTAAATGATTTTAGATTTTAGCAACATTAAGCTATTATGACATAATTCATCTAAGGGATCAATATATTTCTGAGATGACAACATTTTGCCATCAAGGTGCAATTTAAATTCACTGCATACCTTGTTAGCATAGTCACGACTCAGAAATGAAAGGGCTGGTAGGCTGCAATCTCAGCTGGAAGCAATTTGTACTGGTAATTTCAGTGCTGTTGGTATTTATAACGATGCTTCTGAAAAGGATATAGTATGCTTTGTACTTACACCATTAAAAAAAAAAAATCACATTTTCAACTTTTTCTCAATTTTCAAGAGTCATCTGAGACTTCTCCAGTAATTCAAGTATATCTCACTGATTCCTTCAGTATTATTCATTCTCCATTTCTGCAATACATGAGTGTGGCTCTGCTGAGGCAGTAATGATTTTTGCTGGCTTCCAGCTGTTCCTGTTTGGTCTCAGGTGGCCTGGCTACTAGCCTGGACAGGAGTTTTCTATGTCTGTCATAACATTTCTGTTTCAGCTGGATTTGGAAAATGTGGTGTTTGCTCAAGTTTAACTCTTGTGAAAAGAACAGTCAATTAACATCTTTTCAGAAGTAGGCAATCTTAGTTCTTTTCTTATATTTAGCAATGTAAAGGACAATTTTTCATCTCTGCTTTCAGTTTCTTTGAATATATAACAGAATATCAGTGTTCAGTTGGATAAAGCCAGTAAAACACTTAAATAAGTGCCTAATTTCAGAATAACTGCAGTAGCTTCAACATTTTCTGTTATTTTAAAAATCCATTGTTTTTTAAAAAAGCTGAAATCTGTGGTATCCCATGCAGAGCAGCTTTCATTGTTCCATTTTGTCAATAACTAAAGCTTCCTTACAGAAAGGTATAGCTGTGGTTAGGCACTTCGCTCAATATTACTTTCTTAATGTCTCATAGTTTTGAAAGAATTTGAGGAATAAAACCAGAGCAGAGTTACTCTATTAGGTAATGCAGTCCATTTTCTATACATTGATCTTAAGCCACAGTCTGTTTCTTTGGGCAGATAATGTATAGTAGATACATATGAGCAGTTCTAGAAGCCCCTTCACTTGCACAGGCTGCTCTATACAGAGTGACAGAGCAGAAAACCACTTTTTAGGAGGACAAATGGATGCTTCATCAAGTGCTTTAAAATTTAATCATGGTGCCAAGCTAAAGCAGGATTATCACTGATGAGAACATATTGAAACTTCTTAATTAATCTGTTTTCTGAACCACATGCAGATTGTTATCTGTTAATACATGATCTGATACAACAACTAGATGTATCTTCAGGGAAGCAAGTGATGTCCTAAAAGTTTTGAAGAAAGCAATTGCAATAAGAAATAAATAATGACAATGTATTTATGTTGGTGCTAGTGATGAATTACTGAATTATTTCTGATACATACCAGGCTGGACTTAGTTTTCACTGTTGCAAGATTATAGAACTGAACTGGTTTAATGTGTTTCTATCCTCCACAAATATTTCCTGGCATGCAGATTCAAGAGGCCTGAGGAAAGGCCTTTTCTGTGAATGCTCTGAGCACCTCATTCATTTCTTGGCCCTCATGAGCTTGCCTGCACAATTCTCTAGCAGCTCCACATCTGCCCTGGTGTTTCCTTCACTGACAGGAAGCCCTGCAGGGGCCGTTCATACTGACCTTTGCATCCTTCAACAGTTTCCACTTAGCCAAGGTCTGACTTTCCTAACTCTCCCAAAGTGTTTGGGTATATTCTTTTTTTGGTTCTCTTCTCCACTTTCCACCCCTTCAGGTCTGCTTTTGAATTCAGTTTAAGTCCCCCATTCAGTCGGGCTGGTTTATTTTACAGCAGGGTGGATTGTTCTTGAGTTTCAAGGAAATTATATATAGGTCATCAAGTTTTTAATGGGTCCTTTGCTCTTCAAGGCATCCTCATAGGATCTCACTCATCTTCGAAGATCAGTTATTTCATTTTATAACTTAATCTCTTCAAAATGTGAGGTTTAGCAGTTCAGTAGCCAAAATTTCTTGAGCTGGTTAACTTACAGCCTGTTCTGAGATATCTGGCATGTTTTCAGGGTAAATAAATGAGCTGCATAGACATCCCAGTGGGGGACTGTCTTTTTCCTCAGTCTTCTCCATCATCTAGAGTAACTTCTCCATGTCTCCTAATTACTTTAAAATTTTGACAATTTTGAAGCTCTGCTCTGTGAATTTTCTATTCAACATTCTCGCACCAAAAAAAGCAGAGAATTGTTTTCTACACTGCTAACAGAATCTACATGTGTTTTTTAATTCCTTTCCATTTAGCATTTCATGTGGCAGTTGCAGATTTTCTGCTTCAGCATTAGAAGTTCAAATCCACATGAAGATAAAGGCAAAATGCTGTAAACAGACTTCAGCTGCCTTATGACCTGTTTGGACACAAGAGTTTTCTTCTTCCATACATATAGATGGAAATTAACCCTTAAAAACATCAAGATATTCTTTCCAGCCTTTCTTAACCATTTTTCCAGGTAGCTAAGTGCCATCCTTGTCTAAATGTCTCTAAAATCTCTTCCAAAGTTTTGGCCCAGTGAGTTGGTGAATTCTGGATTCAGGCATCATTATACAATCACCAATTACTCCCTTTCACCTCCAGATACAGTTTTTCTGTAGAGGTAACTATCTTGGTTCAAAAACCAATATTATTGTATGTGTTTTCCAAAACACCTGTTTAGCCCAGATATGGCTTATTTCAGCTACTCCCTGAAACACAAACTCTAACTATTTAAAATCAAAATACTAAAACTGCAGTAAGAATTAGATTGATTTGACTTGAGTGGCACCTAAAGCTGCATAAAAAATGCTAAGACATGCAGGTCATATGCAGATAAGTATTTAAACAAGGTGCTTATGTTTATTTCATTGTACTTCTTGCAATACTTGCCATTCTTTTCTTAGAAAATGATGCAAATGCCATAAGGAAAACAAATAATGTAGTATGATAAACAGCTAATGTTGATGATAGTTTTCTTTCTTTGAAAAAGTTATTTGCCTTTTTCTTAGGAAAAAAAATATGCAGTAATGATCCAAAAGAGTGTAATCGTGTTCTACCACAAATGGTGAATGCTGAAGTAGGTTTTAAGGGCCCAATCTAATCATAGATGTTTGTGTATGCATGTGACAAGCCTTTTTCCAATATTCTCAGAAATATATTTCTCAAATTGCTTCAGTATTCAGTCTGTATTTTCTGTAAGTAAATAAAAAGTGTTCTACGCACAAGCAATGCTTAGAAATTATGCAATCCAGCAATCCATTACATGATACCAATACAGAATTTTCCCATAAACAGATCTCCTTATTAGCTGTAAGGGGGTAAATTCTAAAGTTTTCATATCAAATCAGTTCACATGAGCACCAGTCAGCTTGAGTGCTTATCTGAATACTGTTGGATTTGAAAATTTAACTGGAAACCTTAAAAGAATCTAAATACTTCCTGTTCTAAATCAAGCCTGAAATATCTTGAGTACAGGCTTTGGTATTTGGGTGCTTGCTTTTCTAGTCTCAGACAGAAACCAGAAGTGTAAAGGCTTGTAAAAACTAGAATGGGAAAATTTGTTAACAAAACTCTCAAAAGTATATGACTGTTTGGAGGTCTGAGCTACACAGTTTAGGGTATTTGCCATTTATCTATAAAATAAATATTCAGTATTCTATTTCTGAGACTTATGATCCTCTGTGAAGTGTATTACATAATATATTTTAAAATAAATAAATTTGTGTGTAGTTATAAGCTGTTTATAAGAGCAGGGGTCCATTACATCTGTATTATATTTATTTTTTTTATATTTTCAATTGTGAAATTACGTGAGTCAACAAAAAATTAGTTCACTGATAGCAATGACAATTACTTTTAGAAAGGAGGAAGATAGAAGAAGCTTTGTGTGAGAATAATCTGCCTCTAGAAAGGGTGTTAGCACCCAGATTTGAACTTGTTGAACCATGGCAAGTTGCTATAGATCTTGAAGTCTGATCCTTGTCTGTATTTGGTGGGCAAGTCCGAGTGCCTGGCTCTACCAGATTAAGCAACCAGCACTTGTCAAGGATAGGAGAAAGTGTTAACCAAATAGCTGAAGGAAAAAGCAAGTGTAAGACTTACTGAAGCACTGCTATTTGTTCATAATGAGTTTAGAGGGAAGCTTACCCAGAAGCACACATATTGAAGAATGCCATGGCTCCAGACAAAGTATTTCCCTGGTTTCCCAATACCATATATCCATAAACAGATGCTTAAGACATTAACCTTTCTAGTATTAGGGGAGATAAAATGACCAAATCAAAATTTTCAAAGTCAAATTTATACCTATGAAGAGATTTTACTGAAGAATATAGGGAGAAAGAAATAAACAGTAGTAAAAATGTGTATTAACCAACACAGCAAGCTCAATGTTTGTGTCCTGTGATGCTTCATAAAGATTAAGACTGCTCTTTCTACAGAGTCATGTTGTCATTTACTACTTTATCATTGGGAAACAGGACTTTTGACATACTAGTGGATCAAAGAATTTCTTTTAAGACTACTGGCTTAATTAACAGCAATATTCATAATATTTATATTGTAATGAAATAAATTATGAAAAATTATTACTCATTCATACTGCCAAATGACCCTGGGTAGAAGTTCAATGATAAAAGTCCTAAATTATAAATTTTTAGAGCTACCCAATTCTCATTTTAAAAAATTTTTGTATGTCTAATGTTCATCAACTATTTGTAAATTTAATACTTAAGTCTTTGCAAAGACTTTCAGAGTTTATACCTCATCAAGGCCCTCTTGAATCAGGTCGATTTTTTTTTAATATTTAATTATTATTTTGTCTTTCAGATTGGTGATCTAAATGCTCAGTTCTTCACCTGTGCTGTCTGTACTGCAGTTTATCACAGGCCCACTGCCACCCTCTGCTTCTGAACAAATCCCATCCCTTGATCCCAACTGGAGAAATATTACAGAGGCTTAGTAGGAGCTAAAAAAAATCCCTGGATAATATGTCTGTGAGGGGACATCAAGAAGAGCAGTGATGTATTTTAACAATTCAAAACTAAATTTTGGAAGCAAAGGAAGAAATGTGGTCTTATAGATAACATAGAGAAATGAGGAATGGGAAGAGAGAGAGAGAGAAAGAGACAGGAAGCGAGAAAGCAAGAAAGCAAGAAAGCAAGAAAGCAAGAAAGCAAGAAAGCAAGAAAGCAAGAAAGAAAGAAAGAAAGAAAGAAAGAAAGAAAGGAAAAAGAAAAGAACGAATGTTTTTCCTAGGAAATTATTTTTTCTGAAAAGCTACTGACCAATCAAGGTCACCCTGGTCCTTCCCAGTCTATTGCTCAATTGACAAAACATATGAAAAGAGGGAAAGTAGTGCATTGATAGTGTACTGACAGCACTTCTGTCTTCTGTGCCTTCACAGAGTCTCTATTTGTGCATTTAAAGCAGTTCAGGATCCATTGCAATGGATTAAGATGAGCAAGTGTTCCATCACAGGCATGGATATGACTCCCCATGTACTGAGGCTTGATTTGCAGACCTGCCTGCCTGTTCCTCATGTGCGTTCTCTGGTCAGAAACCTCTTCCCTGTTTTTCAGCCACACTCCAGTCCCAATGATAAGAGGAAACAGGCACAAACTGAAACACAGGAGGTACTGTCTGAGCACAAAGAAACATCTTTTTATTGGGAGAGTGACTGAGCACTGGAACAGGTTGTCCGAACGTGGTGGGGAATGTCCATCCCTGGAGATATTCAGAAAGTAAATGGACATGGTCCTGAGAAACAGGCTGTAGGACCAGATGACCTCCAAAAGCCTCTTCCAACCTCAGCCATTCTGAGATTCTATAATTCTGTGCTCAACATGATACCTCCTTGTGCCTCCTTCCAGTACAGAGTGATAATATGTGCTTGACACACATCGGACCCAAGAGTTAAGAGTCCCATGAAGTCATTTTCAGCTCAAGCCCATTTCTGTCACTAGCTAAACTCTACTGTCTAGGCTTTTACCCTTTACCTTCTTTTAAGCAAGGTCAGGTTTTAGGGTGTTTGGTGTTACAAGACTCAAACAACTAAGAAAACATTCTTTAGCCTAGATAAACCTTCAGGTTAATATTGCATTCAACCTAATGATCATTGCACTTAAGATTTGACATATCCTTCTTAACCTAACAGGAATAAAAACAGTCTTGAAAAAGCAATTTCATTGTCCTCCAGATGGCCAAATTTTTGTCATCAAAAGAGAGAAACTACATAATATCAATTCTCACTTGCTGTTGCAAGATTTTCCAAACCAGAAAATTTTCTCGGTATTCAACATTTCCACCTCTTTCTCTTCTATATTTTAATGGCCTTCTGTGAGGTATGACAGCTCCCTGTTTTTAAAGATGAAACAAAATATTTCATCCCCCACTCATTTTGAGTTCCTCTCCTTCCTGTAAATCTGCTGTTTTTTAAAAGTGCCACAGAAATATTAAGTGTCAGTATTATCTTTTTCTGTAAGAGTCTAACAGATATTAATAGTTAATTCATTTCTGGATAAATTCTAGAAGAGCACATTGTGTTCCATAAGTAAAAAATTAATAGATATGGTGAAATTTCAGATTTAAAATTCCACTAAAGATTCAGCTATCAATATTGCTGTAACATGTCATCTATAACTTGCTTGTGTTTTACATCTATTGCAGGGTTTAGATATCTTTTTGTTACAATTTTGTACAAACATAGCAAAATCTGTGGATTATGTAAACTGAGATGTTTTGTACTTAGTTACCGAGGAAAGTTAAAATTGAACTATGTAATTATGTCCAGATCTTTCTTTTTTTGTTTTCATGATTATTCTTCCTGCAGCATATTTACTACCTTTTTCAACTCAGAGCCTTGAGTGAACCTGTGTTAGACAGTAATTCATTTCTAAAGCATTTATAACTTTGTAATAACTGACATGTTATTTCAACAAATAATTTCTACCACATGTATTTTTCTGCTATCAGAATATATACACTTAAAGGAGTCACATATTAGTAAAGAAATGCAATGTAAATGTCTCTCTTGTCAGTTAAACTAAAAATGCTGTGGGTTCATTTTGGCCTTCAGGTTACAAAAGTACATTTTCAGTCCCTACAGCAGCATCAACATGCATGTAAATATTAAAATAAAGCCTGCCTCATTATTTGAATCATCATTCAATTAAATTAATTTTAGTTTCTTTTTTTTAATAATGTTGTGGTAGAAACACTATATCACCTTTTAATTAATAATAAACTAATATTTTTCAAATCCAAATTAAATTATAGTAGGTGATTATATAGCTAGGGAGCAAGAGCTCTTGACCAGGACCCTTTTACCCATGTAAAGGAAAGAAAATCCGAAGGGAAAACTGCACACAGTAAAGTGCTGAGATGGTTAAAAAATACTGAATTTCAAATGGTTTTGATGTAAAGTAAGACTTCTCAGTCGATTTGATGACCAAAAAAATTATTTTTACACAGAACTATCAGCTGGTCTGCAGGCTAGAGCTAATCCAGCAGTATGTGCATCATACTGTAGATACTAAATCTTGGCGGCAGAAATCTTTGTCGTAGGATTTATTGTTCTTGAGCAATACATCCCATGATACTCTTTGACACTGGAGTTTATATAATAGGATCAGTCCCAGATTCCTTCTTCCAGATTCTCCTATTTCATTGCTCACAGTGGGTTCTTAGAAGTTCATTTTCTTACATGTGACTTCTTCATAAATATGAGACAGAAAGGTCTTATTTTATTTGCCATCTGTTTATACTCCTTCAATGTTCCGTTTCTACATTAACTTCCACATCTGGTTCCACACTCTCCATAGCAGGCCAAAATTATGGCCACATCCACTATCTTCACAACCCCCTCTTAAATTCATGAATTTATCTGCAGTAAGAATTGCCAGAGTAACAGTGTAATTTGAAGTCTTTGGGGAAGTTCATTCCTTTTGGGTGCTTTGACTTTGAGCTTTTTCATTTTTGCCAGACTGAAGAAAAATTGGGAGTATATGATTACCTCTAGGAGTTACCATACCAATACTGTCCTTGTATCCCACTTGGAGTGTGGAGTGTGTGCCAAGTGCCGTGTGCTGTCCACTGTGAGGGTATGCTTAAATGCAGAGGGATTTGCCCGAAGAAATGTGACTGAGATCTGTAACTCACTCCACATAATTTCTGAGAATAAGCAGTTTTTTCACAGCTATGATTTCCCACCCTTTTTAGCTGAGCCAGATTTGCAATGGTGGCCTAGAAATAAGCTTTCCTACTATGCCAAGACCATCAAGTTAGAAAGTCACTGTTTCCTTCCCCCACCATTCATTGTAATTGTTTTGGCTTCTTTTGACTTTGATAAATGAGACCATGAAAAGTTTTGCAATCTGACGGCTCATGGCCACTCTTTTCAAAGCTCTCAGTTTTGTCAAATTTTTATTCTAATCCTCTTTTCCTGAAAGCTAAACAAGGACAGGTCCCTCCCACTGACCTCTGCCCTTGTGTGTCTCACCCCAGTGCTGTTCATACACACTGCTCATGTGAAAAAAATACACAGGGATTTGAAGTGGGGGTTAGGATGTCAGGAAAAAGTGTTCAATGGAGTAACTTGACTGGAGGTGGTCAGCTGCATCAGCTAAACACCTGGGACTCTGAGCAAATTCTTTGTCCACTCACTTTGTGTCGCCTGAATGCTTTCCAAGCATTTGTGAGCTGCAGATATATTACCTGAGCTCACTTTTCAAAGACACACCACAGAGGTTCCAATGCTGCAACTGAGCAGCTCCACCATGAAGAGGTTATCCTGAGGAAATGTTTCTCCTTTCTGGTTTAGGCTTTCAGTTTTAGTAGTTTCATGCCACCTCTGTTTCTATAGGATAATTTCAACTCCATAGCCAGCCTTTTCCTGGAAAGTAGCAAGTAACTTCTCATTGCTACTCAAAATAAACAGTCTATACTTTCTAGCAGTTTCTCAGTGTTTCTTTTATTCCTTAGTGATTTCTAAACTTCTCAGTTTTCTTTTTAATGCCAAAACAGATTGCCAGACTCTGGGGCATTAATTGCACCCTAGGTGCCAATCATTTTTAAAAACCTGCCCACAGATGTTGCAATGAGTATTGCAAAGTTCCATGAGCACTTCAGAAATGTTGGCCTTTTTCCAGAATCAAGCAAAAAAATCTGACCATGGGATCTTTCAAAAAATTTACCTTCACACATTGCAAAGTATATTTTCACCTCCCTGGGAAGATTTTGAGATATGCTGCATATATATGTATATAAATATATATATATGATCTTCTAACGCCTCCATTCAATGTGCGTTCAAAAAGTACAGCATGTTTCTTACTTCTTTGAGTTTTTCATAGGACAAGGGGGAAGAAACTAAAGAGTCAAAATTTGGTGCTTTCAAGAAAAAAGAACATTTGTGACATTGTGGAAACAGGAAGGAAGCTTTCCTTCATTCACTCAAAGATAAAAGAGCTGGTTTTCATCCTGAGACTTTCCAATATTTAGAATCATAGAATCATAATTTCTATGCTAGATGAGGAATTAATTCTGTGATTCCATGATAAAATTATTTAGATTGAGAAAGACCCTTCAAGTCACCAAGTCCAATTGTTCACCACAAACAGTATACCCAAAAGCCATATCCACGTTTTTCAAAAACTTCCAAGGATTCCACCACTTCCCTGGGTACCTTGTTCCAATGCCTAACCACCTTTTGAGCAACAAAATTTTCCTAATACCAAATCTAAACCTCCTCTGTGGAACTTCAGGACACTTCCTCTTGTCCTATCACTTTTCAGTGATCTGCTACACTCTCCTTTCAGGCAGTTGTAGAGAGCAAAAAGGCTCCCCCCGAGCCTCCTTTTCTCCAGGCTAAACAACCCCAGCTCATTCAGCTTCTTCTCATAGCTCTTCTCATTGCCACCAGCAAAATAATAAACAGAAAAAGACAATGAGAATGAGCAGATTGATACCTCTACATCCATAGAGCCCTCCTAGCCAAGCCCCAGTTAACCACATTACCTGTGAGGTTATTAACACCATCTGCAGTGACCAGATGAATACAGATGGCTGAGTGAAAAGATCAGTTTCATCTACATCCCGCTTTATTTTCTGTTGGCAGACAATTATTTTCCACCCTAGTCTGGTAGTGTTTCCTGTAATAATAAAACTATCTTAGGTAATGAGTGTTTCTCAGCATTTGACAATAATTTGAGATCTTTATCACAATTAAGCTTTGTGAACTGAATCATGCTCCTTCAGCTAGCTCTACATGATGTCATGTCAATTACAGTAATATAGGTATAAATCTTTTAAAAATACTTTTTAACTCTTTTTCTTTTACTTTCTGTAATTTTTTTAGTGCTTTCTTAAAACACGCTAGTGGAATTATCATAGAAATCCATGGAAAAATTGTAATGATATGATGTATGGTAAAAACATGCTCAAGAAATTTCTGGGTATTATATTTTCATAAACTAATCTCTTGTATCATAAAGGGAGCAATTTTCACCTCTTTATACAGGAAAATATTACATCCAAGTTCTGTGATACAAGATCTGAATTAGGTTTTCTCTTTTGTGGAAGATCTGACTAGCTTTGTTTGTCAGTTTCTCCAAACCAATGTGTTTGAAAGGAAAATTCAAACCCAATATACCGTTCTTTTCTAGACTTGAAAATGTTTCATCGTCAGCTTTGAAAACAACACTATTTTGTTGGGAAAAAAATGTTTTCAGAAGTGATACTTTTAAAGTGATGTTGAGACATCTCAAAAATACTTGGCATCGGCTAAGTTCTGCTCCAATTAAAGTCAAAAGATGTATCAATGCCACCTCCAACATGCACCGAAGAGAGCCAGCAAGCCTCATTTTTCAAAATTTTATTCAGTTTATGAGATAAAAAAGTGCTTTTAAAAGAAGAAAAACAAATATTGCCTGGTCTGCCAATTGCTCTGAAGACTGAGTCAGGTAGGATTATTTCTGCCTTTTGCCACATCACCAATACCAAAATACTTTGTTGCACTTTTTCTGCTCATTAACTTCATGCAACCCCATTACCCTGAAGATTGTACAACTTAATGATGATGACAGAATCTATCACAGCAACTACAGCAAAGCTTTATCATCATTATGTTGATATGAAAAACAGTAGAGTATCTCACACACCTCTCTACCAAAACTGTGCATGTTCCTATCCAAGCAGATTAGCCCCAAGTATTCAGAGAAGGGATGATGTTTGCTGATGAAAGTGTGATTTTAGAAATTTTTTAACTCTCTCTGTGAACAGAATTCCTCTTAACAATAGCAGGACCTGCTTATACGTCACAGAATGAAACCGTGGCACACATTATCTTGTATTTATAAATATTTGATTATTGATTCCAGAGCAACAGTATTATATTTAAGAGGGTGTTATAAGGGCCATACTGTGCCAATCCATGTGAGATTTAGAGTGTTACCTTCCTCTCACCAGCAGTCTGAGCATTTAGCTCAAGCTGTGCATACCTCCTTGTGACAAAGCCCAAAGGTGAAATTTCTCTACCAGACTCTAGAAACGGGCATCACATAAATATGTGATTGTCTTTGTATGGGTTATGTCTTTATTATAAATGATTCTCTGAACAGAGCCAATACCCACCAGCTCTGACACAGATCCACCAAGGCCAAGCTCATCAGTGATGATGGTAGCACCTCTGGGGTAATGTAGTTAGCAACAGCCAGAGAGAGGAGTGAGAATATGTGAGATAAACAGTTCTGTGGACATCAAGTCTGGTGAAGGAGGAGAAGGAGGAGCAGTTGTTCCAGGCACCAGAGCAGATTCCCCTGCAGCTCTTGGTGAGGCAGCTGTGCCCCTCATGCCCCCATAGAGGTTCAGAGAGGAGCAGACATCCACTTGCAGCCTGTGGAGGACCCCACACTGGAGCAGGGGATGCCCAAAAGAGGCTGTGACTTTGTGGGAAGCCCGCACAAGAGAAGGGTCCTGGCAGGACCTGTGTCTTTTCAGAGAGAGAAGTCCACACTGCAGCAAGATTTCTGTCAGGAACCCATGGGGGATCCACACTGGAGCAGCCAGTTCCTAAAGGACTACATCCCATGGAAGGGACTCACACTGGAGCACTTCATGGAGAACTGTAGCCCATGGGAAGGACTCATGTTGGAGAAGTTTGTAGGGAACTGTCTCCTGTGGGAGGGACCCCATGCTGGAGGAGGAGGAGATTGTGAGTAGTCCTTGCCCTGAGGAGGAAGGAGTGCCAGAGACAAACTGTGACAAAGTGACCACAGTCCCCATTCCCCTTCATTCTGTGCCACTGGGATGGAGGAGGTAGAGAAAATTACGAATTAAGCCTGGGAAGAAAGAAGAGTCATAAAGCATTCACATTCATCTTCCAGAGCAAGAAGATCTACTTCTAAGGAACTAGAAGTGAATATAGAAGTAGAGAACAAATCTTTAGTTTTCCTTAGCTTCCATGCTTGCCATTTGCTTTTGGTTTATTAAACTGCCTTTATCTTGACCCACAATTTTGTTCATCTCAGTTTCTCACCCCCCCCACATGCTGCTGAGGAGGGAAGCGATAGAGCAGTTTGGTGTACACCTGGCATCCAGCCAATGTCAACTAACCACAGCATACTAATATTTTGATGAGATAGTTCCTACTCTTTGGGACTGACTCATTTTTCAATGAGTGATGAAAAGAAAATTCTATGATATAGTTTTAAAGAAGCATTAATGAAGTATTGCATAACTCTTATCCTCTTATCCTCAAACACACACAAGCTACCTCACACATTACAGAAATTTAAGTATCTCGGTGTTATGAGATACAGTTTTGGTCATAGCAATCTCTTTTTACTATATTTTTTTGCAATTACACATTTTCTAAGCTTATTTTAGTCCCTTCCTTCAGGTAAACAGTAGTACTCAGTAAATATTACAACACTTTCTAGTTTTGAAGTCCAAGAGGTTGAAGAACACACTTTCAATTAGGAGGAGAAAAAGAATAAAACTAAAATAGCTTTTAAAGACTTCAGGACATACTTCCTCATGTACCAAGAGATTATTCTGCCCCTTGCATGTTTGATGCAGCCTCCTGCCATATCAGACAAAAGTACTGCTCTCAACTGAATCCCGTGGAGCTGGAGTGTAGCTTAGATACACAGACAATGCTGGATTTCATAAGATCCAGGGATTTTCTTCCCCTTCTTCTCCCGGTGTGTGCCAGTGGTCCCCTGCTTCCTGTCTCCAGCTGATAGTAGTGGGATGGTGGAGGGTCAGGGAGAAGGGAGGGGGTGGCTGGGGCGGGGGCTGGCAGTGTCTGACGAATGAAAGAGACGATGCCGCACACCACCTATGTAAACAGAAATAGGCGCTGGGCTGATGGAGCACAGAGATATGACCCTGCCCATAGAGCCGCTGAGTCTAGACTCCAGATGTGCTCTCACTGTTACCAGGCCAATTCAGATCCAACTGGTAAATATTTCTACCAGATGACAGTGGGCTCAGTTACAGAAATGAGGACAAAGGACAAAAATAGGCAGAAAATGAGTGCTGGGCATTATTGCTGCTTAGAAAAATATTCTGCATAGTTTTGGAGATGTTAAGGGGCAATTATTTAAATAGATCATATACATTCTTTTATTTTCTTACCATGTTCAGCTGAAAAAGTTCCAAGTCAAACTGAAAGCTATTTAGGCAAATTAGTCACTTAAAATGAACTGAAACAGAGGTCTGTAAAGGATAAAATAAAATTTATACTAGGACTTTACCATGTGGACATAAAGAAATGAGGAAAAACCATAGTGTTGATAACCTCAGGCTGGTAAATACCAATTTATTGGGAAGTGAGTGCTATGTGATTTATTTACTGAAATGAGTGATTATGGAACAAGGACACTCTACAGAAACAAATTCAGGACAGAAACCCCTGTCTTCTGGTGTTTCATCACCCCATATGTAAGATTGTGACTCCTGGCCCATGTGGTGTTCAGAACGTCGTAAAGTGTGTTAATTAAGCAGCAACCAAGCACCGCTGATGAAATCAAGGCTCTGACAGGATTTGGTATGTTACTGCTTTACATCTGTCTCAGAAAACTAGAGTGAAAAACAGAGATCTGCTCTGATCTGGCTCTCTTCTTCTGCCTTTTTCTTCATATATGGTATCATGCCACAGAACCACAGGTTAAAGATTTTTCTTTGCAGAGAGTTGCAGTTCTAGACAGTATATGCTAAGGGACTGTAGGCACAGGAGAATATTATCTATATCCTTTATGAAGACATTTGCAATTTGCACAGATATTATAAGGTCCTCTGTTTGAGTCCCACTGTTGCAAGATGACTGCCAAAAAGTGATTTCAGCAGGAGATGTGGCAGAAGAAGACACATGGCTTTAAATGGTCTCTTTCACTAATTGACAGAAGTAGGAGTCCTGCTTTCCACACTTTGGTTGAGCCTTCCTGAGATTGTCTGGCAGATAAGCAGGACAAAAGTCATAGTACATCAATGCAGGTAAGATATAGAGTTTCAAATATAAAAGGAAATTAATAAACAAAATTGATTCTTACATTTTCTTTCATAAAAGCAGAAGGTTCTATGAATGTTTTTAGATTGTTCTGTAAACCATTTATCAGACTAAAGATATCTCTTTGCATGTCTCATACTGTATGTGTTGGTGAGAAATATACAACCTCAGCCTTGCAAGAGTATTTTAGGAGTGTTTTGTCCTCACTCCAGTAATTGGTAGCCAAATACTTTAATGACACATATATATGGGCATGCAAAAAGCATCCAGATCAACAGAGATTGGAGCCATGATATCTATAAAAGCAAAGTCAGAAATGGCTTAGCTATTAAAATGATCACATTAAACAAGTAATACCTTGGTTCCTCACTTTGGACTCATAAACCAGCAGCAGGAGCTTTGAACTGAAGAAGAAAGGCTCTCTAATCTAAATGTTCTTTGAGAAGACCTTTTAAATAGTTAACCTTCTAGTTATGTTATAACTGCAACTTTTTCTGTGCACACCTGGGAAGTGATTACTTTGTGTTCAAGAGACAGAGTGGATTTACTTACTAATTGGCTCTCCTTGCACTGTGTTCCTTTGCTTTTTCTCTTCCCTCTCATCTTCCCTTTGTGTTTGAGGAGCTCTAGCCAAATGTTAAATATTCCTGAGGAGAAGTTTGCAAGCAATGGTACAAAATGGTTTGGCTGAATACTCAGAGAATATCAGTATATACTCTCTGGTGAGCAGTAGTGTACTGTGAAATTGCTACATTTAATTGGGTTACAGCTGCTGATCATTTTGTGCAGCTATACTGGGGATTTACTAACAGATTATCTCACTTAACACAGTTTTTTTCCTCATACCTTTTCACCCATATCCAAAGGAAACAAAAGTACAAGACAGACTATGTGAATCTAGACAGGCAAGACACTGAAACTCTATCTTTGTACAAAAACACAGTGCTTCATCCTACCAGAGGGAACACATTCTTAGCATTTATACACCTAATGGATTGACACCAAGCTTCACAGTACCAAAAATAAACAATTAAAAAATGAAACAAATTAGACATATAAGGTATAAGGACAGAGAAGACACAATACAAAGTTCCGATTTTGGCAGAGAATAAAGAACATTCAGCAGACCCTACAAGAGAAGAAAAAAAAAAAGGTCTTTTGGTTTCTTTCACCCGAGGATGCCTTCTCTTCCACCACTGGGTGTTCTCAACAGGAGTGACATCTAAGAATTGACCCTGCTCTCCACTCCTTTCTCTCCTGACAAGAGCTTTTTAAACAGTGGGGAGCTCTTTGATCTGCTGGCTTCCTGTAGCTATTCACACCATGGCTATCAACAGCTCCACCTCTCTGACCAGGTCAATGAACATACTTAAAGCAATATCACATAGTACTGCCTACAGAATATTAAAATATACTAAGTGTTCACCTTCCACAACCTGTCTCTCAGAAAATCTGCTGACTACTCAGCCTTCCTCCCATGAATTAATTGTCTATTTTTGGCTGACTGGGAGTAGGTGAGGACCTCCATTTCCCAAGAGTATCAAGCTCTAAGAATGGAATGACACATCCCATGTTTTATTTATTAAGGGAAATGTTAAATGTTTTCAGCATCAAGATTAATTATCCCAGAGTTGTACACAAACATTTTTAATCTAGAACAAAATGCCTGGAAATTGAAGGATGAGAGAAATAGAGATAGAAACTCGTGAGATAATATAAAGCTGAGAATGGAAAACAATTGACATTTTCATGTACCATTAACATCTTCCCAAAATACCCAAATTGCCACAAAGGTTTCAAATACAGTTACATCAAAAAGAGGTTATAATGAGATAAATATTTATTTCAAGACAATTCTAATCTAGTATCTGAAGGAAGTAGATTTTGTTGGAAGATACTATGGATAACTGTGATGAAACAAATTTTTAGAAAACTGCCTGAAATAAACTAATCAATTTCTTCAGTGCTGCACATAAATATTTGTTTGCCAATACAAATGCATTTTTATATACACACATATTGTCTAAAGATATTATCTAGACTATATAAAAGAACTATATCATATATATCATGATCTCTCCCATCTTTTCCCTTTCCCTTTCCCTTTCCCTTTCCCTTTCCCTTTCCCTTTCCCTTTCCCTTTCCCTTTCCCTTTCCCTTTCCCTATTTTATTTATTTTTAATCAGTCTCACAGGTCTTTATTTGTACTTTTAGACCCAAAATCTCTTTAGACATCCAGTTGCGTGCTCATGTACAACATTTAGCTCAATGTTCCTAGCCTGTGTATTGCTTCATTTTTGTTTAAAAGTTTCCTCCCAGCCTTTGGTCACTTTTGCAATAGGATATTAGAAGGAAAATCACAAAATAATAGTGTGCTTAAGTTTGGGGAGGGGAGAAATGTGTGTATTATTTTATCCAGACCAAAAAAAAAAAAAAAAAAAAGTGGAAAAAAAAATGAATAGACATTTATTTTAGCTTATTTTTCTTTGCAAATAAAACCTGTCACAGTAGTACTGCATAAGATAATACACTTTTTTTTTCTTTTTTTTTTTAATGGCTAAGACATCTTTTGATTCTTTTTAGAACAGTTGCATTTTCCATGGATTAAAAATGGTTGAGAATGGCTGTTCCAGAAAATCCCCATCAGAATGATGGGTAGGTACAATATAAGGTAATTAATGGCTATATTCATCAGATGGTTAGTATGCAAGGGAGAAAGCCTAAATCAGAAAGTCAGTTAATTTGCAAGGGAAAATAAGACTTCAGAAAGTGCAGAATTTCCAGAGTCAAAACAAAGAGGCCAAGACACCAACAGGAGTATTTAGAATGGGCCCACACAGGAAGTTTCTGAGCAGAAGACAGGAAGAGTTGGGAATTCAGTCATTCCTAGTGGAAGTCAGGAGAGAGTTTGGGTTGACTGAGGAGCCAGCCAAATTCACAATGAGTTATCCTGGTTCAGAGATAAATCTCTAATTCTGGAGAAAGCTCAAGAGGGAAAAAGATCCTGATCTTCAAAAAGTCTCCAGGAAGACTTGAACACAAACCTGAGGAATGATCCAGACTGTGAAATTGTTGGCTTATTGCAGGGAAATGAGGATAGGAACTGTATTTTTTGCTCCTATTTTCTGAGCTTCTTTTACTAAAACATTACAGTTTTATCCTTATTTTTCAATTTGCCAGCAATGTTTAGAAAACAGGACACAGGTCTGAATGGGTGGATCTACACTTACAAATTATGCAGTGCTTTCCAAAATCTGACAGCTGGTAACTTACACTGCTAAATAGCTGCAATGATCCCAGTACATTACTAGTCCCATCCAAGAGACTGCCTGGGTGTGGTGTAAGAGCAAGAATGGACCAAACACCCAGTATGTTAGAGGGGCCATCCTGTTTGGAAGGCAGGACACTTGGACAGTGTGAACACTAATCAATTCATTCCAATTTGCCTCAGTGCCAGTGAATCACACGACTGATTTGCTCACATAGATAGAGACTCTGTCTATATATGTGCTGTCTTTATCATGGAGTCCCAAAAAGGCAAATCATAAACTGGCAATATCAGTCCATTTAGTAGGATTATTGAAACTATATGAGAACTGCAAAAAGTGTGATTTTTTTTTTTCAGGGCTGAAATATCAGAATCACAAGAAAGAGATCCTTGACTGTTGACATTTTCACTCAAATCAATTTTAGAGAATCAGAGAGTAAATGAGGTCAGAAGGCCTCTTTGGATATTGACTAGTCTAGTCAAGGAGAATCAAGGAGAGCAGGCTGCCCAGGACCATGTCCAGTCAATTTTTAATAACTCCAAGGAGAGATATTGTGCAAATTCTTTGGGTCACCTGTTTCACTGCTCAGAAATCATTACAGTAAAAGAGCTTTTCTAATGTTTAAATTGAATTTCCTTTATTTTGGTTTTTGCCTACAGCTTCTCATCCTTTAACAGGATACCACTGAGAAGTTCCTGGCTCCAGCTATCTTAGTCTCTCTTCATTCAACAGATACTCCAACTGCTTCACCCTGTTCATTCCCTTTACTGGACTCACTCCAATATTTCCATATCTTTGCTGGGGAGCCCAGCAATGGACCCAGCACTTCAGTAATGTTTCACCAGGGCAGAGGAGAAGGGAAGGATCACTTCCCTCAAACTTCTGGCAAAACATCAAAAGAGGAAAAAATAATATTCCAGAAAAATTATCTAGTGATTTCTAGATCCTTCCACAGAATTACATCAAAGTGGAAAAAAGTATTAATTCAGTTTGCTTCTAAATCAACTTTATGGCCTCTTGTGACTTTTTAAAGTGTGGTTTTTTTCTGCTTTTGCACCTGAGATAGATATCCTCATTAGATATCCTACATTCTCATTATAAGAAAAGAATACATAGATATAAAATTATACATAAGAGTGAATAAATTTGTGTATTGATAAAATTATGCTAGTAAAGAAAGAGGATGGAAACTGGTGAAGAGCTTTTCCAAGGGAGAACTCATGTGAAATTACACTCCCACTTTTCTAGCAAACTAGTCTATACAAATCATGGAAACAAATTATTAATATTTACTACTACACTGCCTGTAATAGCCTCAAGCTATGTTAACCTTGATTAGGACTTGCATACTTAAAACATGGTTTGGACTGAATTAAGTGGTATTTTGGCATGGTTTTGATTCATCTTTTCAGTTACTGTTGAAGAAAGACACAGGAGGATGATCAGGATTTTTGAAGTATTTTTAAGCAAGTACATGGATTGCCTCTAGCAGTGTTTGGAGTCATTTAGAAAAAATCTGAGGGCTAAAAATCTGGTGCACTGACAACACCCATTTCCTCTCAACATTCAATTTGGTACATTTCATTAATAATATCAAACTAACGTATTATCATTAGCACAGTGTAACTGGAAGATAATTATCCCTGGATGCCATGCTTGCAAGTCTCATTCATTACCACAGTGATCCCATGGTGTGTCCTGCAGCCCTCATAACCACATAGAACAGATGATAAGATCTGCATAGAAGTCACAATGACTGTTTTCCATCAGATTTCATATTTTCTAGACTCCAAGTATGGATAGCAGGGGAATATGGTGTGCTCACAGGTCTCACCTGGTAGGAAATCATAATGCAAAGGGAACATGACTCCAGCCCTCAGAGCTGAGAACTGCAAATATAACTCAACATGTGCAACACAAGCAACAGCAGACCATTAAACCCTTATGCTCATTTGTCAAAATATTCTAATTTGGCTGTGCTGCAATACTCAGGATTTCACTGGCAGAGATATAAGTCCTTCCTAAATCTACCATCAGTACTTCTCCATCACAAGCAGATTTCCTGAAGGGAGGACAGGGAAGAAGGTAAGATGTATAGGACTGCAAACACCACAGCGTGTCTCTCCCAGTGCAGTGCACTCAGACCAGGGCAATGCTTCAGACACTTTGCAGTAAACAAAACACAGCCAAAGACATCATGCATCATTTTAAGCGCTGGCACATCCCTGGAATGCGCTTGATCCATGCCTAGCTGGCAACTCCTTTAGGAAACCTCCAGCCATGGCTTAGTGCCAGAGGTTATTGTCAGGAGACAGTCCAGCCAAGACTAGAGAGTCCAGCAATAGGAACACCAGCTCTGGTCATGCTTTACATCCTAGTACAGACACAGAAATCCTAGCAACATCCAGTCTTGTTCCAGACATTTGCATAAAAGAAAGTTTATATAAAATAGCCCCTCCCACAAGCCACTGTTGATAAAACAGAAAATTGTGGGAAAGGATTGCGAGATACATGCCATTAACTTTTTTTTCCTTAGTCCACTGTTTCTGTGGTTCTGTGCAGTACTTAGCCCAAGCTGTACATGGCCCTAATTTGGGGATTTTGGAGGCTCCAGTAAAAATCACACACTCTTTATTTTGTTCTCTAGTTTAATTACAGTGTATTTCAGGTGGCTAAGAGTCTGCAACTTTCAAGACTTTTTCCTTCTGGAAGCCAAACTGATATACAGGTGACTAAAGGCACTATAGTAGATTATTGATTTTTCCTAAGACGCTCTCCCAGCTTCTCATGCAAATTAAGAGAAAAATTGAGCAACCTGGTCTACTAGTATGTGTCCTTGCTCATGGCAGAGGGATTGCAGCTAGATGGTTTTTTTTTAATCCAAACCATGTTATGATTTTACGAAAAATGAAGCTTTATTGTGTGTAATGTTTTGATTAGCTGATATCTCCTAGAGTAAAATACGAATCCTCTACAGTTTCGCTAAAGTCTTGAGAAATATAACAGCTATAGGTTTATCTGCTCAGCCTGGGTTGCAGTTATGGCTAGGGTTAGGGATCAAAAAAACCACAAAGCCTAGAGGTCCAGGGACTCTGCAGCTATAATAGGCATGCCATGGGGAACACACGACTGTTATAACAATGGCTCCACACGTTTCTGCTTGGCTCCAGCCTTACCCATATTCACACTGTACAGCTATGCCTAGGGTTACTCTTAGGCCTAGGGTTAGGCTTACACCTAGGGTGAGGGTTCAGAAAACCAGAAGGGCTAGAGCTGCAACGACTCTGCAGCTTCAAATGTAATGCCAGTGGGAAAACCAGATTGCCGAAACATGGCTCATTCCACACCTATATTCATGCCTACAGTCTCACCCCCATACACGCTAAAGTACTCAGCCTAGGGTTAGGGCTTCAGGAAGGGCTAGGGTAATGCTAGGATTGGGGTTACAGGTAATGCTAGGCTTAGGGTTAGGCCTAGGGTTAGGGTTCTGATAAACACAAAGCCCAGAGTTCTAGGGACACTGCAGCTACAAATGGCATGTCAAGTAGAACACAGGGCTGCAAACATGGCTCCCTACACACATTTCTATTTATCTCCAGACTGAAACCCATACAAGCCTAACTGAACAGACTAGGGTTAGGGTTACTGCTAGGGTTAGCGTCATGCTTAGGGTTTGAGTTCAGAAAACCACATAGCCTAGAGCTCCAGAGACTCTGCATCTTCAAAAGGCACACCAAGAGGAACACAGGGCTGCCACAACATGGCTCCCTCCACACATTCCTCCTTGGCTCCAGCCTCACTCCAATCCAGGTTCAACTGTTCACTCTAGGGTTAGGGTTATGGCCAGATTAGGGGTATACCTACAGATGGAGCCAAGGAGAAATGTGGCGAGGGAGCCATTGTTATGGCAGCCATGTGCTCCCGCTGGCATGCCTTCAGTAGATGCACAGTCTCTGGAGGTGTGAGCTTTGTGGTTTTCTGAACCCTAACCTCGGCATAACCCTAACCCTAGCAGTAACTTGAATGCTAGGCTGAGCAGATAAACCTGCATGGGTGTGAGGATGCAGCCACACAGAAATGTGTAGAGGGAGCCATGTTGTGCCAGGCCTGCATTCTCATTGAATGCCTTTTGTAGTTACAGAGTCTGTGCAGCTGTGGGATCTGTGGCTATCTGGAACCTAAACCTAGGTGTAACCCTAACCCGAGCCATAACCCTCACCATGGGCTAAGCAAGTAAACTTGTATGGGGCTGAGGCCTGAGGGAAGCAGAAGTGTGTGAAAGGAGCCATATTGTGGCAGACCTGTGTCCCCCTTGGCATGAATTTTGAAGCTACAGACTCCCTGAACGCCTGGGATTTGGGTTTTCTGTGCCCTAACCCTAGCCGTAACCCTAACCCTACCTGAAGCCCTAACCCTAGGCTGAGTACTTTAGCGTGTATGGGAGAGAGCCCAGAGGATGAATATAGGTGTGGAATGAGCCATGTCTTGGCAATCTGGTTTTCTCATTGGCATTGCATTTGAAGCTGCAGAGTCGTTTCTGCTCTAGCCCTTCTGAGTACTTAAGCCTGTATGGGGGTGACATTGGAGGCAAGAGCATAGGTGTGGAAGGAGCCATGTTTTGGCAGTCCAGTGTTCCCACTGGAGTGCCATTTGTAGTTGCAGAGTTGTTGCAGCTCTAGCCTTTGTGGTTTTCTGAACCCTCACCCCAGGTATAACCCTTCCCCAGGCTGAGCGTTTAAACCTGTATGGGGATGAGGCTGGGGCCACGGAGAAAGGTGTGGAGGTAGCCACGTTGTGGCAGTCCTGTGTTCTTCTTGGTGTGCCTTTTGAAGCTGCAGAGTCTCTGGAGCTCTAGGCTTTATGGCTTTCTGAACTCAAACCCTAGGCTTAACCCTAATCCTAGAAGTAACCCTAATCTTAGGCTGTTCAGTTAGGCTTGTATGGCTTTCAGTCTGGAGATAAATAGAAATGTGTGGAGGGAGCCATGTTTTTGCAGTCCATCGTTCTCCTTGGCATGCCATTTGCAGCTGTAGTGTCCCTAGAACTCTGGGCTTTGTGTTTATCAAAACTACAACTGTAGATTTAACCCTAGCCAGAGCAGTTAAAACTGTAATTCAGTTCTAAGTCATACTGATAGGTTTATCTCTTTCAAGAGTGGATTTTTTCACAGGACTGTTCTACAAAACAGATAAAGTACCTTTCTCTCTCTCACTTCCCCATCAACTTTCCTTTAGTTTTGCTCAAAATTTTTCATGTCATCTGTCCTCAGGAAAAACTTAATTACATAGCAATTGAAAGTCCATTTTATAATTCATCTTTATAAAAAGAAAAATTTAATTCATTTGCACAGGGAATGTCATGGAATTTTGCTGAAAGATTAGCAGAGAAAATTACATGGAAATTGCAAGACCAGCCATTTAGCAACTGACTAGTCTAACCAGTCTTGACACCCAAAGTGATCTGGATGTAATCTGTGGATCTATTATGTCATGCACAATGTTCCTTCTGCCTTTGGTAATCATTTATATATTGTGATCAAGAAACTCTGATAGAAGCTGGACACCCCTGTGTTAGGCCTGTGTGCAAACATCCAGATGCCAAAACTGCTACATAGATGCAGAAAAGAGAACAAAATATTAGACTAACATAAGTATTCATTCCAAAGGGATGTTTTCTGAAGTGGGATCTTTTGTCAAGCTGAGGAGTGGTCTCCAGCTGGCCATTTTCTACATCAGTGCTACATCCAGGGTAGAGACTGCCTTCTGAGTGCAATTTGAAAGTGCTTCAAACAGATTTCAGTGAGCTAGAGGACGACTCTAGCTCACTGAATTGTCATTTCCATTGCAGCAGTATCTGGATAATGCATTCATATACATAGGCACAGTAAAAAACACTAATCACTTCCTGTTCCATAAGTTTATAGTTACCAGTGAATAACTGATACTAATTACTAAGCACTCAAAATCATAGTTAGAAGAAGTGGAACTTTGGGAAAAAAATAAATCGACCATGTGTTCAAGTCTGTTTCACAAAAAAATGGACTTATTTCCAGTCAAGTATGACTAAAAGCCCTAAGTTGTTGCATCTATTTTATGAAGACAGGTTTCTTCAGTGACGTAAAGCTTCTGGTAAAAAATGTAACTTCAGTTGCAGACTAATATAAAATTGAACCTGCAACATAATTCTCTGTATAAGAAGAACTTCCCTCTCACTCTTTTTCCATTAAATCATTTAGGACAGAGATCAGATAAAGTGTAGTCTTATGGAGGACAGCACTTTACTCTCTTATACTGAAAGTAACACTGAAGCACTAAAGCACTATCTTCCACATGATGTGCATTCATTGGAATTATTTGATACAGATTCATTGATTAAAAACACATGTAAACCCATTTCACATCCAGTATGCTGTTGCATACAACCCACGAACAGACTTAACATCTGTTTTTGCAACCTGCATTTTGGTCTAGTTTTGTGCATGTGCATCATTAACAAATCTACAATATCAGTTTCCTGATCTGTGTACTGTTAAACAGTTCAGAAGAACGTTGGCTTTGAAATTTACAATTGCAAAAACTATCACTTCCAGAAGCCCATAGGCAAAAACTCTGTTCCTCTTTGGCTTTACAGACTGAACATTTCCTGCTACATTCAAGAAACACTGAGTCTGGTAGGGTGTGGTGCACAGTTAGGCACACTGTTTTGTTAAAATAATTGTCTAGTGTCCGTCAAATAAAACATAAAATTAAAATCATACCTTCAGACCTAATGGAACCAGTGGCTTTTATAATAATAAATACATTTACAAAAAAAAAAAAATCCTCAGAAACTGATTTCTGGGGTTTTTGTCTTGGTTGGGGTTTTTTTGTTGTTTTATTTTGGTGGAGTTTTGGGTTTGGGTTTTTTTTTTTTTGCTGTTGTTGGTTTGGTTTGGGGTTTCTTCTGACCATCCTTCCTTCCCCAATCTATTGTAGAGAATGGAAACAATGATTGCTACATAAAAGTATCTGCTAAAAATCTGAGCTCTCAAAAAATATAGGCAGTCTCTAAATCCTTAAGGTCTGTCTCATGTTTTCTTCAATAGTTTCCTGCTTTTTTTTTCATTTTATCTGAGACTTGGAACAGAACTTTGTGGAGTGGAGAACAAGTCAATTCATGTAAACCTGTGTGGGACCTCCTATTTTTCTGTGCAGAGTACTAGCTTAGAGTAAAATCCACGTGCATTACTTTTTCCTCTGTAAGCGTTGTTTTCATAGTCATGCAGCTGCAGTGCATCAACTCAAATTTCTGCATAGTCATCAAGAAAAACTGGAGTTGCACCACTCAGGGAACCTGTATAACTCACACACTCCTCCCATTACGCAAATCTCCAAACTATTGAATGAGTATAAATTTTGAAGTCACAGGGATCAAAGAAAGACAAAATATCAAAGGCATCTAGGACACATAAAAGTTAGCATCATGGTCTTCAGCTTTGTCTCCAAAAAGGTCAGTAAGATACCAGTTTTCCCAATCTGTCTGAGTGGTGGGCATGTAGATGATTACAATATATTTCTCCTTTTATTGACTAATGGGAATACTTAGGCAATTGCTAAGGGGGCACTGTCAATGTTTTAGGTGCAGATTAGGTGCATTGGTCCAGCCTGGAGCTATTTCCTCCTTATTATTGTTCCGGTAACCCTTATATTTTCAACATTATTTTTAATGGCATTTCATTGCAGTATTTCATTAATGTATTTTCCTCAGCTTTTCACTGTAATCTTATGAAATAATAATATCTTGCAATAATATGAAAAGAAAGAGAACCAAGATGTAATGCCAGCGCAAACCAACAAAAAATATTCACTGCACCGTCAAAGGATCTGATGTCTCCTTGTTCCAGGGCATGCTTTCAGTGGAATGGGAAGATTGAAAACGGAAAATAAATGGATGAAGGTAGATCACCACAGGAAAAGGAAATAATTAGAAGTAATTAAAAAAATGAAGATGGAAGTCACCCTCTATATAAAGCCAATGGAGAAAAACAGAAGGAGAAAGAAAGAATCACAAGAGGGATGAACTTTTCATCCAGATATTTTTTTATTCTCTGTATACAACTATATAAGTGTTTACAGGACATAATATAGGCCTAAATACTCTTGTTCCCTTTGCTTAATATTCATTATTCAAATAAAAGTTTTTAAAACCCTTTAAAACAAAGATCATCATACTTCTACTAACCTTTTCCTCTTTGGCATCTTCACATGGGGAACATTTTAAAATTATTCTTTGTATAGATTATGTCTCTGCAAGGCACTTCTGGACTTCTCCATGCAGTGGAGACGTGATTCTTCAGCAGTCTTTCAGCAGTCTGCATCTCTCAAATGTGCCTGGAGCAGAGGAGGGAGAAACAATATTTGCTTGAACACCTCTCAAAGAGGGAAGGCTAAAGCTCAAAATGGAAAGATGGAATTATTTCTCTGGGGACACACCCATTTTTTCTTTGAGGAAGTTGTTCCCATATTACTATGATTTGCAATGCCGACTGTGCTGCTACAGATACTACTGAGAGAAATCATTATGAAAGGTCTCCAGCCCTAATATATCTTATATTTTAGCATTAGCTGTGCAAGTCACTCCATGACTAGTTCTTATCCCAGGTGCACTTCTGTCTGTAGCAAGAAAGCTGCAATTCAGCTTGCAGTAAATATAAACCACTATAATAGGTTGATTTTGAAATTTTCACTTTAGATGTAATTTATAAGGATTAGATGCTATACATCATGGTTCATAGAAACAATATAGAAAAGGCAATTATTAGAACTAATTAAAAATTCACACATCTGGGACTATGGAAAAACACTTCAAAATAACTATTTATCTACCCAAATTGATATCAGACACAGTGAGAGTACAAGAAAGACAGATGGATGCTGTGTTTCTGGGAACATATACACTGCTAGTGGGTAAAATTATTTTGCTCATATCTCTGTTTATAGTTGGAAAAAAACAGCCCTCAGGTTCCAATAGAGAATGACACAAAATGCAACTTGTGGAAATGTAACGTGTTGGTGCAATTGAGAAGACCTCACATATGTTGAATTCACTACAACATGGCATAAGCCACTCGGGGCATTTGCTTAACGCACTTAATTTAGCACAGTAATTGCTGTAGGAGAGCAAACAAATTGCCAAGCTATTTCTTAAACTGTGCTTAAGACTAGTTATTTTCCTTTCTTTTACCATGCCCTGTTTACTTTTTTTTTCTCTCTTATCGTTATTTTAAGGAAGTTTTTTGTGACTCTAGTAAAGTAAGTAGGCTTTGTGCTACACTCAGACATAGGAAAGTGCTCTTTTCTGACTATGGTTTCTCAGGTTCATGAAATTGACTGTATTGTAGTTTGAGTAATCCAACAGCTTTCCCACACAATTTTTTTCTAACATAAATTGTTTATTTGTTAAATTAAATCAGCAGATACAATTTCCTACCATGTTAGTCAAGCCAAAAGAAATGCTCTGAAGTAAAAAATTCTGAAGTTTATTTCATTAATATTTATCTCATGAAAACATTTGTCTAACAACTGAAAGTACTGAGTAGTTCTTCAAGTGCTTTATAAGAAGGATGAATATATCAAGTCACCTATTTGAGCTCTCTGCCTGATTTGTATATTATCAGTGTGATAAAAACACAAAAATAAGCCATGAGATAATATGGGTTTAACCATAATGGAAAAATAGAAAGTTCCTTCTCTAGAGTTGACAACCAAGGAAAAATAATACTAATACCTTAACTGAAGTAACAGAAAATAGGGGGATAAATAGAATTAGCCTATTAAGCTAGTCCTACATATACTTCATGGATTTCTTATATCTGTGATGTCTGCACAGGAACCATCTGCTTACTTCTCTTTACCATCAGTGTAGAGAGATGCATGTGAACTTTAGGATGAGATAATTCCATCTGATTCCCATCTGACTTGACTACTAAGTGTGTTAGGACTAGCTCAGACATAGTTTCTATGTGAGAAACACTAACATTTGAGCAGGTGTATCCCACTCAGGCTGCCAAATTATTCTAAAGTTTTTGTAGGTTCCTCGGCAGAGGAAGGTGGTTACTTTTTAGAGAGAAGTTTTGGAGGAGGACAAGGAAATTGTACTGATGAGGATTATGGTTTTTTGCCTCTATGTACAAGGAAGACTTTATGGAAAAAAGTGCACAAAAAAATTCAAACAAGGACAATACAAAGATTGACATCAACTGATAAGGCCAGAAATCAACTTTTCACCAGCAAATATGAATCAAACAGGAAGAAACTCTGAAGGGCTTGAAAGATCAATAAAGTGATTTAAAAGAAAAAGGGAAACCACTGAATTGATATAATTGACACAGTTAAATTGAAGTCAAGGATCTATGTACCTTCACAACAGAAGAGAGAGGATAGAAACAGAAGGGCAAAACTATGTCTCTGAAGTAAAGATATTATTAATTGAGATTAAAGATGTTGGAATTAATTAGGAATGAGGATGCAAGGAAAAGTACTTGTAAAAGGTTTTCCCAGTGAGGAACACTGAGAGAGAATATAGCTTACACACCTTCCAGATGTTCCAGGAAAGCATCCACAAGACCTAGAAATACCCCAGACAGCAGAACATGGAGAGAGGCCTAAGTGAAAAGCAGCACTGGATTATATCAGACACAAGCAGGATGATGTCACAGTGATGAAGAAAAGAAATATTATGGACAGTTAAGGAGTTAGAATTCATTTTTTTACTCAGACTGACCTTTAAAAACATATAGTGTAATAGTTGAGTATTTTCTGTTTGTAGAACAGGACAAAAATATGAAGGAGAGCTGTCCATGAGTCATCTGTATGTCTTATTCAGAGATACAATATAGAAGGAAAGAAGAATAAGGGAAAATGGTCTTTCTAGTAGGCAATCAGTAACAAGAAATTATAAAAGAAAAGACTTGAGGAATTATTAGAAATGGAAGAGGGAAAATTGATGTATGTTGACACCTCAAAAGCCAGTAGATGATGGAATTTTAAGAGAAGCATACTTGATGATATCAATGACATCTGATAAAAATTGATAGCACAGGGTATTGAGTATGTGATTTGGCTAACAAGAAAGCATTTGAAATTTTGCAAGAGCAATTTCAGCTGAATGAGATTGGTCTGTGCTGGGCTTGGGGAACAAAAATGGAGTGACAGGACACAGCATACACAGGAGTGAAATACAAAGTGGTGCAGTAACTGGAAAAGGAAATGGGGACACAAGTGAATTCTTTTGACTAGGAGATAGTTCCCAAGAAGAATAATAGAGGAGCCATCCCTACCTTTGTTTCATCAAGAGAACAGAGAAATTTCTGTTCCTCTATTCCTTTCTGGTCACTTGCTACCAAATTTCTTTAGTAAAAATCCCCATTTTGTTAGCCTTTCTGCTTTATTACACTGACATAGCTAAAGGACATCCCAGTACTTTGCTGTGGATTTTCAGCCCCTCCTCTCAGAGGAAGTGCAGGGCAGTAAGGTGCTTTTGCACACAGACTGCCCACTAGCACTTGCTAATAATTAAAGATGTCCCTCTTTGATTGGTTGTATGAATGTAACCTGTCCCTGTCCTCCTTGGAGCCAGCAGTGTCTATCCCGGTCAGCAAGCTTCTGGCTCTCTAGCCACAGATGGTCTCTCTGGTAGCATAGCTACTGACTCTGATTTTTATTGATCAGCAGCAAACAAACCTCGCTGTGCACACAAGCTCAACAGCTGCTATTTCTTGAGCAGTTCATAATTCATGCTTTCTAACTTACTTTACCTATAGCAAGCTAACAGATCTGCACTTAGCTTTTGTTGAAAGCAGAAGAGAGAGCAACAATACTGATGGCACTGGCAATGATGACAGGCAGACTTACATTATGTGAGTGGAAAGGTGGCAGTCACGCTGAGGTAAGACCAGGAGAGGGTCAAAGTCAATGAATGTTGAAATAGCCCCTCATACATGACCAGAGGCCAAAAAGGGAACAACAAGACTGAGTTATGGAAACAGCCCTTTCACAGGTGGGAGAGTTGTACCAAAGCCGGGGGTTGAACGAAGAGCTAAAAGAAGCAACAAATATTTGAGGCCTTAAATGGGTCATGAGTATGAATGTTAATGTTAATGTCAGCAATGGTGCAGAGAAATGAAGACTATGAAGGAAGAAAGAACAAAATTAAGTTGGCATGTAAATGGGTAGCATGAACAAAAGAAGAAGTATGGGTAGAGAACAAAAGGCATCAGCACGTTACAGGAGTGGAAACTAGAGTCAAACACAGAGAAGAGTATAAGGAAGGGGACTTGGTGATATAAACCATTAATAATGCATATCCTTCAGCAGTGTGTTTGGGCTTTGGGGTTTGTATAATACCATATTGAAACATAGTTTCATGTATGATGTTACTTTATGCTACTTGCATGATCTCAGTTCCCCTTCCAGGATATCAAGAAATAACATACCTTATTGTTTTCTGCCCTTCCACCATACACCGGCATGACTGCACATCCACTCCCTCTTTTTTGTTAGGCTCTTTGTGAGTCAAGCTTCTCTCTTTCTTTTTTCTTTCTCTTTCTTTATTTTAAATAAAGATTATAGATTTGTTATGTTTTCTGTCCCTGTATTTGTTTGCATGTTACCTCTCTGATGTCATTCTCTGCCCAGTGTTAACCCTCAGTATTCTTAAGTGTGTCTGTTCTATTAAAAAGTCTGAATCTGTCCCAGTTCAAGAGTGGTTGAAAATTATTATCATTCTGATGGCTGCTCAGTGTCCTTTTTGAAATGAACTGTGATCATGGTCCAACTCCTGGTGGATAGCTCACATCTCCCAAGCACTGTTACAGCTGGCACTAATTGGCACCCTCGTTCTCAGTCTTAGTAGGCAGGTTAAGCACCAGATTGTGCAATGAATTATTTTCTCACTCCTGGGTGTAATCTACCTGTGTCCAAGTTGAAGTAGAATACAGAAGCAGCAAAGGAAAGCCCAAGTAATTACTGCTTTTGCTTTGCCATCACTGTGACTCAGGTGGACAGGGCTTCTCACATTTTGTAATCCTGGAGTCAAAAGTGAAACAAAGTCACTTTTGAGATGCCCTTGAAAAACTATTCCTGCTTTTATAAATCTTCAGTGAACGATAGCAATCTGAATGCTAACACAATAACAGGTTGGCAGAAATATTTTATTACCTTAATTGTGGATGAGAAGTGATTCTCCAAAAAAGAAAGAGGGAACTTGTCATCCCACGCTTCAGTGGGATTCTCAGACATATTCCATTAGAAGCTGAGTGCTATGAATGTCAGATGGTGGGTCCCCCAGGCTCCCTGGCAACCTGCATGCGACTAAGAAAGAGGCAACAGCTTGCTTCAAGTATCCTTCCTAGAGATGACATAGTTAGATAAACCCAACAGGGAGTATAGCACGTGGAGGGAGCAGTCTGGTAAGAGGAAACCATTCCCTGTGGGACTGGCTCCATATTGCCACATGAAATGTTCAAAACACTGCTAGCCAGGAAAGTTGAATTTATTGCTTAATGAGCAGAGGACCCGGAAAAGATCATTGACAACTGCAGTGTAAACACAGCCACTTAATAGGGTGTTACTGAATGCCAAGAGGAAATTAAAAAAATCTGTCCTACAAGCAGCACTTTCTACCATATAGAATAAGATTGGAATAAATAGAGAACACAGAAAGCAGCTGTAGAGAACAGATGAGATATTGGATATGGTGGGAAGAAGAGAAGAACTTGTATCCAGGGGGCACTTTTTAGATTGCATTGAGTATAACAGTTGTGTAAAAGAAAAGATGAAGGAAGGCAAGTTAGCACAACAGCAGCAGAGTGACAGAAGTAACGCAAAATGACACTGTGACATTATTAAGAAGCTCAGCAACACACTCAACCTCCATCACAATGTCATCAGGACAGATGGCAACAATTGGCAAAGACAAGGCACAGCATGTCTGGAAAGCAATAAGAGCCTATAGAAGAAAAGAAATAATATGAGCAGCTAAGGAAAACACAAGAGAATACTACAGATTTTTGTAGAGGTAAAACAACAATTTACCATCCACCCTATATATATTTGTCACAACTGCCTAGTATACATGACATAATTTCCCAATGTATCAAAGATTTGCAAAGAATCAAGGCTTTCACGGAACTCATCATTATAATTTATTATTCTTTTCAATACCTGTGAGACCTATTGTGAAAGACTGCATCATGCTAGGTACTTATCTAAATATGAATTAGAAAATAATCTCTGCAAAATGAGTTTACAATCAAAACACAGCATGAAACAAAGTATTTGGGTGCAGATGCAAGGAGGTGCAGATGCAAAGAGGTATAATGAAAATGGCTGGTCTTCTAGGAGTGTCAGCAAAGGTCAGAGAGAAATGACCTTCCTACAAAAGAGGAAAGTAAACCTATGGAGAATGTGGCAATATATTGGGTCATTAAAAAAAAAAAAAAAAAAAAAACAGGACAGTAACAACATACATGACGGATATAAATGTAAGAAATAATAAACCTCAGATAGGAAGTAGAAACTTTAGGAAAAAAAATGACAAATGTACAATTATACCTGTGTTGTCTAATAGTACAGTATCCAAGACCGGGAAAGCACTAAATAAACAAATTTTTGAGAAACAGACCTGTTCAGCCAGAGTGGTGTATGCCAAGCATACAAGGAAGCTTGTTCTTCCTGCACCAGGGTCTTCTCTCATGAAGTTCCCTCAGTATCACTGGGCAGCATCACAAAACATTGAGCCTCTATATGTTGAGCTCCCACTGGCTAACTGAGCTCCTGGAAAAAAGGTTCAAAAAAATCTTCATACAGTAGGGCAGTGGGTGCAAGAGGGTTGAAGAAAAAAATATTTTACTAGTCAATAGTTAGAATTACATGGCCTTTGGCTGGATACCTTTTGTCTGAGAAGGGCTATGCACATATTTTTTTCTTAGCAGAATTTCATATTATTTATTTTTTCCTCTTTATTTTTGCACAAAGACACATTTTGAACATGAGTTAAGAGAAATTTGCAGAAAGGTAGAGAGCAGCAATACATAGAAAAGGAATGTGAGAAGCCGTATGTGGCACCAGGCCCTGCTGTTCAATTCCATGTGTGTTGGGTATTTGTTTGACCCTTCCCAGCTGTTGTGTACTTCCTGATCCCCCGGATAATATGAGCCCCTTGCCTGATCAGCTTCCAGATGCTATACTGTTCCCAGTTCCTCCTGATCATAAGTCTCAACACCAACTCAGTTCCAGCTGCCATAACTCTCATCCTTCCTCACCAAAGAGCTCCCTACCCAACAGTTCCCCCAAATGTCATAACCTGCCTGACCCTCCCCAGCTGTTGCAATCCTCCTGATCCCACACTGTAAAACCTCTTTGATTTGTCCCCTTCCCAGCTGCTCTCCCCATTACCACTGAAGGCTGCAGTCCAGATCCTATCTCCTTGAAGCGTCCTACAAGTGCAAAAATTTACTATTATAGCTCACAGATTCTTTAGAGGATATGACTTTTCAGCCAGATTTTGGAAAAAAAAAACTCCTGCTGCAGTAGATTTACAGTGATAGAAACACCGACGTAATGTAGATTTATCAGCACCTGGAATATTTATAAAATTACATGCAATAATACATACTATTTTGAATAACACAAGATCAATATTGTATTTATTCCATGTTATATAGCCAATATTAAATGTTGTTATTAGAAGATTATATAGGCTACAGACATAAATAAATGAAATTTAATAATGAGCATAGTATAATGCAATCAATATCCTTAAAATTTACTCTTATGTATGGTAACTGAAATGAAACTGCACAGAAAACTGAAGCTCCCTTTACTTTACTTAAGGTCTGACCACCAAATCTAGGCCTCAGACATCTTTATCCCATTCTAACAGCATTGTCAAAATCTTCTTAATTTGTTTGAACTTTACATTGTAAAGCTGATGCAAAGAAACACTGGCATAAAGGGAATTCAGAGGTCCTCATAACTTAATATTGGGATATAGATTTTTTTTTTTTTTATGTACAGATTGTTACAAGTCAGGAAAAAGACAACTGATTTTTTCGTAAGAACTATTAAATTCATTATGGAGAAAAGCTCATTGTTTACATGATTTTGGCATCTCTTAAATATACATTAAAAGAATTTCAAGCCACAGTCTGATACTATTTCACTTGAATAGTTTTCTCCAGAATTGCTAAAGACTTCTCAATATACCAATTGTCATGGTTTTCTTCTAAAAGATTCAATTATTTATTTAGAAAGACAGGGGAAAAAACAAAACAAGACAAAATATGTAACTCAAAGTATCTATATTGAATATATGGAGAAAGGATCTGCCCTCCAATATGTCTAAGCCAACTGTACCCAAGGTCAATAGCAGCCAATATAATAATGTCTTCAGCTTTTCAATAGTGGGACTGTTCCACCTCTACCCACAATTTCCCTGTTGTCCCATATACACGGTTAAAGGTGCTTTGATAGTTCTATTAGCTGTCCTGCCATGTTTCCTCATTCCACATCCATTTTATGACCCTTAATCACAACGTTGGTTAGGTAGTTACCAGTGCCAGCTATGGTATTCCCAGCTGAGGATGTGATGATTCACTGCAAAGTGTGAGCCACAATAGTAGCTACAGGTATCAGGAACACCAGTTTAGATAAAGGAATAATGGATCAGTGCACAGTCTCACAAGCAGGTCTATGCTATCCACTAGACTTTATAGAGGTTATGGATTTGGCTACGTGGAGAAACTGATGCCTGAAACAATCACATTAGGTAGTTCTAGACATGAGGAACTTATAGATCTGAAAAACTGATTTTCTGTGATACAGAGGAAATGTAGCAATGTAACCTTTCAACATTTTGAAGAGATTCTTGTTTGGTTGTTTTTTTTAATTTTTAAAAGTACAGATTCGTTAGTGATGCTGCAGAGCAATTTCTATAAGTGGTAAATGACCATTTATGTCTTCTAAATAAGACAGTGGAATCAAAAACCCATGCCTTCGTACCCCTCTGTACATACTGGGTGGGAAGAAGTAAGAATAAATTTATCTCAGAATTGCTAAGAGTAATTGTATCTTCTAATTGTATCTTCTAATTCTAACACACATTTGGAAATGTGGGCTGTTAATCTCTTGACAGACATTTCTGAAATGCTTCCATTTCTGTACAGTCATCAGTATGACAAAGGTAAAAAAGCAAAACAGGAAACTGGAAAATAAAAATGGCAGCAAAATATTTTAAGTCAGACACACTTAGGTTTTCTTCAAAATTGACAAATTAATTTGTTACCTTATAATTCTGTATTTGTACCAAAGTACAAAATAACTTCAGCAAGGTTTTTTGTGTTTACTTTTTTTACTTTTTTAAAAAGCTATTCTAAAACAAATTATATTAATGATATTACAGAGTGAACAAGCTCATAAAGACAGAATGCCTCAGTGTCAATTTAGAGAGGCAAATATAGAGAAATGTGAAAAACAAGTAACACTTCTCTTTCAAGGAAACAGACTTTCAGATGCTTTTCCTCTATGCCAAATTAGAATTGAATGCTTTATACCTTATTCCCTAATAAGGACAAGGGTCAGTCATTAACTGGTTTCTTTTAGTCAGTCACCAGAGTAGCTTTTTAACATCTTCATTGTATAAGGACACAACTTCCAGTCAAAGTTCTCAGAAGAAAATATCTGACAAGGACAATGAAGAGCAGGCAAAAGGTGAGGGTGGAGAAGCAAAGAAGATGCATGCTTCACAGCTGGTAGGTTAAATGTCTGCCTCAGACTTGACAGCTGCTATTAGCAGCAGTCCTGTGGATGACATTTATATATATATGAGAGTCTGAGGGCAAGTGCAGTTCACAAATTCGGAACAAATGAAGAAAAATTAATATTTGAACAGGAATCAAAAAACCACCCATTCTCCTTTGTGTGTGTAAGAGAGAAAAAGAGAAATCTGTAGTAAATCATATCTCTATGCCTCAGTTTCCCATTCATAAAAGAAACAATTGGGCAATTTTCTTCCTATCACAGCATATATAATTCCTGTTGCACAAATATTTGTCATCACCTTTCTTAATGCATTTGTTCGGCATAAAAATGAAAATAATTGTTCATTTCATGAATAAAATGTGTTTTGTAGCATCATGTACTCCATTAATTTTAATATCAATTCCTAAATTTGAGTTACTGCTGAATACTTCTTTTCTAGATAAGTGCAACGCCTTTTATTTCTGTCCTTTTTTATCCCATATGTGTAGACTAGTTATATTGAATCCCTTGGGGCCAGAAGAGACCAGAAAGCCAGGCTGATTTGTTAGGGCCCAAGGCCTGGCCTCAGGCACAAGTATGTAGAGTCTGAGAGGTTCATTCTCACTCCTAGCACATATGTAATCTTTTTTTATTGTTAATGGAAGTGATGCACTTACACTGAAAGACCTGATATTTTGTTGTTTTTTCCATTAAGAATATCAGAAATAGAGAGCAGAATTATCCAACCAGGCAAGGAAATCTCTCCCCAGGGTGTGTTTTGCAGAGAAGTGATCTGGCATCCAACTTTTGAAATTAGAGCAGGGGTGTGTTCTTAAACTGAAATATGCTGGATGTATGTTATTAGTGAAAGCTTCTCCCAAAACCTGGAGCAGAGCCAATGGACCATTCAAAGAGAAACACACCAGCCAGGTCCTGGCACCATAGGTGATATTGACACAGTAAAGTCATTCACAAATGAGAGCAGGTAGTATAGATACTACATCTCAAGAGGAGTTGCTCTGAACTGGATTCTGCTCTGTTATGCTTAAGGATATATTTTCTGCAAAGGACATATATTCTCCAATTCTGATCATCCAGGTGAGGTTACTTTAAGCTTGCTGCCCAACTGAGGGAGTAAAAGGAAACAGGCTACCCAAAGTCACATTCAGAACTTGATCCACAACTCTTTAAAACTACCACATTCCTTTCAAATCAAATCCCTGATGTCTCATGGTACAAACACACATATTCCACTCCTGTAAAATTTAGTCAGAGGCCTATGCTTATCTTTGAAAAATATCCACAGCAGAGATATCAGGAGTGCTGCTGGCCCAGTTCAAATCATCCTAAAGTGCTTTCTGCTTCACACTCCCCTCTCCTATTTTAAGACAACCCAGTTCTGTACTTCATTGTTCAGCCATGAGACGAGGAAGAGGAAGATGAGCAGAGCACCAGTGCTAACCAGTGGCTCCCATGTGCATGCTGTGAGCAGAACAAGATCTTCCTGGGCTGGAAGGTGCTGCTCCACAGCACAACTTAGCTTGTAGCAGCTCATCCTGGACTAAAGGGGCTGTTTCCAGCTCACAAGCCTGCCAGATGGCTGTAGCTGCCTGGGCACCCTTACCATAAGATGGCTGGGACAGCGATGGCTCTGCTGGTGAGTCACTGCAGATGGGACAAATGGGAGCTGAGCAGGATGGCAACGCCACTGAAGGGAGGACTGCAGGCTTGGATCAACAGCTCTCAGCCAGCTGTCAGAGCACAAGCATTTATTGGGAGTGAAGGAAGGAAGGGAGGGGGAAGGAAGATTGTGGCTTGACTGAAAGGTGAGATTTTCTAAAGATTTCCATGGGAAATAGGATTCAGTAGTTTCATAAGTCCTTGGATGTAAAAATGATGATTTTTAAAAATTGTCTCACTGTTTCACTGACAGGATTTAAACAATTCAAGAGCACATGCAGAGATGACAAGGCAGGCAGAAGTGATGTATTTGTATACAAATGACCCTAAACTTTGTGGCTACATGAGAATTTCATCAATCTAACAAAGTATTGTAGAATAAAAGTCCAGCATTTTCTGGCAGCTAGTCCACAGAGAATAAATTGCATAAGTTATTTCTTTGTCCCTTCAGGATTCTGGAAAAAAGATGTTTACTAAAGAACAGGGTGGTTGTACCTGTGTTTGGAAATATTATTCATATTATTGTTAGCAATGTTGGTGTTACTGCTGTTGTCATTACTATTATTATTATTATTATTATTCAGATTTTTCCCTCAAAGTAAACCCCCCTCACATATAGATTATTAGACTGCATTTGGCCAACACTCTATCAGCTAGAAGAGCCTTCCTCCTTTGTATATTCAGAACAAGTTTCATGAGAAGTATCTCAGAAACATCTGCCTTCATTATAATTATATTTCTATTTCAGCTGCAGCAAGCTATTTACAGATGAGCCTGTTCATAAAGAGCTTTATAATTAAGCAAACAGAAATATCTTTTTATAGGATGCAGATCTAGGGGTGATAATCACACACAAAATACACAGCAATAGTTGCAAATAGAGTGTTTAATGCTAGTTATATAGTTAGTGATGTGCTCAATAAAGCCTGACATGTCTTTGTTCCTAAATGTAAGAAAATATGGTCTTTACTACACAACTGTGTAAACTGCCGTTTTCATATACAAAAGGCCATACATTTCAGGGGATATGGCTTGAAAACCCTCATGAAAACAAGCCCCCATGTCTCCAATGCAATATGTTTATCAAGCTCTTGGTGGAAAAAGGAGCTGACAGCATATATAGGAATTTTAGATATGTGAAATCTTCCTTATGCATGAACTGTGACCTGACATTTCCACTGATGGACACCAAAAGACAAAAAAGTAAAATGAGAAAGTATTGGCAGAAGGAAAAAAGACAATCTATTATTTACCAAAATTACTGTCTAAGGTCTTTTCACAGTGTATGTGCTCCAAAAATTCAACTTTATCTCTTCTGAAGAACATATTTGTCACTTACTTCTCTCAAGATTGCAAACTTGCTCTTTTGCAGCATTTTCTTGGAATTTTTATAACCATTTGTAGAGCAACAAGTGGGTTTGTAAACTGAACTGCTGTGATTCACCATATGAATCCCAAGTGTGAGCAACATGCCAAAGAAAACCACACAAAGATTAAATTAAACTATACATGACACCTCATTTTTCAAAAAAAGGCTTTATTTGTAGGAATTTTTATAGTGATTTTTTTTCATCCTCACATTTAAATCAGCCAAAATAGATGTCTGAAAGAAGACAGCAGAAAACAGGCCCCTAGATACAACCTAAGAAATAGCAATGAACAGAAGTGATGACTACAATAACACACTTGCTAAGATCTTTGCTAAATCGTGTGGAATCACTTTAATATATATATTCCAGGTAAACTAAATAGTTTAATTTGGTTTAGAAATGGCTTTATTTTTAAATCCTTGAACATAATATAAATATTCTAGTGAGATATTCCTAGAAGGATTTGAAAGAGTAATGTGTGGAAAATTTCAGTATTTATCAATATTCTTTAGGATAAGTTCTTACAAGTGTTATTCATGCTTTCTACTTCAAGCTAGTTGTGCACATTCATCAGGGGTACTTTGCCTTCCTGGAGCATGTCTCCTTTGTTGACTACACAGACCAAGGCACAGAGCTACAAGGGTGCAATGAAATACTCTTACATTCAACTGCACCATGTCTAAATTGGTTTCTTCATTGCCGTACCATGGATTTCAGAAAGCACTAAGTGGTTCTTATAATCGTGATAGACAAACAATCTGAGCCTAAATGATGGAATTACAAAAGTGTTCTGATGCCTGATTCATGCTTCTGTTTGACTTCTGTTTAAAGGATCTCCCAGTAAACATCCAAAAATTACTTCATTAAATTTCTTGAAACCAAAATCTAAACAGTAGTTAAGAACTGGGTAAGTTGTGACATTCCCTTTTTTATTCAATCAGCATGTTATTCTCATTTCTCCAGGCTTCTCAATCAAGCTCTTAGAGACATCTTAGTGTTCTCTCCATGTAATAATGAAGCATAATGGAGTCAAGAACTGTCACTCTTAGGTGCCACAACAATACAAAAACAAACAGTTCAATATTTCTTTATCTGGAGAACTGCAGAGAGCAAGGGACTCAAATGGAGAAAAGTATTATGTAAACAAGAATGTTTCTCTATTATGTTTTCATGCACTAAAAGCAAGCTTGTTTTTTTCATTATCAAAGGGTTTCTGGTTTAAATTACAGAGGGGGAAAAGAAATATGTCCAAGTGAGGTTACAAGATACTTCTTGCCTACAATGTGGACAGCAAAATCTCAGAGAAAATAGCATCCCAAGGGATTGATGCTATTAAAAATATGTCAGAAACCATATCTCAGATAAAATTGGGCAAGAACCAGGCAATCTTCTGATGATCAACATGATCAATCCCTAAAGTCTGGTTCAATGTGTGACTGTTAAGCTGTGGGAATGCGTGAAATTTGGCAGCCCCGAAATCTCAAGTCACACACACAGAAAACTGAAAGCATCATTGCTGTCTGTTTCAGGTTTGTTCCAGTTGTAGCTTCCTAGCATCATTGTCCCTGTCAAGCAGATTCCAAATAAACTCATACTTCTAAAATTAGAGCTACATTTCATTAACTTTTTAGTCTGTAGCTTGTGAGGCTAAGAACACAGTCCTAGACTTTGTTTGAAATTCCCAACTGGATAAAGTGTGGAAAGAGAAATGTTAAAGAATAAATTAAAATTGATCTTATTGATGGTTTCCATCATCTCTCTCCATTCTCCAATATGAAGTTGGAAGCAATGCAAATGCAAAACATCTGATTCTTGAAGTCTTTGCTCCCAGAGGTGCTGGTTCTGGGTTAAGCATTCACTTTCTGGCTTATTCCCAGTTTGCTATCAACTCACATTACTGCACTGCTCCAGACCAAAATCCAACTCCACATAAGAATGTTAAATGATAGAAATAGAGGAATTAAAATGAAGTAGCATTCTATCAATTACTTTTGATTGTTTCTGACAGCCAAATTTAAATAACTGCTGGGAAGCATCAGTTACTGGTGACTACTGGATAGCCTTTCTAGCTGAACAAGTAAAGCAGCTAACTGTGTGTACATCAGGTGAGCTAAAGATTTCATGATAACCTCAAAGCTGCAAATGAAGACCTGTCACTATGAAGCCTGAAGTGCTGGTAGAGTCTGTGGGAGATGCAAGTGTCAGTACTGTAAGTGCTGTCTCAGGGCCCACAACATGGCAGGAGGTTTTAGGTGTTGTCATATTTTCAAGTGTCAAATCATCTGCTCCATGTTGTCCTTATGATGTGGTCAGAACCTTTTAATAGAACTCTTTGATGCAATTCAGTATGGGTTGGATGAAAGAATAGCTTGTAGTAGACAAATACAGAGCCTCTTAACTAGGGTTGTGGTGTGTTCTGTGTGGGTTATGTTTCATCAGCATAGTCAGAGCATGTGCCTCTGACAGATCTGAGTTTGAGTCTCAAGGTGTGAAAGTGTCAAGCTATCATCAAGTCCCATTTTCCCATGAACCAAATTTCTCATGTTTATCAGGAGAGGAGAGCCATAAAGCTCCCCACAGTGGATATCTTCTACTGTGACTGTAAAAAAATAATAAGGATGAGAGTTGTAGCTGCCTTTATCAGTCCTCTCAACCAAACAAGAGATTTTCACTTAGTTCCTCTGCAAGGACCTGGCAATAGAGCTCCCAAGTTCTTGTCAGTATCAAAAGGAAAGGATCTAGTCTTCCCATGTCTTTTAAAAAAGGACAGAAAATCCATATGACAGCAGAGAAGTCATGGAAGGAATTAGCTTGGACAATTCATGTTGTTAACAGTCCATCATTCACATTGTTAATATGTTGCGTGTGATCTCCAATATCTGAACTGTAGGAATAACAGCAGTATGGCAAAAATAATAATTTTTATAATATCCAATTCATGGAATTTCATTTAGATAGTTTTTAAACTATTCTCACCAAAAAAAAAAAAAAAAAAAAAAAAAAAAAGAAAAAAAAAGAAAAAGAAAAAAGCTAATTAAGGCTTCAGCTGAAGACTCGGAGAAGGTGAATAGGGAGAGTCAGCTCTGAGAATGAAAGATAGCCAAGTCAAAATAACTCTTAAAATCAAGCTTGGCTTATAATCTGTCAAAATTAGGTTACTATTGGTTAAGGGGAAAAAAAAGTTGAGTTATCAAAGTATATTGTTCCCTATCTAAGGGAGTTAAATTTTAAAAGCAAGAGAGAAGGAGAAAGAAAATGGCAGACAGACTGTCATCTTGAAAGCAAAGGGTGGGGGGGAAAAGGGAAGCCCATCAAAAGGGAAGCCCATCAGTCTTATATACTACCTTTAAACCTAGATCCTGAAAAAGCCTGGCATTCTAACCACAAGGTGAACAGTAGTCTGTTGAGCACATCTTACAATGAAGAAGATTAAACAAATAAGAACATGTCTTATTATGCATGTATTCTACAAAAAAATACATGATGTTTTATTTACTTTTTCTAAATGTCTCTACAGTTTTGTTTTTTTCTGAAATGCTTAACCCATTGCTAGGCTAATTGTGCTTGTTTAATAGGCAAGTCCACATAAAACTGAAATATAAGATACAGAATAATAAATGATCACTGTGCAGGCAATAAATATTCAGTTAAGCTGAAATGGCCATAGAATAGTTGACTACAGTGAGAGGCAAGGGAGCTGTGCCTAGTCTAAAATGTCACTTTTCCTCTGACATTTGGAGCTCCAGGTTTTTAGGAGCAACAGATCCAACTGCAGGAAGGCAATACATCTGCTCCTGCTCCTCCTTCCACCGCCCCAGCTCCCTGTTCTGGCACTACTGTGGCATGACAACAGTCAGACCCCCACAACTCTTGCTCTATAGCATGGTCAGAAACTGGGAGAGACTCTGAGGTCCCTTTTCCCCATGGTCAGATAGACTCAGCCCCTTGGTGAGCCCTAAACATGAGCAACTCGTGAATCAGGAACACAGGAAACCCCACTGAGTTCATCAGGACAGGGAAGGATGTACGCTTAGTGAACGAGGAAGAAGTTGTAACAAACTGGTCAAAAGAACTTTCCTGGACTGCATTAGCCAAAATCCTTAGTGAAAGAAATTGTTTATAACAGATGCATCTGTACAGCAGAAAACAAAATCCTATTTTATTTATATATATTTGTTTTAGAAGAGCAGAAGGCTATTCAAAGCCGAATCAATGTGGTACTACTGGAACTCATTTGAAATGGACAATGTTTGGCCTATTGTGTTAAATTCCTGAGGGTTTGCCTATTTTTGTATCAGATTACAGCTTTATTAGGTACAACTGTTTTTACATTGCATTTTTGTGATTAATGATGCTAAAAGGATTTTGGCATTTCAAATGTTGTACACAAACCTAATGGGCAAAATCTTCTGTAAACTTCTTCTAAGCTCTTGGCAAACTTTCCTCAGGAGCAAATATTAACTCCAGATAGTGTTTATTAGCTTTTATAAAATAATCACTGTAATAGTGGCATGTAATTGCTGGAGGTAAGGGAACATCCAGGCCAAGAATTAATCAAGTTTGAGCTCCTTAATAGAAAAAGGTCAGGAACAATTTATGTCTTGCTCAGTTTGTGTTTAAAATAATGTAATTTTCCTCTGATTTTTGTTTCATATACAAAGAATGATTCCATACACAACATTCCCTGAATAAATTGTGTTCTTTACTAGAGATACGTCTGAACAGCAGAGTTCAGGATGCGCTTCATACTCTGACAAAGTAGAGAGGGATTTGGACTTTAATTTTTTTAATTTTTTTTTAATTTTAATTATATAGGGTAGAACAAACAAAACATACAGATCTGACTCCAGCTCCATTGCCTTTTTTACCCTCTGCCCAAATTTTGCATGTTTCTGTAGGCAGGTTTTTATTCAAGGGAGTCTTGACAGCATCAGGCAAATGAGAACTTGTTCTTCAAAGGGATCAAAGTGAGTATGCCAGATAATTAAGCTTTTGCTTGTAATAAATTATATGGTACAGTTGATTAAAAAATCACATCGGGAGGAATACCACCATGACTTCTTGTTTATGATGTCTTTCATGTAACAGGTATAAAAGTTTCTTGCAATTGCACTCTAGAAAGTAAGTGATGCCTTTCTATTGAACCAGTGTGTGCCATGACTCCTTGATCAGAAACAGTGCAGAAACAGGCTTTTGAAAAGAGACATGAGGAAGGGTTAAAACATGAATATAGATAAATCTAACACGATACTGGGAAAAAAAAAAAAAAAACAACCCTGGAATTGCCCTCCAAAAAAAGACTTCTGAGTTTAGTCCATTGTAAACACTACTATATAGCCTCACAATTTGGGATACTAAGTAAGGTAGATTTATCATTTAGGATTGATGTTACTTCAGATACCTCTAGTTCCCACTCTATGTGCAGAGAAGCTGTTAGTCATGCTTTTCTTTGAAGTTAAAGCTATAGCATAAATTGCATATCAGGAGATGTGATCTCTCAGGCGTATCGAGCTGTATTAAGACATCCAAGTCCAGCTTCAACACAGGAGACAAGTTCTTGTTAGCTCAGCTGACATCTCTGCAAAATCAAACATGCTTGGGACCTTTGAACTCTGGGGATGACAGACTTGGAATGGTCTGTGTCCGTATTTGGCTCTCTGACTCTCCAAAGCAAGGTGGTTACATCTAAAACACTTTCTGGGTAAAATCAACTCTGCATTCCTATCTGGAAATTATCTGAGAGAATGCCAGTTTGCTCAGGCAAAATCCATGCCTGTGATCAGCCTAATGATTTAATAGCATGGATAACTCAGTCCTGGTAACCGGTTTTGTAGGCTGAAGCTGGTAATTCACTAGGAAACAGAAGCTTCATGTATAATTATTCAAAGGGGATTGTTTTGTCAGTTTGTTCTGGGAAACAAAGACATCCTTAGTCACAGGCCAGACCTGGAATCTGCCATTTTTCTGTTTGGAAAAATAGTGAAAGGCTTGACATGGAAGTTTTAAGGCAAGGGTCTTACCAACAGCAAGAAGTACTCTGCCTTGATAAGCAGGAATCAAAAGCATGAAGCCCACAGTGTGGAAATCCATCCATTCTCTAGTGCTAAATTTCATATTTCTGTTTAAAAGAGCTCATGGAAACTATTCCATTCTCTTTCTATAATCTGTTGAACATCAGCCATCAATCATATTTAATGTATATAAACACCTCTGTACAAAATCATGAGGGATTCTAATTCAAATAAAATTATTAACTATAAGCTTTGAAACTCCTTTTTTATAATCATAAGATTTGCCTTTAGATTTGTCCTGATCAAATCAAAGTTTATTCAATGTTATTATTTTCCTAACCCTTGCTTTCTAGCATATACTGTGAAATCACAATACTGTACAGAGAAACATTGTAAATGGATAATGACTTGCAGTTGTTATGTATTACATCATGGAAAGCAGCATTTCCCACTTCTTGATTCTGGAGCTTCACTTAGAGAACTTGCTATTTCAGTGCCTCACGGGGCTCCCCAGCTCCACAGGTGTCAGAGCCTTCTATTTATCTAAATCACTTCTGCTATCAGCTGTGGAAAAGGTAGTATTAAATCTAAATATGTAAGTCTTTCCAGACCTGGACCTCATCCAACTCCATGCAGACCCACACAGGTGTCTCTGAACGCTGATCTCCAGGGCTCCAAGGGAATTCAGATCAGGAAAGCCCATGCCGACCCTCTCCAAAACCAGCACAAGCTAAAGTCTGGTTGATTTACATGGCCTGTATATCTAATTATTGCCCTGCAAGGTACACCTGACTGGATAAAATACAGTGATAATTTTTATAAACTTTCATATTTGATGTTCTTTTTGGAGAACTAAATGTGGGCATGTAAACTGCTATCCAGAAATATAATCACTTACATACTACAAGGTGTCACTTACAGAGAAAGAGGGAGAGAGTGGAGTACTTCACAGGAGTACTGTTAAGTAACATTTACGAAAGTCCAGAGCTGTTGTTGGATGCTGCTGGGAACCAGGGAAAAAGAAGCCTTGAAGTCTTGAGTTTCTCAGGCTTCACAAGGACAAGAAGTTACAACAATGATTATGCACCTGCAGGGTGCATGAGAGCCATGTGAGTGTCTCGTGATGTTTTGCAGAGGGTATGTTTTCAGAGAGGTGTTGCCTTCTTGGACCAATGAGCCTTCTCTATTTTGTTTTCCACTTAATACCCTATATATATGTGTAATGTTTCTTTAAATAAAGCTTTTTCTTTTTCTGCTTCTCCATTGCATGAGGAACTATGTTGCATTATCATTTTCGCTGCTCACCTATAGCCTAAAATGCAACACAGAATAACACAATTGTTTTCAGCATTCCTCAGAAAAATCTTTAACAGGCCTTGAAGAAACAAAAGCACTGTTCTTGCTTCTTTCACAAACTGGCTAACCACCATAACAGCCTAAGTAAAGAATTTTCCTTCAGGTAAGAATCTCTGCAAGAGAAATGAAAAATTTAAGAGAGAAAAGGACCCTCCCCTCCCACTGCAGCTGGCCAGAGAGTGAGCTGGCATTTCCAACATCAGGACCACAGCAAATGGCAGCACGCAACAGACAGCCTGAGTTCCCACTCCACCATACATACCAGCATTAAAAAAGTCCATATTTGTACCAAATTATGGCCCTAGAGAGAACAAACGCCACAGAAATTTTATTGTAATGCAATTTTATATTGCATATATAAGAATACAGTCCTCACTGTACCGTTGAATAAAGCTAAAATTCATCCCTAGAAAATCTGTGTAATCTTGTGTTTGACAGCACAAATATAATCCATGAATAGAAAAAGACAGAAGAAACTCAGAGAAAGGGCAAAGGAGAAAATGATAACATGAGATATTCACCTGAAAAGGCATTCATCAAAAATTATAGGTTTCATCCATTCCTGGTCACTTAACATAGCTTCATGAAAAAAATAGCTTTTAAAATGGAAATACACATCTCAGAAGCAAACATGGTTTTCTGACAGGAACAGGTTACACAGAAGAAGCACAGAGACATAACCAGAGAGACGTGTAGGACAAGACAAAGTTTGTTTCAGAGCAGACATGATCTGTGGGGAAGGACAAGGCCTCCCTTCTCTAATCATCCCTGGGACCATTTTTAGTGGGATCCTAGAAAAGACTGACACATGTACCTCTGCGTCTTCACCACTCACAGTAAATTATGAGAAGGAGAAAAAAAAACAAAACCTGACTTGATTTCCAGTCACTCAGGAATCTGCTCGGATTCAGTAAGTCTCAAGGGTGATGTCCAAAGTGTCATGGGGAGCAGGCTTGCACACTGAGGCACACACACAGAGCAAAGCCACACTTCTGGGATTGTGCCTGTTCACTTTCACCAGTCAGGCAGCACTTTCATGTGTGCCTTTGCAGTGATGGTGTTAGGCACCTGTGTTTCAGACAAAGGTGAACCATAGGATGAAACTTTAGCTGTAATTTTACAATCACTCATCTCGAAGAATATTGTTATGTCAGTGTGACACTCTGGTAAGCAAATAATGTTTACAGAATCTTTTTCTGAATGTGTAATATCTACAGGGCACTGAACACTTTACTAATGATTAAAAACAAAAGTCCTTGTTTTAAAGGTTCATAATCTAAATGAAAAGCATATGCTCAAGATAGATTATGTGATGTAAGAAGCAGGCTACTAGACAAAAAAAAAATCTAGACGTAGTTCTTTGGATTTGGTACTTTTTAGAGAAAAATAAAAATCAAGATTTCTTAAAAAAATAGAGAGCAATCCCACCTATTATAACCACAACAAGAAATCATTTTGGAATGTTCTTTTGGGGTCTATTTTTATCCACTTTTTTGCAGAGCTTTCAGTCTGTGACTGAACTGAAACCAGCTAATCTTTCTTTCTGGTTCATGTATATTAGCTCGGTGCTGTTAGGTTTGTTTCTCCAAAACAGCAGGGTGCTGGGATTTTTTAAAGGTTTCCACAGAAATTAAGAGGAGAGGCATATAATACCTTCAACTCAAATTTATTTCTTTTAATTCATTTTATATGCACTTGGGGCCTAAATAACTCAAGAGTAATTACTGAAAAGTAGCCTATTGTGTGACTTGCACCCCTTTGTGAGCAGCTATTGCCTTAACTCCAGATGCAGAGTGTTTTGTAACGTGACTGTGCTCCATATTCCCTTTGTGGAGCATACAGACAAGCAGTGGATCCATTTTTCATTTGCATGCCAGAATAGCTAAGCATCTGTGTACAGTTACCCATTTACATAAAGGCCAGCAATCAATTACTGCTACTAGAAGGAGCACAGAACCAACACCTTAAAACTGTCTCTCTGAACAGTAGTACCTCCCAAGCCTACCCCAATAACAGATGAAAGTTGCTCCTGATAACACAATCTAGTCCTTAACATTTTGGCTAATAAATGCCAACCTCTGCAAATGTGGTCTTGTGTAACAATAGCAATAACAGGCAAGAAATTTTAAGCATTCATTTAAGTTGTTGGTCTCTGCCCAAATCATTACCACTAATAGTGTGGCTTGAAAACTTTAAAACATACATTTGTCTGAACAGAGTTCACTTTGTGCAAGACAAAAAAAGGCATAAAAAAAAAAAAATTCAGGCAGCTGCACAATGTACATATCATGATTACAGGTCTACAAGGGCTCTGTGAAATACAAATCAATGTGCAAGGGTTATCAGAGCGAAAGGGCAGAAATGAGAAAAATCTGGAACCAGCTAGCCACATTTCTCTGAGCTAGATAACTACATCTTTCCTCTCTTCATTTTTCCTCTCCATTACAAGAATCTGGAAAAAAATTAATAAGGTGTGTGGGGAGGGGAGTCATGTCTGAAACCCTTTTCCTCTGCTTCAATAAGCTGGAAATCTCAGGATCTCTAACAGCTGAGATTTTTAACTCCTCCATGCAAAGAAAGGGGGATGGGCCTCTCCTTCTTTAGTACAACAATTTTTTTTTTTTTTTCTTAGAAACATTTTTTTAATCAGAAAACATTTGTTAGGAAATTAGATTTTAGATAAAAGAATTAAGCCAGTACTGTTCTTGGGATGTTTTTGTTTAGATTTTCCATGTAACTTTGAATCTACATTGCATTATGTAATATAGACAGACACACATCTGGCTGAACACACACATACACTGTAATGTAGGCTCAGAATTAAATTTCTTTAATGCATATATTTAAACATATATAAAATACAGGATGACACAACTTACAATTCAAAAAATAGCAAATGGTAGAATTAGCATTTCTCGTGAAACCTTAATTCATCCTCCCTTTGGGAATATATATCATCAGACAGTACAAGATTCTATAACTGCACCACCTTCTATTTTTGTGTGGGACCTTGATTCATTTCTGCCTTCTTCACTCAGTATGTGATGGCATGAAGTCATGTGCTGGGTATAGGATTATTAATTTATTTCTCAGCATTATGGCCATACTATCATCAGAGTAACTGAATTATTCTGAAACATGAGTGAATGTATCTTAATACCACAAGGGTATTAAAAAAAAAAAAAATACCCCACCAGTAACAATACTACTATATAACTTGGGAATAATGAGATATTAAAGCTAAAATTTTCTGTTTAGAAGAGTTTGTTAGCTGAAGAATCCAGTTTACTGCCCTCAATTAGTCAAATCATTCAGCCCTGCATCATTTTTGCAATTTTCTTCTATCTGGGATTCCTGTAACAGCACACCCAGTGCCTGAACTGGAACCAGGGCTCCAGCTCTCTCCCCAGCACCTCTTCTAGGAAAAAGAAAGGCATCTGGACATGCCTGCCAGGTCCTGTGTGCTGAATTTGATATTGTTTAGAGAAAAGACATATATGCCTTGTTAGTGTGCGTTGTCCATGTTCACTTGGAGTGTATATGTTTTACAGTAGAGTATTCCATCTAAGAAAGGCCACCAGTGTCTGAGATACTGATGTTTCTCTTTTCTAAGTGTAGTGTCTTAGGGCTTTATAGGTCAGCTTCCTAGTGAATAAGAAGTATAAAATCAAGGACAGTCTGGGAATATTAGAGCTTACATATTTACTTCCATACATGGGCAAACATGAATGAGTAGTGGTTGAATTCGATAGAGGTGCTGTACATCTCTACTTCAGAGTTCTTTGTGTGACAGCAAAGCATGGTTGGCTGAAAGCAACCTTGTCTGAAAATAAGGATGTTGCAGCAGCATAAAGCAAACACCTCTTTCACCCTGTCTTCCCTCCAATGGGGTATACTGAGTTTTGCATTTCTTCCTAAGACTGAACATTTGCTCAAACACAGCAAAATAACTTGGCAGACATGTACAACAGCACCACCTGGTGATTCCCTGCAAAAACCACCTGCTGTGCCAGCACTGGTGTTACAAAACTAAAATTATCTGAGAAGCACTTCAAATACTTAAACACTGATGCTAATCTATATAAACTATTCTACATCTTAAATTGTTTGTGTACTGTTTGAAGTCAATTATTCTTAGAATAATGTGTTCTTTTAATGATTCATGAATCAGCTCAAGGGAGAAAAAATTTTTAAAACAGAATTGAATGTATTGTAAAGAAGGTGTTTGCACTATTAAGAGACTCACCAACACTTTTAAAATGAAGATATTTTTAATCACTTAGTTTTAAAAGTATCATTATTTTTTAAATTAGTCTCTTGAAGTAAAAAGATTCTGATTCCATTGAAAAAAAAAATGTTTTAAGATAAATTTGGCCTGATTCTGAGCAAAGAGGCCTTTGCAATGTCATGCATTCCATGAATGTAAAAAAATGGTGGGATTGTACATAGCACAAAGTTCTCAGGTTGCCAAAAATTGCCAGGAATTAACTTCCCACAAAAATAAAAATACACTTTTTTTTTTTAATATTTCACACCCCAAGTAGTGAAATATCTTAGCTATTCCTTGAGCTTTTTTTTTTTTTTTTTTTTTTTTTTTTCTGTACCGGGATATTTTGCACAATGCATGTCTAAATTTGAACATGGCCTAAGGGATATAAATACTTCAGATGTGCCAAAATTTGGGCATATATAGAACACACAGAATTTCGCTTTTAAAAGGAAGGTTTATATCAATGAACACAAAGATTAGACAGGTTCTAAGTCCTCGACCTCCCTTGTTGAAGACAATGGAAAACCTCCATTAACCAAACTAAGGCCAAAAAATTCAGTTATGTAAACGTGTCTCTGTGTGTCTACATATCCCTATGCATATGTACATTTATTTCCATGGGTATGTGTATACAAGCATAGAGTGACCTTAGAAGAAATCAGGCTTTCTAAAAATAAGATGATGACGGATGATGGTTGTACAACGGGCTCATTTGCTTCTCCAAAATTTGTGCATGTCACAATGTGCTAAAATGCATGCAAATAATTAAGATTAACCTTTTGAAAAATGGAAATGTCTAAGCCCTAGTTCTTGACAGCAGTCCTAACCCTCATCAGAGACAGATCAATCTGCAGCAGCAGCAGGCAGCTCTTTAATGCCAGCGGATGGGGCCAGAGCCATGGGAAGTGCAGGGCTATAGCTCTCACATCCACAGCTGCTGCATTCTTGTGCTCAGGACTGAGCCACACACACTAACTCTTGTGAGCAAGGCTATCATCAGTTTGACTTTTTGTCTCTTTATCTTTGTTTGGCATCTTCATTTACATAGATCCCAATTATCCCCTCTGCATTTGTGCATTATTTTAAATGTCTGGGGTTTGTTTTGTTTTAACTTAAATTTTTTATTCCAAAGATTCATTGGAAATGCCTTGAAGTAAGGGGTAAGAACCAGAATGTGAGCAGGATAAATGGTGTTCTAAAGCATGTGTGATGCTTTTTCTTTCCTGAGTGGATAACCCCTCTTTAGTAAGGCCTAAGACGTGTCACCTCATGACATCCAGCCAGGACAAAGTGGCCTGAACTAATATTGCTCTAAGATGAAAATCCCTTCAGTGCAGCACAGTGCTATGAAGGGACCCATGCTTCATCTGGGAGAAGCAAAACAGAATCAGCACCAAGCTAATTGGTACACCTGCTAATCCCAGACCCACACTGCACTGATTGCTGCACTACATGCACTACAGGTAAACTACCCTGAGTCCAGCACCATGGCTGGGTGTGGGAGCTTGCAGTACTACATCATCAACTTTTCTCCACTCAGATATACCTCAGTGCTTTATTTTCTTTGAGAAAAGAAATAGACTCATCTCTACTGCAATTTCCAACTCTTTCTGTGACACAGGAGCAGATTCAACCTGGCTGCCAGATAGAGATGTCTGTATGATACCAGTGTTGCTCTTCACTCTACAGCTGAGCTCCAAAAGGAGAGGAGGTGGTCTCAGGGCAGTGGCTGCTCATGCTGTGGTACCCACAGTGGGCAACAAGACCTATGTGGCAATAGGGGGAAAAAAAAATCTAAAATATTTCATTTTCCTCTGTGGCTATGGGACTCAGCACTTAGACACTGGAGACAAAATGTCAGCTGTATGGAAAATGTGGCATCTCCTGCCCATATGTGTGGACGTATGGCTTTTTGATTGTTCTCCTTTGGGTAACTCATCTCCTCTTGGCACATTTGGAAATATTAAAATACCTTAATCTAGGAAATAAATTGAACCAACTTCATTTTAGTAGTCTAGAGTATACAGAAATCTTAAATGTGGATCTGCATTTTTCTAATATTTTTTGTCACCTCTCTCACTCACATTCTGTTGTCATCTATGGTTTTTATGCTCTGTTTTCACAACTCATTTTCACCTTCCCACATGCAGGATATCTCTGGCAAGGGATGTTTATATTGTAAGTAACCTGAAAGTTTGAGTTTGCCCTTATTGCATTAAAACTGTCAGATGTCTTATAGAAATGGGGAAATGCATGACCCTCCACAGCCTTGAAAACACAATGTAATGTGCATGGAACCTACAGTTTGTTAAACCCCCCAAGTACATAATTCTGCCATTCTTTAAGCTCATGTTTGGTTTTAAAACTTAAATTTTTATTTTGTTCTACAGAACAAAATGCAAATGAAGGCCTAGAAGAGAACAGAGGTCTGTTTGCACATGAATCAATGGTGACCTCAAGGAAGAGAACTGTCTTACTTTAAAATAGGAAATAAAAAGTGGCACTGAGACCACCTGATTTGATCAAGGAACCCACTTTAGTACTAATATGACAATACTTTGGATCTTTCCCTTTAAATATAAATAAATAAATAAATATACAAGAAGGTAGACACAAAAGAGACTTGGGTTTGGCAGTAAGAAGGGCTTCTGGAGAAATCCAAAAGTTTATGGTGTGTGCTTAATAAAAATGCTTCTTCTTAAGAAGGAGTTTCTGTACTCTGGTTGGACCCTTCCCCTGAGGATCTTGAAAGAAACCCTGGCAGAGGAAGTGTGAACTCACAAGGGAGCCTCAGTAGATGGCACTCCTCCCCCTGAGTGAACACAGGGGCTCAGATATGGGTTAGAAACTGTTCCTCTAAGGGGAAGGGGTCAAATTGTCTTCTATAAGATTTGGGATTTAATATACAAATATACACAGAAATATTTATATTCAATCTGGAAATATGTATAAAACTTAGTCTAGGACCAACTTGCCTGGAGATACCTTCCTCCATATGTCTCAGTGTGACCCATTTCCTTCTAACTCCAGCTGTGGTGGTTGGAGTAACAGATGCTATGGGGCCTGGAATGGACCAGAGGAGCAGACCACAGGCTACTGCAATGGAAAATTGCTTTTGAATATGGGGGAATCTGTTAAATCTTCCTGTTTGCACAGGACATGACAAATGCATTTCTTTAGCTGCCCTATTTGGATAACTTCTGTTTGAAAATATAAAATAACCATCTTGTTCTACACAGGAGATGATTGCGAGGTTTAGATAGGTAATTTTTGTAGTTGCACAGAATTTTTCAATTATCTTAATATGTTTAGAACCAAAAGGCCACAATAAGTAGTTACTATTCATATATACAAGGGAAATAATATATTTAAATCTAGCTATGTCAATTCTCGTGTCAGAAATATTAATTTACACTGAAATTCCTTCAGGATGGATTTTCCGTATATTTCACCCAGCTGAACAACATTTTCCTAATACTTGCTGAAGGACTTACCAATCCATAAATGTAGTTCACATACCCCTATGCTATCTTCCAAATCAGTTTGGAAAAAAATTGTAAAGTCTAATGACAAATAATCTCAAGAAGCAAAACTAAGATGATCTAGAAAATAAAGAATTGTTGGAACAGATATTAGAATTTTCCATTGCAAATTATCACCACAAACCGGCTGTCTGGGAAGCACTCCAACCTGATGTTGGGTTCTCTTTGATAACGTGGTGTTTCCAAGCAACATTTCTAGTCAGTCCATATGTATAAGTGGTCAGCCACCACTTGGAAACTTCAAAACATGAATTTCTTTTGTTAGATGCAGATCCAATTTGCTGTTTGGTTTTCATATGAAAAATGCAGCAGGCTTTTTAAGATACAGTTTTTAAAAAGGGGAAAAAAGGAAGCAGTGCTAAATATTGTAGCACATTTCAACACATATAGCAGCATGTTTATTTATTCAATACTACATTAATGAACCCCTTTTTAGTTCTTAAGCTAAGCAGATGGGTATTCAGGTAGCATGTGTTAAAGTTGTCAAGAATTTATGTTCTAATTCCTTTCACATAGCAGCCGAAGGCAGTTCTTACATAAGAATGACAGTGATAACAATTAGCTGGTCTCTTCAGTCAATATGTTTCCACTACAATCCTAGATTAAATATTTTTCAGAATTTGGACCTGCTGAACTAGAATTTCTGAAGTTCATTTCTTTCAAACCTTGTATGTGAAAAATATGTGAATTCCAATCCTACAGAGTCCACAGACTGACTGTCCAGCTTGCATCTATGCTTTGCACATATTCAAGTGAAAGTGCATATATAATGGTTAGGTAATTCATAATTTAATTTGGAAACTGTTCCTATCTCAGCCAAAAATAATTACAGTTTGATATGTAGGGTTCATATCACTGATAAATAAAGAACAGGCATGTTCCTGTGAAGCAAATGATAATCAGTTCTGCAAGACAGGCTCTCTCATTCTGACAGCAGAGGGGACCCAGACCAGTTCTTGGCTCATGGACCTAGACAGAGACCTGTAGACTGCAGGCAAGGATGGGAATACAGTGGAGCCACAGGAGATCACAGTGAAGTTAGGCACCATTTCCTGGGGCTGTGCTTGCATCTCAAAGAGACTGACTGCAGATCGCTGGCAAGGACAGTTGCATTCCACACTCATTGCACTCCACATTCAGGCAGAAAATATTTTAGATTTCGATAAAATCATCCTATCAAAATGAATATATTTTATCAACTCAGATCTGGAATACATGCATCCTACTAGCGATAATTATAACAAGACATATGGTGAAACAGCATTTTAGATTGAGACAGTTTGGGGAAATTCTCTACTATGATTTCTTCTTGACACTGGAATCTTATGGACATCTGTCAGGATGTAAGTTCCAGCAGGAATGTGGCACACTCTGCTCCTTCTGATCCTTTTCTTCCATATTGACATAAAACCCACAGTAGGTGACAGAAAAGTTGCTTGCACCTGGTTCATGGCTAAAAATACTGAGCCATTAAACTTTGATGATCCTCCATTTAAATGGAGCACACTTGAATAAAAGATGGCAGCTATCCAGAGCAAATGGTTATTTCAAGTCTGATTCCCAGGAAAGATAGTAATTGAACGACAGATTAGTTACCAAGAAGCAGATCTTCTGATACACCTTATCTAAAAATACCTGAGGTATAGCAAGGGACTTTAAAAAGTTGTTTCCTCTGGGATTACTTCAGAAGAAAGAAAGAGGGAGCAGACAAGACAGGAAAAACTGTGGTTCAGACCTGAAACTGGAGAAATGTCATGAACAACCCAGAAAATTCTGACCAAAGGACAGAACTATCCAAGGTAAAAAGGAAACTTAAGCAGAAGACTGACTGTAGAAATGTTTTGTCCATGAATGTGTGCTTCTAATGCCAGCTGACAGAACATGGCAAAATCTTTATCACACATTTGTTCACCTCAGCTATTTCGTATCTTTGAGAAAATAAACTGTCAGTTTATTTCAACCATAATGTGAAGTTCTGGGAAAAGATATGCACAGAGAAGTAGGGGAGGAGGCAATGGGCTCTAGGAGTCTTCCTTTTCTGAAACAATAGTAGATAAAGAACATATAAAAGAAGTCTGCCAGAAAGAGAGGCTAAATCATACTGGGGCTAAATCATAAGAAAGCTTAAAACATTTAGATATCTTGTAATATTACCCAAACACAGCAGCTTGGAATGTACAAAGAGAACTGAGCTTTATCAAGGCTATGACACACACAGTCCTAGTAAAATTAATTCATCTAGCCTGCAGCTATGTGTTCCTTTCTTAGCACACTGGCTCCCCTTGTTATAAGTCACAAGGGTATTTCTGTCACAGGCTCTCCCTTTCACAACAGCCAGTCTTCACACAGGCCTGAATTTTGTCTGTTTTTGTGAATCATGCCAAGGTGCAATAGATAGAGAGATGGGACTTTTTGACCTTCTCTAAAGCACCCATCAGAGACCTAAGTGGTCCATGGACTTCCTGAGTGCAGCAGAAAAACCAAGTGCAACTCTTTGCATTTCATGGCCATGTGAAAACATGACCAGATGGACCACAGGTGCAGGCAGTTTTCCTCCCTTGGTCTGGCTCAGGCACTGGGGACACCTGTTGCTATAGCACCAGAGGAATGGCATTTTATGCCTTTCTCCACCAGTGCTGGGTGAGGTATGTTTTTCTCAATGTGCCTGGAGTGCCCTGTATCTTCATGGAGAAAGACACTGTTCTCCTCTGAAAACTTACTGAAACTATGGAAGATCTGTATCATGCATTCAACATGTCATCTTTCAACAATCAGCATGAGCAGAAGTTAGGTGGCATAGAATTTAAAATCCTGAAGTAAAAAAAAAACAAAACAAAACCAAAAAAAAACTAAACAAACAAACAAACAAACAAAACAAAACAAAAGGAAGTTGATTTAAGACTACAAGCATTTAAGACCATAACTCCTAGAAAATACAGGTGGAGCTTCACCAACAAAAGTAATAAAAGAAATTCATCTGTAGAAAATTAATCTCAAAGATACTGAATGAATTCTCAAATAAAGGAAGCATTCTCAGCCATTAATTAATCCATATAAATTATTCTTTAACTGTTTTTTTAAGTTGATGCTGAGTTCCTTGAGCTGTGGGCAATTGCCCATAAACATGTTTGTCACCAAATGCTGTGAAGAGATCTGTGTGACAGGGACTTCCCAGGACAGACCTTGAGAACAGCACAGAAATCAAACCCAAGGTCCATCTAGGAATTTCTTTAAACAGCAGAGAAAAGTAGATGGTTAAAGAAACTTGAAGTGCTAGGAAAACAATATGATATTTTGTCTATTACATCATTCCAGCTTCTAGTGCCATGTAGATAAGTGACTTCATAAACCAGATGTTCTAACTTTGTGGTTAACACTGCTTGATTGATTTTCTGCTCAGGACTTTAACTAGTCACTACATCTGTGGTTCAGACCATGGGTTCATTTCATTTCCTCTTCTCATGAGCATTTCCATGCTTTCTACCATGCAGGCCACTGCACTTGAAGTAACTTTTGCCTATTACTTCATTTGATTCTTCCCATCTTGAAACTCAGCATTGCTCCAGAAAACCTCTGGGAAAGTAGCAAAGAAAAGATTAATGAATGTAACTTTCAAATTGTGCATTGTGCTCAAAAGCTTGATCCAAAATCCCTTTGCTGACTAAGCAAAAACCAACAAAGATTTGAGTCAGATATACACTACCTCCAATATGATTTTGTTGTGAGAGATGCCAGAAAATCTCATGGCACTTGAAAACTCAAAAGTGACATAAATTAGGTTTGAACTTGAGATCCTATATTACCAGAGTTCGTTCCCTGATTTAATTAAAGCAATAATATTTTCATTGCAAATACACACAGTTGTTAATTTGACAATGACATTTGGAATTATATTTACACAATGTGCATCAAAATATTTTTGCCAGTTAACATGCTTGGTGAATATTCACAAAAATCCAGTATATAGCCAGAACAGAGTTTATTATTATAATACCAATAAACATTACAGTCCCTTTTGATAACCTTCATCAATCTCACCAGTCTATGATTATGCTTTTCAATACTGTGAAAAATGTAGCAGATTCATTGATTGATCACAAAGTCATTCAAACATCTTTGGGTGTTGATTTGGCTCTTGCTGTACAGTCTGTAAATATGAAATCAAGAGATCAGCTTTCTATACTATAAGCAACACCCAAACTTTAAGTCCACAAGATGGATCAGAGTCTTAAAAGACTCTTTCACATCTTTGAAAACGGGGTCAAAGGGATCTCAATGTCACAACTGACCAGTCCAACCATTCCCTTTCTTTATTTTGTCCAAAATTTCTGGATCAGATAGCATAGGATGATGATGTCCTTACTGGGAGCTTTTCATTTTCCTTACCTGACAGCTGTTGCAGTCTCAGAACAAAGCCATTTTCTTGGTCTGCACCTTTATATACCCCAGCATGTTTATCTACACAGTATCCCAAGTATCAGCTCTTTCTGCTTGGTTCCTCTAGCTCCTTTTAAGCTCTTATTTAAAGACCTGATGACCTTGATTATCTTTGCTTGCTCACCTCAGTATTCACCATGACATTTTCCTTCCTCTCTCCAAGACCCATAATATGTAAGCCCTTCAGTGACTCTGCAGTGGGAAGCTCCTTGAGGATGCCAACATGGCAGTTTCCCTTTTGGTTTATCCAACTATTCTTCCAGGGAGAAGCCTGTGTACACACCATCCTCTTACTCTCCCACTTCAAGCCGTTTCCTGCATTTAACTGTCCTGTTCTGTGACTCTCTCTTGTCAGTTTTAAAATGTTCATTCCTCCCCCTATCTTTCCTATCCTACTCTCCCACCTCTCAGATTTTGCCAAAATATCTTCTGATGTCCCCAGAGAGTCCCCTCACTAGCAACTGACTTTTCCAAAAATTTTCTGCAAGCCTGTGACCATCCTGCCCCTCTTTTTCCAGTTATTAGTTTCAACATTCTTAATCAGTTCCAGTTGAGGTGCAAATGTTCAACCACAGGAAATTACACTTTGGTTTATTTGGCATCCCTCTGACAAACACTCCTCTACTTCACAGGATTGTACAGGGTGAGTCCTTCCAGGATCAGAACACTTTCCAAAGTCTTGGTTTGATTACCCAAAATATTTCAGGGTGCAGAATCAAATTTTATTCTTAAAATGTTCCTAATCTTTTAAAAGTCAGGACATACTTTGCTTGAACCTTCCAGCTCGGTGATCAAGAGTTGTGTCCTACACACGTTGTGAGAGATCCTTGGAGCTCTTTATTTGCATGGAGTCAATTAGAGCTTGGGCAAGTGGGGCTCAGCACCTCCAGGCTGCCTTTGCTGTGGTGAGGTGGTACTTGTCCTGACAGCACCTTTGCAAACTGCATTGCTTTCGTTGCATGGCTTTCTTTTAAAAAAAATGTAATTCCATTGCAGGCTTGGCCCTTCAATGTGCTCAAGGTTAAGCATGTAAATATTTTAACTGATGTGAAAGAAATTGCCCACATGCCTGCACATGTGATTAAATGCTTTGGTGGATCAGGCCAGAGTGCCAAACAAATTGTTCAATCAAGCAATGAGTATGTATTTAAACAAGATCTTTAAAAACTGACAGAAGCATTGCACTTGCATTTCTTTAAGAATCTGACAATTGAGTTCAGCCCTGGCCTAAGTGCACTGGTTTTAGTAGGAAAAGGCTAGCAATTAATTTTAGCCTTACTTCTTTTTTGTGCGATATGAAGACAAATTCCTTTAGTGAAAGTCTGTGGTGTTAATTTTATTAGTTACAGACCTATTTTCACCAGTTGCTATACAACATTATATGATGATTTACTGTATTGACAATATGCAAAACCTTTTAAATATTTGGATTTCTATTTTTACCAAGCTTCAGTTGCTTTCATGAATGATGGTGTTTGTGTTATTGGCCACTGGAGCTCAGCTAAGAACATCAGAACATTATCCTGCCCTGCCCCTGCAAGTAATAAACTCTTTTCCAGTCTGTAAAATGTTGGTGTTTCGTGGTTTCCTGAAAGGGAGATAGCAGCTAGCTGTTCCTGCTCCCAGTGACCATGGTGTCAGGGTTGTCAGCTTGTATCAGAAGCTGCAGGCCTCTGCAGGCATCAGTGCAGAATTGGGGGAGGACCATACCTTTATTTTATTTTACCATCATGACTCCTACATTGCAAGTAATCTCCAACCTGATAGCTCCACAAATACTCATCCTGTTAGCCACAACTTCATGCTTCAGGACAAGTAGCAGTGATGTTTTTACAATATCAAAAGTAAACAGAGATTTACACATACTATTTTTATCCTGATTCTGTTTCTTTTAGTAGTGAAATTACTTTTAGTAGTTGCTATGAATTTTCTTAACACTTACAGCACTTCTTTCTTTTCTCCTACTTCTATACTGAAACATATCACAAACCAATTTTCATGGCATTAAACTTGTCGGTCCAAAAGCCTCCCAGTAGAATTCCTACTTTATTCAGTCATTTATTCTGCACTTTCAGAAGACAGAGCTTCCATTGATTGCTACACATTCATATAACTGGGATTATTTGTAAGGGGTAAGAAAATTGATAAAAAATTAGAAGTGACTATTTTTGTAAATGGATGTGGAAATATTCCAACCTCACCAGTGCTGACCTCCTGTCTACAAGGGGAGGTTCCATTCACCTCAAACATGCTAGTGAGAATGAGAATTATCTCTGCAAATGTGCTGCATGTAGCTGGGAGAGGAAAATACTCCAATGCTATTGCTTGTTAAAATTCTTCTTTGTTTCTGCCCTCTCCAAGTCAAATGTTTTCTGGATATTTTTCTGGCGGCTTTAGCAGCATTAATGAATTCCAAACTAGAAAAGTTTCTACTTCAATATCTTACAACTAACTCAATATATACTGACCTCAAACCCAGGATAGTAGTAATTTGATATTGCAGCTCATTATTGTCACTCACAGCAAGTTTTCCCTTGCAAGTGCCTGATGCTTCCCCCTCTCCCTCACACACCCTTCCACCCTCCATTCAGAATTTGTTTTTAATTGTTCGGGAGAAAAAATTCAGACTGTGAGCCAACAGTATATTTCCAGGGGGTACAAGATATTAATAGAGCTACATCGTGGCCCCATATATTGTAATAAACTGTGCTGTAATTTGTTTACCCACCGTAGACAGTAACTAACATTCAGATAAATGGAGTTGGCGCCTGCGAGATTTATGATATACTTCTGTGCTTAGCAATGTTTAATCAGGGAGTTAAAATATTACAGTGTAAAATCCTTTACAAGCATGCACAAACAGAGAACTACCATTAGAGGCTTGGCAGACACACTCGGTGTCAAATAGTACCTCCAGACACTCTCAAAACACAAAGAGGAATATTCAAAGCAGCTACTAACTGACTAGCATTATTTGAGAACCACGTCAGAGCTCATTTTTTTAGGGGGGCTTGCTTTTGAAGTGACAGAATGATAGGCAGGGACAAGTGGGCTTGTCTGCAGAGCCCATCAAGCTGAAAAAAGTTGGGGTGGGTGGAAAGCGTTGAGCTGGGGGTGGGGTAGGGAGGTGAATTTTGGTCCAAAAGGTGGTAGATGCCTGTCACAGAGCTTAGACTGTTTGGATAAGACAGGCTAGCATGTGGGGGGATCAGCATGAAGCATCACACCTGGAGGAAAAGACAACTAGCTCCAGCCTCAGTGCCATAAGCCTGGCTCCACAAAGTCTAGCCAACATCTGGAATGGATATCAAGAGACACAGTGCAGCCCTGACTGGCGCTCTACTCTACCTTTGTACTTTTCACTGCAAATTGAAAAGCAAAACAGACATCAAGGATATATTTATATAACTGTCTTCAAGCTGCATTTTCTACTCCCATCTGCTGCACATGATAAGTTTCAAGTGTTTTCTAATAAAAAAAGGATTTTTTTTTTTTTTTTTTACTCCTTGTTCAGTATACAGACTGACCTTTTTTTTATTCACAGTTTTAAAGGAACAGTAAATATTTTACAGCCAGAGGAAGTGTCAGCACTGTAAGACTTTCTGCTATTGACATTATTTAACCAGGCTGGCTGTTGAGCCAAATGTGACAGGGTGTGAGTGTGTGCGTGTGCAGTGCCTGCATTTGCCTCGGTGTGCAAACGAGCTCGTTTGTGTGCATTTGTATGAGCATGTGTGCTTTGAGGAGCAAGGCTCCTGAGAGTTTTTCACTTTATTTTCACATCATGCTGCTGCTCTGTCGCTCAAAGGGGGAGGTGAGCCCTGTATGTTCAATCTAGAGACCCTGTGGTAAACTGCTCCTCAGGAGGGACATGCTGAAGGAATGCAGCCTCCATATCAAAAAGGCTCTGGTTTTGCTCTCTGCTTCCCAGCTATGTAGCAGATGAGACCAGATCAGCCTTCTAGTCAGGTTGATTAATTATGAGGGAAATAACCAGGATGAGAAAGGGTTACATTTGACTGTGAAAATTTGCCTTCTGACCATAAGACACCAAACTGGGCCTGGCCATACATGGGTTTTGGCAGAGACAAAGACAGCATGGATTGATGCCCTCCTCAGTAAAACCAGAAAGACTCAAATATTACAAAATATATTCTGGATCACATGGGCAGTGATATTTATGACAAAGTATCTGAAGTATCTGAAGTTATCTGGAGCAGTCAAGTTCAACCTATGAGAGACAGTAGGAACCAGAGATACACATCCAGCCCTAAGAAATATCTCCTCTTTAGTACAGAGCCTGATCCCTATCTACTTCATTTATTGGCATAAATTAGAGACAGCTGCATTAGTTGGAGTTATACTCCATGTAAAATGCTCAAGAAAAAAAGGCTTTTTGAGTCCAAAGGTGAGAAGTTTCACCAAATACTAGTAACAGAAAAAACAATCCTAGAGAAATTGGCTGGAACATCAAAGCTATTATTTCCTATTACTTGTGCTCTCATTAGAAAGGAGAATCATACTGGGAAAAGTTCCAGTTTCTCCCCATATTGAAAAATTTCAATTTTCAGCTGTTTTAGTACTGCGAACAGGAGAGAGATATGGATGTAAAGCATGCTGTTCTGCTTTGACTGCACAATTCACCTTATAAGCCTGGAGAACAAGTAATATCTCTATCCACTGCTTTGTAAAATACATATTATTCAAAAATTACAGGAAGAACATGAGGCTTAAATAGTGGTCCTAATTAAAGTAATCCTGAATTTTGTGTTGGAAATGTACTGCTTTGTTAGAGGAATCCATTGAAGGAGAAATATTTTTTCTTTTCTTCCATGGGAAATAGTACCCTTTTTCCCATAAAATAGCATTAAAGGAAAAATATGTTGTCTTTAAAAGAAGTTTTATTTTTCCATAAAATATTTTTAAGTGAAAAATATTGTTTTCATCAACATTCCTTATACCAAGAAAATAATTTCTAATTCACTTTACTTGTAATATGCTTCAGACTTTTCAGTTAAAAATTGCTGCAAAAAATAATATATTAATAGAATGGTAAGAAGTTATATATTGTGAGACCCCATGAATTTCAAGAGATAGGAGATGCTTTTAGCTGAACTTTTCTAGAGTAATATCTCAATCAGTGCAATCTGAAAAGTGGATCATTCCATAACATCTACTGAAAAGCTTTCTGTGTTAGCTAAGGAAACATTTGCTCTCTTCCATATTATGGAAGCAAATACAAATATCTGATTTCAATTTGTTGTTGTGTTAGCAGCAGCAGTTATTTTGTTGGACAGCTTGGAGATTTTTGAATTTGGGGGTTTTTTTACCATTTAAAAGCCTATAACTTCACTCCATTTGGAAAATGGGGTAACATAGGCTCTGTGAAGTGAAACTCACAAGAAAAAGTAAAGCTGGTGAGAAATCACAAAAAGGAGAAGCTTATTTTTTAACTGAAACCAGTCACTCTGAAAGAATCAGGCAAATTTCACAGACAAAAAAAAATTAATAATTGCTAGCTCTCCTAATTTTGAAAATATGTTTTTCCTTTGAAATGTCACTGGCAAAATTCAAGCATCTTCCCAATGTAATTTTAGAGTTTACTACTTCTGAAGCTATGGTCCCAAGTGAATTTATCATGACAAAAGTAGAATATGATGAAAGAATTGCATGTGCTTTTAGAGTAGAAATTCTGTGGAAAGAAACTCCAGGCCAGTGTTTGGACATAAAGAAGGAAATACTATTTCACAGCAGTATTTGAGATGTGTTTTGTCATGCATATCCATTCAAAATAAAAGCTCCATGAATTTGTTTTCTGGATAGTAGGACATTTCATTTACCTTTTAACAGAAAGGATCACAGATCAAAGGAAAGCAGCCAGGTGGGTCAGAAGGAAACCAGCATCTCCTGACACCATTACTTGTTTACAGATAAACACCAGACAGCTGTGAAAGTGACAATGTTTTTGCAAGACCAAGAAGGAAATAGAATTGAATAAACCTAAAGAAACAGAAGTATATGTCTAAATTTGTAAGCCTTGAGTTTGTTTAATAAAGTTTCTATAGTGATTTAGAATACGTTCAATATTATGTCTCTATCATTTATTTGTGTGTCTCATTTATTTAATTCAAATGAAGGAAGTTTTACTCTACAGAAGGTCTAAAGAAGCCAGGAAGCATCTCTATGTAGTTTGTAGAGACTTTGCAGTGAGGGTCTGCAGCAGACCATGCTACCAGGCCACCTCATACAGCATAGAGAGTAATGACATTTGCACACTGGAGAGTTAGACAACCCACACTGAAAGGCCCTGACTGCAAATTCAACATCAAGATTACATTAAAATTCCTAAAATATGCTGAGTGAGATTCAGTTTCTGACTTTGTTCCTCCCTCATATTTCACGTGGTGTATTTCTCAAACAGGGAACCTGCTCATTCTCTCTGTTTACCAGTATCTGCCTGATAAAGTAGAACTGAAAACACTGTGTTGTGCTGGAACGTGAAGAAGTTCAGGGTTCAAAACAATTGCTTGCTACAAAAATAAAGGAAGGCCTCTCCTATGAAATCTGTGAACTCGAAACAGGGATACAGAACTAGTCGCTGCCAATAACTTTAACTTCATTTATCTATATTTGGCAAAAATTGTGCTGCAGCTGGAGATGAAATGCTGAGCTAAATAACTGCAGTGATGTGAGCTCCAAAACAGCAATTACTAAGCTGTGCTGCCTTGTGTAAGATTTTACTTTTATTTATTGTATTTAAAGAAACTCTGTATCTATGTACAGTACAACAAGAACTGCCTGATCAAATAATGCCTGATTGCAAGGCATCTCAGCTCCACTGTCAATATAACTCAGTGTTTAGCAAAGAAAACATGTTTTTCATGAAGCCAGACTACAATACTGTGCATGGCAGTTTTATAGTTCTTATACCTTTATATTGTCTCTAATTGCAAGGAGTAACTCATAATTAACCTAAATTTGGCATATCACAAATGATAAATGTATTTTTTCTTATTATTAGAAGAGGCAGTAGTTTTAAAAGGCTGGAAGAAAGATGCAATCCCTTTCTTCATGGTAACAAGAACAAAAAAATATTAATAATGTTGGAAGAACTGCTCACCAACACTATTTCTACCATCTTTTTTAAAAAGAGAAGAAGAAAGTTGGGGGGGCATGTTCCAGATACATCTCTTCTTTCCAGGCAGATGATTTTGTTCTCAAAAGAGAAGCCCAAGTAGCTGTAATTTTGGGTGTTCTGTGGTACTAAGTCCACATATATGTCTACTATCACAGGCAGCCTCACAGTGGCCTCAGTCTAAAGCACTTCATCTAGGGACATGTTGACATTTCAGAGAAAGAAAATGAAAAAATGAAGTGACATATGAGTATTCTTCTAGTTGTCCAAGAAAATGGATGCTGACGCCATAAATCTAACTCCTTCCCAAAAAGTAATGTGACTGAAATAATATCACAATGCCAGAAAAGCTGACTAATTGTCTGGATTCCAAAACTGACATAATTTTTCCAAGATGACATAGTATTATTAGTAGCATCCAGTCCCTTAAACAATGAGTTTTGTCCTCATTGACCATATTTCTTACTCTCTTTCTCTTTACTCTCTTTACTCCGACAGACAGAAATTCTGATGCAGAGTCCTCTCTTCTTTCCATTTCTTGGCCATTCATGAGATTTTTAACCCTAACAAACACAAACTCTTTCACTGTCTCAGTAATTTTCTGGATGCAGTCAGCAGTATTTGTTTGGGACAAACTGCTTTTCAGCAGATGGTTCCCAAACATTTAGGGCCAGTGGATCATTGCTGTCCTTCAAATTAATAAAAATTACCCTACACTCTTATAATCTACTTGAAGGTAATAGAAAAATTCTTAGTATATTTCCAGATTTAATTTGCAGATCATCTCCCATGACACCATTGACTGACCATGAGTCACTGGTGAATACAAATCTACTGATCTATTGTATGCAGAACTGGTGACATTTTTTCTTCATCATTTGCACCCTGGAAGCGTCTATGTCAGAGAAAGTAGCCATGTGGGTTATAGTAGGTCACATTGCTTGATTTCTCACTAACTTCATCAGTGTTAGATTTTCCTGTGCTTGAGGTGAACCAAGCTGGATGTTTTTATGGCCTGGAATGCTTCTATATTTATCTCAACATCCTGGTAAAGCCAAGAGATGGAGCTTTGCCTCTTGAGACCTCCTCTCAAATTTTGGGCCCACTTTATTTCATTGGATAAACCTTAGTCCAGCACTATATAAAGAGATACCTCTTTTGCTCTGATTTTGTTACTCCAGTAGATCTGGTGATTCCATCCTCTATTAAATTGCTTCATTTCTGAATAGAAAGGAAATCAAAGCAAGGCAAAGCAAGCCAAGGAAAGGGATATGAATCCAGTATGGATCTTCAGAATTTCTGATGGAATTTATTCGCCTTTCATTAGCGGATGTAGTCTGTCCAAGCCTGGCTTCTCCCTTCATTTATCCATACTACAGGTCACTCCTGCAGCTCCATAGATATAACGTAGAAATATTTCAGTGTTAACCTACAACTAGATCAGCACCAAAGTCATCTACAAGCTATAGTTTTTCTCATAGTACTTGTTAGTATAGGAGACCTTTCAGAATGGAAATGAGGCTCTGCTAAGCACACGCATCTTGCAGCCACTTGCATCCCTAGATCAGCTCTGTTGAATTGACTGAGAAGCTAATTCCAAAGTCTCTCTAACCTGATACTCCAGCCTGAGCTGGTCAGTGATTAGCTGCTCTTCACAGCCACGTCCTTGTACCTTGAAGGACATGAAAACCACATTGTAGTTTACTCTTCCTTTGCAGATGCACTAAGAGATGGCAGAGTTAAACATTTCAACAGCCATCATTTTAAACTCAGTAAAGCAAATGAGCCAAAGCATTCCAACATCAGTGCTAATGTTTTTAAAATAAGTTTGTTTTTTGTTTTACATCAGAAAGCTTGTACTTACAGGGACATCCTGCTAAAAGGGAGAGACTGCACACATATTTCCAGAGTAATCTAACTTGTAGTAGAGGCTGCTGGGGATTAAGTGACTGGATGTTAAGGATGTTGACACTGATATATGGCTCTTCACTTCTACTTTAACATCTTACAGCCATCGCACATGTTCAGTGTTGTTTGGGCTGTGGTGTTTCAACATAACATGAAGCAGGAATTACAGCAACATATAATTTACAGTGGAGAGTCTACATTTTACTTTCACATGTAGAACACACAGAGAATTCTTCCTTTTAAAGTAAATTTTCCTTGTTCATTCATCATACACCACTAATCACCACCACTCAGGCGTCTTAAAGAAAATGATGTACCATGTATCAGAAAAACTGACAGGGCAAACGGCTGAAATTGAACACATCTGTACAAATTGTGAAGAAACTGCAGGACTCTTAAACAAACAATAATAATGGCAGTCACATTTCTTTTCTAAAAATGGAATCATTCCCCTGCCATTTACGATGGTTTAGTATTTATGCACTTCCACAGTTCTTCAAACCACTCTTCTTGAGTTGTTCAAGGCCTAGACTGTGGTTCTGTCTCTGGATAGATCAACAAGAGCATAACAAAATAACATCCTGGCTAACTCTTTGTGTTCAGCAGGATAATAGCACTAAGGAATCTTCTCATTGCTAACAAGGTTACATTCTGTTTCAGAAAGATTTTCATGCGCATGGATGTCTGATTGCACTTACTCTGCACTGAGCCTACTCTCCTTTATCTAATTAAATAATATCTAATGCCCCAAAGTGAATTAGATAATTATCTTCTGTTCCATTCTTAGCTATTAAATAGGAAAGACTGTGGTGTTGAAACTTGTGTTAACGTTTATGATTACCTTGGTAATGGAATCATTTGGTATCTTCTTCAACTTGCTGATACTCATTGGCTGTTTTCTGTCTGCTACAGAGTTTTCCTCCTCTGGGCTACAGTGCCAAGTCCCATGTGCCCTGTTTCTCTGCAGCACACTGGACACAAAGCCAATGTCACCTCCACAACCACTCAGAGTCACAAGAAAATAGTAGGTCTTCTAAAACAAAGTGCTTCTTCTGGAGCAGAAAGCCTTTCAGCTGAAATTCATGTGGTGAGATATAGGCAGCTCATAGCTTTTCCCACTCCTGCCTCAAGTAGATATTGTGCTTTGTCCTTGTAGAGACATGCATCTTCCTTCACATGGGGTGCTGACATCCTATTTTCATAAGACAGCTGTAGTACAGGTAAATTACTGTCACAGCAGTAAGGCAATTCCCTTTTCCACACTCTTCTAATCTGCCTCTGCCTCACTTCAGCTCCTTATGCTGATTTGAGACAGTAATTCTTTCATTTTTATGCCAGCTGAGGGCCAGGCTCACCAGCCTCTTAGCTTATGGTGTATCACCTCTGTGAAACTCATGGGGGTTTTTTGTTTATACCATAGAATTCACTTTCACTTGTTAAAAGAATAACTTAGCTCCATACATGGGAACATCCTGCATATTTCAACCAAGCACAGCATTGCTGTCATTCTGGCCTGACTATTGCCAGTGACTATTCAGACACAAGACAGTGATAAACCTCATATTGAAGCTAAAGTATCTTTTACAAGGAAGTGCATTATTGATAGCTTGTAACCTGCAATCATTTAAAAGGACCAGCAAAATCATATTGCACATCATGAATTGTGGTTTCAGCCAGGAAATAACAGAGTAGTTCATACTATTTAATGGCAAACATTTTCTAAAGAGAAACTATTGTCCTAACTTTTCTAAATAAGAAAAAATAAAATACATTAAAAACAATTTATGAGGCTTACTAGACCAAAAGCCCTCAATTTTTATTTGGTTGGTTGGCCTGTTAGGATTTTTTGCTTGTTATGGAGGTATTTTCTTTCCTTATAGAGACTGAAATGTTAATAACAAAGGATATACAGTTGATAGTAGATCTAACCTGAATATAATTCAACTAACTTTTGCTATTAGGTCAGAAATAACAGTTACCCTGTTATTAAATCCATATTCTAGCATAAATACTTTGCTAGCACTTTTCTTCATATGGCAGACAGGACCTGAGGAGAGGCAATAGTGAGGGACAATAAAAGTGGAGTCTCATTCATCCTAAAACATTGCATAAAACTTAGTTTGTGATTTTCATCTGCCATGCTGAACTGTTTTCCCCTAAATTCCCAAGAGCAACCAGGTGAATCAGGAAAATATAAGAGTGAAGATTAAACAGATTTCCTTTCCTACACTTGCACTCAGATGAGGGGAAAGGGCTCCAAAAAAACATTTATTTTAACTGCATTTTTTTCAGGAAGAAAGAATTGAGATGGTGCCTTTTAATTTGCTAATTAACAAGTTTTACTGTGGAGAACACTGCCAAAATGGCTGAGATTATTTGATAAAGATTCATTAGAGAAGAAGAAAAATAGAAATTAAAGGAATGAAGATCTTAGATAATTCAGCATGTTCCACTGAAGCCAACAGAGCCAAGGATGCAATTTAGGGTACATAGTTTCCAAATTTTTGTTTCCTGTATTTTCACATATTGCCTACTAAAGCAGCCATTACAAGCAACTTGATAGGTGCTGTGGGCTGATTATATGGCAAATCAAGATCAGGTGAAATAACACACAGCATTTGCCAAGAAGTATAATGTCGGGAATCCTGAAATTATTTCTGGATTTACACTGAACAAGTGTAATTAAGGTTTGAGAGCTAGATGCTGATAATGTTGCTAACTATCACTCTGGTTACTTACTCTATTTGAGTTATTACAGCTCTACCCAGGCACATGAGACTGGTTCCATTCTGTCCTTCACTGAACACAATTTTAACCCAAACTATTTTTCTCCAAAGAGAATGCCCAAAGACATTGAACTAGGCATTTAGACTATTCAGACACTCTCTACTGTTATTTTAATATTCTTGAGTTTACAAGAAAATAGCCCAGTAGCCTAATGGCTACTGAGCCTGTAGACTACCTTAGCCTCAGGCACTATTCTGAACCAGTCATAATGACCTGAATACTATGTTAAAATCTTTCATTTTTTCAAGCAAATGTCTCAACAAGAGACTGCCAATCAATCTAAATGCTAACCTCCTCAACCTGCTTCTGGTGATGTCTCCATTAATTGGTTATTTATCAATCCAGTGAGTAAATCACAGTTTAGCTCCGTGGCCAGAGCATTGTATAAGAAATATGAAAGTGGCTTCTCATCCTCTTCTACTGATGAAGTCATTAATGCAATTGAAACAGTAATGACTTAAGAGCATTTTACCAGGACATCTTAACCAGATGGCTCACATTTTCTGCTATAAGACACCAGGATTCAGTCTTCACTAGAAGAAAAGAGGGAATCTCCCACACTGAATAAATAAATGATCAATACTTAAAACAGACTAAGCATGGAGGAAGAAGGATAAAAAGGAGATAATAATGGAAAATGACTCTGTCTCAGCTCAAACAGACAGTAGGTTAAAAGTGGAATTAAAATTCAACCTCCTGTCAGCCAAACACAGACTCAGTTACTACAAAGCCTTGCCTGTCCTCACTTCTTTTGCTGCTAGTTTTCCTACTTTTCAGACACATTCATCTAGCCACATCATGTCACCTGGCTTTAGAGACCAAACATGCATTGACAAATTATCCCTAAGCTCCATTTCTGGAGACATTTCTTCCTCTTAATCTGGGATAGGTTTTGAGATGTCTGAGGCGAAACCCTTCCAGATTGCAGTGTTTGACTAAAAGAGTGGCCTATAGTGGTGAAGTTGAACTGGGGTGGCTTCATTTCAGATGCCTGAACTATGCAAGAGAAACCTCCATAATCCAGGTGCCCAGTCCATGTACAACACCTGTTTACCCAACAAAGATATCATAATAGTCACTGCATGTCCCAAAATCTTCAGAAAAGGTATCAACTACGCACTATTTTCCACTTTGCAGTCATATTCAAATTCATTTATAGGCTGCTATTATTCTTCAACTCTTAAGAAACCCATCCTAAATTTTTAGAGAAGTTTCAGTTAACAAGGACTAAGTTCCAACAACACAGTAATCATTTTTAACAGCTGGATTTTTAATGGCATCCAAGTCAAAGAATAGAAAATGTTTCAGTGATGCTGACCAAAGAGATGTGCCATCTCTTCATGAATAAGAGAAGGAGAAAAGCACTCCACAACTGAGCATACTCACCAGCTGGAAGAGACAGAGAGGAAGCAGGCAAGTGCAAAAAAAAAAGCCATTTTGGGGCTCTAGATGGTTTTCTCTGTATTCCAAAGGACAAACATCACAAGAGTTTTCTGTGAAAAGAAACTAATCTAGACTTAGTCCAGAAGTGACTAGTCAATCAAAAGGGAAAGTATCCAAACTCACACATTTTTAAGGATTAGGCCCATCACACACACAGTTTTTCAATATTGTTCTCTGCAATAAAAACTGAGATTGTTTTCAAAACAGGATACCAGCTGCTTCCTGTTCATGCTACTAATACATAACACTGCCATTGTATCACATCGAGGGATCTTCACTGTGATCACCAGCCAGCAGAACAAATGCACTATATTAAGTAAATCCTCATAAAAATCTACAAAATTGATTGATGTAATTCAGCCTAGTCACACTGACTTCAGCAACATTTTACTCCTGCTTAGGTTCTAACCTGATTTGTAATTTATCTTTCACATGATTAATTGATTGCTGTACGCTCCTACATAGGAAATTAAATTCTATAGGCTACGCATGGATTACATAGTCACACTTACGTGTTATGGACTCTCAGGTACACTTGCAATGAAAAGGTATAAAAACAGCAGAAACCTTCCTGTGGCATGAGTTGTCTTGCTCTCCTTTGCCATAAAGAAGCAGTCTTTGACCTTCTGCAGCTCTTACTGTGAACGTTCCCTTCCTTCCCAAGAGGTGATCTTCCCCAAGAAGCCACAGCCTCATTCCATGTAACTCAAAACTGCTGTTACCATGGTTAATATTTCTGACTTGATTGGCACCACTAGTAATTGAACTGCAGTCTCTTGAGCACAGCAAGCTCTATTCATTAGCCCCTATTGTGTTAGGACACTGCATCAACCCACATTATTTTTCTGTGTAAAGGGGAAAAATCAGCCATGAATACAAAGTTATGTTGCCACACAAAATTATGCAGTTTTGCTGTTGGATTAATTTTATGAAATTAAATAAAATATTGCAAATAATTTTTCTTTATGTCAATAGCAGTGGAATATGAGAAAAGGCACATTCATTTTGGCTGAATAATATTATGTACATCTAAAACCCAAAATATTTTAGTATCAGCTTTAGAAGAAGACTCTTGGTTTCATCACATATTAACAAAACCTTTGCAGTCTTCTGTCTCCTTTTCTCCTACTTTATATAGAGTTACACTTCATATGAATTTGCTGATTCGAGTCTATATGAGACAGAATGCTGTACAAGTAATGAAAAGAACAATATACCAGAAGATTTCCTTCTAATAAGGAGACAGGACAGATAAGCTTTAAAATGCAGCCCTCTATTGCCTATTCAAACCAAGACTTTATGTATTTTATATATTTTAGTAGATTTTATAGACGACACTAGGGTATACATAAATAAATTAGACAAATTAGAAATTACTTCACAAGTCCTGACAATTTTTTTCTGACAGTTTAATAGAAGTAGGCAAAATATGAGAAATATTTTGTATTCTGATCTCATAAAAACTTCCATAAATTAATAACCTCCAACATCAAAGAACAACCTCCACCATCAAGTCCATACCTGCAAGTTGTTCCACAGTTATCCTTCTGTTCATCCTGCTGCATTTTACTGTAATAAATACCCTCTTGGTTTTGTCTTTGCAAAAGTTTTCAAGTTTTGTCTGTCTTCTTCCTTTCTCCCTTAGATAGGACCATGAGAGATGTCTGAGAAATATTCATCACATAGATTCTTTCCCATGGGGAAGAAGGAAAAAAAAGAACACAGTAATAAAAATATAGGTGGGAGAGGAAAAACTTTTGTTTTACTTCATCTGCCTGCCTTGGGACTGTGAGATGGATCTTAGAAGACTGAAGAGTTTGGAGGGCTTCAGAAATGTGAGTTAGAGAAAGGTGGATGCAAGAAAGCACGAGAGACAATGTTGGATGCTGACCTTGGACAAACTGCTTCTCATCATAGCTTGTTATTAAGTGGAGTAAGATATCCTTCACACTCTCACACTCTCAATGCCAAAATTCTCACCTTTCCACAATTTATACTCTGTGTTGAGAAAGCAGTAATTGATTTCCAATTTTTTCAGTTTCCAGCCTCACCTGAGTCCACTGTATTATGTAGAGACAAATAAGTTTACAAGCACGTCACACAAAACCATATATGTTCTAGCAGAGACATGCTCATACAATAGAATAGTGCAAAAGATCAGCACTGAGAGATTTGCCTCTCCAAGGTCACAGGATGGATGGCCCTGTCAGTGGTTCTGACTTGTTTCAGCTCTATATGAGAGTGTTCAGTGCTTGGAACATCAAAAAAATCTAGTTGTGTCCCATTTTACACAAATGACTAGAGAAGCACATAAAATTGGTGGTGCTGTATATTTAGATCCTTTTCCATAACATATAGATAATAACACTTATCTTTCCCATTATCATTGTAAAGCTTACTTTGTATTGCAAGGTACTTAGTTGATAAGACCAGCAGTTGCCAAAAGAAAATTCATGGCACTGTGAAAATTCCTTATCTGGTGCATGCCTGCTGCTGGGACTGCATATGAGGAGCACTAAGAGTGACAAATAGACTGTGAAATGCAGTATTAACTGAACCTGCTTCATTCTGAATGATGCCTAAGGTGCTGGTTGAGCCAACTTGCAAGGTTCTAAGGACACACACTATTTCCCCCCTTCCCTACATCAAGTTTAGATTAGATGGTCCAATAGATTTAAAGTCATTAGAAAGAGGACCAGCCAGCAGAAAACAACAAAATATTAATTTCTCAAGAAAAAAAGGTTAAAACTAACTATTGATCATCTGTCTCATCCAGCAGTTTCTGTCCATGCCATTCAAGAACCACTGTAGGCACCCTTTGGAAAACCATTATATGTGATCAAGTAACAGTTTTCATAGCACACATGCCAATGGATATGTCTGCAGGAATCAGATCAAGGCCTGTGGCTCTCACAATACTAATGCATTCACACTTCTGATTACCTCATTTCCCAACTGCAACTTGTTTTAAATGTAATTCCATTAATTTATCTTTGAGTGTGTATAATCTATATAGCTACAAGCCTTCTTATATTTATGTTGCATTTTTAGGTTAAACTGGTAACTTGATGTGCCAGCCCACACTCAGTACCAGCAGCCATGTGCTCCCACAGCATAGGCATACGTGCTCCTGCAGCTTTCTGAGTTCTTTCTTTATTTCTCCAGGGCTCTATCAGGAAAAGCATTGCCAGCAGGTAGAAGGAGGTGATTCTGGCCCTCTACTCAGCCCTGGTGAGGCCACACTTGGAGTGCTGTGTCCAGTTCTGGGCTTCTCAGCACAGGTGAGACATGGAGCTCCTGAAGCTCCAGTGGAGGCTACAAAGATGATTACTTGACAGGGGTGTCTCTTATGAGGAAAGGCTGAAGGAGCTGGGCCTGTAGACTGGAGAAGATGTAACTGAGTGGATCTCATCAGTGTCTATAAGTACCTGAAGGGAGGGTGCTAAAAGGATGAAGCCAGGCTCTGCTCTGTGGTACTGGGCAATAGGACAAGAGGAATGGGCAGAAACAGATGCACAGGAGCTTCCACCTCAGTATGAGCTGTGCAAGGGACCATGCAGTAGAACAGGTTGCCTGGGGAGGTTGTGGAGTCTTCCTCAGTGGATGTATTCAAGAAATCTCTGGGCACAATCCTGTGCAATGTGCTCCAGGATGACCCTGTTAAGCAGGGAGGTTGGACCAGAGGCCCGGCTGGGGTCCCTTCCAACCTTACCTAGTCTGTGATTTCTGCTCTTCTTTTCACAGCCTCATCACCATGATGAGGGATTTGTAGTATTAAGTAGCCCCATAATTGGTCATTTCTGACATGCATTAACTACACACCCTTGTGTTTCACAATTTACACAGTCCTCTTCAAGCTCCTCGTGGCACCATTGCAAGCAAATCTCATGTATGAGCAGACTGGTTATTTTCATGCCCGTCAGCTTTCATTCTTTTTGTTGGCCAACATGCCTGCTACATAAATAATCATGGTTTAAGAATAGAGCTAAGTTCTATTTCTCTGTTTGACATGCTGAACTAACTGCGAATATTCTCAGCTGAGCTTTTTAGAGCAGCTTGTAAACAGCACAAAAACCAGATGCGACTCAAAGGACACTCTCATGTAAATATAAAAAGTCATAATTCAAAGTCTCAGTAATTCACACCAATTTGAGCTTTCCAATTCAATGACAACAACCCTGACCTGAAAATTACTACTGTGTAAATTTGTATAAAACTGAGTACATTAGAGGGTCTCAAAATCTTAGTCACATTATAATAATAGCAGTGGACTTTTCCCTGGAGCCCAGTACATACACACAGATTTTCTAGAGTGCATGAGGAATGTTGGTACATAGGCACTACTGAAGGTCAGTGGGATTTCCATGGCTAAATCCCTAAGGCATGTTGGAATCAGTCCCTTGCAATTACTAATTCAGGTACCATATACAGATATTCACTTCTATATTTTAATATAGATAAAATTCATCTGGACTTATCCTGAATCACACCTGCTTACATACCTTTACAGTGAGGTAATACATGTTAGTAAAGTCATCTCTAATGGGAGAGAGAGCATCTGAGTCTGGCTGTGGCTTCTATTCTCTTGGATTTTTTTCTTTTAACTTCAGCATTTCCCATTCTCAAGATAATTTTTTCATTTTTTTTTATATACACAGTGTTTTTCTTCTTGGCCATACACTTTTCTCTCTGCATCACCAGGCTGAATTCAGAAGGAATTAGTGATTTAGCTGCTTCCTTCTCCAAGTTGTATTTATGATCATGACACAATTTGTGTTAACTCCTTCTTGTTTTCTGATAGAACAGAAGCAAAATTAAATGTGTTTGTTAGCCAGACATTAAGGAAGTTTTTGGAGTTGGAGATATGTCTGTGGTACCAGAATACTGCCAGGGACAAAAGAGACAGTCTCACAACTCCTATAACCCTCCACCTGTACCCATCCAGATTTACTCTCCCTCACTTTCCCAAACATGTAAGTGGGATTCTATCCCAGACAGTCTTGCAGGACAGTCTTGCAGAACCCACTAATCAGCAGCATGTATTAAATTACAACACAAAATCCATCAGTGAAGGAGCAAATCATTCATATAACACAATTTTGTGCCCCTATTATGGAATGGGCAAGACTTTCTCTAGGCTCCTTAAGCAAGCATCAAGTGCTGGGGAGAAATCCCCAGCAGGAGCCTGCACATGAGGTCTTGTCCCTGTGAGCCCCTGAGAGATGACAGACATGGATACAGAACAGTGCTGCAGATGGGCTACACAAGGAGATGTGCACTGGACAGAAGCTGCTTGGACACACTGCTTACTGCTACATCTTGGATTCCAGTGTATAAAATAGTCACTGTTTTACTACACAAATATGGGGAACAAGTGCAGGTGTATGAATGCTGTTCACTGCACTGACATTGAACCAAAGCATTTGAAACAGTTTTGTTTGAGTATTCAAACAAACAATCAAAATAAAACTCATTTTAGTAAAATATTATCTTAATGTTTGACTCAGAGTCCCAAAGATATAAGCCGTGTGAGGATTGAATACCCAGTGTTCAGCTCCTTCACAACTGGAAAGGAGTAAGGTTTAATTATTTTATGGCTGGAAGATAAATAACAGCCCCTGTAGGAAACTGCAAGTAGTATTGCAAAAGATTAGCCTTATTTTGTTTTGTTTTCTTTTACATGGGGTAATACAGTTGCTGAATCATTATTAATAATTGTTTATGTCACAGTAATGCCTTAAGCAACCCTCCAGGACAAATACTTAAAAGGATAAACCTTAAGCAATAGTTCCAGCAGAGCAAGGGAGATTTTGTTTTCCCTGAACCTGGAGCCTCTTGCACCTGCAGTTGAGCTGCTCCCCAAATTGCCAATGCCACCCATGTGGGTGATACACGGGGTGCTACTGAGCAAGTGGTAGTACTTTCCTTTCTTCTGCTGTGGAAACTCAATCACCCTTCAGATCCTTAACTCCTCAAGAGATCTGTCAAGGAAAATAAAACAAGCCTGGCATGCACCCAGCTATGATAGTCAATCTGAATAATTCCCTAGCTTTGGTATCAGGCACCATGCAGCTCCCACTCACCTCAGTAGGAGGGAACTGGCCCTGTGCATTGCCCAATTTATCAACATGATACATGAAGTCTGTCTGGAAGATAAACAAGGGGACATATTGTGGTGACATAAGAACTCTTCTCAAGTTGTGCATCCTAGGAGATAGATTACATGATGAACATGTGCAGTATGCCTTTTCCAGCTTGTGCTTCTGAACTGAACTGTGATGTCCTTCCTGAAGAAAAACTGCATTTTATCTCACAGTTAAAGCTGGCTATCCTTTCAGGAGAAGCCTCTCAGAATTCTGTTCTCTAGTACTCAAGTGCCTAATGAGAAGAGATTCATAACCCTTTGCCTGATGAGATGTTGTGTTGTCTTTCTCTTTGGGGAGAGGTGAAGTAGTACATTTCCATTCAGAGGAAGACAAAGGAAAAGGAGCATGCCTTATGATGTAAAAACACCACAGTGCCTGCCTGCCTCCTACCAGAGCTGCTTGCAAAGGAAAATGCACCTCAGTTCCATGCTTCCCCTCTAATTCACCATCACAGAGAAGAAAGAGCAGACAACACAGTAATTTTTTTAAGGCATTAGGAGTAATATTGTGACAAACAAGTCAGCAGCATTTCAACACCTCCAAACACAGAATGGCAGAAGTGAGCCTATCAAAGCACAGCTACAGAACAATTTCTGGACTTGCCATCCCCAGTGTAAAGCACGAAGGTGGGAAATCTCCAGGAACCTGAAAGACACACAAACACACAAAGACAGCTTCCCTTCTCCCAGCCAAATTGATCTGGGGACCTTTTCACTTCTTATCCCTTTGAAAATGTATCCTTCGAATGTAGTGGATGTTAGAGTTATTATGAAATCTGCTACACCTGGACTGCACTATTGCTGAAAACAGATTATCTGAAGATAATAATCTTTTAATAACATATTTTCAAATTATCTGTTCTCCTCTTGTCATTGATATGTTGTCATATGCTCAAAATTCATTGTAAGTATTGATGCTAACCTTGTGTCACCTGGCTGGAGAAAACAGGTTAGCATGGGAGCTTTTAAGAAATCAGTCACAAATAACCCTCTTAAATTAATATATGGAGAATATACAGCCCAGATAGCTAAACTAACAAAGAGGTTGGCACTGGATATACGCTTAGGCTGTGTTAAGTATTATTCAAAATGCTAGGTGCCTTAATCCACCTCTTTACATTCACACCAGTTACTCCAAGGCTACATGACTTTGTATCTTACTTGGCCAGTCCCAGGAACAGTTAAAAGACAGTGTCCTGAGACTCTCAACTCACATCAATCTTTTCATCAGGTTGCCTACTGCTGCCTTGCAATCTTGCTCCCCTAATGCTGGGGCGTCTCTAGACAGCACATTTGAGCTGGTGGTTCAGAGCTGCTCAGACACTGGACCAGCTGGATGCTATCAGCTCTGTATCAGGTACAGAGCATCCAGACCTGTCCATGGGGAGTATCCTTTTGCCCTAAAGTGTACAATTCAACCCTTGAGGTCTTAGGTCCTCAATGGTATCCACTGAGTTACCCCAGGGCAACCAGGCTGGTATCCGAGTTTGGCTCTACAGGACTCCAAGGAAAAAGCAAAATGAATTGGTAATGACCTATCTCTGCTCCAGCTGCACCTGTGGTATGCTATAGCTATGCAAATACGAGCAAACTAGACTTTTTTCTCACTAGAGATCTTTCCTTAAGCCAGGCCAGCCCTCATTCAAACATAGTCAAGACCTGAACAGGATGGCCATATCCTAACTGCTTTCTTAGGAATAGTTCTTGTTGTGTGCTCTGTCCCCATCCATCTCCAGCTATGTTAAATCCATTATGGGGCCTTGCTTGGCAGTTTTTGTGTGGACAGTCACATATCAGTGATGGAGCATACACTGTTAACCCAGGTTAGATGTAGCTTCTGTGTCCTCAACTACCAAGGGAGAGAAGAACCCAAGATACTCACTCTTATCCTGGGCTGTCAGAATAAAGTCTCACTGGGGAGTGCTCCACTCAATATTAAAAAAAATTTGGGTCCACTTTTTGCCCTAAACACACTCACACACGGTGCTCAGGAAAGTCTGGGTGGTATTTAACACTGTGGTTGGTAAACTGAGACTTGGAAAGTGGCTAGAACTAGGACTGGCTAAGGTGTTGTGTTTCAAAGTGTGTACCAAGATACTCCAAAAGAAGCAAAAGTAAATGGGGTGTTCACATACTGGCAAGGTCAGAGCAGCCTAAAGGATTAATGAAACAGAAGGGACAGTTTTGTCACTTTGATACTCAGCTTCCATGCAGCCTTTTAAATCAGCCTCCTCAAAATCCAAACACACTCCCCTCTGCACAGAACCACAACACACACAAAAAGGAATATGCAATGCAATTTGGAGAGACAATATTAGATTGGAAAATGTTGGACTCTTTCTCTCACAGACACAATTGGTGCCAGTTTTGTGTATCTGTCTATACCTGCATGAACGAAATAATTGCCAGACTACAGCATTCTGCAGTAATGATCATTAACTGCAGTAGCAATATTGCAGACTCTGGGGCCTTATTGTAATCCTCCTCATTTCAGTGTTAAACTACTCTAACTTCATTAGCTTCACTGGAGATACTCCACTTTACACCTACATAATTGAGAGCAGAATCAAGCCTCCACTGCTGTGGAAAATACTGGGTAGTGCAGCACTTTTCAAATAAAATGTAATTAACATGAAATTCTAGATCCATATTGCAATTTGCAGAATGATCACTGTGGGTGCAACATGACTTCCAACTCCCTCTCTCATCTTAATTTAGCTAGAAATAGGGCTGCTTGTGTAATATTTTCTCCATAGCAGGAAACAGAGGCATATTTCTTTTTCTTTTCCTATTGTTATTTTTTTCTCTTTATAAATCTTTGTCAACAAAGGATTACTAGCTCACCTGAGAGAGGCAGTTAAAGTCAGATACTTGCCCATAATTAGGGAAACTTGGAATCCTTGACAGTGAACACCTGGCTTCTCATTACTACCTGAATTTTATACTTCCAAGTGTTAATCTCTCCTCAGGGCTTGCCTTGGAGTTTCATTCTGGTATTCAATGAAACCATCAGGTTTTCCAGGCACTGACACCTTAGAAATGTTTTCCACATGGGAACCAATATGAAACATGTGTGATTATTCCTGATTTCACTGTGTTGATTTCTATTATGGTAGCACCCTGGAAAAACAGTACAGACAGCAGTAATAAAATCTTTTATTGAATAACTTTATACAACAGGAAGAGTTGTGCTTAAAGGGGCTGGTTTGACAGGGGGAGGGGTGGGCATTGCTATGATGAATGGTGTTATCATGATTATAACTTGGTTTAAAGGACTCTAAGAACTTGCACATTTTTTAGCCTTGAGAATAAGTTCTACCAGCACTTCTTTCCTCTTAAAAGCCATCACTGCTGCCATTCCTCACAGCTCTAGATGAAATACGTGGGCTAGCTGGAACCTGGAATGCTGATTGTGAGCTCCCAGCTAACCCTACAGGGCTGCAGTTCAGGCAGATTACTGTAATTTCCTTTATTTTACTAGTGCAGTTTTCTTCCCAACCTTTACCAGCCTTACGGGCAGGAAAATTTTCTCATTCCCACAAGACCAAAGGTGCAGGTAACTTCGTACTTTTTACTCCAGACATTGGAAAACCCAGGCAAAAGGATATCTCTGGGGCTTTTCTTCTGTTAATCAGAAGGATTTACTATCGTGTACCTGAATAAGAGTTGTTTAAATCACTTCAGGCCCAAAGCTCTTATTGACTGCAAGGCAACAGAGGTAATAAGAAGTCAAAATCCTCTGAAAGAAAAATATCAAAGTAAGATTTTCCATGGAGCTGAAACTCACTCAGAAACATGAAAACAAGCGACTTTTAAACAACAGTGCATTTGGTTTTTGAAAACACCACGTGCTAATGAGAAGAAAACACACAGGTTATCTTTCCTTGACCATGTCCAAGCCCTGATGCATTTGATAATTTTTAAAGCTTTCAGTGAAGTCAGGAAGAGCTGACTTACTGCAGGAGTAAGTAGCATGCTCAGTGAAAGAAAATATGTAAAACTCGTTTGGGATCTGAAGTGGGGAAAAAAGAAAAAAAGAAAAGGAAGCAAAGCAGTACAAGATTTTGTGACTGATCTAAGCCTGAGCATCTGAATTAGTAGTATTTAACTGATAAAAGAGCACTTGTCATGGAATCCCAGAAGAAAAATACTGAAGAAAAGTGAGAAACCCCAAGTTAACCTATGGTGAGCTTTACATGTGAAATGAAGTAAGAAGCCAAAATGTAATTGAAACATCAAAAACTGAAAAGTGCTGATCAAAGTAGTCTTTGTCTTGAAGTTCAGTTACAAAAAACGGAAAACTCATTTGAACTACAAGGTTCAACTCAGATTCCAACGTCCAATGCATTAAAGATATTAAAGATGAGCAACAGTAAAGTCCAGTAGGACAAGAGAGTTTGTTCTTCACAGAAGATACAGGAAATTTCATGTCCCTATGTTGTAGAACTCAGTTTCATTTAAAAGCAACCAGAGCCCAGTTCTTACCACTGACAAAGGAAACCTGATTTTTTTCCGCTGGAGAATAACATTTTCTTTCTTTAGTTATACAATTATGATTGGAGTTGTGGATACAGACCTGGGAGACACTGCTGCATATACTTTGAGAGAGACTACATAACCTTGTATCAGAACTGGAATGCAAGCTTGTCTCCCCAGACCCTTTGTGAGGTCCTAGATGCATGGCATTTCCCAAATTCCTTGGGGATATCCAATAATCTTACCAGTCTCCTGATTGTTTGTGACTCCTACTCAGCTGAGGTCAGGTTAAAAAATATATATATCTTCATAAATATATGCTTCACATTATTCAGAGAACAAAAATAAACTAAAACCAAACAAACAAGTAAACAAACAAAACCCCAGGCCTGTACCATAGGAACAGTGTACATTATATACTTATATTTGTGCGTCGTGCAAGAGAAAGTTTAACTTAGATGCTTCTTTCCTCAACACCTTTTCAATCTCCATTGACTGTCCCATTCCTACATTAACCCCCTTCTCCTCAACTCCCTACAGTCTGCTTCCACTCTCTGTTGCAATACCCTTCCTGCCTCTGCCTTTGATGTTATGCAAATTTGGGTTGTCTGGGGTGATGATTATAGAACTGGAAATAGAATAATACAATAGTCCTGTGCTAAAGCTTTAGACTCAAACAAAGCACAGAGAATCACTACCTGCTCTGCTGGAAGCATTTCTGAGCACTCAGTGCACCTTATGCAATTCTTGAGATCTTACTATTTTTCTTACAGTTCTGTGTGTCAGGAATTAATTGCCTCACAAGGCTACAGGGCAGATTTATGCAACAGTCCAGGTCTCTGGGACTGCTGTCTTGCATCACAGACATGTGCCTGTACAGGAATGACACAATGCCAGCTTTCCCACACTCAATCTTCATATATCAAATTGTACCTGCATATAGATAGTGATACATGTCATTTGATACTTATGCAAGTCCCACTTCTCTGACATTAGCTTCTCTCATTATAGAGGCTATAGTTCTCAATTTTCTGTTAAAAATCTCCATAGATGAGGTCATGAAATATGTTGTGGTGGTGCCTCCTGTGAAGAGTTGGTGACTCTCCCAGTAAAACTGACAAGCTCAATTCACTGATGAAGTTGCAAGGCAAATTGCTGGGCTCTGAAATGTTTCTATGAATTCAACTCATGGGTTCTCACAAGATAAGAAACTCTGAGGAAATGCTAAACTTAACAGTCACAATTTTACCAATTTTGGCTGAAGACACTGACTGATGAACCAGCTTTTACTGCCTGTCAAGAGAAATGAGGAATAAAAAGAATGCCAGAAGGATTTTAGAGACACACAAAAGCAATGTAAGAGAAGGGTCAAAAAACTCATAGGACAAAGAAACATCTACATTCATGTGATGAGGATGGTCTGACATAGCTAATGGGTCAGCTCAAGATGTGGAAATGCTGTCTTGCACAGAAAACAGCCAGAGAAAAATATAAAGAGAAGCAAGAGTGCCTGCTTCTAGTACAAATGATGTACCAGGGGAATAAGGAAAAGGTAAAAAAATGTATATAGGATTTATCACTTTTATCTTAAGTAAAGAGTGAAAGAAAACCTGAGCAGAGACCTCTGAGATAATAATAAATATACCCCTGCCACCCTATATACTTAAAATAGTGTGCTCACATACTTGCACTAGTGATTTCTAGGAAAACATGTTTAAATTTATAAAGTCTAAAGAGTTGGTGTTTTGTTTAGTGGAGCGAACAAAAAAAAAAGTTAGTTTGGATGCAAACAAATGTTTCATTTTCTGATTTCCAATTCAGTCAACAACAAAATATACTTCATTGCTAGTATCATTTGTGAGTCAGGCATATACACAAGAAAACAAAAAAACCCATAGATTTATGTTGCCTGTTGCACTGGAGAAACCCAAGGGGAAATCCTGTTTGACAGGCAAAGAAAGAAAACAGAGAGGAAAGAATTCTTATTTCAAAATCTCTAACTGGATTAAAATGACAAGTAACAAATGACTACAAGCCTCAGAAGCTGAGGACTTCCATCTCTAGGTGTGCTGGTGTTTCTATTATGAGCCTCCACTTCAAATATAACTACAGAGACGAAATTGATTTTCTGGTTTTATGACCTTTTTAAAGGCACATTAATGTTCTACATAACTGAGTATTTGCACAGTACTTTATTATGTGAAATGCCATTAATTTCAATGGGAGTTTGTGTAGTATGGTAACGATGTCATTAAATAGTGCTGTTAAACTCATTGGGCTATTTACCATCCTGAATTACACCTGGACACCCCCTCCCCCGGGCAGCAGGGGCTCTCCCACACCTCAGCCCCTGAGTCATACAGTGTGCCCCAGCTTCCCCTGGCTAGCAGGGGCCAAAGACCAAACTCAGCAGCTGCAGGTAATGACCAACAGGAGGTTTTGAGACATGGCCCTTGTTATATCCATCTGCACAAGAGCAAGATTTGTCCAAATACCTTTACTGTGTGGCTCTGCCATGAGTTGAAATGGCTTCATTTATCGTTCTATCCTAAAATGTCCCTAAAGTTTTATTCTCACAACACCTTTGTGAAGAATAAAAAGAGCAACTTTGGGGGTTAAAATGATGCACACACAGAAGATATGATCTGCATGCAGCAAATTCCTCCAGCAGTCTGAGTCCTGACTAGAATCTAGCAATCCTGGCTAGAAACTGCTTTACAGACCCATCACTGCTGCAGCCAGAGGGAACATGTATATGACATGCTTTATAGGTGATTATTTCAATTTTGCTCCATGGATAATAACTTGCATGTTCAAGAATTTGCAAGACTTTGTCCCTTAAATGTTGAGACATTACACTGCATCTTCAGGAAATGCTGGAATAGGGCAGTTGAGTAAACTACACCATCTTTGAAGAAGCTTGAGGAAGTATTGTGCTCAGCATCACTGCTCTAAAGTATTGCCAAACCTCTTTCCTGTGTGTGCCAAGCTAAGAGAAGACCTGTTTTCCTTACTATCCTATCCATGCTGGTTGCCTTGAAGAGAGGAGAGAAATTGATGCAGAGATAGATTAGGGAATGAGAGGCTGGAACGCAGCCCTGCAGGAGATCTGAGGCTTTTAGTTGATGATAAACTCAATTTGAGTCAACAACGTGCAGTCAAAAAGACCAACCATATATTTGGAGTGTGTTGAGCATGATGTAGATAACAGATCTAAAGTGATTGTCCCACTATACTCAGCATTGGTGAGGCCTCACCTCAAGTACTGTGTTTGGTTTTGGACTTCACAATATCAGAAGGACATAAAAACTTTAGAAAGTGCCCAAAGGAGGGCAACAGAGATGAAGAAAGGATAGTTGGACATGACTTACAAGGCTTGGCTGAGGATCCTAGGTTTGTTCAGCCTAGAAAATAGGAGACTGAGCAGTGACCACATTGCTGTCTGCAAGCCCTCAAGGTGTGGAACAGAGAGGGAGGCACTGATCTTTTTTGCCCAGTCTAGTGAAAGAACACAAGGGAATGGCTTTAAGCTGCATCAGATGAAGCTTGGACTGAATACAAGGAAAAGGTTCTTTCCTGAGAGGGAGACCGAGCACTGAAAGAAACTCCCCAGGGAATAAGTCATCCCCCCAGACTCATTGAGTATTCAAGCATCATTTGAACAATGCACTTAGACACCTGATTTCAGTTTCAGATTTTCCTGAATGGAATAAAGAGCTGGACTCAATGATCCTTGTGAGCCACTTCCAACTCAGGATCTTTAATAAATTTATGAAAATACAGACAGTCCCATCCTCTCACTCGATCTAGAATCAGCATGCCAGAACAGGCCAGAAACCAACAAGTGCCTGGTATGAAGGAAGCTCTCATTTTCCATCTTCACATCACGGCTTGTAGCCCAAACAATCTCTTTGACTTTAACCTCTGTCATTTTCCATCTTTCTCAGTAATGGGTTTTTTCTTTACAATGGTTTCTTCCTGTCCCATTGACTGAAGTCAATGAAAAATAAGATCAAACTCTTTATTTTTCTTTTGGGGTTTGGTTGTTTGGGGTTTTTTTGGTATCTAATTTGGATTGCAGTTGTACTGATTGACAGCTCTACTACAACTGCATTGAATTGTTGCCCAACTCAGTAATCTACTTTGGTGTCTTAATCAACTAGAATCAAATTTGAATTGAATTGCTTTTCTTAGAGATCTTTTAGGGTGGTTGTCAATCCAAAGGTAAAGACTTTTATAAAATAGCTGCTGCTTTTTATTTTGTACAACTGCTTTAGATAAATATATTTTTCTTCATCTCTTACCTCTCAGTACTTGCATTTTATTATTGCATATTTCCTTCCATTTCCTTTTTCCGTTTTTAATGTATTCTTTTCTCTCTCTTATTTTTTAATTAGCTTTCTATTTGAATTTAATTATTTTTTTCTCTTTCAGTTAACTTCTGTCTTACACAGAGCACTATCTCACCACTTCCTTCAATAAAGCTGTCTCTCAGCTTCACCTGCCTCTTTGAATTCTCAAGTCTCTAATTTATTTTTTTCCTTTTCTAATTCCCTCCCCTAATAATTCCTTTTTAACTCATGAGTTTCTGTTCCAGACACAGAGCCTAGGTTTCTCCCCTTTCGCTTCCCTTACATCAGTGCAATTCTGTGGGTCCCAAATGAGCAATACCAGATTTGTACCCTTCTGGTGTAGAGAAGAGTCAGTCCCACAAAGCAAACCCAGTTAAGAAACCTGAGATGTTTCCTTTAGAACAAACTGGAAAGCAACTGTTCAAAATATGACAGATAATAGGAAAATTTTTCAGATTTCCGATCCCATGAAGGAGGAAGAGCATTGCAGTAAGCAGATAATAAATATTCCTTGTCTTTATCCATTCCCTACCAACATTTCTCTTTCCACTCATCTTCCTTCTATAAGTTCACATATGAAGTCTCTTATGGGCATGGATTCTGATCTTGTTTTACTGCTTTTACATTGCCTCCGCTGTTAATTTCTGTTCATTTCTCTTGAGTTATTCAAGCGTTAGCAAGAGCAGACTCGGGCTCTTTGTTGGGCTGGGATTTTCTCTTTTTTTTTCCTTTTACTTTTTAAATTTGATGTCCCAGCTGATCTTAAACAGATGGCTTTTTTCATTTCAGGAGTAGCTTAAGTCTGCACTCTCCAACATACAGCAGTTATCAGTTAATGAGATTACTTGTACCCTTGTCCACACTTGCATCACTACGGCTGCTTAAATGAGCTGATGTGCTGCAACTGAGGATTAAACCATCTCTTTCAATCCTGCATGCACTACAGCACAAGCTACTCACTCCAGCAACCACAGAAGCAATTGCAGTCCTGGGAAACCAAGATGAGCAGAAGCCCCTGTGCATTAAAGGTAAAGCAACTTGAGCAGTAGAAAAATGAAAATAGGAACATATCCTCTCCCTGCTGTTCATATGCTGCTGAAATCCCCTACCATTTTATTTTCAATTATATACTGTTTTGTGTATTTTCACATCGTTTTTAATCCACTTACTCATGCTTCATTTTTGTAAGGTGGACTGTGAACCTGCCAGAGTTGAAAAGGTTACCCCAAAATTCATGTCTGTAGACTGCATCATTCTAAATCCATGCACATAGAGTATAGGAAACATGCACTAGAAAAAGAAGAAAATTTCCAATATTGGAATACAATCTTTGGGACTTCATGCTTCCAGGGTGAGGTAACCACTCTGGTACCATGAAGCTCAACGTAGACTTATTTTTATAATAATGCTACATTTGTTGACACCACAAGGAACTCAGAAATTTTGGCAAAATGGTAACAGAGGTTTTAATCCAAGTGCTGGACCCACCCTGATATTCAGCTATAAATGACTATCTGGCCACTTAAATTGGGGAGCTGAAGATAATTACATACATCTTTTGGTTATTATTTATTTCAGAAACACCACAACTTATTTTCACCCTAGGGCTAACTAGGTTCAGATGTGCTCTCTCGTTTCTACGCAGACCACAGAAAACAAAGATACTTTAAGGAAGGCTTGGAAACTGGTGTCCACATATCTGTGCAAAAGTATAATTTGTTCAGAGAACCTAAATTAATTGTTCCATTTCTCTGCTTCAGAGATAAAATTAATAATGTTTCTTCATATAAGAAGGCAGCATTTACACTGACATGGTTATATTTGCCAGAACAAGAAAAATCCTCAGTGGACGAATATTTTTTCTGTCATATGTTATTACTCCCTCCTCTGAAAAAATTCTGGATTAGACTTCTTTGACTTATTGAAGTAGAGAGCTAAGGCACAATTCTTATAAGCAGCTTTATGTAGAACAAAGACTCGGCAAGATCCCAACACAGCTCTAAGCACTATGCAGACACCTACAGAAAGACAAATCCATATACCCACTCAATCCCAAAATATATTTATACCAGTGCAAAATGAATGTATAACACTGTCATTCTGGTTTGATGGTAACTGAGGTACATCAGTTAATTCATCGTGTGCAGCACCAAAATAGTGCTAAAGGGACCCAACAGTCCCTGCCCTGGCAAATTCATAGCTGTTTTCCCATCCTTTCCTTGTTACACTTGTGTGAGCTCTACACACAGGCACCAAGTCTTCAGACTTAGAAAGGATTCAAAATAAAACACACCAAAACAAAAACCCCATTGTGTACTTTCTGATTAATTTTTGAGTGCACCTGAAGCAATTACAAGAGTAGTACTGGTATTCTTCATAGAGTCTGTCCTCTAATGTGCACCATAATTAAAGGAAACTTGGATCCCCACAGACATGGTCTCTAAAGACTTGAGAGATTGGAGAGAGAGGGAGGGAGGGAGCAGGGGGACAAGGAAGGTCATTAGACATAGGCAAGGCACCTTCACTTGTCCCTCTCAGCACAGACCAATGCAAATATGTGATCTGAAAATTAACACAGTTTGGAAGGAAACATGCCACTGGGAGAATCAATACCCAGCAAAGGATAATGGGAACCCTGTGCAAGCAGCTGTGATCTGCCCTCTGAACATGAGCACCTGTTGAGGACAGCAATCAATGCTGGTCAATGGGCAGCTCTCCTTACAGCTCAATTCACAGTGATCCTTAGCTGGAACCAACGCAGTGGCACCCCATGCTGCCAAATGGTGTCCCTTTCTTGCTAAATGCAGACAAACAATGAGTTCCCCAAACAATTGGCACTGATCTTTTTAATCTTCTGACTTGGCTTTTTGCAGTACACAAGGAGGATCCATAGAATCTGCAATAGAAATTAAGTTATTCAGCCTAATTTCAGAATGTATCAAGGCATGACAGGCACTTAAATTCAGCCACAGCAAGGAATTTGGGTTTAACCATTTCCATCAGTGCCATGTTTGTCTTGTACATTATTATTATTATTATTATTATTATTATTATTATTATTAATGAACCATATTTATTACCTTTTCAAGAACAGTAGTAGAGCTGGAGATGCTCCAAGCAGGTTGGAATTTTAATTATTCTCTATAAGACAGAGAAATTTTGCAGGCAGTGACCTTTACATCTCAATTGCATCACTGACGACCACCTTGTCATAGCCTTTGTGCATATCTCCCTCCATACCATCACACTGGAACATAGTAAAAAGGGGGAAAATGGGTATAAGCAAAGAATCATCTCTTTCATGGGGTCCATTGGACAGGTTGAGGAATTAGCCTGATGTAGTCAGCAAGAGGTCCTGAGAACATTTCTTTCATTCAAAAGGACTTTCTTGTCTCTGGTACAAATAATAACAACCAATATCAAAGTCTTCAGATTTTTAGAAATTTTAAGCATGTCATCCATAACTGTATGAATCTTCCTAATAGTCTCCAAATACAGTTGTACTTCAGTATCCTGAGATAGTGTGAAATGCATGCAGGAAACTGAACTCCAAGGAAATCAAAGCCTCATTCCTCTAATTGCTATGGGACTACTCACGTGCTCAAAACTAGAAGTGTGCTTCATTAAGAGTCTGTGAATCTTCTCTAAATACTAAAAGCCAGAAGAATGTCTCTAGAAGTCTGCAGGAAATCAAAATACCCACCAAAAATTACTCCAGATCTCGTGGTTCCCAGTCCCTCATTCTCAACATAATTATATCCTGTTTCCCACTAGAGAACCCAGTAGCATTAACAAACACAGAAATGCAGATTGAGCTTACTGAGATGCCAGCAAGGGTGCTGAAAGGTAGACAGCTGAGCAGTGTACTGGAAAATGACCTGATATATTTAAACTGGCATGATCCAGTTAACTACATTCTGAATTGAAGCCAAAAGTTCAGGGGCATTGTGAGCACATCTTACATAAGGGACACACGTTTCTGCCATCTACTCCTGCTACTGAGCACAGCTGAGTGGAGAGCAGGGAGCAGAGGGCAGAGGATATCCTAGATTGTTCTTTCAAACTTGACACAGATTTCCATTTTGTCACGTTCTTAGCATGTGTGTTTATTTTCCTTGAATATTCAAGCATTTGGTGCTTTACAGTTGCCAGAGCTTATGAAAAGTGCATATTTAGCTCAAAGAGTTCCCAGATGTGAATTTCAAAATGACACTGTGTTGATTAGCTATAGAAGGCAGCCAGTCAAAGAGCAGGAGCAACAACATGTGACTTGGCATTCCCCAGCCAGCCAGAAAATAGTCACCCATTTAATTCTTCACGAATTTTCCAAAATCTGGGAATACAGCAAAAATTAAAGGCAGGAACAAATGTTTTTGTTTTCTAATCTGTACTTAATATCTTACCTTATCATTACTACTCCTTTGCCTCCATTATATGGGAAGGGGTCATGAGAAGACCTATGGGGTCACTGGAAACCAGTTTCCACGACTTAAAGGTTCCTCCTTAACTAAAGTTATCCCACTATGGAAACACCTGGGGCTCTGCCCCACCTCTGGGGAAAAAAAATTAAATTACAGTGAAATGCCTTTATTTTCTCTAAATGTTATGCATTGTTTGCAGCTGATCATTCATCATCACAGCTCACCCCATGAATGATTCATGAGGGGACAGCTGCTCCCAGGGCCTCTGCTCCTGAGCTGCACATACCACAGGAGGCTTCTCCAGGCTGGTTATGCCAGAACCTGAGCACCTGAGAAGTGCTAATGCTTCTTCAGCTCAAAGACCTTCATTTTTTCAAATGAAGGCAAGGCTACAATGCACCCTGGAAGTTCAGTTAATGGGTATGGAATGGGGAAAATGGGTTATATAGAGAAATAAAAAATGTTTCAAAGTGTACAATAAGCCAGACCGCTGGAAATACTGGGACTAAATATCCTGTAGAGGATTCTTCTAATTTCTGCAAAATGTATGTGCAAAACACAAAAAACTGCATTAAAGTGTTGACATGTTCTGCAGATACTATTTGGTTTGTATCTTATTTTTCAAGAAAAGGACAGAATTTAATCTGTAGGCAGTACAAAGGACAGAGTAAAGGCAGTTTTCATATCCATTTCTGATTTTCTTCTGAGTCTTGTCTTTGTATAACAAGCTGTACATCTCAGACTTTCATGAACACTGTATATAGTGCTTTCTACTGCAGGCAGAACTAAACTTCTAATGAGGCTTTCCTGCTTTAAATTAATGGTAATTTAAAAACAATAACTTCCCTCTCTCTTTACTATTACCTCAACTAAAGAAGAAAGGCTTAAGATAGATTTCTTTTTAATCTACTAAAAAACCACAGTTGATAGTATTACAGTAATTTTTATTATAAATCAGCTTTTTTTTAACAAAATTGCAATTTTGCCCTAAGAAAATAGAAAACTGGCAGTAGAACTGAAGTGACAAACAATTTCTGCACTGTGTCTAATGTTGCACAAATCAGGAACATATCTGATATCTTCTCCTTTATGTCCTTGCTGTTTTTAAAAAAATGCAAGGATAAATTACTTCCAGGATTATATTCTACTAACAATTTTAGGAAATCCCTAGACTCCAACAACTTCACTGAAAAAAGAGTGGTGCAACTCTTTCAAGCTCTACCAAAAAAACAGAAAAAAAAGAAAAGAAAAATATTGGATTGCCAAAATCTGATGCCATTTCTAATAAACAGCACGGATGTTTAAAATACAGAGAAAATGCTACTTAGAATTTGGGGTTTGAACTCATTGAAACCACTTTGATTGAAAAAAGCATCATGCACCGATATTTCAAAATACTAGTTCCTAACTGGAAAGCTTCAAATGTGCAGCCCAAGTTTGGAATTTACACATCACTTCCTTCTTTAAGGAAGAGTAGTTGACTACAATGCAGAATGAGATTAACTAATTATTTTTAACCATACAGCTTTTGTCTAGGTGTTCTTTATTCTTTTTGGCTAGTGTTTTCTTTCAGCCTCATTCTGACCTTTCACTCATACCACCACACTCAGACTACAAAGTATTGAAGGTTATTTATACCACAATCATTTTTTATACAGAAGTGGGCAAGGGAAACAGTTGTTTGCATATGCAGGAGGGCAATTTAAAATAGAATTAATTTCAGATGCAGTGCTGGGATTCTTTACCCTGTCTTTATAAGAGATGTACAAACCACTTACTCTGCAGCAAACAAGGTTACAAGTCACACATCATACATACACTGGAATTACATGGTTTGTGGTAGACCTCTTTGTCAGAGCCAAACTCTGTTCTCAATCTCCGGAGACAATGGGCTTGTGTTGATATAAAGTTGCAGAATTTTACTTTAAATCAGCAAGCAGAAATACCAGACAAAAAACAACAGGCCTCTGCAGGCATATGTCATTGATCAGATATTACTTGCACATGGAAATTTTTTTAGTTACAGAAGAAAACCTTTTCCTGTCTCCAGAAAGACCAATACTATGTCTTGGCAGTCAAATGTTAAGCATTGCCCTAAAAGCAGCAGTGGTGACCCTTGCTGTAAGGGAAGAGAGCCATGGGAGGATTTCCCCTGGGGAGTGGCAATGTGTCCAGCCCCCTTTTTCCCATTAACAACAGTTAGTGCAGTTCAAACTCTGCATCACAGAGATATATGGCACCAACAGCACTGTACCTGCTTGCAGCTGGCCACCAGCTGGGTTTGACTCCATCACCTCCTCTCACTGAGTCCAGCTGCCCAGTCAGATTTTTACCCAGTAGACAGTGCAGCCATCTGAGCCTTGTGCAGCCAGTTTCTCCAGGAAAATGTTCTGGGAAATGGTGTCAAAGGCTTGACTAAAGTCCACATAAACAACACCCGCAGCCTCTTCCTCATCCACTGATCACCTTGCTGTAGAAGGAGATCAGGCTGGTCATGAGGAGCTGCCTGTCATAGGGCAGCCTGATCACCTCATTGTCCTGCATGTGCCACAGGATGGCACTCAGAGTGATCTAATGCATGACATTCCTCAGTACCTAGATCAGGCCTGTAGTTCCCCATATCCTCCTTCCCTCACTTCTTGTAAATGGGCATCACATTTGCTAAGCTCCAGTTAACTGCAACCTCCCCAGCTGACCAGAACTGCTTACAAGTGACTGAGGGTGAGCACTTCCAGCAGCTCCCTCTGTACACTTGGGTGGATCCCACTGGGCTCTGTGTGTGTGTCTAAGTGGTGTAGCAGATTGTTGACTATTTCTATGTTTATTTTCCACTGGATTATGGGGCTTTGTTCTGCTCTCCATCAATGTCTTCCACCTCAGGGGCCTGGTTAACCCTGATAACAAGTGGTCTTATATTAAAAACTGCGGCAAAGAAGTCATTATTACTACAGTCTTTTCCTTACTCTTTGTCACTATGTTTCCCTCTACATCCAAAATCCGTGGAGATTGTCTTTAGCCCTCCATTTTCTGCTCATGCATTTATAGAAACATTTTTGATTGTTTTTTATGTCATTAAACACATTAGGTTAGCTTTGGTCCTCCTAATTTTCTGCCTGTGTAAACTCATTACATCCCTGTAGTCATCCTGAGTTGCCTGCCCCTTCTTCCAGTGGTCACTCATTTTTTTACCTGAATTCCAGCTAAAGCTCTCTGTTCAGTCAGGCCAATCTTCTTTTCCACTAACTTACCTTTTGGCACATGGGGATGGCCTACTCCTGTACCCATGGGATTTTCTTGAAGAATGTCTTTTCTTGAAGAAATTCTTTGTGGACTCCTTTACTCTTCAGGACTGTTTTCCAAGAGGGTCTGTCAATCAGGCTCCTAAACAGGTCACAGTCTGCCAAGGTGGCAGCTCTGCTGATCCCCCTCCTTACTTCTCCAAGAATCAAAAATTCTATCATTTTGTGGTTGCTGTGCCCCAGATAGCCTCTAACCATCACATCACTCACTAGTCCTTCTCTGTTCACAAACATAAGGTCCATCAGGGCACCTTCCCTGGTTGGTTCACCCATGAGCTCTCAGGAAATTAAAGCAACCAGCCCAGTTGTAGACCTCTATACCCATGACTGAACTGTTCTTGGGTGATCTAAGAGAGATCCTACAGGGGTTTCCTCAATTGAAAACCAACGAAGAAGAAAGAAAAAATTGCTGTGTATGTAATGGGCAAGAGTAGAAATTCTTTGAACCAGTTAGCACAGCAGCATGTTCATAGTGACTTATGAAATATCTTTGGACTTTAAGCATTGCTCTGTGATGCCTAATAAACCCTATATATGACAAAACAAAAAATTGGAAGGTTGTTTTTTCTTACAGTAACATTCATTATGTTTTTTTCTTTGCAAAGCTTAGATTTCAGTTCCCACAATGAGTACTTTTGTATCCTTGCTTGAACACAGTAAATATTTGAGAAAACATTGAAATAATTCATTCAGACAGATGCACATGTCAGAAAAAATCCAGCTGCATGAGGGTCAGTTAGAAAGGGAATGATTTTGTAGGTGCTCTTGTTCATCACTTATCTTTCTGAAGAACTTGTCCCAGAATAATGCCACTTTTTCATAATACTAGTAGGCTTCTATGCATATATTTATATCCAGAATGTCATCTCTTTTTTCAGTAATTTGCAGAGATGTTTGAGTGCTGTGGCTCTTTTAAAGGCTACTAATTCTTGAAGAACAACTAACCCACTGCCCACTAAGCTACTTCCAAGCATCACTATGGGAGACAAAACCTCACCACACACAGCTGAAACTATTTCAGATCCACTCTGCCTTTGTGAATGTACTTTCTGTATAGTGGTAGAAAGTGTGTAAATGGCAAAGAAAATCTGTAAAGCAGAGATTGAACTAAATGACTTCTGAAGGTCATTCTTCTGAATCTATCACAGAATCACAGAATGGGTTGGGTTGGAAGGGATCACAGTGGCCATCTGGTCCAACATCCCTGCTTTAGCAGAGTCATCCCAGAGCACATTGCACAGGATTGTGTCCAGAGAGTTCTTTGAAATCTCCAGTGAGGGAGGCTCCACAGCCTCTCTGGGCAATCTTGAACTTGGTCAAATGCACAGTAGAGTTCTTCCTCAAAATGAAGTGGAATCTCCTGTGTATCAATTTCTTCCCTTTGCCTCTTGTTCTATTGCTTGGCACCACCAAGAGGACTCTGGCTCCATCCTCTGAAGAACCTCCCTTCAGATACTTAAATGCTTTGATGAAATACACTCTCAGCCACCTCTTCTAGGGGCTGAATAGACTCAGCTCCCTCAGCCTTTTCTCATAAGGGAGATGCTCCAGTCCTTTAGTTGTGTTTGTAGCCTCTTCTAGACCCAGTCCAGGAGTTCCATGTCTTGTTCTAAGGAGCCCTCCCTCAACCTGCTGGAAATGCTCTTCCTAATGCACCCTTCTAAACCAAAAGGACACACTGCCAGCTCATGGACAGTTTATTGTCCACCAGCACCCCAAGTCCTTCTCTGCAGAGCTGCATCCCAGCAGGGCAGCCCCAGCCTGTGCTGGTGCCCAGGGTTATTCCTCCCCAGGTGCAGGACTCTGCATTTGCCTTTGTTAAATTTGAAACTGTTCCTCCCTGCCCCTCTCTCCAGCCTGTTGGGATCCTTCTGAAGGGCTGCATGGCCCTCGGGGGTATTGGCCACTCCTCACAGCTTTGTGTCATCAGGGAACTTGCTGAGGAGGCTTCTGCCTCTTCATCCAGGTCACTGATGAGTAAGTCAAACAATACTGACCCTTGGGGGACACCACAGTGACAGCTCCTAATTAGACCCTGTGCCACTGATTATAACCCTCTGAGATCTGCCATTCAGCCAGTTCTCAATCCACATCACTGTCCACACTTCCTGAGTTTGCCTTGGGAGATTGTGAGAGACATGGTGGAGATGCAGTACACAAAACAGGAAACCCGAGGATTTACTGTCTGTTATTACTAGGCTGTTGTTATAATTCTGCCATCTGAGGTGAGGTAATGCATGGGTGATTCACATCTTGATCCCATGAATTTTCTTCCTCTAATACTTTTCCACATAAAATATGTCTTTAATATACTTGTAAATTATAAATAATCCATTATATAGCCCACACAACAAAATCTATTGAAGGTGGTGTGAGCTACAATAAACCCCAAGCAACTCTTTGATAATTTAGCAATGTCTGTGCACTATACTACACCTCTTAAGCAGAAGCCCACACACAAAAATAGAACATGAAACACCTTTCCTGGGGCTTTATAGCAACAAGGATTTTACTGCCAGCAGCAGCACAGTTCTCAGCCATGTTCAACAATTGTGCAACTCTGATTTCGATCAATATCAGAATGGGATCCCCACTTTGTGACAAAAATAGGGCTGACAAAGTTGTGGAAGGTGACAAAACTGAACAACAGATACAGCATGTAGTGAAAGAGAACATGGCTTGGAGCATAACATAGCACTTCCAGCACTGCTGTTTGCAGGAATAGAGATGGTATTGCTGCCTGGCCCTCCAACACAGACACAGTCACATATTGTAATGAATCACAGATAACCACTCCGTTATTCCAGCAGATTCAAAGGGCTGTTGAAGAGTGGAAGGCTGTGGGGGTGGTTGTCCTGCTGCTAACAGTGCCAAAGAGTTGCCTCATTTCACTTGAGAGAAGGCATTCCAACATTACACTAATAGAAGGGCTTAAAAAGCTTCTTTTCTCATGTATGCTGTGCTTGCTATCATGAATGCTGGTATCAGATATTAACCATTCCAGGTTATTTCAATTAACAGTCCTCTACCTAGTGTGTATGGCCAGGCACTCAAAATCCACAGAATGATTCAAAGTATGCACACTTCAGTGGAGAGACATGCCCTGACTTCCATCCTGGCTCACATGGGCTGAGGGTCAGGCTCTAAGAGTCTGCACATGGCTGGTAATTTTTAAATGATTACAATGAAAGGAAAGACTGCCTTTTTAATGTCCAAGAACAACAGCTGCAATGTCACTGAGGCTGCATTCTGAGATGCTCCTAGACTGCAGCCCAAATAAGCATCTCAATGATACTTTGAAAATATGTAAAGCACTTATTTTATATGCAATGACAATTCTGTCTGGGCACATTGTCTGTTTGTCCAGCCAGAACAGAATTAGAATTCATGAAACAGATTCTGCTCTGATTGACATGATGTGCAGCTACAGTAAAAAAGAGGTTACACTGTGTGTAAATAAGGGGAGATTCAGACTACTTTATTTGTGACAGTGAGCTTACAATTAAATGTAATTCAACCCCCATGGAATCTCCAGGTTCTCTGAAAAGTGATGTGTTACACAAGGCTCAGCTTTATTTACACATATCTACTGTTGAACAGTTCTTAACCAGCAGCTTCAGAAGTTTCATACAACAATAAAACCTTTTATTAAAGTGACAAAAATTTTAGGGAAGCAGACTACAACTATCTATACAGGAATTTGGGGAGTATGCAAGCACTTCACCTCTACTCCTGTAAGAAATACCTTTTGAGCCTTTAATGATCACACATAATGATGGTCTTGTCTTGTTACCATATTGACAAGATAGCTTATCTGGCAGGGTGTCCCAAAGGTGAGGACACAGAGGTGAAAAGCAAATAGGGGTCCTAAAGGTCTATTGCTGACTCAAAGAATTACCATTCCTTAGTTGCAGTAATTCTTATGTATAACATTTATATGTATGGTAATAATTAATTATGTTATATATTGAAATTTCAATATATTAGCATTTATATAGTATAAAAAAATATGTGGTGCTAAACCAGTAACAAAATGTAGACTAGCTTCTTGTCTTTAAAAGAAGGATTAATAAAATAAGTTCATTAAGGTGCACAGCATTCTCTGCTGAAGGGAGCAGCCAAGGTCATGCAAGTTAGTACTACTGACATCTCAAAGAAAGCAAGTGATGACCTAAATGCAGCACAGAAGAAAATAATGGTTGTCAAAACAGTAATAGCTGACTGTATTAGTGGGAGGTGAATTAGGAACAAACAAATGAAGCAATATTACTTCCAGCAAATCTCTCATATTCCAGCAACACTTATATTAGACCAGTGTAAATGCAGCAGCATCTCAGGAAATAGATGATGTATCTCAAGGTTATAATTGCTTTCACTGGTAGACATTTGACTTTTGTGGGTTCTTCTAGAGCATGTGAAGTGTTATGCAGGAAGATATGAGCTCGTCAAAAGCTCTTCCAGTCCGAAAGACAGTCCACCACTAATTTATAAACTCATAAAGGAAAAAAAGGAGCAGCTTAATTCCAAAACTCCTGGCTTTTTGTAAGTAATGTCTTGCTATATAAAGTAAGATAACCTAATGAATGATACCTCCCTGTCAGCACTCTGCACTCTGCACATTTCCTCATACTAATAGATTCATTAAAATCTGGAGATCAGAGAAGTTTGTAGCTCTTCCCCATCCTGGCCTTTCACTTGGTTTTACCTAGCAAAGGCAATTGCCTATTTTCTTCTTTCTTTCAATGACAGTTCCTGTACTTAAAATAAGACCTGGGGAACAGGGTTCAGAGGAGAGAGGAAGGATGCTAATATAAAAGTACTGAGAAACTTTAAGAGGCCTCAGCTGCTCAATTAGGTGACATCTACACAGCTACCAGTGTTCAGGTGAACAAGGGAGGTATATCTTAGGGACAAACAGCAAATCAAGTGTGAGATTCCAGTGATCAGATGGAGAAGAGGCCCCTGGGAACTGGCAGCCTGGTCCTTGATAGTAAAGTGACTTCAGTGAAAACGTATGGATGCCAGCATATGATTATGCCATCTGACTCCTTATTATATTTTAAAGGACAGGTCTGGTAATATCATGAGGTTATAATGCTACAGCAGTCCACAGTTTATGTACTTCTCCCCCAGTAGTACTTTTGTCTCCTTCACACACCTATCAGGCTGTGTCTGTCTGATTGACTACAGCAAGTGACTTTAACAGGGCAACACAGCCCTGAGGAGGAAGGGCTATAATATATTAATATCAGAATGTAGTTGGTTACAATATAAGCTGCTGAAAGTGAGCTGACTATAGCACAAGGCTTGAAGAATGTGGCTGTCTGCAGGGTCCCGCCGGGAGAATGCATCTATCTATACCTACAGTGTGAGGCTGACCCCAGGCAGCTGTCATGCAATTGGAGTGCTCTGATGGAGTTGTCACCTATCAAACCATTCCACTGCCATTATTGTGGGTTTAAATACACCTCCTGTTGGCAGCTAGCTAGGGTTTCTCTCCTGCAAGGGAGGAGGAAGGAGTCTCAGTGGGTTTGTTAAGTTTGCGAATCTCCACCTTGACAGAAAGTTTCATCCTTCAACTGGCAAATTCCATTCAGCTCTCATACTAAAGGGAGTGATTCCATTATTAAGAATCTGATTTATTTTTAATAACCCTTCTGCTGTTTATATAGGGACACCCTGAACATTATAATCTAAAAAAATCCCTCAGGGTAATTTGTTTTGGAATAAATATACAGTCTGGGATTTTTTGAATAGTGAACTGAAATCAAATGAGGTGTATTTTCTGTATCTGATGTCTTATAAGACAGCACTGAAATGTATGGAGTTTTTGTTTTGTACTTCTGAAATACACAAGCAGCATTAAAACAATAATGCACTACAAAAAAATAGATCTAAATGAATTCTTAATAAAGAACAACCAGTCCTGCAACCAGACCTATCAGACCCATCCTTTCTGAAAGTCAGAGAGTCCACCTGCTCTGATCTGACTGCTATATTTATATATGTATCAGACTGGGATTTGCCAGTTACTCTCTGCCAGTTGACAGAGCTCTGCCCTGCATGGTCTCAGAGAGGATGCTTAGGATAACTCTGCGTGGGGCTGTGGCCACGCTCTCCAGCTGGTGCAGCATGCCTTCCCTTGCCCAGCTTCCCTTTGGAGCTATGGGCCCTTTCAGGCACTTATCTTCTCCTTAGTGGAGCAGCCCACTGACTTTCAGCTCTCACCCTCCCTGTCCAGATCTCCTGCCCCAAAGGTTTCACAGGGAAGCATTAGCTGACCTCGCCTCTTTTTCTTCAGCACTGGTACATGGGAGTCCATTTAAACTTCCCCAGTTGGAGCTTTGGATATCACCCTCCATACACATGGATCAAGAAGGCTGAGCTTTTGCTTTTTCTTCTTCAGCTGTATGAGCTATTAGTATGTGAATGTTTTGTCCCTTTCTTCCCCTAAAAAAGAAAGCTTTAAATGTTATTTGCTTTGGATTCTGAGAAGTACAAACTCTACCACATGGCAGACACATGTGAATCCATATGCTAGCATGTCTGTAAAGCTGAGAGAGATTAAAGCCTGAAGTTTCTATTAAATGCTCTCCTTTTTCTCTTGCATGCAGCATTTTTAGATCAAGCTCTAAATGTTCACCGACTCATGAATATTTTTGAGCCAGCTCTGTTCACTGTGATAAATCATACTGCTTGTATGTTGGTTTAGTGACAGATAGTTACCTGAAAACTTCTAATCTAAAATGGTTTATGGCCATCTAAGAGGAAAAAAAATATCTGTGATCTTTGCCTGACTGCTGGAACAGTATGACAGAGGAAACATACTGTATTCAAGCTCCACAGCTTGCCAACTTTCTTTCTTTCTTCTAGAAATGGACAGAACTGAAAGGAAAATGACTGCTGGCATATTGTGAAAGTGCTTCCAAGCTTCAGTGATAGATGCAAACACAGACAAAACCCTTCATAGGCAATGAAAAGTTTTGCAAAGAAAGCTGAAAAACATCCTATGAAAGAAACAGAACTACGATGGTTAGTCCTTCCAACAAAAAGAAACAGACGGTCTCTAGGCTTATGTTCCAGAGTCAGATTTATTGTAGTTGCTAAGGCAAATATAGATATTAAAGGATGTTATTCACAGTGTAAAAGCTGCATATCATATTTGAAGTAATGTTAAAAAAAACAAATTTTCTTCTTGTACAGACCTTTTACAGGGATGGCATTATCTCCCAGAAAGCCAGTTACCTTGAATCACCTCACATGACCATGGTGCATGACCATACAAACCAGCAGTTTTCTGACAAGGTACACCCTGCATGAACTGCCCTGTGACAGCAGCTTGGATGTAGACATCACACCTCTGTAAATGTAGGACTGTCTCATTTAGCTGAACCCTACTAGCCATCCATTCAACCCTTAAGCTAGAGGTCCCTCTGGGATAAGGAAACAGTTGTCTTCTGTTCAGGAGGAGAATGAGAAGAAAACTACCCATAGACACCAGAGTTGATATTCTTCCTCATGATGTTGACTGAGCAGCAGCAACGTTTACTGGAGTCACCATCAGATGTCTCACACACACCACACCTGTGATAATGAAAACAGAGTTCCTGCAGTTCTTCCTTTGCCAATCCTTTTTTCCTAAATAAGTCCTAAATGCCAAGTTATTTGTAGAATAAGGCATCTCCCAGTTCTGGAGAAATATGAAATTTCATTCCTTTGGGGTAGTAATTTAAGAGTAATGGAAAAAATCTTCTCCCACTTCCGGATGGAACTGCATTAGCATAATACATGATTTTGCATTTAGCCTAAAAAAAGTGTTTCTTTTCTTGATTAGGAGTAAATCACATTACACCTCCACAGCAGGGGGTTGGAACTAGATGATCTATAGGGTCCCTTCCAACCCAAATAAATCTGTGATTCTATGGCAGTTATAGTATCATCATTAATATAGCCTCACTCAGAATATTTCAGCTCTGAATTCTGACCTGATAAAGATTTTTTGCAGGGTGAAAAGAAATTTCACTATCTATTTTAATGATGAAAGTCCACAAACAAAGACTCTTTTATCCAAAAGAATTTAAGGAAATAAACTACCAATACTGATTTTCAGTGAGATCTGCACATTAACTCCCAGTAGATGCCTTTGAAAATATTAGTCTGAAGAGTTCAGCCAAGAGTGTAATTTTGCTCAGTAAATCCAGAGAACACCACTAACATCAGTTGCAGTTGCACTGAGTGGGAAGGATGAAGGGTAATTACAGTTCCAGCTGCCAATTCACCTCAGTTGCAAGTAATCATGATTTGCACTGGAATTAGGAGATGGGGAGACACAAACACTCTGAAAATCAAGCCACTTTTATTAAATGCTAAAACATGGACATAAGCACTTCATCTTTGTTTGAAAATCTTCTCCTCAATGACTGGGGAAGGTCACTAAATCTGCACAGGGATGTGAATGACACCAAGATTATTGTGATCCCCAACAAGCTGCCTCTTCTTTTATTAAAAAAATCATAAAGTACTTTGGTCCCTACCCAGATTACTACTTTTGCATCTTTTATAATTAGATAATGCTAACAATGAGCTTCGCATAACTACCATTTTTTACATAAAGTTATATGTATTTGTAGGAAAAATACTGGTGTTTATGGCACAATTATTGCACCATTATACCACTGTTCTTTACTAAACTATCCAGTTGTTGTTCTTCTATATATATCTGATAAACTATGGTATTATTATAGGAGCCCCTCTCATAGTAAGTGTTATTTACAGTGTAAGAGCAGATTAGATCAGTAATCTACCACCACCTGTAGCTCTTAGAGAACCTCTGCAGGGATAAAAGAAGGCACATGTCTCTGCAAGTGCACCACTTCATTCCTGACCCCCAGCCCTCTGTAATGTCCAGTGTTTTCCACCAAGGAGCCCTCCCAAAGCCCTGTTGCTCAGCACTCCAAGCAGGTTCTCAAGCCAACCCTACAGCAGCCACTGCATATAATTGCAGTTCTAATTTAGAGGAAACTCCATCCTGGAGCGTTCATTATAGTAAATAAGGAGACAAGATACTTAAGGCAAAAAATAGAGCTCTACGATGTCACCTACCATTCTTAGCATCAAAAGCCATTTTCATACTGTACAACAAAACATGACCATCAAAACAGAAATGGCAAGTGGAATCAAATAAATTTCCTAGGGGGAAAAATCAGTTTTAATGTTTTGCAAAGCTTTTGGCTCAGTGGCTTATTGATAACATGCAACATTTCTCTCACCCCATTCTGCACATTTATCAGAGTATTTTCAATAGAAAACACTCTATTGCTTTTAGTGGCCTGAGGCCAGCTTTGAAGCAGGCATGTTGGCCTTACTAAGCAACCAGTATCTTACAGATAATCACTTAGAAAGCTTCAGTCCAGAGCAACTTATTGTTCTTATAATTGTCATATCTGATCACCTTTAAGAGCAGATTATTTGGAAGCAGTAGGTAAAGATTAATAAATTAATGCTTTAAGTAAACACACCTGCATTTTCTCCACAGCAAACACTGCTGATCACTGATCTGTATCTAATCTCTTCCTTTCAGTGAAGCATAAATTCAGCAGTGATTTGGATCTCAATTTAGATTTGAAAGTTAGATATTTAATAGGCCAAACTAAGTCCAAGATATGCAGACATTTGGAATTCAAGAAAGAATATGACTGAGAACAATGCTATCTCTTTTTTAACCTTAGCCCCCCTCTCTGTAATTTTTCCAGCTTGACAGTTTCAACCTGCCTCAAAATCAGTCACCATAGAAAGCAGCACATTTACCTATTACTGACAGTCTTTGCTTTGTATTCTTGAGAAGGGGAAGGGGAAAGGGAAAGGGAAAGGGAAAGGGAAAGGGAAAGGGAAAGGGAAAGGGAAAGGGAAAGGGAAAGGGAAAGGGAAAGGGAAAGGGAAAGGGAAAGGGAAAGGGAAAGGGAAAGGGAAAGGGAAAGGGAAAGGAAAGATTGTTTTCCCCAGAATCATATAATTAAACTATCTCCCTACAGTAGCTGGGCTAATTGCTTTTAATCTATGATTCTGTACTGTCAGCTGTATTTCACCTTCGCTGACTATTTTCTAAGAATGTTTCTTATTAGTTTCCCAGAAAAAACACTCCACCACTTAGAGTGATGTAGTCCTTCCTTGAAGGAGAGGTAAAGTACCCTTGTGCCTTCTCCAGAGTGAGTTTTAAGGACCTGAAATGCAAAGTTTAAGAGCACTATCCCTTATTCTCAGTGAAAACTATCCTACAGTGGAAACTATCCTACAGTGGAAACTATCAGGTGAATAATTATGAAGAGTGGCTAGAAAACTCCACTTTTGGACTCTCTGGGAAATATCTTATTACAGCCACCTCTTAGGCTTCTCTGGAATTTATCTAATATTCCAACATAGCCATAAGTCATAGATTTGAAGCAGGAACTAATTCAGGTAAATTTAGGAGCAAGGTCAGGAAAAGGAGAAAATATACCAAAGGTCAAATTGTATTGTCATGGTGGCTGATCAGAGGCTTAAAATACAGAAATATAGATCTTTTGTCCTGCAGAAATATTTATATAATGTCACACACTTCCTAGCCAGAGAAATCACCAGTATAAAGTTATTGCTCAAGTAATACAACATTGTTATTATCACAGAAAAAAAAAAAAAAAAAAGGTGCCATTTTTATTAGCCAGTCTGCAAAACTCTCCTCAACTAACTCAACGGAGAGTGGCCTTAAGCTGAAGGAGAGTAAGCTTAAACTAAGTATTGTGTAAAATGTATTTACTGTGAAGGTAGTGAGGCATTTGAACAGGTTTCCCAGGGAGGCTGTGAACTCCACATCCTTGAAAGTTTTCAAGACAAGGATGGATGGAGCTCTGAGCAGCCTGGTCTAGAGAAAGGTTCCCTATCCATGGCAGGAGTTTGGATGTTGTTTAAAGACCCTTACAGCCCAAACATTCTATGATTCTATGTGCAATATAGAGCATGCTGTGAGAGGAAACAGCCTTCAGAGAGGTTTACACAATTCCACACACAGTCATTGTGAAATCAATACATGTGATATAGGGGTACCTTACTGTTCCCATTTCAGGTACATATTAGAGGCTTGGTCTGTATGCAATCAGCACATCAGCACAAATTGCACATTTTCCTGGCTTTTTGTGTACAGAGAAAATACACATCTAGTTTAGGTCTGAAGTCTTCAGATTATTATTTTCAGACTAAATGTTATTGTCTGGATTATGTGCAAAATGGGGAAGACAATCCATGTTATTTCTATATGGATGAGTCAGATGATGACTGTTTTCTAATAACTCCATGCCTTTTGTCTCTTCAGGTTTATATAGAACCATGTTGATTTTAGGATCATAGTGATTTGCCAAGGACCATTTTCATTATCAGAATTTAAAGACCAGGCCCAGCAACTGGATCTCAAGAGCAATCTTGGACACACAGAAAAATTTATTGAGTAACAGATTAATAGATATAGAAATCTAAGGTTAAGAAGATGAAAATCGCAATCCATCTTTCCAGTTTAAAAAAAAAAAAAAAATTGTTATGCTTATTTGGAAAAAAATATTTAATAAAATGTACTTAAATCCTCAAAGAAATTAAAGGTTATACTTTCTAGTTTGCAGCTCCCCCCATTCTGAATACCCCAGGATACTGTCCAAAAAACACCAATATAAAATTCCCATTTTTCAGCTGGGATAAATTTTGAGTGCTATCTTGCAGGATAGGAAAAGTTTGGAGCATTACTGCAGTTGCATAAGCCTTTAGTAGCCTGCATGGGGAAATCAATTGGTTTAACTTGGACATGTCTAGCTAATAAGTGTTCAGAATAGTTTTCTTTCTACTAGTGTAGTGTGCAGCTGTGTCCCATCCTGTTCTGATGTGACTAGCTGAGCACAAATGCCTCCCGTAAAATTCATCCAGGGCTGCAGCAACTGTAAATCCAATTACCCCAAAATGGCTCTTGTACTTATGAAGTTCAAGCAAACAATGCCAGGGGAGTGCTTCATAAAGTCTTTTCCCCCACATCAGGACAGTCTTTCATGAAGTACAAAGAACAGGTGTGCATGTGAGCTAAGTTGTCTCTATTGTTTTATAACAAGCCCTCTCATTTTTTTGTACTTCAGCCCTATGTCCATTAAATGCAATTCAGTGGGATCATCAGAGCTTGAAAGGGCAGATCAAACAGCACTGAGAATCCCAGCTGTGCAGGCCCCAGTTCAGAATGAACATCAACCTAGGCATTCAGCACTAATTTATTCTACTTGATACGGGAAGACGGTCTATTCCTGTGTTGTATGTTGGCTCCATTATTGGCTTGGATTTTTTAATTCTGGAGAAAAAAGTCATACAGATAGGTAGAGAAAGAGAGAGACAGTATTTATGTGTGACAACCTAAGGCAATTTTTATATGAGTGTATGTACACACAAATACATGTGGCAGGAGAATTATACATCTATCTCCCAGCTAACTTTGGATATGCACAGGATTGGACTAGTACTCAGAAGCCCCTTCAGAGAAGGAGGCTATTTCTGTTATTATTATTATTATTGCTGTTATTATCAGTAAACACAATGATTCTACAAGCTCATATTCATGTCTCTGTGGTACCATGGCTGCAGCTTGATGGCTGAGGCTGAGGATTGTGGTGAAAGCACATTTTTGAGGCAGAAGATGCTGATCAGTGATTGTGCTTTTAAGGTAAACAGTGAAACAGAGTTGAGTTGGGCTTTTTCTTTCCTTTTTAGTCTGCTGTTAGCTAAAGTTCCAAACAGGGCTTCTACTAGCCCCTGAAGGCAAGAGATGTGCACAGAGTAATTTGTCAGGGGCTGCACCTCATGTGATAAAGCTGTATTCATATCTCTCCATTTGAGTGTATTTTTTTTAACTATGAGAGATGCACAGTGGTACAAACCTCAAAAGCTAGTCAAGAACCAAAACTTGCGATTATCCCTCAGGTAAAGGAAGGCAACAGTACGGAGATGATCATTGCACAAATTGTTAAATTATGGACTTTCTCTATTCCTGTTCTTTGTTCTGTACTAGATTGTGCTATATGAAACATTTTGCTTGTTTTGATTTTTCCTAAGTACTGAAGTTTATTTTGGATCAGTGAGGTGAAAAACCTCTGAAAGCCTCATGAGACTCCCTAAGCCCAAGAGTCCAACATTTGCACCTGTCAGGTTCATGGTTTCCTTCAACAGATTGCTAACTTGGAAATTTAGCAGACACATTTCTGCATTTATTTCCTTCCCTGCCTTAACGTGAAAAGAAGCAGTATTGTGCAGGTAACATGTAATCAAAGGTTTCACTTGTCAGATTAAGCGGATTGTGATTTTTTTTCAGAAGTGAAAGAAAGCTGCAGCAGACTCTGTCTGCATTGCACAATCCCTCAGGTACACAGAAACAGTAGTTAGCTTGTCTTAGAGAATGTTAGAAGGATTAGAAGACTACATAAAATGGGGGGGGGGAGGTTGAAGGAGTTACTCTGATTAAGGAAAGCAGCAGTTTGCCTGTGTGTTTGTTTAAATCTTCACAGTCACATTAAAAGCCTAATTATTTTTCAGTTAAGGATTCAGGTTCTGCTGAGGACAAGAACTATGATGAGACAAAACTAATTAATGCAAAACATTTAAAGTCATGGAGCACAAAAAACTCTTCAATATCCATTTCCCTTAGACACATTTACATTAGTGAAAGGTACATCCAATAATATCACACAAATTTCTTCCAACACAAATTGAAGTATTGCAACACTACTATTTTTCTCCATTCTTCCTTAACTTTAGTTTTTAATTTTTATTTTTAATTTTTATCCAATACATATATTTACAAAACAGAAAGTGAACAGATCCTAGGATCTGGACATTTACAGACAGCGTGTACCTATCTGCAGCTACAGAAAGATACAAATATTTTTCATTTCAGTCTGGAGTTCAACAGTTTCAGAATCTCCTAAACTCATCAATCTAAATTCCATAGATAAGCCCTGCTTTGAAAAGCAAAAAAATAAGAGCCTAAGCTTCACCAAAAAGAGAGAATCAAACTCCTAGGTCACTTCCAGAAATAAGGTATTTGTATTTTTCAGAAATGTGTGCCTGCAGTCATGAATGCTATTGGAAAGTAATATTAGGTATTACTAGAAATTAATATGAGCCTTCAAGAAACCTTTCTGCTTTTTAGAATACGGAGCCATGACTTCAAAGCATCTCAACCTCACCTACAGGCTGGCTACATCTGAGTCTTGCTTAATTTGCTGCTGATGTGTGAAAGGACCATTTGCTTTCCCTTCTATCAGAAGTGCTCAAAAGCTACTCCAGTTACTGCCTGGCCATAACACACTGTAAACCAAAATCCCACCCAATAATCAATGTGAATGAGTGTGAATGAAACACTGCATTGCCTCCCCCATTGCCTTCTCCCCTTGGACAGCCATCCCTTTGATGTTATCTCAACAACACTGAGGAAGAGAATTGTAGGTGCCCCACAGCAGCTCATCATCTCAGAATTACATTTATGCTGAGCCAGATCCTCCAGCTTTCGTGTGAGTTTATGCTGACAGTGCAGAGAAAAGCAGCTGCACAATAATGGAGACTCCTGCCCTACATTTCTATTTCTATCTAGCCCACAGGAACCATAAGGGGATGACCACATCAATCATAAACAATCCAAATGTATTTTGATGCATACTATGAAGTTGGATGAATGTTGCATTAAAAAACATTGGGCCTATTTGTTAAAATAGAAACCATGGATGCAATTACCTTCTACTTCCTGAATATTTAGTAGTTATGTTGTGCTGTTAATATGTTCAAAGGATGCACATGTGCATTGAAACATTTGTTTGTGCTAATATTGATGGAAGTAACAACCTCACTGCCCTCTTGATATCTCTTCATCAAAATTCATTTCCCCAAATCAGGAGACAGAGACAATGGCATGTGTGCTTCTTAATTTCTCTAATACAACATATATAAAGCCTGGGTTAAAATGACTACCAAAGATAAAGAGATTACATAGATTGTTAAACAAAGGAAAGTAATAAGGAAATTACCAAATATCCAATAAAATGTAAAGGAAATTCATAGGTGAAGCATGAAAAAATATTCCCAAGAGTTGACAATTTACCATTCCAAATTCATCACAGTTGTATCACAAAGACCTTGGAAACTTATCTTTGCTTTTTATATTTGCAATGGGTTGCTAAAGCAGCAACCTCTAGTGAGGGACATTCTCAGTCCCAAGCAGCTTTTTTATCCAAAATGAGCAAGTGAGGCAAGTAACAGGATGAAGCCAATATAGATGCATTCTGTAGATGCTCACACTGAATCATGTTTCAGAGGGATGTCTCCAGCACTGTGGAGGTGCCTGTTACAGAATGGCTCTTCCCAGGTTTGCTCAGCATGGAAAATGGTGGCAGGCTGGGATACAGGCCAGGAAACAGAAAAGTGTTCACACCTGCCAGAGTATGCTATGGGTTATTGACAACTGGGTGAGGAGAGAAAGCCCCTCCAACCTCTTTTCCTCTGTTAGTAGATGCCTAGGTAAGCCTCAGAGAAGTGAAGTTATTTGTCCTGGTAATCCTGCTATCAAGTTAGGAAACCCCTGGCTTCCAAGCTCCCAACACACTGTGCTTTCCCAACACACTGTGCTTTCTATTAAAGCATATTTTTCCCAAGTGCTCTTTTAAATTAATGCCACACTGAAAACCCAGCTCACAGAGTATCATCTATTAACAGGCCATAACATCCAACCCATCCATCTTTCCATTCCAAAATAAATAATTTTTTTTTCAAAACTATATTCCTCTGTGCCTTTGAATACATAATCTATAAGAACTGTGAAGGGAAGCGCAGATTGAAGGCAACAGATCTCAGCAATAGGCTTGCATCGAGTGTGAGCCATGCATTCATCATTGCTGGCCTCTGTTTCACCACTGATTTATGCAGAGGTGTACACAAGCTACACTCACTCCTGAGAAAGCTGTTCAATTGTCATTGGAATCAGCAAGAAGCCTTGAAGGATTAGGCATGGGCAAGTCTTCTGAGAAAGGTGATTTTTGCTAAAGAAAGAAAATTAACGTGGCAAACTGGCATCCAAGTACAATATGAACCACGTAGCATTTTATTTCCTAAGCTGCACATTTCATGCTGCCTACCAGCTTTTAAAGGTCAAACATGTAAACTTAAGAAGGTGTGTGAGTGTATACTAGTTGCAAAGCTCTTTTTTTTTGTCAGCTCTACAGAGCAATAACCCATGAAATATAGTTGATATCTCATGGGCACATTTCTCCATGCCTGCAAACACTTAAAATTGCACTTGTGGTACATAAAAGATTTATAATGATCTCACCCACAAATATAAATTTTATCCCATATAGGACAAAAAGACCTAGAAGCAGAAGCAGTGAACAGCTGAACATGAGCACAGTGTCATAAATTCATAACACTTACAGCTTTTTAACAACCAGTCATAAATGGGACTGATTTCAATTTAATTTATGAGATTTTGAGATAGAACCAGGAATACCTCCTCAAAACTGAGTTTTAAAAAGAGTGAGTACAATTACAGCCTTCCCAGGATATTAGTTGAGGCAAACAGGATTGGGGTGGCCATCTGGAAGGTTCCTGAGCCATGCTGCATGTACAGGGTCAGACAACCAGAGCTGAGTGGGCTCCACCAAACTGCAGTGTTGATCCTAAGACCACCCCAAGTCAAGAGCACATCCCTTCCCAGCACAAAGGGACACATGAACACAACTTACTGCCACCAGACCTAGGGTTCCTCCTGTGGCTACAGCTGGGCAGTAGATGGCCAAGTCATCCATCACGGTAGTGCTGGGACTATTTCTCATGCAGGTGACAATCAGATTCACCTCATCTCCATTGCTCCATCACATTCCCCAGATATTCACATAAATCACACATATTTAGGCAGTTTTGTTTGGACTGGAACTTTTTCTCATCATTATTTGGAAGGAAAGGCTGTTTGGGAAGGGGCTGGAAGATAGGAAAGAGTACCAACCAAGACCACAGAGGATGAAAGAAGAGAAACATTCTTGCTCAAGCTTCCTTCCTCAGGCATCACTAGAACAGCTTGTGTAAATCAGATGCCATAAGTTAAAAACCTTCACTTTAAAAAATATGATGTTACCTTTCTTGCACAACCATATTGTTTTGATACAGAATCTATGGAAAAACAAACAATCAAACAAACAAACAAACAAACAAAAAACTGAATTTCATCTACATGAATCTCATAAAATCTCCAAGACAAGCCCTGATATCTAGCAAGTCAACAGAACTGTTTATTTTCTTGGACATAGAGATTGAATTTTATTTTGGGTCTGGCAAGAGGAAAATTTTTTAAATACCCTGGGGAGCCAAAGTTTGCCTCAGAGCTTTCTCTTTCTGCACCTGTCAGAAATTTGATTTATTTTTTTTTTTCTCTACTGTACATATTGGCAGCTTGGAAATCCAACAAACAAACAACTTGTATATTTTTCCTGTAACTTCATCAGGATAAAAACAGAAGGGAGAAAACATGTTTTACTACCTAAGCCTTTTGCTTCCAGCTTTATCTTATGTTGCACTTGTTCTCACACATGGAAGATAACAAAAAGTCCCTTGTGTTGCCTACGTGTATCAAATTGAAGGCAAAATATTATGCCACAGTGTGAAGTTGTAATATTGTGCCTATTAAAACATCAAAACTAACTCAATATAGAAAAAGACATGGTGAGGTCAAGCTGCAGATGTATCCCTCAAGGTATGAACTAAGGAGGACATTTCAGTCCCAATTATTTTTAAATGTGTGTTGATAACTAAATCATAGTTCTTCAGGTTTCGAAGGATAATATATTTGCTAGTAGGTGATGGCTACATCATCTGAAAAGGGAAAAAGGGTTTTTTTATTTATTTTTTTTTTAAAGGTAAAACATTTAGATTTTCTTATCAAGAATCTAATTGACCAGTTATGGAGACAAAACTTCTAAGGACTGACTGGTTATTGATATTTATTAGTTACAGGTAGGTACCTTAGACAAACTACATTTGTATCATTAAAGAGACACATGGTGGTCAATGTGAAATGCAATAGCTATCTGTGTTTCTTGTATAAAATTGTACAGAAATAACTGTCATCAGTCCTGTATCAAAAAATAATGCTGAATTCTCACAATGTTTATAATAATTCTTAAAGCAGTTTGAAATACAACAGAGATAATGCTTGCATGTTCTGTAATATAGAATAAGAAGGTGGAAATGTATACCACCAAAAATTTAGTGGTATCAGCATTAGGGTCTGAGGTGATGATCTGTGCTTTAGGAAAGGTATAGGAAAAGAAAAAGGCAATGCCAATTGGCAGGACAGCTCTGAAGAACTTGCAGAGCTCTTTGCTTTAAAATAAGGCGGTTAATATGAATTGCTCTTCAGTCTCTGTACCACAGTGAAATCATGGCACCATCCAAAGAATCTAGATACATCCTGAACTGGGGTGCAAAGCTGCAACAGCCAAAAGTTCCAGTCATGCCCTAAGAGACTACTGATCTGATAAAAGATACATACCTGTCTTTAAATACCCTTTTCAGTTTATATTCCTGAGACCATCATGGTTATTGAACTATTGTTTCAGGTTCAGGGAACAACACCTTCATCTCTGAGAAAAGTAAGAGAATCAAAATGCATTCAAGAGTTTCACTACGAAGCAAAGATTTTAAAGTACAGAATAGGAATTTTTTTTTTTTTTTTTTTTTTTTTTTTTTTTTTTTTTAAATAAGAAAAAACATAATCACCCAAAATATCTCACCTTTCAAAGAAGGTAAAGTGGCCTCTAAGTGCTGAAGATATGCCACTGGAAGCCTCACCTATGACCATTAGTGGGATCTTCCACACAAACACAGTTTGGGCTAAGTGATACTCCATTGATCTGACCAAGAATTAGTTTGGAAGCTCTTTCAATTTTCTTCCAGTATTCAATGATTGGTTTTTTGCCTCCAGCTTAAGATTAAGAGGCTAAACCAAGGAGAAATAGAGTTGCTTGTGTAGTCAGCACATGTCAGTGAGCTGTGTCTTGCTCTGATTGTGGCTTCTATTCCAAAGGTATAGGAGCAATTCTTCCATTTTCAGCTTCATCATAAAAAAAATCAGAAAATTAAACTTTAAGAAAGCAGAACTGGAAGACTTTTCTTCATCTGTGTTTAGTCTTCCATTCATGACAGCTTGGATGTAAATTTACCATTGCCTCTTTTAAAACAGAGTGACCCCTAGGAAAGAGAAAGGACAGGTATTTGTATCATAATAGATGCAGGGACACAACTCACATTTGCACTGGTGCTTCAGCTATTAACTAAAAATTAATATGAAATCCTTAGAGGCTGAGGGTAGCAAAGGATAATCTTTTCTTCTTGAATCAGTGGCTTGGAGAAGTGATTGGAGAAAACTGAACAAGAGATTTTAGTTCTTCTTGTCTAAATGTAGTTTGTCCTATTTTTAGGGTATTTTCAAAAAATTCTTTCAAATATGACAGTTCCAAAACCACAGTTCTATGTCAGCTCATTTCCCTCTGTATCAAGGAAGGAAGCATGACCATATTCAGGTAGCCTGTAGCAGAATTTCAAATGCCAGAGCATCTAGAGCATCTACCTTTAAAGGGTCTGGTGAGACATCATTGCCTACTGCTGTCACATCCTGAGTCTCTGTGCACTCGTGGGGAAACAGCAGCCACAGCCACCAAACTGGACACCACTGTAGACAGTCTGAAGAGCATCTCATGCCTGCAGTCAATATTTATTCAAGAACTTTTGTATGTGCCAGTGTAAAAATAACAGATTCCAGAAAGGCTTTGAAACTGTAAATATTAGGGTTATCAGAGCTAAACAACTGGCAACTGAGTCACATCAAAAGAGCAGTTACTCATGTGCAGAGTACAGTTTCAGTAGCAGATCCTAAATCTGACCTACTATAGTAACTAAAACATTCTCTCTGCTTTTTCAGAATAATATACAATTTCCATCAATGTTTACCCACCCCAATTAAAATAAGTATTCATCTTGGCATTCCAATTACAGGTAGTACAACTGCTGTGGAGTTGTGAAAGAGAAATAGCCAAACACAGTTTTTAAGTGCTGAAGCAAGTGTTACTGTTTTCTCCTTTTTTTTTGGATGTATAGCTTTACTGATCCAGTGATGCAAAGCTTAAGCTGAACTAGTTCCCACTTTGCCATCAAAAGGATAACGTATGATTTTTAATGATTGTTTGATAGCCTAGACACAAAATTTCCCAGGTAAGAACCAGGGGAAAAACTAACATTCATTTAACTGTTCCATAGCTCTACACATTTCATCTGAAAATTCATTCAAGCCTTTTGTCCTTCCTTCCTTCCTTCCTGCCTTCCTTCCTTCCTGCCTTCCTGCCTTCCTTCCTGCCTTCCTTCCTTCCTCCTCTCAACCTGTCACAGTATGAAGATGCTTCCAAACTGCATGAGAACACTGTCAGGGTAGGAATAAACCACGTCTAAAAAGCTAAGCATTCCTATTTTTCTTGTTTAACCATATAATTACAAACAGGAGAAAAGGAGTATTAGGCCTATGTGAGATTTTGTTTCCCAAATGCTTTTCTTCATCTTCCCACATGCATGGTAGGCATCCAACTATATTTTAGTCATCTACCCTTCAGTTTGTGAAGAACAGTAAACCAGTCTTACTGTTCTGAAAATGAATGGGTAGACCCACTAACATTAGACAGACCTTGCCTAATGTGGACCAGAAACAATAAAAGTCCACGCAATTTACTGCTGGTTTAATGAAACATATTCACACTGAAGAAACGCTACTTCTTTTCTTTTACTGGCTCCACTCACTTTATTACACAATCTTCTGTGCCTGTGTCATTAAATCCACCAACTTTCTGGACCATAGCCTCTACAGACATCTTCCCTTGGTTAATGAATATCTTCCAGACAACATTCATTTTATTGACATCCATAAAAGTCCAGGGTTATTTGCCTTGCAAAAGTTAGATTTTATTGGCTATGTATGCTTCAGTTAGTTAATTAAGAAGTAACCAGCAATAGCCTTGGCTTATCTTGATTTTGAGAACTTTGTCTGGGTCAATTTCCAGTGCTTTAACACGTCAGTTTAGCATGATTTTTTTCCTGCACGTTTTCCCACAGCCTAAAACAATGGCTAAAACCCATTTACTATTATTTCTTTTTTATTCTAGTCATGCCTGGAGGTTCATACTCAACTGTGCATCTCGTAAGTCGTCCAATACCGCGACAAAAGTCCATGCTTTCCAGAAGCTCACAATTTAAAAAAGTGGAAGTAAAAATTATATTATTAATGAAACATTGACTGATAAGGTGACCTACTAATAAATAAAATTTAAAGCCTGTAGAAAAGACATAGAACTCAGAAAAAGTTTGAGGGCTTTTCTTCTAGTTTCTATGTAAATTGACATCAAATGTTAAATGGATTTTAAATCCAGTAAAGCAAGTTCATAATGCTGTATCTAAAAAACAGCAAGCATGTTTTAGGCATTAAGTATAATTTGTTTGGTGAGATTTTTTTCCTCCCATATTGGGTTTATTCACACCTCTGAGTATTCACATATTGATGATCAAACAAGCCTAGTAACAAAGCTCAGTCTTATTGAGTCTTCATGGTGTTCATTCAGTGACAAAAGGCTGAACAGTCATTTCTTATGGTCGCTCATGATTATTATGTGATGTCATTGCAGGCCTCCAGAAGGCTCACTCCTCTCCTTCAGGTGCAGTACAGGTGATTAGCAGGACTGGGATTTATGCATTAGCCAGGGGCCAGGGCCAGTGTCTGAAGAGAGAAAACCTCTTTGTGGCAGGGGACACTTGCTAGCCAACCTACAATGTGACACAACAAATATCCATGCAGGATGAGGGTTGATCTATTCATCAAGTGTTTCCAAAGGGCACATGTGAACAGGAAAATATTTGTGATTCAAAAATGTTTTCTGATTGTGCAGAAGAAAAAACTCTTGGATCTGCACATTTTTTAGCAGCTTTTCCTTCTGTAACTCCCATCCATATGTGAAATGGAGGGCCATTTTCTATCCGTATGATGTATATATTTGTCTGTTAGGCAGGTGACCCTTTTGCAGATACTTCTTGAACAAGGGTATTATATACTGCATTCAATCCTTCATACTTTGCACAGAGCAATCTTTTTACAATATGGATTTTGTACAAGGCTCATGGAGTAAAAGCAGAGGACATGGGACACATTCAAAGCTCTCCTCTATAACACATGGTCCATGGTATTCTGTGCTGTCCCTACAGCACCATCTTCCCTGGCCCATTTTATCCTGATGATCTTTGCAATGTAGACAAATAATCCAAAGGTCTGCATTATTTCAATCTTTTTCTTATTGTAAGAAAAAAGTACATTTGCTGACCACAATCAAAGATCTCCATGACTCTCCTCCTTGACTTGCTTTTGGGAAGAGGGAACAAAATCAAGCAATGGATTTTCTTGCCTATTTTACATTACTCAAATTTAGAATATTTTGTTGAAATGCTGCTCTGAACAGGAAGCCTCTCCCTGTCCCTGAGGGCATTTGTGATGCATTGATATACATGCTAAAGAAAGATTTGTGTTCCACATGGACCACAGCTTCAGGAAAAGCAGCATCTCTGCAGTACAAAAGGTGCATTGCTCAGAGGGAATGTTCTGCAGTCAATCTGATGACTTCTGTGACCTTTTTCAATGAGATGAGGAAGATCATAAGACCTATGCATTGCCCTCTTGGTCCCCAGCCTCAGAGCTGTCAGTGCCTTGGTGAAAGCTGTAGCTGCACACACTTCCCTTGTAGCAGTTGCTATCTGACACAAAAGATGACTTTGAAGACAGAGACAGGCCAGCCACAGTGCCAAATCAGCCCAGGGCTGAATAAAATTTTAGACTGATAGCTGTGTTCTGATAATTACAACGACTAAAGTATTTCCTGAATTTATCATTAGAAAAAGTATGTCTAAAAATAACGATTCCTGCATGCAGTGGTCCAGAATTTTAAAAGGTAAGATAAAAATCCGAGCAATCATTGATTGCGCATGGAGAGTGAAAGCTGTTTAATGTCTAGGAAGAGCAGCTAAGACATCTGGGTTGTTTTCTAAGCTCTGCCACAGATTTTTACATCTCCTGGGGCTGGCTACTTAAACTGTAGAAAACTGCTCAGCAGCTGCAGCCTGCAGCATGCTTTGGAGCCTGGACCTTCAGTCACTAAGAATGGGCATCCAGCTGGGACACTCTGGGGCTCTCTTATGGCCTTCAGGGGAAGAGGAGATTTCATTGTCCCACACAGCTTGGAGTGAAAGCAAAGAAATCATCCAGGCAAAGTGTGCCTAAGCTTTTCCAGTACTGATCTCATCTAAGAATACAAGGATAGAGGAGAGGAAATGAGGAAATACAGGAATGACAAGATGAGAAAAAAAAAAAAATAGGAAGAAGGAAAAATGGGAAAACCTCCAGCTTCAGTAGGTCCTAAAGAACTTAAAGTCTTCACATTAAAATTACTGTAAAAATGTAAAGAATTTTGTCTCCATATACACATGGTGCTACTGTGTCTTTGTGGGTTAATGCTAAGGGAAGAATATGTTGGCTGAAACACATCAGGAATCAATGCTTAAGAGCAGCTTGTCTAATTCAGGAAGCTGAAAAATATAATAAGTAATAATAAACCCTCAGAAAATTCCCTTCGTTTACTTGCTTGCTTAAACTGTGCCCCCTAAACCTGTACAGAGGTCTGTGTCTTAGATTCTAACATTTCCAAACTTTTAACTGACAGACAGCAGAAATGCCATTGGAAAAAGAAGCCTGAATAGATGAGAGAGGAATATGGGCAATTAGGCCTTCACCCTGACACATTTCCCCAAGGAAGCAGGCTCAGCAAAGTCAGAAATATTGCTTGAGCAGGGTCTAAGACCCCAGTGCAGAAAGCATTTAAACAGGTGCTTTTGATTTGAACAAGACTTGACCAGATACTTAAGCGCAGTTTGATGAACTGATGCTTGATGAATGATTGCAGAAGACCTTTACATTATTCAGTTCAAAGCTGCTTTTAAAGACCCTTCACTTCAATGTTTATAATGCTCCCTTCTAGAAACATCACTATTCAATATAAACCTTGCTTTTTCTTTTTTTTTTTTTTTTTTTCTTTACAGTGACATTAACTCCTGAAATTAAATTAATTAGTTGCTAATTTTCACTCTGTAAAAATGTGTTGACACAAGGAGTATAATAAACAGTGGTTGGGTCAGATAAATAGTGAAGCATTTACCTGACCCCAAGCCATTATTATAATTAGCTTCCTCTGACACATTACAGTGTGTTCTTCAATCTACCACTCACCAAACATCCAAAAGGACATCCACACAACAGCACCAGTTCACAGTTGCTGCTGTACTGAGAAGTGTTTCTGTCCCATAAACACCCTAGCAGAACGCAGTGTTAAGTCTTTCCAAGGCTCTAAGCACTGTGGGCATGGCTGTTCTTTCAAGTTCTACTGTTTTTCTATATATTTTTGAGCATCATTTTACAAGAGAGTTGGACATTCAATTTTCTGTCAGAACAAAGAAAAAACTTCAACGCCTCAGGAGCAACAACAGCCTACAAATATCCAGCACTCATACAGAGCTGCACCCAGAGTGGAATCCCACAAGCCAACTGTGTATCGTGCTTATTGCCCTTTGTCATGAATTTCCCCCTATTTGAATATCTGGCAGTATTATGGGTGAAAAAAAAAAAGATTCAATTTAAAGAAGATTATCAGCTGTTCTGAGTTTTTGAGTCAAATGCCAGATCTTTCCAGTTTTCACTAAAAAATACAAACAGGTTATTTTTATAATCCGAAGAATTCTGGATTGGTTTTTTCTCTTTTTTTAAACAAAGAAATATATGATGTCATGGACAAACAAATATTGTGTTAGTTTGTTTCTAATAACGGACACATTTTTTAAAGTAAGGATAACAGGAAAAAAACAAGATAAAAGGAAAAAAAGATGAAGTTAGTGTTGAATGAATTAATAGCAGGCAGGTGGCTGGGTGGGTGTCATGGCAGATAAACACTGAGATGAAGCCAAGGTAATTATAATTATAATCTGGCTAGTAATGCTGTCAGCTGAGGGTGTATAAAAACCTCGGTAAGTTAATACAGAGATGATCAGATCAACCTCCTTCCTGCCTGGTCCCACAAAACACAATCTCATATATTCAAACTGACATTTTATGCATTTTTATTTTCTGAGTATTTCATGTATGTTTTAAGAGAGTATATTTTAAGAGAGCTATTCTGTTGTAACCAGAGCTTAACCAACTTTCCACTCTCCTCATGAAATCCTGGAAAACATGAGTATGTAATCAGCTGAGTCTCTCCTGACCTCCATGTTTTGCTGGACAGAATTCACCACTTTCTCTCATTCTCTTTTGCAGGCTTTCTCTCCCCACTGTGCTATTCACGGGGGTATAAAATGCTCAGCAAACAGAAGTCAATGGCAGATGTGTCGGCAGTACTTCTTTCTGCAATTTTACTAAATGGATGTAGTCCATAAAAGCAGCCTTAATTAATGGAAACATTTTAAAGGCACTTATAATAAGCCGGGAAAACAAGAGTTGCCAATAGCAAACTTTATTAACAAAGAATGTTTAAAAATTATGTTCCTGAAGGTGACAAAAGATTTGTGGAGGGTTGACCTTTTCTGGGTGCCAGGTGCCCACCAAAGCTGCTTTATCACTGCCCTCCTCAGCTGGGAAGAGGAGAGAAAGTATAATGAAAGGCTCATGGGTCAAGATAAGGGCAGGGAGAGATCACTCACCAGTGACCATCATTGGCGAAACAGACTGCACTTGGGGAAAGTGGTTTAATTTATTACAAATCAAACCACAGAGAAATAAACCCATATCTTATAACAGCTTTCCCCCACCTTCCTTTTTTCCCAGGATCAGCTTCTCTCCTTATTTCTCTGCCTCCTCCATCCCAACACCATAGGTGGAGGGGGAATGGGGCTGTGGTCACTTCATCACAGCGTGCCCTTTCTGCCCCTTCCTCCTCAGCAGAAGGACTCTTCACACTCTTCCACAGCTCCAGCAGGAGGTCCACCCCACAGGAGACAGTCCCCACAAACTTCTCCAACATGTCTTTCCCATGGGCTACAGTTCTTTATGAACTGCTCCAGCATGGGTCCCTTTCATGGGGTGCACTCCTGCAGGAACAGGCTGCTCCAGACTGTACCCCACAGGGTGCCAAGTCCTGCCAGCAAACCTGCTCCAGCATGGACTCAGGCCCTGGCAGAAGTCTTCTCCAGTGCAGGATTCTCATGGGGTCATACCCTCCTTCAGGCATCCCTTTCTCCTCCATGGGCTGCAGTTGGATCTGTGCTCCATCCTGAGCCCCCATGGGCTGCAGTTGGATCTGTGCTCCATCCTGAGCCCCCATGGCTGCAGTTGGATCTGTGCTCCATCCTGAGCCCCCATGGACTGCAGGCAGATCTGCACTCCATCCTGAGCCCCCATGGCTGCAGTTGGATCTGTGCTCCATCCTGAGCCCCTGTGGGCTGCAGGGGCACAGCCTGTCTCCCTCAGCTCTGGCACCTAGAGCACCTGTCCCCCTCCTTCTGCACTGGCCTTGGGGTATGTTGGGCTGTTCTTCTCTCACATGTTCTCACTCCTTCCTCCAGCAGCTGTTGCACCCCAGTTTGATGAGGTTTTTCCCACTTCTTGATGATGCCATCTGCAAGGCTCCACCACCATCACTGATGGGCTCAGCCTTGGCCAGCAGTGGGTCTGTCTTGGAGATATCTGCCATTGGCTCTGCTGGACATGGGGAAGATTCTGGCAGCTTCTCACAGAAGCAAATCTTTTAGCCTCCCTCTCTACCAAAACCTTGGCATGCAAATCCAATACAAGATTTTATGTGAGCAGTATTTTAAAAATGGTATTTCTTTATTCAAATACCTTAAAAATCTTATGGGACTCACGTTTGGGACTTGGCATGTTTTCTGGAGGATGAAAGTGAGACAGGACAGCTTTCCTGCTCCTGTGTGACAGGCAGGAAATGCTTTTATTATGTCTCAAGAGTCTTTTATTATTTAGAGACCTGAACCTGAAAGGTGCTGAGTGCTCTCAGCTCTCACTGACTTCAGTGTCACCCAGTCCTCAATTAGCTTCAATGAGATTTGAGGGAACATCACATCCCAAAGCAGACATTTACCCCACAGAGCATCTCCTCTAGTGCACCCCAAATACAGAAACATCAAGGCTGCACTTTGGATCCAGCAGACCTCTTAGATATATGCCTAAGTCTCTCCTTAGCCTAACACTCTTCAGCTGGATTTAGTCACATGTCTAAAAATTAGTATGTGTTTAAATACCTTATCTACTTGAAAGAAGATGGCAGACTATTTTGTTTTCTGTGAAAGATGTGTCAATATGTCCTCTTAAATAATAAGTCATTTATTTTTTCTTATGCAAAAAAATACATAGTAAAATATATTCTCAGCAGATATATAACCTGGACAAACCTCTTGTCATTTCTAAAGCCATCACAATCCATTTTTGCCAACATACACTTTGTCTTGTTTTGTTGTGACAGGGATTCTCATAGAGAAATTAAATAAGCCCCGCGTTCTTGTTGCACCAAAGGAAATGTCTTTCCTGGGAAAATGCCCCCTCACACACCATCTGACACTGGCTTTCCAATCAAGTATAAAAAGCAAAAGCAAACTGTCCCCACCATCTGTGACAGAGTCCCTTTAATTCTTCAAACACTTCTCTGTAAAATGTGGCTATTAGTAATAGCCACACATTTTGCTGCATTTGTATATTAGAGCTGTTTTCTTCCATTCCTGATTGAGACAGAATCATTGTATTATTAACCCAGAGAAGTTCTCTCTGCTTTTTAATTCCAGAATAATGAAACTCATTGGAACTTGGCGGCATTGAGTCTTGCTGACTAATCATTGGCATTGGCTAATGGCAATTTCTAATCAAATCTTATTATTAAATCAGAATATAAAAGATTTAGAAAATGCAAGGCTGCAGCTAGAGGTCATTAGTCATGAGCACAAGAAGTAATCAATACAATTATGGTTGCTGAGATGGTGCTGGATGGGCCAGGTGGTGCAGTGTGATAATGCGTTACCCTTTCACCCCGGAGTCCCGCCTGCATCCCAGATAGCGGCGAGGCTGTGCCTCCCTTCTCAGCTCTGCTGGAGGCTTGAACCTGCACAAACCATTGAAAGAAATTCTACAAACTGGGCTAAATTCAATTCTTGATCACACTGGTGTGGAGTTATTCCAGATTTATTCTTGTCCCATTGCAAATTTTTTTAGCTGTCTCTTTTAAAAATAAGATATTGTTTTGGATAATAGGGATGAGATGGAAGTGCTCATTTCACAATGCCATCAACAGCCTAACCTACTGTTATTCACTGTAGTGCCAGTATGAAGTAATAAAAATAAAGTCATTGCAGATTTATATTAAAGCTAACGAGCACAGAGCTGGTTGTTAAGCAGTTTCTTGCAGTTCCTTTCTTTTATGAGAATGTGATACTGAGGTTCCTTTATTTTTTTGTCTTAGGAATGAATTTTAGAAAGGATCCTCAGGAAAAAAAAAAAGGGGGGGCTAGGAAAGGCTAAAATTTTGAAACTCTAGGTAGCGGATAGAGCTAGAAGCAATCTGTGAAAAAGCTACACTCCATCCTAAAAAATTATTTTATCCCAAAAGGATGAGATGGCACTAGAAAAGTTACACTACCTGTAAATCTGGCCCTACTGGCAAGTGTTTAAGCAAAAATATTACCATCCATAAGCATTTACTTTCCAAAAGACATGCTTTTCTTCATCTCCTTTTGACAAAATTATTGGCTTAACTCCAATCTTAGGCAATTTTTTTAAAGATCTCACACATGCATCTACCTGGACAAGGGGTGCTGGTCTCCCACCCCTCTCATCAGAGAACATTGAAAGATGATTGGTTACCAGCAGAGATTGATGTCAAGAGTATTACCTTCTCTGAGAATTGCAAAATTTCTCTAAATATTTGTTTTGGAGTCCCTTTTCTCTAACAAAAATACCATCAGTTTCAATTTATGTCATTGTATTCTTTGCATTCATCTATATATCTACCCTCTAATGCAAACAAAAGGAAATTCCAACACTATAAAAATCCTGTGTTCACATGAAGGTGAGATTTCCTTACAAAAGCCCAACAGGCCAAAATAAGTAGACTACTGATTTTTTCTTACTTTTTTGCAAACAGTGAAAATATCTCCTCTTTTATAAGTAATGTTTCAGTCTGTGGACCTTCATATATGTATGAATAAGAAATAAAACTTCACACAAGCTAACTACCAACCAACCATATAGACATAATTGCTTTTGGAAATATTGTGCTTGAAGACATTTTCATGTCAGCTGTATGTGTTTGAGTATCATCATAACATGGTGTTTACACCAGATTAATACCATATGCTGTGTGGGAATTATGTCAGGTTATAAATGGAAATACAGTATAATATCTGAAATTCAGGAGTGCTTTAGAATCTGATTTCTGTTAAAGTGCTGCTATTCTAGAAGAACATAAGTTTGAATAACATTACTTTTGATTTACACCAGTATAGTGCAGATAGAACCCCATTCCAGCTGCCTTAAATTTTGTTAAACAAGTGTTAAAATTACCACCAATTAAAACTGTTTCTACACACTGCCAGTGGATTCATGACCTCATTAAGGCAGCCAGGAGTGCTGCCACAGAATCATGGTGAGACCTCGGATCTGATGAGAGTCATTTTTCTAGCTTTTCTTCTCCCAAAATGATGCCACTCTCCCATGTCTCCTCTAGGCCTCTTGTGAGTCCTGTCAACACATTTCAGCTCAAAGCTGAAAGCACTTGTTTAATCTGCATTTTACTCACTGCCTATGTAATTTAACAGTTGTCGAGCAGGTCAGGAATAGGAATAAAAGTACAAAAATACAAAAGTGGGGAAAGATGGAGGGTGTTTGGAACACAGCAGAATGGAGCCTAAACAAAAAGCAGCTAAAAACAGAAAAGAAAGACAAATTAAGGAGCAGGGCCAGAGTACCAAAGCCAGTAAAATCCAAGAGAGCTTTCCACCGATTTTAATCAGACCCCCTGGGAATGACAGAGAAGAAAATAATGAAGGACGCTGAGAGGTGGCATCATTACGGTAAAAGGGCTTAGCAGCTTAGAGAGGATGCTGACAGCAAGTGAGGGTTTACCAAGGGGGCATCTTCCCTCTCTGCTGAGGAAGAGGCAGTGAGCTCCTTCCTGGGCTAAGAGGACCAGATTCATGCACCAAACTGCCACACTAAGGCAGCACCGTGCTCCAGCCTCCACTCTGCTCTCCATGGGGATCGTTATCCGCGATACCCGCACAGCGCTCCGGCTCCGCACCGCGGCTTCCCAGGGAGCTGGGGCAGCACAGGGCAGGGCAGGAGCACAGCTGGGTCACCCCCACCTCTCTGCAGACCTGACCCACCTTTGCTTCACATTCAGGCTGCTCAAAATTGGGCAAACACCTGATCCCTTGGATAGCTTCTTAAATTCACACTCAACTTCTTCTGAGCAGATCACATCACTCAGGTCAGCAGATTGTAAAAAAACAGAAAATTCCCCGAGTTTAAGTAATATTACATTATTAAATGTACAACATTCTATGAGAAGCTTTCAGAAAATCACAAATCACAAAAATAAAGGGTGTATTCATTCCTCAGAAAACAAAATTCAGGTCTAAAGATGACCTTTATTTTAGGGTGGATATGCATGCTAGCGACCCAATTTCTCACATAAAGACTAAAGTATCTTTTAGATATTCCATGGATTGTGTTCTGTGTGCTGCAGTAAGTTCTCCCATGCATTTTCCACTAAAACATATTCATGTTATTCACTTAAATGTTATTTAACTCTCCTAGGGATGACAGATTGCCATTTTGATTAAAAATTTAAGGGTTTGTTGTTGATTTGACCCTGATTCATACACTGAGTAGGACGTGATATCTTTTGTGCTAATCTAGTTCCAAGCAGATTTAAATATATATATATATATATATATATATATATATATATATATATATATAAAAAAACTATGTTGGAGGATTGAATGTAGAAAGGGAGCATTAACTCTATCTTTACACAGGACCTATTAATATGAAAATTATTCTAATATGATTAACAGCTCCTCTTAACACCAAAGAGAGTGAGTCTTGAGAGATTATTCTGCAAGATGATAACGTTTCCCTATCCAGTTTGTAACCCTAGGGAAAACTGGAAAAATATGGATTTTGACTTGAACAATAATGAAATGGTAAGTGATATAGCTTTGCTGTCTTATAATGACTGTATTAATTTGCAAGCTGCAGTGCTAAACCAGAATAGAGGTGCTCGAGGAGATATGCCTGTTATCTAGGCAACAGTTAATATGATGAAAATGCTATTTAGAAGCAGCTCCATATTTTTATCATAAATACAACTTTAATTCCTTGTGAGTCTCCATAAAGTCCTGGTAGAATGTAATAAATGCAACATAATCTAAAAGAGAAGACTGTCATTTATAACTATTCCCAATATTAGTTATGGATCTTTTAAAGTTTAAAAGCACTTTCTTTAAGAGAATCTGTCCTATATATTCCATCCCATATCACTTCCCCAGTTTAGAAAAATGACTAAGCTGTGATAAAGAGATTCAATTTTTACCTTTTGCTTGCTTTTTTGAGTTAGCATGGCAGACCTTATCTATTAATTTGCCAGGGAGAATTTCTTTTCAATGATGTTCTTTTACCCAAAAGTGAAAGTCTTTTAAATTTTAATTTTAGTGTGGGAAGGAAGTACTCCACAAGCAAATGACAAAATGGAACTATATACAGACTGATGTTTTATCACCTTTCATCAGGCTGAAAGTGCAAAGCTTCTGTGAATGCAATTCTCTTACAACTGTCAGCATTTTATATTACTGATATTTATATATGACTGAGCTGAATAAGCCTTTTTATTCACTGGTGAGGCTGTCCTGTACAGATTTCATGTAATGTTTACTGAAACTGAACTTAATTTGACAAGACCATAAACCACAGCTATTTTTTCTGTGACAATAGCCTAACTTTAGCTTTTGGGAAACAATATTTTTAAAGGTTCCTGGAAGTCAGCATAGTGATCTGAGAGCTGTAGGACTGAACCAAGCAATAAACACAGGGTCATAAAGAGTAACATGCAATTACACAATATGCAGCTCAGACCTCAGTCAGAGCCTCTCTTGACTGGCTTCTGTGAGAAAATCATGTTTTGTCTCATCTCTCCTTGTATCACAGTGCAAATAAGACAGCACACTCTGCACACCCCTTTGGGAGCAGATACATTGATGAGGCAGGATGAGGAGGAGTGCTGGCCTCTACATGCTGCAGTACATCAGTCTTTGTACGGTGCTGCAAAGGGCTGCTTTCCTTCACAAGCCACTGAAACTCCAAGTGTTTCACTCCTGAGGATCCATTTTACAGTAGTATCTAACATAAGCTAACAGTCTGATTCATAAAGGGAGAGGATTCAAGATAGCACTGATAGATGATTGCTCTTGCCTGGCTGCATAAAACAGAAAATCAGTTAATTTTTTTTCTCACTTTTCTTAAGGAGTGCTGAATTAACTTTGTGCCTAGACATTGTGGGAAGATCAGTTCAGCAGCTGCATGTTCCTCATGAGACAGGTGCACAACAGGCAGAAGGATGTGATGTTGCTACAAAATTTGTAGGCAAGTGTGATGTTCCAAATATTTAGTGGTACGATGGAGTTACCTGAGGATCCTCAGAGATGGGGAAAACTTAAATCTTTCTAGATCAGAGAAAAGAAACTCTGCTTTTCAAGGAAGGATTGGCTGTTCTAATTCTGCTTAAAGTAAAGGGGAGAGAAAGTTAGGGTTGATTTGGTCAGACTATGTCTTCTGAAGTTTAACTCTGCAGTAAATTACCAGTTTTTTTCTTGATGTGACAGTGCCATCAAAATGTACTGTGACATGTTGAAGCAGACTTCCATCTCTGAAGGAGAAAAACACTAAGGGAAAAAAAGTATGGGAAAGTATTAAAATGTGTATTCTGTTTAGGCTTTCTTCATCAAATATAAAGCACCCCAAACTGTTCATCAGCCAAACCAGCAGCTGATTTATTATAAATGAGAATGGGAATATTATGAGACAAGATTCTCTCTGCTTACCATTCACATAAGCAACTGCTCTAATAAGAAGTTGTCTTTTTTTCTTTCTCTATATTGTACACGTTGATGTGATAGCCACAGATTTCTGTATTCCAAACACAAAAGCCTTCATTGCCTCCTCCTGAGATAGAACTGACAGAAATGTATTGGGAATCTGAAGGATATTCTCCCCACACTGGTATTTTCCTTTAAACACTCTCATTTTAGGGGAGCAGGAAGGAAGTTCTTTTAGTCAGCTTTGGTGTGCACAGTCTCAGTTTCTGTGCAGATTGCAGGATGTTATGGCATTGTCTATGTCAATATTGTCTGAGTGCATTCTTAAGCCCTGTAGCTCTGAGCAGGTAGGGTTCTGTCTGTACCTAAATGATAAGACTGTATCTGCTATAAATATAATAACATCATCCACACACACATACAGAGGGCTACAAAAGAGTAATGAGATACCTTGTTTTGCCAAATATACAACCTAATGAAAGAAATCAGAGACTACTTTTTACCTCTTGAGACTTTTAATCTTTAAGCATTTGAGTTCAAGTTCCTCTTGGCTCTGAGAATATTCAGCTTTTTATTGTATTATTTTGTTCTTCCTTCCCTCACTAAAATCCTAGTACATGATTTAATTACAAATAAGAATCTTGGCACAGGTTTCAATTTAAAGAGAATTCATTTTTCTGCTAAATTTATTTCTTTTCTTCAGTTGAAGGGACAAGTTTAAATTACAATCATCCCATAAAGGTTTGGGAAAGCCCTTATTTTCTCCTAAAGCTTAAAATACTTTTCAAAAACTCACTCCCAGCAAGGCTTTTTCAACACAGCTATTAAAAATAAGTGACCATTTTCATTTAGGTTTATGCAAAAAGAATCCATTGTCATTTAAGTCTACTGCCAGTTCTCAGCTGATATAAATCACCATTTTTCCAGCTTAGTGAAGTAAAACTGCTGTACATCCAGTCCAGGATCTGGCTCCTGTTTTCTATTAACTCAGATAAAGGGTATCTGGATGAAATTCTCTAGCCTGTGTTTTACAGGTAGTTAGACTCCAAGCTCTAATGATCTCTCTTCTGCCTTTGAAACCTATGAATCTAATGAAAATTATGTGAATGTATCCAGGGGAAAATATACCTGTTTACTGCACAAAATTCTTGTGCCTCATTTCACAGGATGTAGAAAACTGGCTATTTCTTAAGCCAGGATTTCTTTTTGCAGTATTGATAATTATATTACATACAGTAATTAGCACATGAAATTAATAAATCTTTTGCTTCTTCATTTACACCAATTTCCCATATTGTATTAGTAACCACACATTAGCTAATCAGCAGGTTGGGAGGGAAAGCTGCCAAAAGCAGATCTGATAATTGGCAGCAGTCAAACAATCATAGCAGGAAACTTTACACTTCCTGCGGACAAGGCTACTGCTGGAGACAATGCTGAGATACAACATCAGGGGAAAAAAAAACTAGTATGTTTAGTTCTTTCATGTTTCATTATTTCTTGTAAAATTGGATTCACATATCACAGGAAGACACAGGCATTTTGCACAGAAACTATGTAGATAACCACCTTAGGTTAAGGAAAACTTGGTAATCTAGTGATCACCTAGAAACACTCACAGATTTGTCTCCTGCCAAATTTTACAAGCCATTTAAAACACAGTTCTATCCCTCTTAAGTCCATATGTGGTACAGTTACTACTGTAATAAGTGATCACTTGACACATTTTACCGCCCAACATTGCCCTGAGATAAATATCAACAAGGAAATTTAGACACACATCTGAATTTTAGACCAAATCCAACATTTTAGATGCCTCAGATAGTATTTAATTCAATATTCTAAATTTTCCATCATCTACTGCTTAGCCTTGCACCATCTGAAGTTCTACAAGTGTTAAGACTAAAGTTTCCCCAGTCATCCCAGTGATTCTCCTTCTAGACATAGAAACACTTCAATTTTACAGTATAAAGAGCCCAGGAATCCAAAATATCCTTTGACTCCAAGCATTATCCACAGCTTGGCATCCCTAATTTATCTTCTTCCTGAAGGCATTTTTCTCGCTTATGTTTTACATCAAATATCCCCAAGATTAAATACAGCAATAGTATCTCAGAAAAGCAGAGCTGAAGAACTCCCACTTCTGCTCATACACAGGTGACTTGGTCCCTCTGGGCCACCATCTCTGTAAGTCTCTTTCACAAGGAGGAATGTTTTCCACAGGAAAATATCAGATTTTCTTACTGCAAAACGGCCTATATCTGGACGAGCAGGATAATTCCAAGAATTGCACTACAGGTTTTGACAGAAATAACTGGTATGAATTCACTATATAAAGCAAAGGGGTAGGAGAAGGCACAAGAATATGAATCCTAAGACTTAGTTTCCTATATCTTAATACACGTAGTGCCTACATACCTACAAGGCCGGTATTTAAGAAACTCCCTTGGCACTAGCAATTTCCACCATTTTTCCCTACTACTGAGACTAATCAGTGCCTTTCCTTAAAGCCCCCCCCATGCCATGCTGTCAAATTAGGGATCAAATCCTAACAAATTTCTGAATGTGCAAGGAACCAATCTCTTTAGTTATTTTTTATCTTCCTAAAGAAAAAACATGTAATTTCATGAAACAAATGGGGAGTGGGGAGGCTGAAAGAAAATACTGAACTTACACTCATATCAAAAAACAGAATGAAAGAACTTCAAATGCTAATGGTACTAGGTCATATATCTGGTCTACCTAAACCCATCTGTCTTATTCACTGTTTTTACTGTCTTTTACATTGGTTTTGGGCTGTGTTTCTAGTTCATACATATACAGAGTTCTCATTCTCATCTGCACCAGTTTTCAGGCAGGGAAACAAATAAACAAACCCAAATAAATATAAACTAATGACAGAGTACTAACACCCAAAGAACAGTCAGTGCACTTCACTCATTTTCAAGCACCTTGAGATGATAAAGGTTTGAATAAAATATGAGGAGTCCACTGAGATGTGCAAAAAGAAACATACAGAGTAGGAGCCAGAAGAGCAAGATCCAGTCCTATCTTTGAAACCAGACTGTCTTTGATGGCAATGAGGGTACATACACTCCTTGGAAGGTGTGAGTTTTGGGAAGAGATTTGTAATACTTCTACTATGTAGGAATATGATCATCATCTGCTCCAGTCTGTTGAATTTTGCCTCTAAGATTTCCTTCACAGATCTAAGATGGATTTCTTTGGCCAGCAGATTCTGGGATTGCACATCCTACCCTCACCTGTGGTATCTCAAATATATGGAAAACGAGTCCACAAATTTGCACTGCTTCCTCCTACTAAGTGCTGAATACTTTAAGCTCTCAAGCATAACAGGACTTGATATTGTCATTACTACTAAGTATCAAAATCACAGAAGGAAAATGCAGGGTAAAATGCCATCCTTGAGGTAATCCCTAATCTCAAAAAAAAAAAAAAAATCTCAGTAAACTTTGCTTTTACTTTCAGTGCAAGCAGATCAGGACCCTCTAGTAAACCTTGTGTTTTGTGGATTAAACACAATTCACATTTCCAAGGTCGCACAGCAAAAGGGAATGATAGCTTTTCCCTACAAATTTCAGATTTACCATTTAATTAATTGACTTTGGCAGTTGGCACACAACCTTTTAAAAAAAAATTCTGAAATGTCAGCCTTGAACACAGAAAAAAAATAATTTGATGAATTTAATCTAAGTGCCAACCAAAGCACAAATGTTCCCTGTGGACCCGTTACAACACTGGAGTTCACAACTGATTGCTTGGGAATGAGCAAACTAATGCAGCAAAATATTTACTAGCTAAGTAGACGTAGTTTAATATATACACTCTACTTGCCAGATATTTATACCTGTATCCTGTAAAATGCTGAAATTTTCAGACTTGTTAAATTAATTAATTTGATTAAGGTAAATAAATAGAAATACAGGTTGCTCTTTTCCCAAACAAGAAGTTTCACTGACTGAGGGTATTCATTTATTATTTCTTTTTTTGCTATTTTGTTGTTTTACAAATGTAAGAAACAACTAAAAAAATTGTTCTCCTCCTTACTCTGCATACTTTTCATGTAAATTATATATAGTTTACTGGATAGTCTTCAGAAATGAACTTCAGGTACCATCTGTATATTTTTCTGGCACTATTTATTTGCAATTAACCAGGGCCTTATGTTTTATCCTCTATAACTTCGAGTCTTAAATCCTGGAGGAGGTAAGTTTAGCAGAAGGGAATACTGAATAGCATCAAGCTTTCTAATGAGCAAAACCTATGCCATTATTCCATATTTAAACCATTGTGACTGAGAAAGACTGTTCTTCCTAGGTAAAAATTGTCTTGGCAAAAAAAAAATTTAAAAAAATAAAAAAATAAAAAACCAACCTAGTTTTAATAGCACCTTCAAGATTAAACTATTTGTAATGATTCATTAAACTTGATGGCTCTCACCAGTGAGAACAAGTTCCACCGATTCCAGCAGAACACCACGACTTAACTGATAACTGAGACACTGCAGCAATTTACCCCAAGTGACTTAAGGTGTCCAGTCACAAAATAACCTTCTCATCTGGCAGAGCTTCTCCTGAGGTCAATGTTTAAAAAGCAGAACCTGCAAGAGAACAAATATTCATGAGGCACCAGAAACTCTATTGATGCTGAAAACCGTTTCTTCTTCTCTTCTTTCAACCCACCACACATATCCCACTCCACCCACAGAAACCACACATCTTGAAACTTGCAGATGCACTCATCTATCAGCAGAGACACACAGCTTTGGGAGAACACTTGAGCAAAATGCGGCAGGCTCAGAAAAATCCCTTTATTCATAAAATCACCTTAATTATCTGTGTGCAGCTTCCCATATGAGAAGTAGTAGTCAAAGATACAGCAATGAGGCAGAGCTATGAGCCATACCAACATTTTCCAGAAAGAAAGAGGAAGAAAAACACAGACAACTGGATCACCTATTAGCTAAATAACTTCTCCAATTCTGAACATGGAGCTAAACCAAGGAGGCAGCAAATAGTTTGTCACAACATGGCACACCCCAGTTCATAGTACTGCTTTCACTAATGGTATTTCAGAGTCCTAAATGCTGAGTGTTAGGTGCTTTAGCACCTTTCCCAGAAACACCCACCCGTGATGGTAAGATTGGTGGAAATTACTTGTGATGCTGAAAATACAAACTTTTCATCCCAGATATTGGTCACATTCTCCTAAGCTGAGCGAAATTCTCTGAAACCTTGTAGTATGCAACTACATCTGTGTGTGAGCATGTATAAAAGCAAGTGAGGGAGTGGGTGGGGAAAATATGTGTGGTACAGAACAAATAAAGCAGAAAACCCCAACCTTATCTCTTGCTGTGCACAAGGAAAGTCTATTTGTGTCAGTGCAAGTAATCCTGAAGCAAACAAACAAGACAAGAAGGAGTAAATGACCGTGTTTCCCTCCAGTTTTTTGGTTTTTTTATATCATCCCTGAACATTGGTATCAACACATTAAGGAGAGGGAACTGGTGAATTTTACAAGCAGGACAACATGAATAAACATCAACATAAAACAGGGAGATAAGAAGTGATGGGGATTACTGAAATTGGACTGCCTGGTTAAATTAAATCAGGACGGGGGAAAAAAAGTAGCCAAACCACAAAATATTGGCCTCTCCATTTCATAGAAGTAATTCTGCCATTTCTTGGTACAAATTTACTGGAATCAAGTAAGAAATAGTCTGAATTCCCCTCTCTCTTCTCAGGTTCATTAGCACCAAAGGGCACGATGAGGAAGCTGAGAAGAAGTGGCCCTGATCTGAGCATCTCCCCACTGTGGTGACAGCAACTGCCTTCACCTACCACACACATTCACATGTGGGCTTTGCACATCATACAGATTACAAAACAGAACAACAGAAAGTACCCTGCAACATGAGAGCAGCTTTGCTCATGAGACCAAGAGCACGTCCAGCCTTTTATCTCATTTCCAGCAATGGAGCTAAGGAAGGGCAAAAGAACAAGGCAAATGTATACCCACAGTTTCTTGGTTGACTCACTCATCCCTTTGCAATGTGTTGTCAGAACACTCTGATAAGAAGATATTTTAACAGTTCACAGTGGATTTTTATTCCGTGAAAATGTTTAACATGCTTTCTCTGCATGTCTAAACTTCTTTTGCACTCACGAAATAATGAGTTGCACAGCTCAACTCTACACGTGGTACTTGTTTCAAACCTGCCATCCAGTGGTTTACATGTCATGCTTTCTAGGTCCAGTGTTACCAGAAGGGTTAAATAGTAATTCTGTGTTCACCTCCCTCCTCCATGACCTAAGGCATTCCCTTCACTTGTTCCTTTCATAGCAAAGACCCACAGCCTATTTTATCTCCATCTGAAGAAGCTGTTCCACACGCTTGAGTTCCTCTCTTGCCTTCATCACTGTTGAGCTCTGGGTTGATGATTTTGGAGAACTCAGATATTCCTTCTGAGTGATAAGAGCCAGTTCAAAAACCACTACTCTGTATGTAAGACTAACACCTCTTTACATTTCTAATTACTGAATTGTACCTGACATTTTGTCTGTCAGTCAGTCAGTCAGTCAGTATCATCATGCTCCTCTGCAATTCTTTCCAGCATATATTTTTTTCCAATAGCTTTATATAATCTGAAAACTATGTTATTTCAATATTTCTTTTGCCAGATCTTCCACTGACTGTCTCTTGCTTACATCTTTGAGGGACTTCACTGATGATTTTCTGTTGGAAAAGCTGACTGCTTCTTCTTATGCTTTTAATTAGTCCTTATGGAGAAGCAGCAATGCAGAAGAATGGGATGAAATAAATACTAAAATCAGTCCGTTGTGATGAAGTGCTGTTTCATTATTGGTGCTTCTTCTGGTACCCAAGTTACAAGGTTTACAAAATAAAAGTTCTTCCTAAAACACTCCACACTACAGAACTAAGATCTTTGATCAAGCAGCTACGTCATAAAGTTAAAAATAATATAAATTAGCTAAGAGCCCTTCATTAAACATTTCATTAAGAGCTCTGGAAAGGGTTTTGTATAGGGATACTTTGTCAGTTTTTCACGAAAACATCCACTTCTTCTGGAAATACAATATTCTGAAAAAAATCCCCCAAACACAAAGTGCTTAAACTTGTAAATGGTGCCACAGTGGTGACTAATAGCAGTTGTATACAATTTGCCTTATTCTCTTCTCTCTGTGCAGGGCACTCTGGCTAGGTACTAAGTTATTATCATTTAGTGTGCACCCTAACTTGCCCTTCAAAAATAGCTGCAAGATACACGTAGAAAAACTCAATCATCTCCCACTATTTCCAATTATTGTGCTTTTTAATTTTATTTTTTTTTTCTTCAGCTGAGTAATTTGGGAGTTCAGAAGAAATCTAATATCTGGGCTTCAAATGCTACCAAGCAGTTTAACAAATAATTTAGATGTACATTTTTAGAAATTCTAAATGTCCTATTTCCCTTCTACAGGAAGTGCTAAGGAATGGTTATTATCCAGCCCCTTTCAATTGCAGAACATTGGCAATTATTGATTTTTGAAAATTATCAGATTCCTTTGGAGGCATTATATGATCATTAAACTGCATTGGCAAGTAATAGAATGATACCATAACATAGATTGCATTTAAACAAACATTTGTAAATGCAGAGGATATGTGTACTTTAACAGGCTGTTTTGTATTTTACAATCATTATTCCGTTTTTCTTTTCATTTACAAGGCTAATGATCTGCTTTTGCTCTGTATATCATTACCTGCAAAGGTTCTTGATGCCTCCACTTGCAAGAGTCATACTCTGCAAAAATTGTGGTTCTTCTTCTCTTCGTATCTAAGTCTTTGAGATGAGTCTAGGTGGCAAATAGCTGACAAGAAATTATCTGGAATGAGGCAAGTTAAAAAAATTAAAGAAACAGATCTGTGATTTCTGCCTTCTCTATACATTGTGCTTAATTTTACAGTGAAATACTGAATTTGTGTTTGTGGGTTGTTCGGTTTTTTTGGAGAAACTTTTCTTTTTTATATTGCTGACTTCACAAGATTCTCTTTTGAGTGAGATTTTTTTTTCCTCTGACATTTGCATGTCCTTTGCCAGAAACAAAAAACAAAAGAGGAAAGGAGACTTGGTCTTTTTGGAGGTAAGATTTTTCCTTTTGTAATTCAAAACACACATATTAGCAGCTTGGTAGCATTCATATTTTCCTAGGCTTTTTGGATTAGACTTGATCAGAAGTGGTCAAAATGAAAAGGCCTGATTATTCATCTGGTCATCTATCTCTGAAATATACAAATATATATTTGTAATAGACTATGAGGTGATAGTTTGGCAATCTTCCATTTTCCCCTTTGTCCATTTCTCAGTTTTTTGACTAATCATCAAGGTACAGTCACAATCCCTAGAAGCAAGGAAGCCCAGAAACCATACATGATGGTGCCCAAAACTCAGGGCAAAATTAATCCAGACAAGAGGTCAGGTTTTGAACATATGATTTCCTTTTACACATTTCTACCCTAACTGTGTCTTTTGCATTTGCCTTGCCAATGACTTTCCCAAGTCCATGCAAAACCTAATAAGAACACATAACATGTCAATGGAAAGCTGGATGAGATGGGTAACTATCAGTTCCTACTCCAAGTCTGTCATGCATGAGATTTATTCAAGAATTAGTCTTCACCGGTTGGAGTCTGTATTGCCATCACAGCAGATACATGTCCTTCCAAGATGCTTTTGCCAGACTTGCAAGGTCAAGGACAGAAAAACTCTGTGTAGGTATTGGGCCCAAGAAATCCCTTGTGAAAGGCTATTTGTCTATGGCAGATAGACATTCTTTCCTTCTGCACATAAAAATGGACAGAATGGACTCGAAATAGTCTGGAGGTTCTTTCATAAATATTATTTATGCTGTCCTGTTACCGGTTTCTAAAGTGGTCCCTTCCATAAAACATTCTTTTAACAGCAAGGACTGGATTCAGCAGAGCAAGCACTTAGTCCCTGCTGCTCCATGGACTTTACTGCCAGCCATAATGCTATTGATCTGTTAAATAAAGGCCAACTTTGAAAAGAAGTAGTACCACTTCCTCTTCACAGTAATTTTTAATGAAATGTACTTTTCATGCAGTGATTTAATTTCAGCAGGACTAGCTCAGTAAGAAAGGTCAAGACCTTGTAAGAACTACAGAGGCTAATGTTGCTGATCTTAACAAATTAGGTAGAGTGTCATAGCATTACTCCATGTATAAGTTTAGAAGGCCAATAAAATCAGTGCAAGAGAAGGAGGATTAGGACATAATATTAAAAGCAGTGTTCCTGTAGTTATATCTAATACAATGTTTGGAGACTTGAACGTGCAATTTGGAAATGGGAAGGTACCAACCTCCATTTTTTTCTTGGACTGCAGTGCTTTAGGTGGTCTGCCCTTACAATAGTCTTACCTGTTCCATAGAGGTGCTGTGAGCATTAGCTAATGACTCCTAAGTGCTTTGAATCTTATAGCCCTATGTCTCACAAATGTATATATTATGAAATATAATTACATAGCTATTGGAAAAGTCCCCAATTGTCTCTTAGAAACAACTGTCACACAGCACCTACTATACATAGGGAGTGACACATAATGATGAAGTAGTTAAAATGATACTCTTGCTTCTAGACAGAGCATTTGCATTTTTGGAGAAACTTCTTGTTTCTTTTCAGGGATTGGCATAAGTAGCTTTCAGAAGTGCTAAAAATATCTTTTTATATTAACTACCTTTCGTTTTCTTTGGACTAAGCACACAGAGGTAAAAAACAACTTTGATAGCTTCTGAATAATGACTAAGGTTAGAAAACTGCAAATGATAGTATGTTATATGAGCCTATTTTATGTAGTAGTAGGGAACAGTCATTACCAAAGAATTAATAAACTCTGAAATAATTAGTATATAAATTGCCCTTAGGCACAACATATTTCCATAGTATTTCACCCAATGATGTCTGCATAGACCCTATAATCTCTGATCAAATTAGGACAGCTTTTAGAACAGATATGTTTTGAAATCTTAAAATTACTAAGAATCCAACAATACCTTTAAAAAAATCTGCTGCAATCTCAAAAGTGCTACATTTTGTGTGAACTTGTCCAGATTAAGCATTCAATCACAGGACCTTGCTGTGGCTTTTGCCTGCTAAATTAGAGATTCCCCATGTATCAGAAAACTGTTTCTCTGCTTGTGACTTTGAGACTATGATCAAGCCACCTCTTAACCTTCTCTCAGATAATCTAAGTACACTGATCTTCTTTAATCTCTCAATGTCAGGCAGGATTTTCAGACTTTCAATTGTTCTTGCTCTTCTTTTCTGCAACCTTTCAGTTTGCCTTAATCCTTCAGAAGTAAGGATATTCAGCTAAAGGATTACAGGATTCTGGGATAGAAACCCATGGGAAACACCCATAGCTCTGTAGCACCAATGATAGGAATAGTATTAAAATCAGTGGCCATCATTTTTTTGCATGGCCCCAGATAAGTCAGGCTGGGAGACTGCTCTTATGATGGAAATTGAAGAATTCTCTTGACCCAGTGGCTGGAAGTAAGAAAGGGAAAAAGCTTTCAGAGACAGAGTCACTAGAACTTAGTCTTCAGCAGAAGAATTTATATTTTTGGGATTTTTTCCGGTCTGAATTAGAATCAAATGATTTTTTTTTTTAAGCTCAGAAGTGTCTAGGAAATTGATCATCTTTCCTCACAGGATTTTATTAAAGATATTAGGTTTTTTTTCATTCTTTATTGACTGCATCCCATGACAGCATTTACAAGATCTGTGACTGAAAAAATATCTTTTTAAAGTTACAGATTTTTTTTCTAAATCAAGTGGATTTCTATTACGGTCAAATATAAGCAGACCAGACTCCAATGACAGGACAATTGATGGCCGAGGATGCCTATATACATTAATATTTATACAACGTGATTATGAAGCATTCTGAGTACTTGAAATTGACCAGTAAAACCAAAACCACCTTGCTGATTTAGACAATAGAATGCTATCACACCCAATTTATAGATGTGTAGTCTAGACAAAATTGTAGTGAAATTACTGCTATGTACATGGAGAAAGAAAACAGAAACAGTTTTGACATCTGTGTACAGGTGATCAAGGATCCCCTTCCTGGTAGTTCTGACTTCCTGACAGAAAAAATAAATAGCCATAAATAGAATGAATAACTGAAATGATTAATACTGTTATTATCCTTATTCTCTCCTGTGTAATCTGTAAACTGTTGTCTAGGCTAATTCATTGTTGTCCTAATACTTGTTTGCTTGTTACTGGAATGTGCATATAAATTGCTCCTAAAAGAGAATAATGCATTGGTGTAAATCAGATCACAGGATGCTCAACAACAGTGAATGGGGGTTTGGGTTTCTGTACTTTCTCTCTTCTTCCTCCTGTTGTCAGAGCCCACCTGTGGATGCTCAATCACCCCCAAAGGGGTTTGGCAGTAACTGTCCTATGGTAATGCTATGCCCTCCACTGTGAGTGAAGAGTCAGGTGAGATGCCAAAAAGGCCCATTAGGTGTCAATCTTTCTGCTGGCATCTTCCTCTCCTTAACCACCTATTCTGCTCCATCCTGGAGAACCAATGCAGAAAGCCCAGCCCTCCACATCTTGTACAGCAATATGTGTTCTACCAATTTAAATTCATTCTCTGTAAGTCCAGACAGTTCTGTAAGCAATAGAGCAAAGCCAGCACTTGCAGCCATTTCTCTAAGTGAAGAAATGTGAACAACAATAAAAACAATGCAGGTATTTAGGTTTTCTGCAAAAAATTAGCAAGTTTTGTTATGTCCATTGCTCTGGTGGGTATCCTGGGCAGGATGGAATGTCTGGGCAACAAATGCTGGCTTCAAAATACAGTGGTGCATTGTGTGTCTGTGCACTTAAACATGGCTCTAGGAGAGTTCAAGGTCCCACCTGAGGAAAAGCTGGCTTGGGGTCTTAGCCAAGGTCAGCCTGCACTCAGAGGAAAGCCTGAGAGGCTCCTTTGCCCAGTGGGAGCATAACCCAACTTTAAAAAGTAACTCTTAATTTCAGACAGAAGCTCTAACACCCATTCTGCTTCTTATATGTCAGAGACCAGGATAAAAGACAGGAAAATAAAACTTCTGTTCCCTTTGTCTTTATTGTATTTCTGTTTATCGCTTTGTTGTATCATTTTGCGAGGCAGTTTCAAAGCTTTGTAGGCAGGCTGAATATTAACCATCCACTGTGATCCTCTCAGTCACTCCTGGCACAGGTTAATCCCTGTATCATAGGCTGCCACCAGTTTGCTAAGCAGCTTAAAAGGACATGTTATAACTTTGACAATGACCTGCTAATGGTTTTACATTTCTCAGAAGTATTATGAGCTATCTTTGTCATTTTTATCTTCTAATGAGATCAATAAATTTAGGAAGCAGACATAGATGGTGCAAACTGCAATGCCACAGCCAAGGACGTGGCATGTATAACTGTTAAACTATAAATAATAATGCAGGAACTATAATCAAACCTTGACTTTTACAGAGGAAAATCAAGTTGCAAATGCCACAGCATTAAAAAAACTTCAACATTTTTTAAGAAAAGTGAAACCCTTTATTTCTTCTTTCATATCACACTGTATCAATTTTTTAATTAAAAGTTTCACCCTGAGAAGTAGGTTTCACTTACTAATTTTTTTTTTCCAGTGGTAAATAGCAGTTCTTGATGTCTGAACCCTCTCTGTCTTTGGTGACCCTCCATGAAATAAGCATGTCAGGTTGAAAATTTTTGCACAGCTACATGGCAGATCTTGCTGTTTCTTACACATGTATCATTAACTCTCCTTCTTCCTTCCAAACAACTATGAAAAATTAAAGGCTTTAAAAAGGCAGAGATGGCAGTTTGCTTTCAGTGCACAGGGCTGCAGCTTTGGGTGACATGGCAGGGTGATATCAGCTCACATGTCCCACCTGTACCTGTTTGTGCCACCCCTGGGGGCTGTGCCATCTCTAAGCAGCATGAATGCCAGAGAGGCTCCTTTGCAGTCCAAATGATTCCCAGAGATAACAAACCATTCTCAATATGTTTGCAAAAGGGATAGCTGCACACAACACCTGAATGGCCTAGGATCAAGGTATCTTTACCTTCCTCTGAGCTTTACACCTGTGGTTATCCTCTCCAGTGCATATCTGGCCCAAACAAACACAAAAGTAAACTAGCATTCAGTTACCCAAAGACTCACATTTGATTTCACTGCTCTGCAGTTTCTGTTGAATGAATCAGAAGTTTAAAGTCAAGCAGCTGTACCACTAGACATTTCTCCAGTCAGTGACTACGTGTAGAGGAAGGTACAAACTGCATGGCAAAAAAGGTCTCTGGGAACATATGCCTTCAGGTATAAGAGTCCCATTCAGAGAAGCACCAAGGTACAAGATAGCTAAATATTTAAATGGTCCTCATTTCTGCAACATGCAAGCACTTGTCATGCAGTGGTTGTATTAAAGGCAGAAAATTGAAAGCACTATTTTACAATACATCAGCTGGTTACAGCTTCATATATGAATAAAATAGAGTTTGCATTTCTCAGAGCAGGAGTTTTAGCCTACTATAGCTTTTAATTTTACCAAACTCAGTGTGAAAAATATATTGTGGCAAATCATTGCACATCCAACCTGTCTATTATGTACAGAAGATTAATTTTATTTCATAGGGTTTGGATCTGCATGCTAGTCAGATATAAAAATTCTTTGACAATTAAATTTGATGATTGATTTTTGCCTTGTACAGTAATGATATCTTTAAAGAGATTACCATTGACAATATTTAGAAGATACTCCAATAGAGCACAGGTACTCTTCCCCATTCTTCAGCACAAAGTAAACTCTGCTGCCTGATTGCAGAGCCTTACTCTTACTAATAAAGCTGCAATAGTGTTAAATGTGGAAAGAGATTCATACCAGCTGAATATGTGTCTACAAACAAAGAGAGGGCTAGCTACTAATCCAAGTACCCCAGGAATGCACGGCTTGACTTGAAAAAGGTTTTCCTCTTGCAAAATAGAATGGTTTGGATTTTCTTTTTTAGCAAATGATCACAGGCATTGAAAATTAAAGCACTGAGTACCTTTGAAACACCAGCAGTTCCTGAGTCAGTGTGCTGCATTGTTGTGATGTCAGGAATGAGCCCCAGGAAGGCTTTCAGTGGCACTGCAGCCATGCTGCTCTAAGTGCTTACTGCTGACACTGGCTCAGATAGCCCAAGACACATGTAAGCAGAAAATCCATTACAGAAACTAGATATTGGGAAAGGGAGAAAAACAAGTCTCCAGTTATCAATTACCTTTCAAATAACTGTACACTCACAAACCAAGAACATATTTTTCATATTTTTTCATATTTTTCATATTTTTTCATATTTTTTCACCTTTAAAAAAGATTTCTTCTGATTTGGATGACTGGTTTGTTTTCTGTTAGGGGCTCATGAGTGCCCAAATTACTGGTTTGTGCCTAAGAAAAAGCACAGTGTGTTCAATACACACTTCGTCCCCCAAGTTTATGTGAGCAGGACTAATGCAAAGATACATGTGCAATATTTTATGTAGGATTTATTTCTGCAGCAACACCTGCATTCTGCTCTTCACCTGTTCCAAAAGGAGGTTAATAAGGGCTTCAAAATGGAAATTCTAGTCCCAACTCTGTACCCTCCCTCACCAGATGCAGCAGCAAAATCTCTTTGATGTCAATAGAAAGAAAATAAACTGCACTGTTTGTTGGGAAGTTCGTGTTGCTGTATTCCATATTATGTGAAAACACACCTGGCCTTTTGCAGAAGGTCTCCCTTCTTTTTTATTTAGCAGCACAAAACAGATTTTCAGGCCCTCCCTTCACAGTGGAATGGGTGAAAACCATGTGGTATTTCTCCAGCATGATCAGAGCACAAATCACCTCGCCTGTTTCCAATTGTTTTTAAAGTAGGTGTTTGTGCCTGATGCAGCAGGCTAGACTCCAGTCATTAGAGAGGAACAGAGGCTTCACTAATCTGAAATCAGATGTTAGCCTTGGGGTGACACCAACCATGCCCCAACAGTGCTTATGTCTCTCCAAAGACTCCTGTGTCTAAAAAATGAGCTTAGACTTGGAGCAGTCACAGCGCACTCATCTGTGGTGTACCATGTTCTCCACCTGTTTATCTTCCATTTTCATGGACATTGTTGCTGAAGCCCTGGTTTTCTTGCATCCTTACTATTTTTAGCCACAGTTTTAATAGTTTTTGACATTATCTATATCCAGGTTCCATTATACATCCAGCTCCCATTTTGCCTGAAATACCCACTTTTTGAGACATCCCTCTATGAAGGTAGTTGGTAGTGGTTAATCTCACATGTCAGTTTGGAATCTAATATAATTTGATGAGTGCACCATGTCTCAAAGTCCTGAAATGCCAATGAAAATCAGTTACTTTCTGCATGCAGATGAGTAGGCCAGTGGAAGAAGTACCCTACAACCTGTCTCCATATCACATCCAGCTTGGCTCTAGCATTTGCAGAGGATGTTAAATCCTAAGGTGAGAATCACCAAGCTGATACCATGGGACATCCAAAGAGCTGAGCAAAATGATACCTACCTCTGATGTAATAGTCTGCAGGAGTGGAGGAGCTGTGAGAGACAGAGCCCCTGGATATTCCTTTACCAAAACAGACCCAGGAAACTGATAGCAAGGAGACAAAAAGGATCAAAAGATTTTACAGCTATTACCTTCTGCTGCTTTTCAACTTGTTTCCAATATTTTATCTCAAAATATAAATCTCATTTTGATAAGAACGCTGTCCTTGTTAAATATACACATTTTAATCAATTACTTGCTGAAAAGGCTATGGGATGATGTAAACCAGAAAGCAGAGTAGACAAGCAGTTAATTCATATGGTTTGAGGATCTTTGGTACATGGAGCTTTATGTGAACATTTAACATTTCAACACAAAGATAAGTATTTATGTTTTATTTATGTTTCACAATTGCTTAGAGCATTGCATATGTGCTTTCTGGCTTCACTGAAGACAAGCTAAATACAAAAGCCTAATATTGTTATAATGGATGGAAACTTAATGTCCACTAAAGCCATTGACCCAATTAAATATATAGAGCTACCTAAACGTATTAACAAAGGTCTGCCTTTGAAAATGATATTGCAATGCCTATTTGAGAGTATAAAACATGCTCCCACACACACATGGAGTATCAGTGACACTGATGAATGAGTATTAGCATTTCAATGATGAAATGAGGAGACGCGAGTGAACACCACCTGATACTGTAAATAAGCATGATTCAGAGAGAGGAGGAATAATTTTCTATCTACAGTCTAATCATGACCTCAGTCGTGACCTGAAAAGACCACTTTCCTTAGTGATTAGATCAGAGTTAATCCCACTGTGGCATGCACCCAGGTGTGTTGAACTGAGATGAAGTGGTTGTGTGACAAATGCTGAATTTTTAATATTCAAAAGCAGGACCAGGCATATCTTGCAAACTAAACTCAATTTGGGCACAGCAAAAATCCATTATTTTTAACTCTTTTAACCAACCACACCTGAATTTCAGGGGTGAATTTCAGCATATTTTAATATCTTATCAAGTGTTTCAATTTACTGGGTTTTCTATAATTATTCATTACTAGAACTGCTTTGTGATCTTTAAAACCCTGTTTTTTTAAGAAGATATAGGTGGTGCTTTATGTGTCCAGACAATTAGAACACTATTGGGCTGGCTAGTACACAGCATTTTGCTGATAAAGCAATGGTAATTCACAGTCCTAAGCTGAGCCCTCCAAAGACCAAATACCAGAATCACAATGCAACTACTGCTGTTGCTTAAACTTGCTCCATATAAAAGTACATTTCATCTCTTGATGCAGCTAACCATCCCCATCAATTCAGCTACACAATTTTCAACTGCCTGACTTGAGACTTTTTTTTTTAATTCACCCACAACAGTAATCTCTGATCCTCAGTAGTAATACACTTCAGCACCTGAAATGTTTATCCTTAAAGCATAAAGTAGAAAAGAACTAATCACATGCTGCAACAGAGTGAACAGAGTGACCTCCTGCAGTCATTCAGGAGGACTGTGTTCTCAAGCAAACAAAAAAAGGGCATCTTTTAAGTCTCAGATCTCAGCCAGACTAGATATCAACATGAATCTGCAGTAATACATACAAGGTCTGAGGTTCAGCAGACAGAGTACTTGGGCTCTAAAATCAAGGATAAGCACAACAGTAGCAAATTGTTGTAATATCTTGATCCTGCAACTGATCCCACAGACTCATGAGTGGGTCATAGACCCTCAATACCTCCTTCCCTTCACTGACCCAGAGGGCCATGGACCTTCTGCCACATGCAGAATCTGTAAGCCTGGTGCTGGCTGCAGGCCTGACATTCACATTCCTGTACAGAATCATGGGATCATTAAGGCTGGAAAATACCTCCAAGATCATCAAGCCCAACTGTTGTCCAAACACCACCAAGCCAACTAAACCACAGTGTTAACTAAATCCAGTCATTTCTTGATCAATTCCAGGGATGGTGACTCCACCACCTCCCTGGGCAGCCTCCAATGCCTGACCATCCTTCCAGTGAAAAAAAATCACCTTGATGTCCAAGCTGAACCTTCACTGGCACAGCTTGAGGCTATCTTTGGTACTTACTAGCATTTATTCATTGAGATGCTTCCAGATGTAAATACATGGCAATCACAATAGGATTTTGTGCACCCCTATGCTACCAAAACATTTAAAAGTAATAAGTGCTCTTTGAAGAGTCTCACTCATGCAGCAGCATTGAGGTCTGATAAGAACAGCTATCTGTGATATATCTGTTAATAGGGCCAGATTTAAGAGACACAACCCCATCTGAGATAAATTAATGCATACCTTTCTTAAGTACAGAAATTTCCCCTAATTTTGCACTAGCCATCAATTTGACTTCAATATTATACTTTGCAACTGGATGGGTCCAGTGATGGGTCCACTCTCAGGAAAGAACTGAAGCAAGTGGACTGACTTGTGGTGCATTTCTGCATACCAATAAAAACACTGAGTAATGGCAAGCTGACATTTTATGAACCTAAAAAAGTATACTAAAGTACCATTCTTGTCAGTGTAATTCAGGCTTGCCAGGCATATTATTTTGTACCATAAGTATTGTCTCTCTCACATCAATGCAAAACAAAAGCTAAGTCCAGAAATATCGATGACGTCTGGGGAGAAAGCACTTCTCTCTCCATACCTGAACACTGCTACTGACCTTCCCTCTGGCTCTGCATCCTTTGAACTACTCTGAATTGTTTATCAAAATCACAAACAAGGAACAAGTCAATTACACTCCTAGAGCATAAAGCTCTGAGCCTTGATTACATGTACAAGAGGAATATTTACTTTTTAATCAGGGTTGACTGTGGGATGTGGAGGTAAGGCTATTTTGAAGATTAATTAGTTAGTATTTGTATATTGCTTTGAAGATGTGAGATACTAAGTATTTTTATGGCACCCATCTAATGGCCTTAACTCTTTTAGCAATGCTGATGTCAAGGCCTTGAAAAGTGGCCCATTTGAGTTGTTTTTATATAAAGCTTTGGAGGTTGTATCCATAAAATGCAAAGATTGAATTTTCAGATTTGGTCCCAAATCCTCTTCCATTTCTGCCAAATCCTGCCAGCAAGTGATACATTTCAAAACCATCAGTAGAAAGGGAGGGTAGTGGGATAACATACACTTTTATGTCCTTCTGATTCAGCATTTGGGCTTAACAAAGATGAGTGGCTTACATGTTACAAATGTAGTACATCTGTTCTCATGACACTGAAGAAAACCGTGAGCTTCCATGTTCATTTTGCACAAGAGGTGCTCTGAAAACCCTAGGTTTTTGAAAATTTGGACCTTTCTCCCATCCAGGTGGCTAAATCCCACAGTGGGAATTAGGTGCGTAAGTATTTTCTGGATCTCAGCCTGTGTGACTTGCACAAGGTCAAGCACAGATCATACCTATACTGTAAAGGGAGAAAAGAGTTCCAGGGTGCTCTAACCACTGCTTCATTCCTCCTTTCCTAAAACAGGCAGATGAGCTCCCATGTTTTACATTAGGACAGTCATTTTAAAATAAGAGTTAAGGAGTTTAGCTTTATTTAGTCTCATCAAAAGTCAAATCCATGCAGAGGATCTGAGGTCATGAGGAGACATAAACACAATCCCTTTCCTAGGCAAGCACAGAATGTAAAATCACAGGGGATATTCAAACCTTGGGATGTACCAACTGCATCCCTTTTGTATACCCCACAGCAGCTGGCCAGAGCACAGCATCAAACCCCAGGAGGAAAATGGCTATTCTGACAGCCACAATACTGGTGTGCATCTGCCACTGTGAGAAGGGGAGATTATGAAAGCAGGAAAAACAATAAAAGTGGCACACTGGTGCCAGTCTGATATTCCAAGATCCATCCTCACGAAAGTTAAGAGGCCTCTTGGCATATGGCTTCAGCTGAGACCCTGGGTAAAATAAAACCCCAAGGTCTCCAGCTGAAAATACAAATGACAAATAAAGAGGAATTTCTGGAGGAGAGAGAATGGAGTGAGCCACCATGCATATAACTGGCATTTAAAATCAGAAAACAAATGGGAATCTTGTAATCATCAATTATGACAAAACATAATGTCACATAAAAGCTCAAAAATGTAAGAGACAAGGTCCTTTCACTAAATATGCTCTAGCTGCATCCAGCACAAATTACATAGGCTGGAAAACTAAGCAGATTCTTACAGGATCAGGTATTATGTGAAGTGTTCAGGATTTGGGTTAATGAATACAGCATTCTCCAGATGTTCCATCATTGTTCCAGAGTGGGAGGAAAACTGGCTGCAGACCAAATCAAATTTTTATACTCCTCTTAGATAGTGCCAGACACTAAGATTTCACCAATATAACATCTGAGGCACAGAGACAATGCATCATGGTTGGATAACCCTATATTCAATCCATTTTGCTGAAGACAGGACAAATAAACTAAAAATCAGAACATTCAATGAGTCATATCAAAGGTATAAATTGAAAGTCAACACTTGTACTGCATATAATCTAGCTGAAAAAGAATTTATAGCCTGGAATTTCCCATTTAAACATTGCTGCTGCTTCTTGCAGATACACTCCAAATGCTAACTTTAAACACTGCCAGTCCCTTCAAGTTGGGTTTTCTGCTTACTTTATAACATCTTTAAGATGCACATCCTTCTCCAGAGTAATGGAGAGTTTGAGAAAAGAAATTAATTGCTAAAAATGCCTAGTTTGCTTAGAAAAAGTGCCTCATTTAATGTTTACTAAGGAGCTAAAAATCAGCTTAATTTTTTAAACATTTAATTCTTTTTTTGTTAACAGAATTAAACAAGACAGTTTCTGGGATATGCAGAAACAGAGATCACTAGGGGCAAAAAAGGCAGTCAGCATAATGCTCTAGAAATGCCTAAGAGGTGATGACAGGAATAAAGTCAACATCTACATTGGCCAACAGAAACCCACCACAAGAAATAAACCAAGCTTTTCAAAAAATACATAGAAATTAATAATCATTTTCAAGTGCATTTTGAGCACATAGCTGAGCAATAGGAAAACTGATGTCAAGGAAAAGGGTGAATTTGGGCAATGAGTTTAAGTTTTGAGGCTTAAAAGCAGACTGGATGAGGTCTGTGACTGCAAAGCCAAGATCCAGTTCAGTTACACTGATCTGATTTGGTCCACACTTGCACTTAAACTGATCACTTAGCCTAAAGGATTAAAGGGGTGTATTGTGAGAGTGTGTGGGTGTGGGTGGGTGGGTGGGTGGGTACATGTGTGCTTGCTTCTGGGAACATATCCACAAGGCCTAAGCACCTGCACAGATGTTTTTTACACCCTCTGAAAGCAGGTCAGCAGTGAGCATTCACTGAGCATGAAACAACATTACATTCTCTGCCTGGTGCTGGTGAGGATTTCAGTTTTGTGGCACAAGCAAGTATCTGGGAGTACTGAAGAAATATTCAATATTAGTGTTTGATGTCCTGTTTTATATGTGGCCTTTCTCTACTGGCACACATCTGGGGGTCATACAACAGGAGAGAAAACAAAAAGAGAAGATGCCATTGGACTGCTGCCCAAGAATAGATCCTGGCTGTGGTCCCCAAGGGCTGTACCAGGGATGCAGTAAAAACTTTTGTGGCTTCAGGGACACAGCAGAACCTGGAGGCAGGAAGCTGCTGCACTATCTGGATAGGTAGATGAGACAGGAGATGTGGGACAGCTGACAGAACATCATGTGTGGAGCACATACCAAACTTAGCTTGTGCTAAGCTTAGGGCTGCATCTTCTCTGGATTCAGCAACAACCTGGACCAGGACAGTAAGAACTCAAATAGAGTCACACCACTGAGTACATCAACAATGAAATTAATCCAGAACACAGTGCTTAGAAGATATTCCCTTATAAAGCAAACCTAACCAAACAAAACAAAATAAAACAGATTTAAAGAAACCCACCCAAAATGTTTAAACTTTAAGGAGATCAAGAAATTCTCACCTTCATTTATTTCAAACCTTTCACTTCTCCAGTTGCAGAAACATGTCATGTAAGTGAAACAGTATTGACTGTTTCTTAAGAGGAAAAATAATTTGCATATTACAAAGTAAGAGTTTCACAAAGCCTATTTTTATGTCTGTAACAATATAGCAAGATGATAAAGAAGGTGCTGTAGGCTTAGAAATTCAGACTTCAGGTCTTGTTGACCTGTACATGAAAGATTTGAACTGCATGTATTCACCTGAGGAATATCTTACCTTTCAAGCATAAAGCATGTTCTCTTCTGCCTGCATTTGCCTAAATAGATCTTGAATTTTCATTCAGCTCTAGCTTGTTGGTTTATTTCTTTTTAAGTAATTATTTACAAATTAGACTTCTTGAGAGTAAACTATCCAAGGAGTTACACTCCTCTCTCTTCAAATGTATGTGATAGATCTAATTATCTTTCTGTAAAACTACAACCAACCTTCTAAATAATGACAATCATTAGAAAACATTAGGGTCTGTCACTTATAATCTTTGCCAACTGCTGATAACATTTTATTACTGCTTAGAAAGGTTGATTAAAGCTTGTAATAGATTTAGTGAGGGTGAAAGATTAACAAAAAGGTATTTATGATAGAGACACTAAAACATAATATGTTCTCAGTAAACACTCAAAAAAACCATCCCTGTGACATTTATAGAGGTTGCTTAAGATGTAGTTTTTCATCTGCACAATGAAACTGATAGCAAGTTCCTACATGTGGGGGAATAAAAAGAAAGACAGAAAGGGAGAGGAACACTTTACCTTTGCAAGTCTCATGTGAAAGCAAATGAGAAAGTGCTCTTCAAAAATAAACCATCTGAAACCCCTGAAGGAGCTCCTGGGAGTGCTCTGACCATTTGGATAAACTCCTTTGAAACTACTGCAAGGAAAATTAAAAACCAAGCTGGATAAGAAGGTAGTGTCTAAGGGGTATATCTTTAAGCCTGGCCTTGGCCCACCCTCCACACCCCAGCATGAGGTGACAGACCCTGGTCGGGCTGGGCAGCACAGTGCACAGAGCACAGAACTGAATGCAGCCTGACTGGGACTCTGTGACAGGCTGGCAAGATGGACATGCAGGTTTTCCTCTTGCTCATCATTCACTGAGAAAAAGTGCTGCCAACAACAGCCCAGCATGTTTCAGGATGGAGAAGTTACTAAGGATGAACAGCAAGAGCATTTGGAAGCAACCACATCCCTCACCAGCACTGATCTGGTGAGAGATCCCATCATCCTCTGAAGATGCCAACCTTACAGTGCATGGCAAAGACTCAGTGGCTGGTGCCTGAGATGAGAACATGCATTCCTGTGGCAGATTACAGCCTCCCTCAAACATCTGAGCATTTTTCCAGTCATAGGGGCTACTTGCAGGTACTAATTTAATGGATGGCAGGACCAGCTTGCTCCTCACTTCAGAGCAGCCTCTGCTGAGGTCAGTGTGAAGGACCTGGTGCAGATGAGAAGCAGGTGCCCAAACTCAGCAGTTACAGCCCCGGGCCAAGGATGTGAGTGCAGGCACCACGGCAGAGAGCTTCAGCTGTCCTAGCTCAGTCCTGACCTGCAGCTGCCTGCTTGCCTCTCTCTACATCCCTAATCAAGGAGATGGAGCAGGAGGGCTCTTCTGGTTTCCACAAGCCTGTGACTCACCTTTGTGAAATAAACAGAGGTCTATTCCCATAAGATGTGAGTCACAGCATGCTGAACATCCACAATGGGACATCAGGGAGCAAGCCAAGATACCAGGAATGAGCTAGAGCAGACACTGGGAGCACTAACTGGTTCAGACTACCTACCTTAAGGCAACACAGCAGGACTAGGTGACCTGGCAAGGTCTTTTCTGACCTGATTCTGTAACACCCTCCATAAATAATCTTCTCTGTTTTTTTGAAAACAATGAGCCAATATTTAACAGCACTCCACAAATGACTATCTGACACCACAAAAATCAATCATCAGGAATAAATGACCAGCCAGATCAGAGTCAAATCCAAACACATTTAAAAATAAAAACAATTTCTGTACTGTGCATGCCTTGACATGTCTGTAGCCAAATATACATACACAGTCTGCAAACACATTAATGTGTGGCTCATCAGAGAGGTCAAACTGTGGTGAAGCAGAATGAGCTTGTGGTTAATCTGAGCAGAGAGCCACTGTCTGCAGCCTGTGAAAATGTTAGTACATTAAAGCACTGCAAAGTGGATGATAGATTATAGAACCTGTGAATGTGAGAACCTGCCCCAAACCATTCCTCAAGTGCACTACAAAAACATTCATTTCAGAGATGACTCAAGGCTTTCATGTTGAAAAGTAGAAAATTATTTTTAATGTCAAGTGATGGTCAAAGCTAAGATTGTTAGTTATACCAGAAGATGTAAACCCAAATCTGACTCAGGTTTAACTGTATCTTAAGTGTGTCACAGCCAACACACAGCTCAAACACAACTTCTGAGATTAGGTTATGTAGTGGCACTTTTTTCCTTTATTCTTTCATACACTGGAAATTAAAAAAGCTTGAAAAAAATATTTCCAGGCTATATAAAGATACACAAAGAGCCATAAGTGTAAACAAAAATCTCATGTTTATGTGTTGATGTAGTGAGTCGGAATAAACACGACAGCTTTACCTGAGAAGTTAGAGTCTGAAAACAAACGTCTTATGTTTGGCAACAGGCACAGAAGATTTTTAAAAGAAACACCAAAAATAAACTTAGCAACATACTTTACAACTCCCACAGGTAAGCCTCATTCACCCAGGCAGACTCACCAAAGTCAAGAAAAAAGCAGAATCCTGTAATGCTGGGTGCTGAGCATCCCTCAGGCCCTGTATTCCATATATTCCATGTATTCCACATACTGCCTGTATCCCACACAGCTGCCACTTGAAACCTGTCCCCACAGGGCTAACATGTTCAGACAGCCATCATTGTCCTGAAAACAATAACAAATCAGAAGTTCAGCAAAGGCTAGCATAGTGAGCTAAACCCACAAAGCCCACAAAGGACAGACTGGGATAAGCACAGTTATTTATTTCCAGCTTTTATACACTGGACAGCAGCTCAGGCAGGATGTGACATATGACACTATGGCAAGGACTTGAACCTCATCAGGGACTGCTGTCAGCCTCCTCTATCTCTGTTCTGACCTCTGTGACACCTGAATTCCTCGTGTATGATCCAGAAAGATGATTTTCTACCAGGGTAACAAGAAGACAAGGGGATTGTGAAAAACACTGCTATCCCTGGATTGTGGTAATGGAAAGTTAATTCCACATAGTCTAAACCATTTGGGAGTAGACAATGGGTAGAGTACTTCCACCTGGCAGAAATTCCAGTTTGACTATGACAAACCTACTCATGGAAGAAATAGAGCAAAATTTTAAAAGCTGAGTATTATGAGTAACATACATGTAATCAAAGATTAGATAAAAGATCATAAGAACCTTGAAAGCCACAAAAACTTCCATACTGTCAGTGTTCTGAACAAAGCTAAATATCCCGAGTTGTAGTTCATCAGATGCAAAAGCATAAGATTAGCAGAGAAATCTGGGTAGGTTGGATTTAATTGGACGTCTGGCCCCAACCTCAGATAGAAGCAATATTTCCATTTTTACCTTCTAGTTAGAAGGTACCACAACACAAATTCACATCAAAAACATTGGTCTTTTGTCTGTATCTGCTTGATTCAATAAAACTATAATGGTAACATTTAAAACCAAAGGTTAGCAAGCCAGAGGTTAAACCAAGGGGTTTTTAATCAAGACTCTTTGCTCTTGAGTGCCAAAGCATTGTTTCCTTCTAGCTTGGGTTACAACTACATAGGCAGAACTATGACTTGTACTAACCACAGTCAGAAAAATGGCACCCTGTCTTTTTTTTTTTTTTTTTTTTTTAATAGTGCAGTTATTTTAGGAAAATATGCTGAAACAAATACATTCAAGAAGGAACCAAATAACTGTCCTTCCCATGGTTGTGAACTCTAATTTTTGTCTCTTTTGGTGTAGTATCATTTCTTACACCTCAAGTATCACACATTCACACATTCACTAATGGTGTGTCTCAAGCTGAGGAAAGGGGAGTATTAACATGGTTCTCTGTGTGTTATTTCTGGTGGGTTTTATTAGAAAATAAATGACTCTGTGTGATATACCTGGTGGTTTTTGTTAGAAAGCAAATTAAACCTTAATTCTCAAAATATTACTGGCTAAATGACATGGGGATTATTTTATCCTTCACTGAGTTCAGCTTGGTATCTTTTGAGGTCAGTGAGAGTTTTTTCATTGAATGTTGAAATACATCACAATGAATCAATAATTATCCACAGTTGTTTGATAGATGGGACCTCTGTTATGTTCCACAGATATTAAGAGAATTTTCTGCTCTTTTACTCCCTTTCATTTTTCCTACTACCCTGTGTGGACACACTCTGCTTGTAGCCAAATTTCCAGCAGACTTTTTTTCTGTTTAATGAAAGTGATCGTTCATTCTAGAGAGGTTTCCTTTCTCTTGGTGGCATCCTAGCTGTTGACAAAGTCAGTGTTCTTTGAGGAGTCAGGGCTCCACACCTGCTACCCTTAGGGTGGGAATAAGCTTCCTTGAAGGAGTCACTGCTGGAGGTGCTGGAACAAGCCTTGGATGGTAAAACTCCTTCATTCCCAGCCTAGGGAGTGCCATGCCACTTCTGGGCCCATTCCCTATGGTGTCCTTGCAGCACCATCTCTCAATGTTACTCACCATTAATATTCTTTCACTTCTGCTTGAAATGGAAAAAAAGCTGAAAAATATTGGTTGCCCTACTACATTTCTTGAGGAAAAATCTTTTAATTTGAAACATTTCCTCATTATTACTTTCTTTCTCCAAGTTTCTTCAATTTCATGAGTTAAGAGTACATAATTTTAGTTCTTCACCTTGAAGGAAATCTGATTCATCAGCAGAAATTTTATCTGTCTCCCTCTTGCACACACATAGTACAGAAGCATATTGGTGAGAAAAGAACAGAAGAATGCATATGCCTATCAAATATGCTCAGGCTTGCAGGAGGAGCTACCCAATATCTTTCTATATACAAGAGGCAGAGCTCTTCAAGGAAAGCTAGAGCATGTCAACTGCTTTTTCTGTGCTCCCCCAAGCCCTGGAAAGGAACAAAAAACTTGAGGTTCAATGTACTTTTTGGCCCCCTGTTTGTGCACAAGACCCCCCCCGCCTTGTGCTGATCAACAGAATATTTTACATTAGTATAGTTTTCCTACTTTAACAGTGCCTTTCTGTCCCACAGTACACACAAGTGGCAATGTCTGTTGATATGGGAGATCATGAGGGCTTAGATGTTATTATTATATTGGCTTATTATACTAGCCAACATTAGAAATCATCCTCAGTGCAAGCCAAGACAAAAGCAAGGAAAAATACTTATTTATAAAATCCAAAATAAGCAACAGAGTTGTAGAGATTTTTAACATATGGCTAGCAAAAAGGAAATAAAGCTTTCTCTAAAATCAAGTCCAAGAGGCCCACCATCATCTCTTTCCTTCTTGTCTCACTTTGTATCTAACTGCCAAACAAGATCTAAACCACATCTGACCCACAGGGACAGTGTCCCAGAGCTGGTGCACACCCTGCATCACAAATAGATATTTGCAAAAGGGAACTTGCAGCCAAGAAAGAAGGCTGACTTATAACCCTGAACTCTTTCTTGGAGTTTTGCATGAAGGTTCATTCAAATTCATCTCCCCTCCTTCATTCAGGTGTTGGCTTCAATGTCATCTCCCTGGATTATTTACTGGCCTAACATTTTCAAATGCAAATCTCCCTTCAATAGGCCAGGTGCAAATACAACTTATCCTTTACTGAGTTATCAGTAAATCATTAATCCACAGAGGAGCAAAACACTCCCACTTATCAAGACAAATCTCAGTGTGAAGCTTTTCCAGGCTCCAAATTTCTTATTTCAAATCAGCATATAGACAGATAATCACAGCTGATGCTAACATTAAAGCATATCTGTGCTTTTGGGGTAGAGGTCTGTGGGAAGATTAATGCACTCCAGCTTCTCCCTGGACATTACCATGAGCCTGATGAGACATGGCCACCAGGAGCAAAAGCAGAAAGAGTCCTTGTTGTCAAGTGTAAGAAGGACAAGCATTTAATAGCTCTTCACAGTTTTAGGCTACAGGAAACCCCAGCATCTGCAACAGAGGATCTGAATAGATGTATTTTTCCAGCAGATTCTGACATATATTTATTAATACAATATGAAAAAGGGGAGGAAAGCCACAGCAGGATCTAAACCTAAGAATGTCTTAAACAGCTCCAAGTCACCTTATAAAAAATTCCAGAAATTCAGATGACCTGTGACTTGCAGGTGCCCCTCGGACAGCCCCAGAGCACAGCTCCTGCCTGAAGCTGACCCAGAGCAGGTGTACTGAGTATCAAAAAGAAAACCCTGCTCAGCTGTGTCTGCATCAGCACCTCAGCCCCCACACATCACCTGGCCCTGCTCCAGAGACTGGTTATCTGAAACCAGACCCTGCACCAAGGCACACTCAATGCAGAACTGTGGGCTGAGTCACTTTGTTTGGGGCTGCCCCCACATTTAAAAACATTTTGGTTATTGATCTAAAGATTCATGACTCACAGGCTCAGTATAGCACTGGTTTTAAAAGACTGTTTTGTTCTTAGAAGTGACACATATGGTCTCCTCAGGGCAACCATCCTCCTCTGCGACACCTGCTTCCTCAGAAGAAACTCCACAAGGAGTTGAAGAGATGCACAAAAATTAAATAACAGGGGAAGTGTGTTGTGCAGCTATCCCTCCATCCATACAGTCTTCTCTAGCCTGCAAGGCTCAGATGTGGCAACATTATCCATTCTGTGGTGCATCAGAGAGGATTACCATAATGACTCTTCTCACTACCCAGGAGATGAAACCGAGATCTCCAGGACCATAAGGGATCATTCACTATGTGAAACTGTCTAATTGAACAGCTTTAAACCAAAAGAAGAAATCAAATTGGACTCTATACACCTAAAAATGTGACCTTGACCTAAAGAAGCCCTCCCTAAAGCCACGGGAATAATTAAGGGCCAAACTTCAATGATCTCATTTAATTCATATACGGAAGCAGCAGCAGCTGCAAGTGACCATGTTCAGAAAATACAAGAGCATACTCTTTCATTGTGCTCTAGCATACTTCCCTTGCCTAGGGAAATTCATTTTGAATGTGTGATGTCTCTTTGAATTAACTGACACAAGTTTTGTAATCAAGCACTGTTGAGCCAACAGGAAGACAAGGACTTATGGTATTTTAGTGTGGAATACACACAAAAAAGCCAAAAAATTGGCCCAACATGCTGTAAAAGACCACAATACACACATTCATTCATACAAAAATTAAGTATATAATCACATGATGAGCAAAGGACTTCATATGATGGTATACAAATTTAAAACACATACAAGCCTATTTAAATAAACTGCACACTCACTAGATTCCAAAAAAGATGAAGTTACAGTAATTGTCACTTTCAGTTTTATATAATTTTCCAAATAAAAATGTGAGAGTTGCCATTAACTAGTACTGACAATGCACATACAGTACACACATTTGTCAATTTCATTAACCTTCCAAATTAGGTATTCACGGGGAGCTAATGGCAGCATAACACATCATTACAATATTCAATGCAATTTCATGGATATTATGTATAGGGAGAAATTTTAGGCTCTCTTGTTCTTACAGCTGTTAGAAAATATTATACTTTGCAAATATCACATTAGTGATCAGCAAATGCTAAATAGCAGAATCTGAATAGCTTGAATTATGTCCCACTCTCCCGCCTCTCCTCATCGGGAATGGAGGCTTGCCTCTATTTTGTCATATTTGGCCGTAAGTAAGAGGTGCAAATCATCTGCCTGGACTTTCCACCCTCCTCACCATTGCTATTACAGCTTCCACAGCCCAAATTAGGATCCATGAGATTTGCTCTTAATTTACCCATTAACTTTCTTGATGACCTTGGGCAAATCACTTAATTTCTTGCATCTGCAGCAATTTCTTCTTCGCAAGGCACAGCGCAGATAAAATCTATTACGGATCATGAGGGTCTGAAGTCCTGGTGGAAGGGTTAACTTCCTCCTCATAACTCATAAGGGAGTTTTACTACAATGGGAAGAGGAGGTCTTCCAGCTGGAAATGAGAGTGGGAGGCACTGGGTATGAGAAGCAGAATGTGGGCAGGTGTGGGAATAAGAAGAAAACAACAGATACTTTGAATTACCTAAATTAAAATTTATTTGGTGACAGGTGGGAGAAAGCAAGTGTCTCTTCAGCAGAGAAGCAAAATGAAAGGATCTTAAGTGAAGGAGTATTCTTAGGAAGTCAGAATGTGTGGGAAAGTAAGTTTGTGGTGCACAAAGAGAGATGGGTCATAGGATTTTACATTTTAAAAATAACATGTTCTTACCATCAGCAAAGGAATATGAAAGAAAAAGATTGTCCTGCAAGGCCAAAAGTAGACATGAGTGACAAAAACCAGATTTTTCAGCTTTGATGCACTTTAAATGGTTTTCTTTTCTAGACCTCTTTGAATTCCTCAAACCAGTCATATTTGAATAAAGTCAGCAGGACTGAATCTCATGGAAATTGCTCTAACTTGAGCAGAAAATCCTTGATGCTAAGAATTTCAAATTAGAAAGTGTTTAGAAAACAAATAAGGCATAGGAAATTATCAATATTTTTCCTTCTGATCAGCATTAAAGTGTTTAAAAGATAAGAATCATCAGCAGTTATGGCAAAATAAACACCTGCGTGCAATCTAGAAAAACAACAAATGCAATCCATCCCCTAAAAAATGGTCAAGTTACCCAAAGCATTTTGAGATCTGCCTCTCTGCTTGATGCTGTTTTCCCTGCAGACATAGAGCTCAATACAGGCCTGTTTACCTTGTCAAACAGGACTAGAGCTAAATGCCCCTATAGAACTCTTTACCAAAGGAAAGTGGAGTTCTCCATAGGTGGCAGCATGGTGGACAGTGCTAGCACAATGCTTCTAACCCATTTGGCTATGTTGCATCTTAAAATATCTGAGGTTCTCTATTCATGGGAAATGCCTTGGATGGACCAGCTTCACAACAGCCAGCTCATGTTAATTTGAATCACTTTGGTTTGCTTTTCTCACTGTTGCTCTCACTGCCAAGGGCTGTCAAAACACATTGTCCTGCTTTCAGAAAAGAGCCACATACTGTGTCATGGAGAGATACAAAACACAGCTGATAAAACTGCACAGAAGAGTTCAGCTGTCTTCCCAGTCTATGTATTTAAATAGCATTCTCCTATAGAAGTGAAGTGGTTTGTGCATTAATTTGTCTTTCTTCCCCTCCATATGGAGCACCTGCTTCACTTAGCCACCTCATTTTGTATTTAGTTTTTTTCTTTTAGTTCAGTTTTCCATTTTGAAGACTTGAGTACCAGGAAAGTGAGCTTTTAGCCTTCTTCCTCTCAGAAGAGTTAAAGTTACCCATCCAATCAGTTCTGGGGTTTAAACACTTCTACATCAGCAGACTTTTATTGCTCAGTGTCTCAACTTCCTATTGTAACATACAGAGAAAATATAGAACAAGATGGGTGACTCTGCATCTCCAATAATATGTAGAAAAAAACAAAGTAATGTTCCAGCTTCTTTAAATTCTGGCCAGCACAAAACTGTCAGATAACTAGGACAAAAAAATTAAAATAGCAAACTATATAAAAATAGCAAAATAAATAGCAACACTTTTTTTCTTATAGTTGGAGATTTACCACAGACAGAAAAAGAGCAATCTTTGAGACAGGAGAGTGGGAATATTTTTAATAAGGTGCCATGCCAATTTGGCTTGTTTTTCCTATGCATAAAGTATCCTGGTGTCCCTTAAATAAAAAATAAAAAAAAACTATGAAAAAAAAAAAAAAAAAGTTCAAGCTGGACAGAAGTGCCAGCAAATGTTATAAGCCAGTGGATAGTGGGTGGGTGGTGTGAAAATGTTTCATAACTGCTAACAGCAACCCTGTTGTGAACCAAACAGCTGTGCACAGAACACAGGTGTGCTGCACAACAAGGGCTATTCATGCCTTCCCACAGGGTGCTGGCCAGGTTTGCAGAGCCACAGCTGACCACATAAAGCATCGAGGATGGAAAAGGCTGGGAGTGAAATGTCCACTACAAGTGTAAACACCGGACACCACACAGGCACACACACACACACAATGTACATTTTTAGCATGTTTTGCTCACTGCTGTAATGAAAAGAGGTAAGGAAAGCCTACTGTGGGAAGCAGAGAATATCATGACATAGGAAGTTAATAGGAATGTTATGTGCATGAAAACATAGGCAAATAGAATTGGGATCCAGCACAAGTCAAAATATTCATAATTTAAATGAACATGTTGTTCCAATAAATTCTTTCCTCAGTGTATCAAAGACATTTGTAATTACAGAAAATGTAGAAGATATTCCAAATAATGCTAGCGTAGGGGTTACAGATTCTCTTTCCTTCTACAGAACCTCCAAGAGAGAAGACAAATTTCAGGAAAGTAAAATATTATGGTTAAAAATCAAAACCATTTCCCTTTCATATGCTCCACATAAAGTGTTTTTGCAGCTTTTCTTCCACAAATATCAGTGCAGTAAAAGGTTGGGGGGATGGTTGAGGTTTTTTTTCCTTTTTCTTTTTTTAAACAGGATTTTTAGGAAATAGTCTAAAAAATAATTCAAGTGAAAAAGGAACAGTAATCAGGAACCCTTGAATTCTAATTCTGGATATAGAAATCCTGCATTAGGCATTTCACTTCAAAACACAAGCAAATATTATGATTCAGTTGCAAAAGGTAGAATACCTCTGTGCAAAAGCAAAGGACTGCCGGCTCAAGCAGATCTTCTCTATCTATTGTACCTATTATGAAAAGGTATTTGTTAAAAACACAGTCTCCAGATACAATATTTGTAGCCACATGATACACATGAGGAATGAATGCTTTCCAGTTGTAGGTACAGAAAAGCCACCTTTCATGAATAAAACATGGCAATGAAAATGCAGCATACCATAACCATGATGCTGACTAATATCTCCACATTTAAAATTCTCCCCAGCCAAGGTGAAATGCCAAACAAACACCAGCTTTGACACAGCAAAGCCCTGTCTGATTCCTACCAGTGCTGGTACTCCTGGCTTCATTTCTGCTTTCAAAACAGACTACAAGTTATTGAGACTGAACAGGATTGATGTGTCAGCTAATAAACTGACACTGTGATACAAATATGAGCTATCTATAATAAAAGAAATAAGTGACCCTATAAACATAGAAAATCTTCCAATTCTTCAAGTACCCTTTTGCATGAACACAGTGAAGAACCCTAGTTCCTCTTTCGCATGATAGCCCCATTTCAAAGACATTTAAATATTGAACCAAAAATCCTGTTTGTAGCGGATGTAGGGCCTCAGTACAACTGTTAGAGCAGAGCAAGAGCAGCATCAGAGACAGGTTCACGTGTGGCTGCAGCCACACATCTCTGCTCCTGGCAGCAGAGACCTAGATGTGTATCTGCCCAACGCTCAGTGGCTGTCCCACCCCATGAGCAGCAGCTGGTGGTCAGCCTCCTGAACCACACATCAGAAAACAGCCCACACGAGCCCTGCTGTTTGTGCATTATGGCCACTATCTGGGGTAAACTGAACATCCTCTCTCACCAACTACAAAGATCTAGAGAAATGCTTTTATCACATTGTTATTTTTGCTTTCTTCTGAGATGGCCCCAGCTGTCACAGGAAAATGGGTCCCAAGATCAACCCAGATCAGCAATTTGTACATGCGTTTTTGGTGCTGTTTGAAGAGCTAATTAAAAATCCAGTGTTTGACACCATTAGAACACTTGCAACTGAAAAATGGCCTGCAGATCTTCACTCATCCAGTGAGCACTGGCAGCTGTGCTCCAGCATGACACACATTTCTCATTAGTCACAATTTTGCCCATAAACCTCAAGAAATCGAGCCATCTCAGGAAACTGGAATGTAGTTCACACTCTACCTCTATTAAGTCCCTGGCCTCTCTGCCAAGCTGGTGGAAAGTACCTGAGGTGGCTGATCACCCAGATTTGGGCTGAGATTCCAAATTTATCACCTCTAATCCAAGAAATATTTAACATATTCAACCAGAGGAGTTAGTTCTGCTTCTTCTCACTGTTATTCCTACATGAGTCTACTGATGTTGCAGGTATTTAGTCACACTTTCTTGTCTATAAAATATGCTGTAGAAATTTAAGTAGTACTAAGGCAAAAATAGTGTCAAGATTGGCTAGCAGCTTGTAATTAGGAACATTTCATTCGTCACAGCTTACTTAGAAATGATTTACACTTGCCTCAAAATGTTGAGCAAACCTGAAGCACATGCTCAAAAAATTCTCAAATTACTTTTGGAGATCTCCCTGTAACTGACAAACCTAGCTTCTTTCCAAAAGCACCAGAATTTGATGTCTAACAACTGAATTATATCTATCTGTCTTGCAGCAGTGCTGTAAGACAGCATCCTGTATTTAAAGAGTCACTGAGCAAATCACAGGACCATTGAATCTACTGTCTCAGTAAATGGGTACTATACCGGAACCAACACTTTTGGCTTATATATTATGTAAATTGTTACAATAATAACAACCTTGGGAAAGGCTTGCAAAAACTAGAGGAGCTGAGGTTCTGGACTGTCATATTTGTCAAAAAAAAACCTGTTTAAATTATGGCAATGGCCCTCCATTTATTCAATTTCCACAGGTTTACTCTAGCTATGCTTGAGCAAAAGCAAGACCAATTCCAGCCCAAGCAGACCTATCACCTTTAAAAGGAAACCTTCACATTGACATTCTCATATTAAACCTTCCAATCAGTTTTACAGAAACCCTATTTTTATGCTTTTTCATGTGGAAATGAATGACTTGCTGTTCTTTTGTGTGATAATTTAGCTAAGCAACAATTATTACTTTGTGTCCTCAGCTGTGGAAAGGACAGAGTTGAGTTACTTCAGTTCATTCCCTTTCCTCTGTCTTTGGAATTACAAACTATATATTTTTGTCTTTATAAGAAGTTTGCAACCAGAAATAAATCAAACTCATCTGAATATTTATCTCACCTAAATATTCCTGTAGAAATTCAATTTCTGATCTCAAACATAGAGAAAACTTTGCACACATATTGTTTCTTCAAAACTGTTGATAATGTTTTTCAAATGCAGATCAAATTTTGCCCTTCAGAATCTTACAGAGATGTATACATAAGGGTTAAGAACAAAAAATGAACACATTTCTGTGTAAAGGAGAGATACAGCATGTAAACAATAAAATTCTTGTTCATAAGATCCTTTTATTCAAGAACTATGATTTTATAAAGTTCATAGAGCAAGTTTCCAGATAAATTAAAATATGGATTAATATAAATTATACAAGTTATCTTTACAACAATAGATTAGTACACTATTAAGTCACATATATTATCTAATCCTTCTTTATTACAGCGGCGAGCCCAGTAGCACTGGCATAGCTAATGCCACTGCAAAAATTCAAAGCCCAGTGAAGCCTTCCATGCACAAATCACACTAATCACTTCTTAGAAGCAGATTACCTTCAAATGAGAAAATGCGAAAAAATTGCACCAACTGCAGCAAACAAAAAACCCACTAGTTATTTAAAGAAAATTGCACACAGCAATGTTGCCAAGATGTTACAGTGTCTCCATCACAGCTGGAGGTGGATGGCTTCTGTAGGCTCGGGCAATTCACATTTCAGATTCTTTTCCCACTGCCCACATGTTCAATTTTACTCAACAGCAAGCCCTATTTCTCCCTTATTTACCTTCTAAAGCAAAGCCTACATTGGTGGGAATGAACACCGAAGTGACACTTAGGAAAAGCAACATCATTTGAACAGCTGTAGACAGTCTGTTATTTATCAGAAAATTTAACAAAGGCCAAAAGAAAAAAGCAGCAGTTCAGCAGAGAGCGAGTCCTGCCCTAGCACAGCTGTTACACAAGATGCGAAGATTTCAAAATGAGAAAGTAAACATCACTCTATATTCTAGAAAAGAGGGAAGGGATGTTTCTTCCCAATCCTTGGAAATAGCAAACTTAACACTAATGAAATGCAAACATCCCCCCAACCCCTGAACACAAAAGCTGGGATCCAGTTGTGATTCTTTCCTTGTGGAATTACTTTGCCCACACTACCCAGAGGGTAAAAGCTAAGATGCTGGGCAGACCCCCAGCAGCAGTAAACCAGGATTGCTTCACTGATGTTCACGTTCACTGCTCTCAGGGGTTGCTGGACAGGCACAGAGTTCACAGACAGACTCTGCCAACAGATCACAACTTGGTGCACTGCAATTTGGGAAAACACACACTCTGCCTCCACTAACCAGATTTGTTAAAAATCTGAGAAAATCTGAGAAATCCTTTCAAGGGTATTTTCAACAGCTCTTTTATTGAGGGCAGGAACTGGTGCTCCTGTGATATTAGCATTAAGAATTCCAAACTGTCCCCATTCTGCAGATGGAGACAAACTGATGACAAGCTCTAGCATGAGAGTTTGATTTGGCTGTTCTGTCATTTAGAAATTCTCACTCCTTAGTGCTGTCATTTAAAGCTAAAATGACAAATATACAGAATAAAGAAAACACCAAACCTCCCTTTGAATGAAGGTGGTACTTAAAAACACCACCCTCTCAGCAAAAGGCAAGCCAAGCACAGCCCAGTTTTGTACCAACACTGCAGGTACTATACAAGCCTGCACTGCTGGAGCCTGACATACAAAACAGCCTTACATGGAACAGTGTGGTCCTCAAAACACACACCCACACGTCAGACAGGTGAAGAGTGCCCCACTGCTCTCTCACGTGGATGCAGAGCCAAAACTAATGCCTGCAGACTCTGTGGGAGTTGAGCAGTGCATGGAGAGAGACAGAAGCAGAAGGTCTGACCACCTGTGTTTTGGTTGTTTACAGGGTTCTATCACCACCTGTCACCATCTTTCCTCATAGCTGGCTCCTAAAAATTAGAATAGGCCAGTTTTCCCAAGATAAAACAAACACCTGGAAAGTTGAGAGTTACATACTCTGATTTACCAAAGGCAATATCTCAAGTTGACGGAGGATGCTAAGAGGTGGAAAGAGGCCACCTTTATGTTCTGATCTCTGTAAAGAGAGGTTAGGGGTATCAGCATCTTCCAAACAGTGTATAGGGAGGTCAGCTGCCTGACCTAAGGCTAGAAAACCCTGCTGTGGGAAGCAGACACCTTATCTCCACTGAAGAGGATGACAGGCAGGTACAAATCTTCCCTATTTCAGATCTCAGACAGGCAACAGCCTCAAGAGACAGAGATGGCCAATATCTCTATCAGGCATATCTGCTATAAAGTGATCCTCCAGCAAGAGTGGTGCTGGCCACCCCTGCAGTGGCCAGGGGTCCACAATGCCTCCAATGGTACCACAGAGCAAATTCCCCAGTAATGCTGGAGATAATATAAGATACAAAGGTGGTAGGGTAGGTATTTCTTTGTTTAATTGTACTATTGGCAGTTCTCATTGCTGTGTCTGGGGAAATCAGGGAAACAAGGTCTGGCCATCTGGGCATCGACAAGAGCAGCTGTGTTGTACAGACACCTGTGCCTTGCAGGGCTGACACCAAAAACCAGGCACGAAGCAACACGGGCTCTGGATTTCTGAGCACCACTGATACACTTCGGATATTTTTTATACAAAACAAAAGAAAAAGGCAGCACACCACGGGTAAAACTATATTTGAAGCATCTAGAAGTCAAATACAGGCTGGATACTAAATCTTAATATTCTACCATCCTTTGGATGTCTGAATTGCTAGTACAGGAGTATTCTGGGATAAACACTGTCCATCTCCCTTGTTGGAATAACTTCATTTTGTATAAGTAATAATGTATTAACTGGAAAGGGAATCCCAATTATCATCTTCCACCTACTGTGGAGTTCTTCATTATATAAAGTCTCTATTTTTCTCCCTGATTCCTAAAGAAAAATTTCCATTCAGGGAAGTGAGAGGCCCATGACCAACAGGCTCAGGGGTCACTTCAGAGAACTACATTTCTTGCCCACCTCTAAGCACTGAGCTGTTGGGCTAGTCTGGGGTACAGGCTGGGATAGGTGACCAGAAACTCACAGTTAAGGCATCCTGGGGTTACAGCAATCTGACATTTGCCAATGAAAAACTGTAGTCAGAATTATTGCTGACCATCATTCCCCTTGACTCCATTCTACAGCTATTTCCCCTGGTTATTCAGTAAGCAGAAAGCTGCTGCAGTGCTCTGAATGCTCTGTGCCTTATATCATACCCCAAAGGTCCAAAGCAATACGCCAAAGAAATAACATTCTAGCTGTGCTGACTTATAACACCACAGACAATGGAAAAACCTCAATTTTCCAGTTATTAATAGAAAATTAGAAACTTCTGAATTTTTAATAATTCACTTGCAAGATTTTCCTTTTTAAAACAAATACTCACTTTTCTAGGAATTGCTGACTACCGTGTTTATAAAACAGAGCCCATTTTTGCTGTGTCTAGGGAAGGATAAGGAAAACATGATGCACAAACTAGGAAAACTGTAGAAAAAATATTGGCTGCAAAGTCTGTGCAGACAGAAGACAACCAAGGATAACATTTAACCAGAAACAGGTTTAGACACTCAGCTGTCAGTATTTCCCTTAAGCACTGGAGACTCTCAGTCTGCAGATAAAATCCTGATTCATGCAAATGCATATGCTAAATAAGTGTACGAATAAATCAAATATTTTCAGAAAATTTAATGAGAAATGACCATTCAAAAACTGATGTGTATACAAATTTTTATATATATATATATATATATATATATTTATAACATATAATGCATGGCTTCATATGCTTCAAAGTAAAATCTAATTGTTATTAGGAGAGCAGGATTAGTGTATACCTGTTAGCCATGTGTTTACAGAATTTGCTTGTATGAAACACGAAAGATTGAAACCCATTTATACTACCCACATCCAGAGCAGCATTTCCACATACAACCTCATATGTGTTTCAAATTTGAAATTTAAAGCACATTAGCTCAGTGTTAACTTAGGACATCAATGTCTTTATCTGGAATAAGCTGAAACATATTTTTTTATTTTTTCTTATCCATCAACTGTTCACTAGAGATCCCACATGTATTTTCATGTTCACAAATTATGCCAATTGACAAAAGCTGTAATATGTAAGAGTGGAAAACAAAGACTGTAAAATAATTTATAATATTTTTTTTCAAAAATAATATCAAATAATTAATAAGAATTTATGTAACCCTCTCACTCAAATTTAACAGTTTTCAGTGGCATTTCCACACATCTTCTGAACAAATATTGTTTAGCAGAAAATATAGCTTCTGCTAAAATAACTTCTGGGTTTTCTTTTCAAAGGACTCTCTATTGCTGGTAGGTAACTGTCATATATATTTATATCACACTTAATATGTTTTCCATAGCAGAAAAGCTATGTATATATTTTTGCTCTCATACAATATACCAACAAAATTCTGTGATCCAGTACTACCAATATTTTAAAGGATTCAAAACAGAGGACAAATAAAAAATTTAAAAAAAAATAATAAATTTAAAAAAAAAAGTTGTCCCTTCTAAGATCTAAAAACCTAAATTTTAGCTGAGGTATAACCAGGGACAATGAACCAAAGAGATGAGGCTAAAACAACATCAGTTGCTATAGCAAAGATTTTTTCCAGTTTAGGAAAAGAAAAAAAAAATGCCATGGACACAGTTACTTTAAATCAATAATAACAGGAGCACAGGGGTTGTGCTACCCAAGGCAGCAGAAAGATATGTGATGACTGCAGTGGTGTTTTGGATCAGAACAAATTTTTCTTCCAACTGAAGCTAAAGTCATAAAGCAACTCAGCTCACTCAATTTCAGTGACTCTTACATTTTGCAAATGCCTGATGAATGCCTTTGAATAAGGTGAGTTTTAGAAACACATTTAAATGGTTAACAATAGTTTTCCTTGAGGAGCACATTATTGATGTGAAATGCTCCAGCTGTACATTATTGGAGGCTGGGAGTGCACCCTGGGAAGTGTCCTGCTCCTGTACCATCCACCAGCATCTCCTGTCATCCTCTGTCAAAACAGGGCACCAACATGGGAACCTTTGTCTAAAAGGGCTCTTGAACTTTCTTATGCACTATACAGAAAATCAAACAGGTATCTTTGCAAAACTCTCCCCTCATACTCCCCACTCTCTCACAGTTACAGCATTCACAGACATAATTCCATAAATTTTATTTTCAAAACTTTTTCATTCTAAATCGCTGTCAAATTAAAACCAGGCTCATAGGATCAATTATAGCCAAGTGCAACAAGCAAGGGCCTTATACTTATTTCTTATGATAACAGGGTAGTGTAATGCTCTCCCTACCTAGCATTTTACTAGAGCATCTTTCAGAAGCATTAGCAGTTACACAGTCCTTGATTATCTCAGTCCTTAAATTCATTATGCCCCTATCATACACAGCTATTATAGTAAACTGCAGGTTTGTAATTGCCCTCAGTGGGTGAAGGTTCAAGCCCTTTATTTCTTCCTCAGAAGGATATGGGGCCTCATCCAGTTCAGGCCAGACTCATACTCTTCTCTTCTCTAAAAATCTATTTCCTTTTTTTTTTTAGATTAATTCAAGCTACAAGATACCATCTTTCTCTCTGGCCCTTGACCTTCAAGATAGCCTTTCTGTACACCAGAAAGCTATGTGTAGGAGAATTTAATGTTAACTAAAAGGCAGCATATTTTGATTTAGTATCAAATAAAAACATGATAATATCAATGAAGAAAAAAATCTTGACTGTACTTCATCATTTTACAGCAAGTAAAATCAAAGAGTAGCTGTGAGCCAGTATTAACAACATACTCCCCTCTGATGCAGATGCAGTCACTCAGTTGTGTTATCACTAGAATGCAGGGGTGAGATCCTTGCCCACCCACAAGCACTTTTCATTTCCCCAGAATCCCCCCGAGGTTCTGCCAACAAGCTGAGAAGGAAAAGAGCCACTCACTCTGGGTGTCCCCTCCATGGCAATCCTGTGGCACAAATTACATGAGACACCCAGCCCCCACCCCTACACACACCGACATGACACCTGCAATTGTACTCTGGTGAGTTTGGGTCTGGGTATTCTCTCAAAGTAAGAGGTGTTTGTCTTTCCTGTCAGTTGTTCTCTGTGAAAATGCAAACTTTGATGCCCTTTTTTTTCAAGGCAATAAGAAATATTGTTCATTATGAATGAATATGCATAAAGAAAAAAATGCAGCTCAAAGATTTTATAGGAGACCAAAATAAATAATAGCATTTGCAGAGGAAGGTGGTACTTTTATTCCAACTTGATGGTGTTTCCAGGAATTCTGAGCTTAACAGCAGCTCAATAGGGCAAACAGTTCACCCATAAACTTGGCTGTCACACATTATGAGTCTACAAAACCTGCCCCTCCCAAAATATCTGCTCAAGCTCCTCCTCTTGAGAATCTCCCACAAAAATTGCTTCCAATGAGGAAAATCAATAGAGTTCTTCATCAGACAGAAATATGCTATAATCAGATTCAGAAAGTGATTAGCATTGAAAAGATTGCTGATTTAGGAACATTAGTGACAAGTCCCTAGCATTTAATTTTGTTCGTAATCTGCACCACAAAGGCTACTGCCCTTCCTTGATCCTCACTATTGAGTTAAAACAAGGAAAGGACTAAAACCAGTTTACAGTATTTGCCAGTTCTGGCTGTTGGTTTTGTCTTCTGTTTAAATGCTATTCATTTCCCCTTTACTACATTTTCAGCAGAAAACATTTAACTCTATGAAACTTAGACTTGAGACCAATTCTATATTTAGAAATATTTCAAAGCTGAGAGCTTTTAGATAAGGAATTCTCATTTAATGAAGGATTAGAAAGTAACATAATGGTCATGTACCTATATTTTATAAAGCAACTAACCAAGCTAAGCTGGAAGATGAATATTGAAATGCCTAGCTTTAATTGGTGAATTAAAATGCTTAACAGTCAAAATCCAATTGCATGATATATAGCACTATTGAGCAAAGTTAATATCCTTTGGATGGATGTCATAATTATGTATTTTCATAGCCTACAATGTTTCATTTTAGTACTAAATTTCCTGTGTTACATACTTATGTAATGTAGGGTTAATTTCAATGCATGTACAATATATGCTATGCTTATGTTACTAGAACATACTGTCAATTTTAATTGAAATTTAACTTTTTTTTTCTATTTCAGAGTGCAAGTCAATCATTGCTTTCTCTCAGTCTCTCCAGTCAGCCGCATAATAAAATACCTTTAAGACCCCACATATTGTTGCTTCATAAGGCAAGCAGTATAATATTTTGGTTTATATGTATTGGTAACATACATGAGTTTTTATATTTAAGAACTTCTACATTAGCAATGCACTGAAATTTGGACAATTTATGTGCTGGACTTTCAGAGACTATCTGGGAAGGCAAAGCTCAGCAACAATTCTGTGGCATGACACAAGACTAAGACACAAACTAAGGATGTTTGTAAAACAGCTTTCATTAAACGGAGGAGATTTTATGAGATTTCAGCATAGTAAAGCATTATTATGGCAGGACTATTAGGGCAGTTCACTGTTTACACAGCACAGTCCCATTTCTGGTGTATGCAAAAAGAGTGTGAAAATAAAGACTACTAAGGCTACAAATACAAAATCTATTATCCCCATAAATGCAGGGACTTCTCACTGTTTCCTATAACAACCTTGTCACACTTTTTAAGAATTGTCATAATAAGGAAACAGATAAAGCATTGATTTACTTAAAACTTTGTTACTGAGAGCAGTCCACTTTACAAATTGCCAATTAGTCATGTTCAAGTAGCTGCTATTACAAATTTGCTGGAATAAATAAGTAAAATAACAACTGCTTTGATTTTTTTTTTTTTTTTTCATTTTTAATCTACTGGAACTTGACCTTTGGGAAATTGAGATTTTAAAAATGCTCTACATGCTGATTTAAAATATGGAACCTGGAATTTGCCCAAAATGATGATATCCTCATAAAAAGGCATGCTGGTCAAATTTGTTAGTATAAAGCATAGACATCCAGGCTTTAAAGACCCATGTGCTGAGAGAGTCTCACACTGACATGGCTTTAAAGGTCACATACATACTCTGCCTCAATTGAACCCCAAGGGATGCTGTGGCTAAGCACACAAGATGTTCAGACACTACAATCAGGTTTAAATGGGCATATGGCAGAAGAAATCTGTTCCCATAGGAGGAGGAAAAGGAGAAGTAATATCACAAGCGAAATTAAGAAAAATCAGGATGACAGCATATTACTAAACTAATAGAAAGGGTGATAAAAAAGGGAGGAGGTTGAGTTGCAGAGAGACACTAGAAATTAAGAAGGTAATTCTGGGAGCATGGCAATACACTCAGTGCTCCTGCTGACCTTCAGCTGGAGGAAATGTCATTCCTTTTGATTTACTTGGATTTTGGTATATTTCATATTTATCTAATGTTTTCAGTACAAAGCAACCTAATCTCAAAAAATAAAAGAGCTTGGTTTGAAAGCTTAATAAATGAGGGAGTTCCCACGGGACAAAGAAGTAAGTAAAGGGTTAGGAATTTTTTTTTTTTCCACCTGTCTAAAGACAAACTGCTTTCATATACTGGCATCTAAACCTCAGATTATTTCAGACACTACTGCCTCTGTCTGGCAGGCCTCACTTAAGAGCAGAGGTCAGCCTTGGTGAAAAGTTTGGATCCAAATCTGTCTGTGATACCTTCTACTTGGGTTTCTTTTCCTTGGGCTAATAAGACAGAAATCAGCCTCAGAAAGAATGAGCATTTTGTGAAATAGCTTTCCTTCCTCCATGTCTGAGCCCAGCTCTAAATATGAAGTTGTAAATGCAGAAAGCCTCATTTGCCTTCCAAAACAACTTTTTTTTTGATAGCACTTAGCTCTACAGAATCAATAAAAGTGTAAGGGGCAGGTGTGTGAACACCTCTGGGCTACAGGCACAGGAGTGCAATGCATCATACTCATTTTTCCCATAAGAAATTATACAGAGGAACACAGATTTTTTTTAAAAAAATTAAAATAAAAAACAAAAAACTTTTCGTCATACCTTTACTATCATGCATATTTTTAAAAATCCATGAAAAAATCACAAGACCTTCCATTTTAAAAACTTCTCAGGTCTACAAAGTCATTTCTCCAGCTGCCTATAACATTTTGGGGAAGACTTTTCCACATGGACATATGACAAATGATGCAAAAATCCTCTTCTGACACCTTCTCTATTGTGTCCAAACAAGGCAGGGAGTATTTGGTAGCCCCCATCAGTCTGGGAGCTGGCTGCTGCTGGAGCTGAATACAGAATGGAAGGCAGGCAGTCCAAAAGAGGCACCACCAGGAGACAGCAAGAGAGGCAAATACCTCCTGGACCTGACCCCAGCTCAAGCTCTCACTTGGATGTGGACTCCTCCCAAACACAGTGCAGATGGCAAGTGCCTTTGCAGGGACTGGGAAGGACTGGATAGGGTCCTTCTTTTCCCCTGTTTCAATTTTTTTGTGGCTCATTTGCTTCCTTTGTTTTCCTTAACAGTACATTCTAATAATTTTTAATTAAAGTCATATCTATATACAACTTTGACTGCATCTTAATGAAGGTTTTTTTGTTGATAGTTTGGGGTTGGGTTTTGTTGTTTTGCTTTGGGTTTTTTTGTCTAGTATTTTTCATTTACAGTTAAAATATCTAATTACCAAGGAAACTATAATGAAATCCACTAAATGTGAAACAACAAACAGAAATTCCAATTAGCAGGGGGACTGATAAAAGAATTTACATTTCCAAAGCTGTAGCCAGATACTTTTTTCTTATTACATTACCTGTTATTCATTTCATGCTATCAAAGTTCCTCTGCACAACAGAGAAGCATTTATAAATTCCAGCCATGATTCTTCACCCAGATAAGCAGCATGTGAGAGAAGGAAGGAGTCAGAACAAAAGAAACCTAGGAAGTTTCAATGAGAGTTTCTGGTGAGAAAATTATGTGGTTTTGGTCCCTTTCTATTTTTCCCACCTGTCTAAATCCCATGTAACTGTTTCACTCACAGGAGCACACTTTAACCCTTCAGATATTTTTGCAAATTTTGACATTAGAGCGGGTAGAAAATAACAACAGCTCCTAAGATTACTGTAAAATACTTCACCTGCACACAGGAAAAATTATGTCAGAAGACATCTGACTAACTGCTGCTTTCATTGATTTTGCTCCCAAGAAGACTAATCATCTACTGCAATGTCACTCCACATCACTCTGCTGAGAAGCTGCACCTCAGCTTTTGTTTACAGACTTTTTTAATTACCAAGCATGTCTCCCACAAATGAAGGAACTATTATGCACAGAATAACAGCACTGTCACCATCACTGCATTCAGGCAGACTCTGGAAATGATTAGTCCATCATAATGTCTTACAAGAGTGAATTGCAAGCTATCCATTAAAAAAAAAAAAAAAAATCAAACACAAAACACAACCACCAAACCTCATTTCAACACAACATTTAACAGAATTTAGGTGGGAAACAGCAGTTGTAATTACAATACTTCAGTGTTATTAACAGAAAACCCCTGTCTCAAAGCTCAGATGTATGGCAAATTTTAGCATTGTCAAAAAAAATTTCAGCTGCTGAAAAATCAGGCAGATCAAGGGATTTTTCATGTTTTACCTTTCAATGCTAATAGCCTGAGTAAAAGAAAAGGCATCCTTTTCTAAACTTTTACAAAAAATCCTAAATACTTTGTTTAAGGAAATAGAAAAATATAGGATTCTGGAGGACTGTTGATGTTTGCTGGACTGTTTTTGTGGGGAACTCACTTCTTTTTCTCTCTCCATCCTCTTTTTTGGCCCTTCTCCTCTGGAGGGACTCTGGCTGGAGCAGTAGCAGCCAGGAGGTTGCCCCTGCTAATGGCGGCAGTGAAGTTCAAGCCAAGCTCCAGCTCCACAAGTCAAACCCGCTGCTTGATGCTGGAGTGGTTGGGAGTGGGGTAGGTGGCACGAGGAGCCAAACTCACCCCTTCTTCCAGGAAAACTGAGAGCATTCTCTGAAATAATCACATCTGGCCAGGGTATAGGTAGCCCAGCACCCTTAAACTAGGAGGCCTCTTTGTGGAACCTCAGACATACAGGTGGGAGGGCTGTAGAGAGAAATCCTCTGTGAGCCAGAAACAAGAAGTAGTGCCCAGATACCCTTACCAAGTCCTGGGAACCAGGATCTTGACACATATTGTAAAAGTCAGCTATAGTTATCATTAACAATATGCATCCCCAGCTCTGAACACAGCATCAAAGAAAAATGTGGAGCTGATTTTATCCTTTTCCTCAGTCCTCTTTGAATTTTAATTTCAATATCTGCTTCATCTTTTCCTATTTTGTTGTTTTGCCTCGTTTGTATTTTCTGCTTGCCACTACAAAATATTGAGTAATGCCTCTGTGTACTGGTAGGAAGATGTTCTGCTCTCCAGACATGCCTGTAATTCAGTGGTGTGGGAACTAACTCATGTGGCCACATGCAATTTGTATAGCACTTTGGGACCCTTTTGGAAGAAAGACACTATAGAACAGTCAGACCATTTGCATTATAAAGGTTCTGGTGCCTGTGTCTTGGATTAGACACTTTAGGTTTGTATAATGTTTCTATATCAGAAGAAACAGGATTCAAATTGGGGGGAAAATTATTTTCCCTGAAGTCAGATATATATTCCATATATTAAGTAATTCTATTTTCATTATTCATTAGGATTTTGATTTTTATTTTGATTTCCAAAACACACTTCTTTCCCAGATTCTCTCTCACTGTTTAAAAACAAACTTTTGGAACATCCAAATTAAGGTGTTGCTTTTTGAGTTTAACATAAACATTGCTCTTTCCCAGCAGTAAACCCAACTGCAGGAGCAATTCCAAGCACCCAGCTTCCCAGATCATTAGATGAAATAGCAGACTCTTCAATGGGAGAGTCCTCCTCTCACAGCAGGGAGAAGTCATCAGTGCTTCCTACAAACCAGTATCCAGGAAGGGCCAATAAGATTGTTCTGAGGCAAAATATTGTATTGGTTTTTCCTATAGAAAAAGCACCTGGAGAAAAGAGGGGCTGAGGGAAATGGGAATATCTGAATGAAGGAAACATCATAAGTAAAAGAGGTGTTAATATAAAAAGAACTGTAAAAAAAAAAATTCTCAATCCTCTGCCCTAGGTGTGTTACCAATAAAAAATAAAATTAGCTTGTTAAGATTCATTGACTTCAAACCTCAACTTATGCCAGATAAGAATCTGCCTGACTTGATTTTACCTTTTTAAACAATTAAATGACAGTCTCTATAGACTTCAGTAACAGGTGAACAGAATAGATTCTGTAACAATAATAAGAATCTATACATTTTCTATAGCTTCAGCTTCTCTCAATAGTTTAAAAATGCCCCACAGAGTGTTTTTTACCCATATTACAACACCAACTGCTTCCCTGTACAATAGGCTTATTCCAGACTTCGCTGGAATTATTCCAGATACATTCAAATGAATGTACAATCACTCAGTATCCCTCTGACCAAATTCATATATATATGCCATACAGTCCTGTGCCAGCACAACACTAAACTGTCACATTTTCATGCCATTTCATATAAACAGACCCTTTTCCTTTTTTAACTAATATTTTATAGTGAAGAAGCTGTTCAACATGCTACTTCTGATTGAAGGACACAGTCAGAGATTACACTTTAACATGTACAAAAAGAGCAGGCTATTTTAAGCCATTCTGAAGAACTCTTGCATTTATATACTTGCAGTGTTAGGACTGACTGGATCTGCTTCTTTATTGCATGACAATCTAATTATGCTGCACTTTCTCCCACTTGGAGATGGACCAAAATCCACTGCAGTTATCACAAATCTAGCTGTGGGTCAGGACCTTATTTCATAAGAAACAGTCTGTCTGCAGTAGGACTTACTGCTGGTGCAAGCAGCTATTCAGTGTGCATATGAATGTCACAGCCTGGTCCTGAGAATATTTTAAGAATTCTTCCATAACTCATTGTGCATGTTCTAAAAGTTTGAGCAAAACCTATAAAAAAGATGATTCTACAGCAAAATACCCTAAGGAAATATCCCAGTAGAGAGTGTGACAATGTTATCAAATACAACGAGATAGACATCTGTTATTTAAGTTATTACAAAGCATTTGGTGTCATACTCAATAAATAATATTCCAGGAAGTTTAAATGTAATCCTGATGGACACTTAGCAAAAATAATTTTAAAATGAATAGCATATGTGGAGTGTATCTGATGGTTTTCCACTCTAAAAAAAAAAGAAAGAGAGCTATTTGTGTCAGAAATTGACACTCTTCCAGTTATCGCTGTGCTCCAATACAGTGTACTGTGTGCATAAAATATCCTCCAGTTTAATGTGCACCAGAAGGGGGGGGGGGGAGTAAAAAGGAAGGAAAAAATCCACCACTGCTGTAGTTAGGAATTCCAGGCTGCTGGTTATTAAAGTGCCCTTCGTTCACCTGCTCCATCCAAATCAACAGCGCGGTGATTGGCGCTCGCTCTCGCAAGCGGGTATTGTGTGAGCAGTGGGCAGCTGGAACCCTCTGAGAATCTTCACTTGTCAGAGATGAATCAATCATCTCAAAAGATGTCAGCATCTGCCCAAACCATTTTATATTAGAATAAATGGCAGATGGTGGTGTTTTTATATTTAATCAGTTCCACCAAATGCAGTTTCATCTCTTATAAAACTAAACCATCTGCAGTGTGTAGGTGTACAAATCTAGCTAAATGCCCACTGCAGAGCCTTTCCTCTTAAAGGTAAACTGTACATGTTTAATATTTGTGGATGGTAAGTTCACTAAATGTCAAAAGCTTTAACAAACCACCCTGGTTTTATAAACATTTTTATTTTATTTTTTATATTTCAAATATTTAATATGAATGGTCCATGCCTAACTCTTGCTTTTGAATCTTATTATGTAAACTCATCATACTTGACAGTATTAAAATACTTTCTATGCAAGATAATTCCTTCCTTCTTTCTACATAACTTCAGACCCAGCTACATAAAGCATGGCAAGGAAAGAGGCTAATTGATTTGTCCAGGACAGAAGACCTCCACAGCAGTATAACTCAGAAAAAAAGGTCTCACCTGACAGAATCAGACATGAAAGTCTTGACCATAGTGAGGCTTTCTCTTAATTTTAGACTGGCTTGTAATACTATCTCCTGTAACAGCCTCATAGACAAACTGATCAGGCACAGACTAGACTAAATGGACACTGAGGTGGACTGAGAACAGGCAGAACTTCTGGGATCAAAGGGCCCTGATCAGCAGCACAAAGTCCAGCTGGAGACCAGCCATTAGTGGAATATTATGGCTTTGATATATGGACCTGTACTGTCTAATTGCTTCACTAAGGACCTGGATGATGGGGTCACAGTACGCCCACAGCAAGTTTGCAATCAATGGGAGTGGCTGATGAATCAGATATTTGTGCTGCCATCCAGAGGGACCTCAACAGGCTTGAGAAATAGGCCAACAAGAAAGTCATGAAGTCCAAACAAAGGGAAATGCTGAGTCCTGCAGCTGAGAAAGTGCACCCTCATGTGCCAAAATATGCTGGAGGCTGACCAAATGTAAGTAGATTGGCAGAAAAATATCTTGCTGAGGACACAAAATTGAACACACACCCACAATGCACCATTGCATCAAGGAAGGTGAACTTCTTGGGCTGCATCAGGAAGAGTTTTGCCAGCAGGTCAAGAGAGATGATCCTTCTCTGCTCAGCACTGGTGAAAAATATTTGATGTGCTGGATCTAGTCCTGGGCTCCCCAGCTCAAAAGAAACAGTCATACTGGTGCACAACCAGCAAAGAGTCATAAAGATGATGAAGTGACTGGAGCCCAATTGTGCAGAAACTACTGTTCTTTGATTATTTTTTTGTCCCAGTTTTTCCTTTTGTGGCTTTGCTGACAGCAGCATGGAAACACATACAAATCTCAAACAATTTCTCCAACAGAGCCTGGGTTAAGCCTGACCAACAATAGGCTCGATATCTGATTTCCAGTGCATTTCATGGGATTTGATTGGGGCAAGAGAGGCAGCAATAAAGCAGTCACATATCATAACACTGTCTTCAATCTTTGAGCTTTTTTCCATTTTATTCAGTCAGCACTGATGCTGGTGTGCAACAAGCAGCACAATCAGAACAACTGACATATAGTGGACTCAGACGAAAATTAATAGTGAAATCACTTGGAGATCTAGAAGTTCCTCAGCTTTCATGAAAAAAATAGCTAAATTCTCAATCAGAAAAAAATAGAATCCAACAATGGAAAAGATATATCTAGTAATCTAGTAACTACAACTTTGGAGAGTGACATAAAAATCAAAACTTGCCATAAGTTTAGAAAAAGATCCTTTGTTATGCCATAAACTTGTACTACAAGATACAATTTTCCTTAGCACTGTGGCAATAAACATGGTGAGGCTTTTGTGCATTGTTAAACTACCCTTACTTTTCAATCCAAGAGTGGCTGTGCAGTGGGGAATGGCTACAGACTACAAGAAATCAACTGGTGTGTGAAGCACTTTGTAACCTTTCTACTTTTTCTAAAAAAACGAAGATGTGAAAAAATTAAATGAGACTGAAATATCCTTAAAAGGTACTTCCCAGGAAGCCCCTAGAAATGTAGGCAGAGAAAACATAAGTGAGGTCTGCCAAGTGAGGTCAAGCCAGTGGCTTGCATGGAAATTTGCTGCCCACACATGCCGCACAGCCCAACAGCATCAGTGAGATGGGGACAAGATACGCCAAGTACACCTTGCAGAGGAAAGAAAAGATCTCGTCTCAGAACTGTGTATACTTCCCCTGTCTTCCATCCCACAGGGGAGAGGAGCTAAAAGTGTTTTTTGTTTGCAGGACAGTTCATTCCCAGTTTTATCTGAGCCCTTTACTCAGGGTCATCTCTTGTCCTGCCAGTCCACAGCTAGTGAGCAGACAGGTGCCCCAGGTGGGAAGTAGGGCACCTATCTAGGTTAACACAGTGGTTTCCACTTAGAGCAATTCATGGAAAGCTTTTCTTCAGTTTCAGCCCAAGTGCATTCACAAACAGTCCACTCTGGTTTCAGTTTGAGTTATTCTGTCAAATACAGCTCATTTGAAACCAAGTGACTCCTGAAACTGCTGTTTACTGCATGAAAAAGAAAACTATCCCTATGCTGTATTGTTTAAGACTTTGGGGATTTTAGTAACTTGAGAGCTCAATACTCAAAACTCAGAGGTTTTTTCTGAGTTACTAATTTAGTTTGGGCCTTTTTGTCCCCCTAGGACAGTCCTTTTTCCAAAAGCTTAATATCTGTCTCTAAAGAGTCATTCAGGACATGTCTACACATTGTACAAAAGCCTAGCTTCAGCGTAGGCATCACTTGTACTTTTATGTCCATCTGTCTTCACCATACCTTGGTTCATTACAGTTTGTATTAATAAGCAGGGAAGTGGGGCCAAAAAATCTATCATTGAAAAAGTCTCTTGTAAGGGTTATTGTCTGGGCACAAGGGCAGGGCACTGAGAAGACTCAAATCTAGGAAAAGGCAGAATGTCTGTACTGGCTGCCAGAGCTAGAGCCTGGGAATTTCCTACAGGCAGAAGAATGAAATGAAGCATTGATACAGTCCTACAGAAGCACATACTTTGCCTTGATAAAATCTCACAGATTAAGAAGCTGGGAAGGGCAAGCTGAGTAAGAAAGAAATCAAGACAAAAAAATGGAGAGGGCAATGGGCCAAGTAAGGAAGTAGGAACCAAATGACACCGAGCCCAGGAAGAGCTGTGCACCACAGGAAGGCTTGGACATAGACAGCTTGTGAAAGCAGTAGGGAAACAGAGGAAAGAAAAAGCAAGGAGCATATATATTCTTCATTTTAGGAGTATACACATACACAGCTTTGTACATAAATAGACATTTTTGTTTTTACAAACATGCATACACACTTATATATCCTTACATGTACATGACTGCATGTGTTATTTCTTGTGCTACTTCAGAAAAATGTTACTGGTGTGCAAAGAGTGCAAAGAGTGTTTGTCTGTTTGCTATCAGTTGTCACATGCCCAAAAAATAAATTGTAAACTGACTTTTCCAGTAGGACCAACATTCTCAGCAAAGATGAGCTGACACTAGTCAGGAGCTTGGTGGGGAGGCCAAAGGGGCTAATACAGCTGTGAAAGCATAACAGGCTGCCAGACTGTTTATTGGAAAACTGCCAGGGAAGCCAAAAGAAGAGACCACATTTCAAACCACCCAGTCAAAATGGAGCTTCGGAATTCACCATAAGTTTGAAAGCTGAGTTTAGCACCAGCTCAGAGGTGCCCTACCAATGCTGTGACATATTTTAAATAACAGTTTGTTTTTTGTATAAAATTCTTACTTGATTCGTTCTAAGCCACTGACAAATCATCATTCAAAAGGGAAAGTCTCTGCAACACTAATTTAATCAAAACTGTTATTCAGAATTTCCTAACAGATATTTCTCCCTGAATCACACAAATGCATCAACACTTTATCTACAATATCTACATGTTTAGCTGCAAAAGACTGCTGTAATTAGTCTGGCTGTAGATCATGCCACAAAGTACTGGCCTCAGGCCCTGTCCTCACATCATTGATATTAAGACACATTCAGAGTTTTTTTATTATGGTCTACAGGGATCCTGTACACAACTTTCAAAAGCACAATGCTACAAGAATAGCATCTTAGTCCACCCAACATGTATAAATATATAGCACCCATGACATGCCAAAATAAACTATTTCATTACTCTAAGCCCTAATGATATAGATGAGGAAGGCACAAAATGTATGGTAGATGAGCAAAGAACTACCAACACACAAGAGCAGGAGGGTTTTCTGGGGAAAAATTGTACCAGGGATAGAAAATAGGTGGGAGAAAGCATAAAGGTGTAGGCAGGGGACAGGTATGAAACTGCTGAACTAGTACAAGAAGGTGACCTGGCACTGCAGGCAACATCTGTAAGGCCCTGAAGATGGGGTTGGGAATATTTCATGTGGGGCAACTGAACAGGGAGACAATGAGTGACATAGAAGGAAAACAAAACTACTACTGGATCTCTTAATCTACTGTCACGTCCAGTCTCAATGCAATTCACATCTTACAGATTTACCAGATAACACACTCTTCACTACAAATTCAGATCTGAGCCAACCATACAGAAGTTTTCACTTTGGCTGCACCATGAATGTCATTTTGTTTGCAGCATGAAGCAATGCACAAGAAGAGGGCTCCCATTTTCTGTCACTGTCATTCTTCAAGGTTCAGCACACTGATGGTGGCATCCTGACTGAAATGCTCATGTTTTGTGCAACCCTGTCAGGGACCCAGACAGAGAAACAATGACATGGTCACGCTCTCCAGATAACAGAGACCAATTGTGTTGTGGTCATCAACAGTTTGCCACTGGGGAAAGGAAGAGGGACAGTGCCAATTGCTTTATTCCAACAATATTTCTTCCCAGCCTGTTTATAATGCAATTTTAACAGCCATGGAGGACACATTATTTGGCTGTCCAACCTGGGGAACACAACTAGCAATGAAGGAGGAGGAGGAACTGCAGAAGTAATGGAAATCATAAAACATATGATGCATCATCTCAACTAGTTTCTTTTGTAACTCAGAGCAGCAAATAGGGGTAGAAAGGGTGAATTTGGAGGCTCAGAGTATTAATCTGGAGTTAGTCTCACCCACCAAATGCAAATAAATTTCTCTTGGAGAAGTGGAGCTGTTCTGCATTTATACCAAAAATAAATGTGAGCAGAGCCTCATCCAACATGATAACTACTTCTGCTGATTTCTTTTGGCTTGTTTCTTTCTCACCCCAGAAAATGTTGTGTAATGGGCAAATGAACATGGAGTTCTGCAATAAATTGATGAGTGAACAGAGGGAAATCAATTTCTTTATGATGGATCCTAGTATGAACAAAACAAAAATGCCTAACAAGTGCTAGGATGATGAAGTTTGAGGATAGTCTATTATTAAATTATGTTAAACGAAAATGGCTTTGTTGACTTCAATACATTTATTCCAAATTTTGCACAGATAGAAACTGTGACTGGAATATACAGAGTTTACAAAGTTGTGGAGCAGGCTCTGGAAATTAGAGGGATTTCTGCTTCTTCTGATAACTAGAACGAAACTGGATTAATCTCCAATTACACAATGCATAAGGAAAAAGTTCTAGTACTACTAACACAAGGTATGACTGAGGAATTAATAGGAAGTTTCTTCAATTTATGAGATTTAAAAGATAAATTCTTACCAGGGTTGGAACTAAAGACAGAGAAATTAAATTTTACAAGGACTTTTAAAAAAATAATATAAAAACCAGCAAAATACACTCTTTCCCATTGTATGAGGGTGACCAGCAGAACAGATTTGTGGAAGACATTCTCTATCTCAGAGTTTAATTAAAGTGTCATACACAATAATTAGAACAATTAGGTGATTAGGTGATATATTAGAATAATTAGGTGATCTCAAACTTTCTAAACACTTCCCTTTGAAGCTATAGTTTGCATACTTTGCATTATATTCTTCATACATATTAAACTAAAAATGTATATATATAATTAGGAACAAATTCAGACTCCTACTCTGAAACTCTACTTTCAGTAACTTATAAGGCTTGAGATGGGCTGTCCAGTGGGACAAATTGTTCTCTGACAAATCTGAAGATAGGCACCAGGCTAGAAAATACTCTTATCTGGAGCTCTAATTACTACCAATGTTAAAGAAAAGTGTGCAAATGCTTAAAAATTCAGGAGCTGTCTGCAGATGTCAGGATGGAGACTTTGAGCCACTTCAGTAAGTTACCAACTTTGTGACATTCTCCACAGTGCACATTTTGGAGCATATAAGGATGACCAGGTTCTCCAGTTTGCTCCTGGCTAGGAGCTTGTGATGACTCTGGTCTGCAGCTGTCTAGGGAGGTAGCAAGATACTGCTGGTGCCAATGGCACATTCAAGTGAAATGAGTTCTTATGTTCAACCACAAACAAGTTTCTGGAGTGGACTTTACAGAACTCTGATAGCAGCCAAGCTGAAGATGGCATTTCTATCTTGCATAAGGGTCCAATAACAGGGCACCCTCCAAAGTGCTGATCCAGGTCTATATTTCTAACAGGGAATAAAAGAAAGACTTTATCTCTGATACTTCTCTTTAGTCTGATTCCATGTCTTTATTGCATCCTACAGGGTAGTACCAGAAAAAGAGTGAAGCATATCAAAACACATGCACGCTTTTATTTGTTCACTTATTTTATATTTTTACAAACCCAAGATCTTGAAAAAATAACTTTAAAAAAGGAGCGTCTGTCTGCAGGCATATGGACCCTGAGGGCTGCAAATGACAGCACACTTTCTGAATTACAAATTTTTCACTTAATTTTGAAACTGAAATGTCAGTCTTCAAAAACATTTCTTTTAATATCAAAATGTTAAAAAAAACCAATGTTTCTGCTTTATTTATACCTACTCACATGTTTAGCTTTTATTTCAAAAGGGATGCTAAAACATCCTGCTAGCTGTTCACCAGTAGCTGTGGTTTCCAGCGACACCTCTAATGCTGCTTCTCTCCTGAGTAAGAAAGAAGAAATCTCACACTATGAACCAAACTTTCATGACTAATTTTCCCATTCATAAGTTCAAAGTCAAAACCATATTTTGCAACGCATGTAAACCCAAATTTAATTTTTAGCTCTGTTCCCACAGCACATATTTAAAGTTTAAAATTTTGCTGAATGGTGATTGCCATGAGTACATCTTTAGTGCTCTGCCGAATCAAGTCACAAACGCTGATTTAGTTGGAAAACTCATTTGTACCACAAGGAACTTGAATACAATCGTTAAAGGCGTCTACTTTTTAAGGTCAGATTCTATGCTCTGATATACACATCATATCTGCAACATCTCAGAAAATGTATAAACACATCTGCCAAACTGGGATGCACATTTGTGGCCACTCCTGGTTACTAGACAGGCAATCAGATTCACATTGCATATGCATGTACATTTCCTGGCTCCCTTCAGTACATGACCTACTTGAGCTTCCTATGTGGAAGGGTATGGTTTAAGAAGAAAAGGTCATGAATTGCTCTCTTTATACTACACACCCTGCCCACAGACAGCAGGTGTATCTAAGCTCCTCCCCTGGAACATTCTGTTCTTGCAGCCATTGCAGCAAGCATTTTGAAATAGGTTGTGCAAGCCAACAACTGTCAAAATTATAACCACAAAATTAGAATAAATTCTAAGTGTCCAGGACATTCCCTTTTGTCAGCTACAGAACACAAAAAAACTCTCCTCTGATTTTACCTCAGTGCCAAACCCATTGGCTTAATGAGATTATACAGCAAGCAAAACACATAAAGGCTGGACTCAAGATTTGTCGGAGGCATTCAATGTGTCAGCCCCCACAATAGGAAAAAGTATTCATCAGCTTTGCAGGAGACCTTTGTATGTACCACAGTGCCTCCTACATCACTGAACAAGTCTCTCCTATCACCTACCACATGTATGTAAAATATACACTGGCTCCCGTCCTCTGAGCACAATTTCAGGACAAAAATCATCTTGTCTTCTGTCAACCCCAACTGGGCAATGAAACCTCTCATTACCTCACTCCTCCCTTGGCCTCATCAGAGAGCAGTGTTCAGATTTCTTTTCTCTGTGGTACGCCATCAGTCACCATTATCAGCCTTCAACCTTCACTAGACCTATTACACATCATTCTGTTAATATGTTCACAAAAGTTAATTTCCATCCCTGGTCAGAATTCTGTGCATACCAAGAAGTCCTATAAAAGGAACAGAGCCATCAGACATCATGTCATTCTGAAACAGTTAAAAAAAAACAAGTTGGCTTTTTAGAGAAGACAATAGGCTTTGAACTTGGTAATTGCCATCTATTCCTGATGATTCTACATAGGAAAAACCACAACCTCCCTGCTCATGGAGGCTGCACATGTAAACCCTTCATTATCACTTCTGCCATATAAATGTTCTTTTGCTTTTCTGTGTATTTAACCTTTGTAATGGTAAAGAAGCTCAATGTTTAAACCAGCTTAAATGATATATTTTCCTGAGTATGTTGCAACAAGGTCCCGTGAGTGACTTACTTGTCTAAAAGGCAGAAAAGTTTGCACAAATGGGTTCTAAAACACTACTTCTGACCTACAGAACTATTTCTCTCACAGACTGCAGTAGACAAAGAAAGGAGACAGAGTATTTTTCTCAAAAAAAAAAAAAAAAAAAAAAAAAAAAACCAAAAAAACAAAGATCGAAAGAGTTTTTCAGGAATCCAGTCACAAAGCAAATTTTTGTAAAGATTATAGATAGCATTGCAACCTAAGAGGACGACATAACTGGGGCAGGCCATTTTCAAGGCTATGTATCCAAACTGACTCTAGTGTCCAGGACAATGTAAGATTCATAAAACACAAAGCCACTTTTACTCAACTCCCACATAATGTGCTTTTTGTGGTGCATTAGATTTTACAAGCAAAATTACTGCATTTTTTTAGACACTTAAGCACTTTAATCTTCAGAAAACAGAAGGCCAAATACCTATCATCACCTGGAAAGAGATTGGTAAAAGCAATTTTAGTCACTTTTCTTTTCTCTGCTCATCATCAATATATCTTTTTCATATATTGGCCTAATTTAGACTGCAAGGTCTACTGAGTAGGGAATATGTTTTTACATTTATAGAGTGCCCTATAAATTTGTGGCACTAAATGTGCTTTTAAAATAAGAAGTAAGGAAAAAAAATCAATTATTTCAGCAAAATTATACTTTCCTTTCAAGCAATTGATATTAATGCCTCCAGCAATAGCTGATATTGCCTTTATCAACACCAGAACCTCAAAAATATTCTGGAAATTGTGCACATGTGTTTCTATAGTGTGTGCAGTTTGGACTCTTGGAAAGTAATAAAGCACTTCAATGCAGGATGTCTCTTGACTCCTCACTTACATAAAGACACTCTGTTTATCTGTGCAACTTGCATTCACATGGCTAAATCATTAGTGAATGAGGTTTAACATCACCAAGTGCAAGGTGCTGCACCTGGATGGGGGCACCTCCTGGTATGAATTCAGGCTGGGGGAGGAACAGATGCAGAGCAGCCTGGCTGAGAAGGACTTGGGGGTGCTGTGGGTGAGAGGCTGGACATGACCCAGCCATGTGCCCTTGCATCCCAGAAAGCCAAAAGTGCCCTGGGCTGCATCCAGAGCAGCGTGGGCAGCAGGGGAGGGAGGGGATTCTGCCCCTCTGCTCCCCAGCTCTGGGTCCCCAGCACAGGAAGGACATGCAGCTGTTGGAGAAAGTCCAGAGAAGGCCACCAAGACGATTACAGGGATAGAGCAACTCTGCTATGAGGAAAGGCTTTAAGAAATGGGTTTGTTCAGCCTGAAAAATACAAGAGTTAGGGATGACATAATTGTGATAACACAGCACCTGAAGAGAGACTATAAGAAAGATGGAGAGGGACTATTTACAAGAATACATAACGACAGAACAAGAGGGAATGCCTTCAAAGTAGGTTTAGATTAGATTGAGGAAGGGATTCTTTACTGTGGGGGTGTTTGAGGTACTATAACAGATTTCCTAGGGTAGTTGTGGATGCCTCATTCCTGGAAGCATTTCAAGTCAGGTTGGACAGAGCTCTGAGCAACCTGGTCTATTAAAAGGTGTCCCTATCCATGGCAGGCAGGTTGGAACTGGATAATCTTTACAGTCCTTTCCAACCCAGGCCATTCTACAATTCCATGAAAAGGCCATCACATCAAATGGTCAGGATATGCACTAGTGCAATATGTGCAGCTTTTGCTTCACTATAAGTTTCTTTGAAAACTTATATAACTGCTGTAGCTACCTTTATGTAGGCCTTTCATTCTCTCAGCTTTTTAAAGTGCTTCTCTGGCCCACATTGGAAGATACATAAAGTGTAGTTTTAGCCATATAGCAGAGGCTCTAGTGGCATGGATGTAAAATGAATGCAAAATATGCAGCCAAGATAAACTCTGGCAGATCCAGGAAGCAGAGCAGAAGAAATCACTTTGCTCATTACCTTTAAAATTTCTTCCATTTGATAATTATATAACCAATAGGGGGAGAAAAGGTCTTTTCCTTGCCAGACATGCATTTTCCTGTAATTGAAGAGAACTTCACAGGATGCCTACTCTCTATTTCAATCCTTAGGAATTAATTGTTTTATTCACCTATTTCCATAGGACAAGGCCACTAAATAATGAGACCCATCAACCTTTAGAATTAAGGAAAAATACAGTAACATAGAAACAGGCAGGGCTTTTGGTGGCATGAAAGGACACCTCTAGCTAGTTAACAGGAATAGCCAATGTATTCCTGATCCTAAGTGCAACGATTTTAACAGCTGGTCTCACAAAATAGATCCCATGATTAATACATTTGAAACAAACCTGAGTTGCTAGATTAGGGCACTCTGTTCAGCAGTGGAGCATTCGTTAAATTGTGCATCAGATACCCATTGTCTGAGCGTGGTCCTGATAGTCACATTGTAAAGCTGATTCTCTAATATTCTTGGGATGCAATGTACTGCATTTTTTTCATCATTTCCTCTACATGTAAACTGATCTCCTGCGTTGAAGCAGTACTATTTAAAACAAAAGGGTTTGATTTATAGCCAGTCCCCAGCCTCATAAATCACACCTGCAGTGTGGTGCTCTGAGCTCCCTGTGTTCTGCCAGCATTTACGTTTTATAAATGATTTGGGTTTACCTCCCATTGTGATGGAGACTAATACAATTGCATTCTACTCTCCCAGCATTCACTCTTGCTGTTGCTCATTATTCCCACTGGGAATTCAGACCTAGTTTTTGCAAGCTTGTCAGGGGGGAGGGGAGTGGAGGTGGTGTGGGTTTGGTTTTTTTTTAAATTAAAGAATGTTGAATTAAAAATTTATGGTTGCATTCTGTAGCTTTTTCTATCACTAGACATACTATGCAGTGGATTTTTTTCCTCCCTATTGACTTTGCTTATATTTAGGCTCCCATTTGCTAAGCTAATGATTTGGAACTTAAGCAGGACAGCAGCTTGAAATGTTCAATATGCAGAGTATTTGACCTTCAGAGTAACCCAGGTATGCACATCAGCCTTTCTAAAAACTGCATAAGGAGCTTAAATGATCATTTAAAAATAAATAAAAATGAAAAAAAATTACTTGAATTCCCCAAAAGACTAAGTGCAAAGATTTTATTTTTAACTCTCAGAATCTACTGATACAAATGCCAAAAAGATGTTTATATAATATTTTACAGTTATGTTTAAAGCTCTCAACCATATAAGGGTTCTGGATGGTTAAGCACAGTTCAGATACTTGGAGATAACAAGACTTGCTCCTTAGAGCTGACAGTCTTAAGTCTTGACACAAGGAATTATTCCTAAGTCATAGCACCATCTAAGTGGTTGATGGGATTTGTGCACATGCCTTTATTTCCTCTATCAAAACAATCAATAGTTCAATTTGTTCAATTAATGGCTATCATCACTGTCTCCTTTTTGTTTAAATACTGCTATTACTATACCCATAACCAACAGGGAACCAATTGTAGTTTGAGATTGGTAAAAGCCACGAATCTAAGTTACACTTTAGTCACAAATTCTCAATACAACTTCAATTCTGGTTTGGATCTCAGTTTTCTGAGCATTTAAATTGCAGCGTGTTATTTGACGAGTTGAAAAATTTAGACTTGAGATTTGAAAGGCTACAGTACATGTCAATGCATGCTGAGATCAAACTTAGACCTAAATAGTTGCAAAAATATTTCTAAAATTAATAGCAGTTATTCAGAAAAGCTACTCCCTTTCCAACATAATTCAGAGGTAACTGGTATGTAGACCTCTTCCAGTTCAATGAAGGATTAAGCTAAATACTACTATTAAAAGTAGATTAAGTGAAACCAGAAGACATTTTGATTCCTGAATTAGAACTGTCCACACATGCACTTATGCAGGAAAAGCTTTTGTGCTTTAAATGCAAACCTTACTTTCATCCAAATTAACTTTCAAATGAAGGCAGCAAGCCTTGAATTATTGTGCCCATTGTCTGAAAATTCATATAAAATACTTGTATGAAAAATAGGAAACTGAAGTTCATAATGTGGGCATAAAGATAACCAGTTGTAACAATTCTTGCTAGGTAACAACTAGCCTAATTTTTAGAACCTGTTTTGCCTTTATGTAGCAGTGTAAAAAGCAGTGATTCTGACAAGTGCTTCCAAAACAGAAGTTAGTGAATTCACACATTCTGAAAAACTGCTCTAATTCTCTAGCAGTTCAAAATTATACTTTATTCTGGATCAGTTACTGAGAAGCAAACACCAGGTTTTTAATGCCAAAAATTTGTTACCTTAAGTTTAAATTTCTTATGTTTATAATCAAAATATGATAGACCTATGAGAATTAACAGTAACTCTGCAAATATTGTCCATTATCTTACTGCAGGACAAGGTAGCAAAAACACCGCATGAACTTCCCCCCTTATTGCAATTATTGTTTGATCCACAGGTTAGATTTACCATCAGATTTAACTGCAGTAAAAATTATTCATGCAAATTCTGGTACCCATGCATAAGGTTAAAGTACATCTTACTGTGTATCCTTGTGCGTGCAATTCCATACACTGTAAGAAGTCCTCTACTATGATTTGTTTTATGAAGCACTTTCATCCATATATTCAGAAAAGAGGTCCAGGATCATGAGCTTCATTCTGAAGTAGCTTCACATGCAATCATGTCCACTGAAATATTAGAGAATTTTATTGCAGGTTTGGTCCATTATAATTTCAAGCCCATTTGATCCAACTGCACGTGAGCCTGCACAGTCATGATATACACCATATGCAAATACATTTGTTTTAAACAAGCCTAAAATTTCAATGTTTCTTCCTGAAGGCAATGTCTTTATACAAGCTGCTATCAAAAATAAACTTGCCATTAAAAATGTTTATGTAAAAAAAAAAGAGAGAGTTTGGTTGAATGCATAAAATCTGCTCCTCCATCAAAGTAATCATTTGAGTTAATTTTGAAGCTTGATGTAAATATTAGAAAAAGTGAAAAGAAAAATTGCCATCTTTACAAAAAGCAAAAAGGCATTAAATGTGCCCCAACATCTTCAATAAATGAAACTCATTTCAGTGAATGTAGCTATGTTTCAGTTAATGGCTTTGTTTATAATGTGAAGCAGCAACTACAATCTATATCTAGAACACCGAAAAATTCATCCAATCACCTCTCAGATATTGGCACAATCAATTTAAAGGAAATTGCTAAACTCATGTTTCCTAAACTTCCATTTGCACACACAACAGCAGTAGCTGAAAATATGCAGTTTGATTTGCACATTCAGACTTTGATTTCTTCACAGACATTTCTGAAGACAGGTATCTAGAATATTGCTGGAAATTCGCCCTCCTGTGGTTCCCTACATGCTAGGATTCTTGACATAGTCCATCCATCTGTTTTCTGAGTTAATCCTTACATAATAAAAAGTCTTGAAATCCACTACATTATTGGAATCCAAATATCTGTTCCAAATGCTTCTGTAATAGAGCTAATATTTTGAAAAGACATTTAAATACCCAGATCTAGTAGAAGAGTACTGCCTATTTCCACTTCTGCAGCTCATTTACTCCAGGGAGCATTCAATAAAGAAAATTTAACCAAGAAACTTGCCAAATAAATATCTGATAGATCCATTAATATACAATAATAATCAATAAAGAGAGCTTTCCTGGCAATGAATGACTAGCTGGAGGAACCATTAACTGTGAGAAATTTCCAATGCAGAGTGCAATCTGATCCTGAAAATACTTACTCATATTATCAAACCTTATTCTTCCAAAATAATCCTGATTTGGGTGAGCCAGATGTAACTTCCTGTCTAAGTAAGATTACATACCTATTGTTCCCTAGGTACATTAATAAAGTAGCATTTTTAGACCATTTGTTCAGTTCTGCAAATACTACTTATAAAATTACTTCAAAAGATTAAAAAAAAATAAGAGTTTCTTTCTTCAGAGCTTCTTAAAGTTGAGTTCTATGTTCCCATGGATACACTGCATTGGTCCTATAATGGTCTTGCTTCAGCACAGTAAGCAGCAGGGAAACAAGACAAACCCCCAGCATCTCCATAGGCTTAGAGCACCTTCATTAGCTAAGTGCTGCTCCAGTGCTGCCCAGTGAAACACACCTTTTTTTATCTTTTTCATTCTGAGAAAGAATTAATTCTTGGTCAAGGGTCCATAGTTGATCTCAGCATAAAAAAATATGCAACTGTATAATTTCTCCCCAATACACCCCAGGCGCATTTCTCTGGCTGTTCATACAGTGCCAGGTGGTTGTAAATTACTTATCATTATCCCAGCTCATTTGTACAGCAGTATCATCACTGACCTCCCCCCAAGAAAGTTGAAGTTTTCAGTTCATACACAGAATCCTGTTTTCTAGAAGAATTCTTAGAATGATGGAATGGTTATCAATGTAAATAACAATCAAATACCCCTGCTCTGAAAAAATCAGTTATCCTGAGATGTTACATGAATCCCATCTTATCCAACTGTACATGTGAGGAACAATTCTCTCATGCCACAGGTTGTTCTGCTTTCTTGTTCTTTGATGAAAATGATCATTATGATCCCCTGGGTAAGTCTCAAAGACATTTTTAAGGAAAATGATTGATAAAGAAAGAGAAATCTTGGAAGAAAATAAGCTATTAAAAACGACAAGGAGGCAGAGAATGGTTACTAGTGGAATACACAGGTTTTCATTTCTATATCAATACTTCAGACATAGCCGAGGTAGTGAGTAATCAGAAGGGGTGAGTCTCCAAATGCTGCAAAACATCCAAGAGGCAGAGATTATTAACAGCAGCATTAGAGATGCAAAAGAGGAAAAATAGGGTTAAATTAATATTAGCTTTCAAAATAAAATTAAAACATCTCAAGAGAGAATACAGTTAAGAGAAATTCTATCTTCAGGGTGAGGTGAACTAGTGACCTAACAGCTGTCTTCTACGAGATGTTTTCAGATGAGTAACAGGTCCATTGCTGCACTCAGGGCAAATTAAATTTTCCCTAGAATAACTTCTAAGATTGCTGCTGGTCTTTCTAACATTCATCAAAACTCCCCTCTCATCTGTTTCATAAAAAATTCATCATCTATGTTTGCTAGGTTCAGAATGGCCAGCAAAGTTTATTGTAAAGTTCTTTTTAATTAAAATAATATTGTTAAGCTCAATATTTAAAAAATCACTACTAAATTCACACTTTAGGGTATCCCAAGTGATGCTGCATCTAAATTGCTGTAGAGATAGCCTGTGCATCCTGCCCCACCATCAACACCATTGATTTTGCTATTTACTGTCCTCTTCCAAGTTTCACGTATCCTCCTCAGCCTTGCAGCTATTATCATCCAACCAGTACATTGGATTCTGATACTGCCTGGGCTTTCAGGATGCTGTGCAGGACAAATCACCACCATGGCCAATATCTGGAGAGCTGTGACACTGCTAGATGTGAGCTTGGCTCAGTGACTCCATTAGCCCCATCAATACACATCCAATGGCCACGTGAGCAGCTATGTGATGTAGCAGCAGTCATTTCAGAAGAATCATTGACTGACTTACTGCAGAGACACAGAACTGACAATTAAATGAACTAACAGCTCCAGTTTGTTTGCCATGATCAATTTAAGCTACAGTGCAGTCATGCAGGGAAAAGTTAGGAGCAGAATGACCAAACTAAACCACAGCTCCCATTTTGTGATACATCTTCCAATAGAGTTTTTCTGTCAAGGGCAAATAAAACACCTTCAAAATAATTTTCATTGGTTAATCTTAAAGGTGCACTTTCCAATGCAAGGAAAAATATTTTGGCCAAGAAAAGTATGGAACAATTAAGTGGAGCAGCTGCTTAATGGTTTGAGGATCCTTTGCCCTGAGCAGGGAAACTCCCTGCATCTACTGAGGATTTGTACATAACTCTTACCTGGGTCTGAGTCTTTGCTATCTCTCATAATGAATACTTATAACCCACAGAGCAGGACAGTGGAAAGCTGGTCACCAAAGCCAGCACTGCAGATATTACATGCAGTAAAACTTATATTTACAGTATATTTTTCCATGCTTCTCCTAATCCACTTTTTTCCCCTTCATTCTGAATACAGAAATGGTTCATTTACTTTTCATATCCCTATCCTCTTTAAAACATCACTCTTTAAAACTGATAAAAAACTAAGTCACACTGAAGTGGTTTTGTGAAACTTATCCAAGTTCTTCAGGGCAATTGACGTGTTTTCCTTTTAACATAGATATGGCAGAGTTGAATAGACTCCCTGGAGACTCCACAGTTATTTTCAGTAGCAACAAGAGCCCATCCCAAACATAACTTCCAATCTGTCATCCCTCCTTGAATACTAAAAACAGCCTCTCCTCTTATAATGTACTGAAAACAACTCTGTGTAATAAAAACACCTCCAACTATCCAATACCACCTGAATTATTTTCTTAGATATGTATTCCAATGCCACAATTGCTCCCATGTAGATCAAGTCAGAAGGACTGTGCACTGCCTTTTCTCAAAACCTACCAGCATGGGAAGTTCCACTGGGAAATACACATTTCTGCCAGGGGCAGCATATAGCATCGTGGAATTTAAAAGAACCACTAAGGAGGAGAGGATTTACACAGAGGAAAATAGATATTTAATGCAAGCTAGAAAGTTTGGGGAGTCCCCTCCAAAAAAACTAATTTTTAAAATAAAGCACCAACTCAATAGTAGTTCTATATAACAACAAAAGTCAAAAGTAAAAACAGAGAGAATTTACACTTTTTTTTTTTTTTCCAGTGACTCATATTTTTACAGGCAAGTAATTAAGACCATTTCCCACCATTGGTCTTTTAAACCATTAGTATAGATATAGGATCTCTAGATTTTTGGCAAAGTTATGGTTATTGTGGAAGAAATAACTTTGGTTTTATGACAGAAACTGTCTGTACATATTCTCATTAAAATCTTAAACTCCAACAATAAAGTTTGGAGACAGTTTTCATGGTGTTCTTATTGTTAATTGTAGTACTCAAGATTACTCTAAAGAAAATTAAACAATTAAGATGCATTTTTTATTGTGATCACTCATTTGAGCAAATGCATCATTTACAGAACATATTGACATTTCTCATGCTTCAAGTTTATGTAACAGTATGCTCCTTCTTTCCAAAAATTTGCATGCGAGGTCTGAAAAATTCTTCTCCTACTAGGAATAAAATCCTACCTATATACATATTAGAACCTTTTAAATATCTTTTCAAAAGGAGATGGGTCTTGGAATAAAAGACAAGACATGAAAGGTCCGAAGACTGCATACAATTCTCTTGTGAAGCACAAGACACGATGCTCTGACAGCACAGCCTACATTACTGTAGGTCTGCAATCCAACCTGTGCTCAGTCCCACAGCACAGCTGCAGTCCCAGGGGATGTTCCCCCGAGCCCAGAGCTGGTCACTGGCTCTCACATCCCTTGCACCAGCCCTCACACTATTCCTCATGTCTCCATCCCAGTGCCAGGGGCTGAGCAGCCACAGCACCCAGCACAGAGGCACCACAAAAGCACCTGGAATGGAAAATGGAATCTGAAGCTTAACTCACCCTGACAGACAAGAGAGATAGTTAAAACCAGTGACATGATGTATGTGCATATACAGAAACCATGGCAAAGAAAGGGAAGTGCAGTGCCATCCTGCCATCTCTGCTCAGAAGAAGACTTCTACCAAATTGTTGGGATTGTATCAGTCAAAAAGTAGCAAAGATGTAGTATTTTATTGTCTTAAGATATTTCTCAGTTCTATGGCACGTGCATTCAAAAGATAACAACTTTGGTTTCCTATTACTACGAATGCAATAAGCACAGCACCAAAAGTATTCCTGAAATAATTTTGTTTATCTTCTGGCATTGAATTTGATATGACTAGAAACAATTCAAAATTTGTTAAAATAATTTTGAAGCCAAATATTGTCATCATCAAAGCTCATGCAAGTGTTCATGCCCATGCACTGGAAAAATAGGAATATCATATTATGTTTCTCATGATTATTGATAGTAAAACATTTTAGGACAGGTTGTAAGAGCAATGAACAGTGGTAAGGAATGGTTGCATTATTAGATTTTGTCATTGGCCCAGTGGATTTAAGACAGCAAGGACACAATCTCTTTCTGGTTTTTAAATTACTATTTATATGGACTTACCTGTCCTCTATTAAATAGTGTCATATAACCACTGACCCAAAAAAGCAATTGATCAGTTGAACAACATAGGAAGGTTTATCATCTGTATGCAACCTTGCAGACTTTTTGCAGCTTGAGTACATAAAGTACCATTCAGAAAAAATGTGTCACCAAATGAAATTAATTTGGATTAATTTAGCTGTCTCATTCTAGAATTGCAGCCTAATAAAAAATTTTCCCTGAGGTCTTCCTATTCCTGTTGCTTAGTGAGGTCAGACAGGAGATTCAAGGAGGCAGGTAATTTATTTTGCAATCAGTATTGACTTCTTGTTCTACAGTTTATCATCAGTTTGATTTCAATGGGAGTAGTGACCAAACAGAAGACTCGACTTGGTGTGTGACCAGGTCCAGAGAATTCATCCTCTGACTACTAAACACAACATAGAATATTAAGAATCAACTTTTGCAAGCATCAGCTGATAAAGACTTTGTTACAAATTGCTGTAAGGTGTACATCCCCAACATTCACACTACCAGCCATTTCCTAGTGTTCATCCTGCTTCTGGGAATCTTCACACTGCCTCTTAGGAGAGGAAGCCTCAGTACAACCTTTCCTCCTGCACACTCAAAAGAATCAAGAAGCCTCCAAGAATCAAAACAGTCTTCTCACCTATTCTGTGCTGAAGGAACTATTAGTTTCTTAAAAGTGGCACACAACCAACTGTTAACACCAAAATATTCCCAAAACCAAAACTGGGTAGCAGATTTTGTTCAATGCCTTTAAGCCTTTGAATAACAAGATGTCAGCAGCCCTGATCAAGCAGCCACAGAATCAGTCACGTCATTAACCCAATCACCTTGCTCAGGAAGGGTTGCCTGAAGCAAGCTGCCTAGAGCATGTCATGATGGCTTTTGAATACCTCCAAGGATGGAGACTTCACAGCCTTCCTGGGCAGTCTGTGGGTGACCACACTCACCTTGAAAAAGTGTTTCCTTATGTTCTGATAGCACCTCCTGTGCTCCTGTTTGTGCCTATTTGAGCCCACAGCCTGCTAGAAAGACGGCAGAAAGAAACTACCTGGAATATGCAGATTTGGAAGACAAGAAGGCTTTGCTAAATGACAAGACTTTAAACATGTCTATGCACAATCATAGACCTCATACACATTAGGACCAGCTTTTCCACTCCTTTACTGTTATGAGCTTTGTGATACAGCTTCTGTGACAAGCTCAAATTGCAACCTTCGTGCTCTTCTGCCTCTATCAAAAGATCAGCCTCACTCTCTGCAGTGATAGACACAGATAAATAAATTACAGTGAAACTTCTGCAAACTGTCATCTGGAAAGGGCAAAGAAGTCTGATTTTCTTCATTGCATAAGCTTTGGGCAGGAGTTTGAATCTTTGTATTGGGTTGTGGGATTTTTTTTCTGGTAAAATATTAGTTTAATGTTTTTGAAAAGATTTTGCCTCTTTTTTGTGGGCACATCATCAAAGCGTATTAGTTTGATGCTTGCTTTCATTCATTTACTGGAGAAAAATCATTAAACACATGTCACTTCAAAACTGCATGACATAATATGAAATTGAAATGACCTTTATTTTGGCACACTAGTGCACTGAGTTAGAGTATTACAAAGTCCCAAGTGTTGCCTGTTTACAAATGCCAGACAGTTCTACTATGGCTCTAATGTGCTCAGAGATTGTACAGCCTATGAGCGATTGTAACTAACTGAAAATAGTGAATTAGCTGTGGGGGAAGATTCACAGCTTACCAATGGGAAAAGCCACTACTTTGAGAAAATTATTTAATTTATGTTGGAAATTTGACCAAATAAAAGTGGAAATTTTGACCCAGTATGCACTCCTGTTAGATGCTGTTTCGGTATTTGGCCTCCTGTCTTCCTCTGCAATCCATGAACTTGCATCTTGGGTCTAGGATACTTCTTCCCTTCCATATGGTTCTCACACCAAGCCTGTAAGAGTGACAGCTGAATGAGTCACAGTCATGCTTGACTTCAAGCACAAAGGTGTCTAATTCTAAGTCTTAAAAATGCACATGACTGCATCATAAAAAGCCACAGGCTGCAGCACAGATCTTCAAAGCACTGCCAGGGAGTGCACAGATGTGTACGGCAACCCTCTGCACCCACTGCGCCATTCTCAGGACCCAGGACAGTCAAACAAGAGTCAGATTTCCACTCATTTCCTGAGGTTGTTCAACAGCATCTGATGGATGCTGTGGATCACTAAGATTCTGTCCCCTGGACCTTTTAACACACATTCAGCCATCCCCTCTCACATCAGGGGACTTCTCCTGAAGAGGTGCAGCGCTCCAAGACAAAGACATGACTGATTCTAATATCTGTTCCAACACGGAGCACCACAGCTAAAGCAGTTGCAGTGTTTCACTGTGTCAAACTGAGGTCCTTCTCCTGAGGCCTAACAGCACAAAAGGCATTTTGTAATAGCTCCCTTTGAAATCAAATTAGCGATGTTTCAAGGCGTGACCCGTAAAGGGCTGCTGTCCAGAATGGACATGTGTTTGACAGACACATGCTCCACCTAGCAGGCCTTTTCAAGAGCACAGATGGAATCAAGATGTGTGAACAGAGCTCCAAAAGGGGAGCCGTGGGATATCAGGATATACTGCAAAGAACTCTACCTCAACAGATAAAAAGGAAATAATATCAGATACAGTGTGAAATAGCTCACTCCAGCAGGTAGGACAGATTCTGACAGAATTATATAGGTATGATTATTGCAGAGAAAGATGCTATTCCATATGTGCAACAGTTAGCAAAATATAGCCCAAATTAAACTATATAACCTTGTGCCAACTCCTTATAAAAGTCATAAAAAGTCACAATCTCCTACTTCCATTTGTCCATATACTGCAAAATGCTAAAAGTAATTGTGGGCTGTAGCTCAGAACACCTACAAACACAATTTAGAGACTAGGAATATCTAGAAAGCAGCCTGTATTTTTACCTGTCTAGCTATAAAATTAATGGAAAAGTTAGAAAAGAAGATGAGCTTTCAAGTTTGCCACAATGTATCTGCTTATGTGACAGAAAACTAACAACCTCCTTGTCCTGCAGGGTCTATTTCCCTGGAGCAGGAAGGAAGGTAAGAACTCCCGTCCATAGTATATAAAATAGGAAAGCATTTGGTGGTTGGACTTTCCAAACATCCAAAGGTCCCATTTGACTGTAGAGAGAATTAATTTAAAGCACAGCAACTTCCTAATGCAGTCCAGGCCTCAGTTCCATAACTCATTTTCAGATGAATTCGCAGACAAGGAAAAAAAAAAATCATGCTAGTATATCAAAAACCCCCATAGCAGCCAAATTAAAAGAAACATTTGCTGTCAGGAACTCCATCAACTATTCCTTGTTGCCAGTGTCTTCTGTCTGAAAAGGAGTAAGTATCTGAATAGGATCATTCTCATCAATGCCTCTATATCAGCAGCAGAGTAACATCCTCATACTGTTTCTGAAGCAGTAACTATTCATATCTCCATGTAGACTAGAAATTAACTTGGCCCTGGAAACTGTGCTGTTGGAATAGTCCATTAAGAAAAAGTATTGAAAAAATAATGCATTAAAACACAGACTAAAGCTCAAAGGCAATGATCAGTATGCCCTGCTACCCAGATTAGCGAACACTTACACTTTGAGTTCATCCTTTGAGTGGTACCTTTCCCTTTTCAGTCCAACATGACATATTTACAGCTTTGTCTCCCAGCAGTCCCTACTGAGACTCCAGGGATCCACACTGGCCCATCATGAATGGTTTTTTTTTTCTCGTGCTACCACTGTTAAGAACCAATAGCAGATATTCAGGAAGGAATTAAGAGTTAATGTGTGTGTTAATTAAGAGTTAATGTTGTCAATGGATTTCTGTCATCCCCATATATCTTGGATTAGATTAAACATACTGTTTCTCCCCTTCCCCATTTCAACCCAGCTTCTCACTGTATATGTTATAGAAGTAAGCTTGCATTAGCTGTATCTGCACTAGACAATTGAACAAGCCTGGGATAGTTCTTAGGGATTACAGCTGCTGTCTGCAAATATTTCCTATTCATATTATTTAACACTCTTTACCTCCAAGACAAGATGGTCAGGTACCTGTTCAGAATGGGTTCTGGGTTGGAGCTCATCCTTGAATGGTGCCTGTGAATTATTTGAGAAATCTAGTTGGTCTGGGTCTAAAGCCTGCCAGGGACTCTTCTAACACTTAACTGTAGACAATATCGTGCTTGGGAATGCTTCCTCACAGTTTAATAGTATAGATATTGCTGTAGACAACAGGAAAATAAACTCAAAATCATACAGAACCCAGTGACCAGTGTTCTGGTTTTACTGTTGTTTTCTTTTGTTTTCATTTAAACTCCTCATCAAAACAGCCTTCTACAGACTAATATCATATTCTACTCATTTACAAAACTATGCAATGCTCCTATGAACACCTTGATTAGCTGTCAATATACTATCAAACTTAAAGCATTACATTAGACACTGGAAATATTATGGGTACATAAAACACACCCAGAAATTATACAACCCTTTCAGACCAAAAGGAGTCTGTCTTTCAAACCTCCATAGAGAAAGAGACTATTTCTCTTAGGGGGGTACCCAATCTGTATCATTCAGCAGATCTAAAACAGTCACATTACAGAGCAAGCACGCATTTACAGGTCTCTGCTCTAGGACAGAGCTCCCCATCTCTTGTCTGAGTGTGACAGCTCCCACATGAAGGTCATTGGTTTCTGGGTTATTCAAGCAGTCAGTGTTGATGTAGAGTCGATCTGTTCCCACTCAGTTATGCAGCTAGGACACATCACCCCTCAGTTTCACTGTACATTCTCAAACACACAGACAGACACAAGGACAGTATTTTTAAATCCTTACAGAATGGAAAAGATCTCTGCTCAGAGACAAAAATCCCTATCTCTCCCTGGCATCATTACGTGGTAGCAATAACTCCAAGGTGTTATTGAGACCACATTTAGCTTTACGGAATAAAACATAACAAGCTGTCAAAATGTGCATAAATAAATTAGAGTCATTATTCCAGCTTAAGGTTCTGGGGACATAAACAATCCTCTTGAAGTTCGCTGTGACATTTTTTGCAGTAGGAGCCAAGCATTAAAATTACGTCCTGTATACAGAGAGCTGTAAATGCATTCTGTCTTAGGGCCTGGCACTGCGGCACAGAAATCAACAGGACTGCCTTGGAATAGAAAATACAGCAGTTCAGGGCCAATTCCCTGCCCCTGAGCACAAGTTTTATGGCACAGCCCATGTCCATATGGCTAAACTCTGTCCTTCTGCTCACTCCCCAAAGAGGAGTTCTCATCCGTATCTGCTGCTTGGACGAGTCCCTGGCTCACGCTGCTGCCCTGACCCATCTCCAGGCCCAGCTGCAAGAGCCCTGGCTGGCACTGGCAGAGCCATGCCCTGGGGTGTGCTGACACCAAACCCCACAGGTCACCAATGCCACTGCTCCTGCCTGCCCAGCATACCAATACAGCCACAGCCTGGGACTTGTGCTGGTATATTACCTTAAGTGTTTACCCTTTCATAAGTGACTTCCAGTTATATAATATGAAATGCAGAAAGTGAGATCCAAAAAAGACACAAGGACTAAAGACATACATTTTTTTTTTGTGTATGGGGATATAAAGGAGTTATACCAGGTGAGACCACATGTCCATCATGCCTGCATCACTAACCATGTGATATCAGGGTAAGCACACAGTGATACCTCCTCAGCACAGTCTCCTGCAGCCCTTTGTGACTCAGAGACTTCATGAACAAAAAGTGGTACCCTGGTATTTAAAAGCCTTCTGAGGATTCTTCTCAAAGAAAATGAACTCTTGGATTAATTGCTGTATAATTAAAAATCCAGCGAAAATAGGCTTCAGCAATTTGAATTACAAGCAAGGAGAAAACCCATTTATTCAGAAAACATACTTTATATCAAAAGAACATCAAAACAAGGATGAACAAGAGCAGTGTCATTACAAGAAAGCATCAAGCTGAAAGCTACAATCTCTAAGAGCAAAATGGCACTGACATTATGACAGAAGGCTTTTGCTTGAGCTCAGTGCACATAAAACACAACCAAATCAAGTTTTTGTAGTGTATTAAAGGCAGAACCTGCTACAGGAGAAATCAAAACAAATGGCTAATAACTGGGAAAATGCAGGATCCTTCCTATTTTGCAACCCACAATTTTTACAGCAAATTTTTTTCTAACATTTTTGGTATACCCCTTTAAGGTTTTGAAAAACCACCATGGCAACTGCACCTTTGGGTTCTGATGGGTATTTTTGAGCTACTTGCTAAATCCATATTAGGAGCTGAGGCAGCCATGGCAGTATGAAGGATTGTTCCATTCCTGAGTGGGAAATTCCATGAGATAAAACATTCTTGCATTTTGTCCAGCTGAAATACTGTATTTCCACTGAAAATGCCATACTAGTAAGCTCACCGGTGATGTTGATCTAGAAATTATTAAGACAGAAAAACTTTTGATTCCCCTGTCTCCCTTTCTCTTCAGTGTGGGATCAAGTGAGTCAAACCAAAAATCTAAATGCATTTTTCCCCTTAATAATAAAGAAAATTGTATTTCCTTACTTTTTACTTGATGTATCAAAAATGTGCAAGACACATAGAATCATCCTGCTTTCCAAAACTTTTTGTTGACCATGGAAAGACTGCCTAGAAACTCATCTAGCACAGAAAAGTTCTTGCTTGTTTGAACTTACAGTGTCACAACAATGCACATGCAAGCTTGAACATCCATAATTTGACTCCTCTGAGATTTCTCCTCTCCTCTATGTACATTGTAAACATAACACAAATGCAATCCAATGTTTTTATTTGGGAAATCATGGAAAGTTACAAAAATTAATTTGGAGCAGATGAGAGAACAATTCTGACTAGGACAGAAATCAGGAAGAATACAAAGTCTTCTGCCAAACTTGGGAAGGAGGTAAAAAGACAATACAGAATTCATGCTTCTATAGATCACTATCTGATGTATATTAGAGGAATGCTGGTTATGTCATTCAATTCTCTTCTGCCAAAAATTTCCTCATTTGCAAAATGGTGACAGGAGTATTGCCAACCTCACAGGGATCCTGTGAGGACAATGACCTGCTCTCCAGTGTTCTTACACTGGGCAAGTATCAGATGAGGGACAGAGGGGCCCATCACCACCCTATGGTCTCTTCAAATGCCAGAGAAGCACTGTAGGGCTCCTGACATGCAGAGCAGATCTATTCATGTATGATCATTTTACCTAAACCAGCATTGGCCTGGATTCCTCGGATCACTGATCACATTCACCTCATAACACAACCACTACACTAATGCAAGCTAAAAAAGTACAATGTTTACAATTATATGTGTAAGATCAAATTCACAAAGAAACAGAATAAATGAATCTAACAATATCAGATCAGAATATATTTGGGTTGCAAAGAATTAAAGAAAAAAAAGGGTGGGGGGAGGAAACTCCAAAACTGAATAAAATGATCCTTTAGACTAACCAGCAGCTCTAGTAAGCCAGCTAGACAGCAAGGGCTCAGGGATCAACTGTGCAGGGAAGAGAAGCATTCTCATTATGTGTAAGCCATAATGAGAGTAGTGGGGGGTGACACAGGCCTCTCAAAAATATTCTACTGTCAGTGCAGAAATCATCTCAGAAGAAAGTTTCATATGACAGCATCCTGAAGTCTTTCACACCCAGTTAGTGATCTCCATGTCTTGGAACATTTATGGAAAAAACAGAGGCATCATTACGAGATATCCCTGGAAACAGGTTAATCCACAAGAGAGGCAGCTTTACAGAAAGACACCATGAGGCTCCCCATTTCTTTTCCTCTCAGCTTATATTGTGGCAGAATAAAGGACAGATATAATAAATATGGGATCACCAAAAAAAAAAAAAAAAAACAACCTAGGAAATGTTTTTCTGAAAATAGCGTGTGTACAAGATTATATCCTACTCCTTTCCCCTCTGGTGGTTACAGTCCAGCTTACATAGGCATGCCTTATCACTAAAGACAGGTAATTAAATATGGGAACGGATGTCAAGTCAATGGTCTGCGTTCTTGTGAAACCATTTCGTCATTCTTCCACAAACTGGAAAATATTTAGCAAGAGGTGTGCAAACTGGGCCCAGGTGCAAGAGTGTGCTTGAAAGCTGAGTGTCATCTGCTGAAAGCAGATCTGAACAGAAAGATTCAGCATGAAAAATATTTCCTTAGTTCTCCAAATGCAGAATTTTGTTCCTCTGGCCTGAAAATAGTTGTTACTTTCATTCTGAAACCTTGAGTTTTCTATTCATACTTCCAACAACAAACTGTCAACTGCTGTTACAAAATGTACAGTGTTTCACAGAAAAACCTACTGACCTCAGCAAAATATTCTTCTGCTTGCTCACATAGACCAAAGCATTTGAGCCATTGGAAAACACAGCAGAAAATAAAACATTCAGCCATTAAAACTCAGTTATCCATTTAGTTTCTCTCTAACAGCCTTTCAGAGCTTCAGTTCAGTGACATGAAAACCGCCCAAACCTGGAAAGACGTCCAGAGAAAGTCTGCAGAGAAAGCACTTTCCAACAGCTTTGATGTCTCCTGCTGAGACCCTACATTATTCCAGGAGCCTCAGGGATACACACTGTGACAATACAAGGGCTGAAATTTGTCCTTATATTTTCGTACCACTAAAACCCAGCATAATCCTCATTTTGAAGACTTAAGTGAGACTTAAGCAGTACATAGCCTCATACCAAGTCTTCTTTGTGTTGGCACAAATTTCACCCAGGCAAGACAATATTTGCTCAGGTGCAGTACCTTGGGTGAGAGTTAATCCCTTTCATTTCTGACACAATACTTATTATGTACAATAACTAATAAAAGCCACTCTTGAGATCGACAACCTACACATTTTCAATTTCCTCTCATGTAGCCTTTCATAAGCTCCTTTGATCCTGTATAGGTGTCAATCTCTGCATGCATATAGGTCACAAGAAAGTTCATCTCATGTTAATAGCCCAGTCACCTTCAGATACATTGATTTTAAGCCATTTCCATTTCCAAATTTCAATTTATCATCTTTAGTTATTGCATTCTTCTCAAAGATATGAAGCAACAGAGACTGGTTTTGTTTGGACCCGTATGAAAGAGGAAAAAGTAATGTCAAATATCAAAGCTTCCTTCTTGTCTGGCCAGTTGGAGACATGCACACCATACTCTTCCCTGTCAAGGGAAAGGTGGGCCATGTGAGGCAGGGTTTTGGGACCTACTGACCCAGGAGCAGCATTCCTGGGACAGCAATTACTCTGAAATCACACAAAATGCAGAATCGAATCATGTGGCCTCATGAAATCTGAGCAGAGGACTCTGAATGTGGGGAGAGCAGAGGGCTACCTGATGCAGGCACTCCTAGAAGAGCTCTGATGAGCATGACTGTACCCCTGTCTTCCTCCAGCCCCAGAGGAGAGCTCAGCCTTTCACAAGTGCACAGGCTGGATCTTGCTGCAGTCCTGAAATCCCTGCCCGAAGCAAAACATCCTCTGAAGCTTTTTCCTTTTTTTCCACAAACTACCAGCACTGAAAGTTCTGCCTTCTTTGGTGTTTCAAACAGGACAAGAGGCTGCCAGTGACAGAGCACAAGACAAGAGGGACTGGACTTAATCTTTTCTGAGAAGACAGACCTTACAGAAATGTTTGTTTTCACTCACTATTCAACATTCCAGCTAGTGGGAAGCTTCAGGAATTTGTTCCAATGGCTTGTTTCTCCTGCTCCCTCCCATGGCAAACTGAAATCAATATTTTTAGATTCTTGTCATTCCCTTGAAGACTCCGTCTCTCCCTCCCTTTCTGAGGTCACAAAAACTTTGCTTTGGACTCCAAACTATTAATTTTTCACATTACTCATTTTAGGTGTCTGAAAAGCTTCTTACTCACCGGCCCATAGAAGGAAGTGTTCTTTTTGTATTTTTTTTTTTCCTTTTGAGACAAATAAGAGATACAGATCTCAGCAACAGAAATTAAGTCTCTTCCATGCCACTGCAACAAGGTGTCTCCAAGCCTGACTTGAAGTCCTCCCTCCTTGGCACACACTTGCTGGCTTTGCTTCATGATCAAGCACTTTGCTTCCATAGGCACAGGGCACAGCCGAAGGGAAAAAAAAAAAAAAAAAAAAAAAAAAATCTGTGCCACTTGAGGAAATTGGGAGTGCCTTTCTAACCAGGCAAAGTAACTGCAGGGAATCATAATGAAGTTGAATTCATTTCCCACTGGTCACCAAACACTGTGTCAAACATTCGTGACTTTTAGTAGCCATGAGCTTAAGTTAGGCTTACACTCTAAGTAGAGCTTAACCGCTGCATAGCCCAGTGTCAGCTTCAGGAGCTCAGCAAGGATTCCTGTCAGTTATGCCTGGAAAAGAGATGAGCATGTAACAGGAAGTGGCCTGTGAAGCAAGAAGCAGCCTTCCTCATTTACCAAAAGTTCCCTTTTCTGCTCAGCTCCTCTTCCACACTCACTTGGACTAGCAGAGGAATACATCAGTGCACTCCTACCTGTCAGCAGGGAAGAATGTTTGTGTATCTGATTGCTCTATCTCTCTACAAGAGCTTTGCTTTTGGATCTCCTGAGGCTTCTGATAACCTCCTATATTACTGCAGCTGTTTGTTTAACATAAACCCATAAAGTTCTTGAGGTTGCCACATTGCCCTTTTCTCCTGTCCACACCCAGGATCTCCTCATCTTCTTACACACAGTAAACAATTCCCCACAGGGTCCACATTTGTTGTGATAACTCACCAGCCCATTAAAACTTCAACTCTGACGCACACAATGCAGCAAGCTTGTGCAGTACTGTCAGGTAAGACTCTGCTGATGCACTCAGACTTTACCAGTAAAATAATATTTGTGCTCTCAAAACTATCTACTGAAGTCTCCCAGAATGCCATAGCAAGAGCTACAAAATATTTTTAAGGAGAAAAAAAAGAGAGAGAGAGAGAGAAAATATTTTTCACCATAGAGACTTGAGCAAGTTAGCTTATGTAGACAGGTTGGAAAGCATTTTGCAAAGGCATAAAGACAGTTTTGTTCTGTTCACTTATACAGTTCCTTTCTTTGAGTACAAATTGGATGCAAGTAGTACCATAATCAAGTATTTCTGGTTTGGTCCTCAAGTGGGCAGAATACAACTGAAATCCAGATGACCCACATTTTTTTACATGCGTGTAAGCCAGGATGACACAGGGCAAAATAAACCAATTTGAAAATTTCCCTATCTGGATTTTAGGTCTGAAAAATCTGCTGAGCTGCTTGTGCTTCTTTGGAAAAAGTCTTAAGCCTAGATCAGCAGGAATGTCTTTCCTTGCTGCATTGCTTCATGTCTGCCTGGGACAAGGTCCTGTGCAATTATTTCTGTGCTCAGAAATAATGGCGAGTCCTAAATCCCCTGCCCAGCAGACTCTTGAGAATATACTCTGACAGACTGTACTATGCACAGTCTCTTCATTCAGTTGTCTCTTAAAATGAGATTCCCTTTTTCATAAACACAACAGTCTAAATTTCCACAAATGCATAGCATGCACAGCCAAGAGAGAGAATGAAAGTATTAGTTAATCAGTATTAATAACCTTTGTTTTAATACTGCAATTGTCTGGAAGCATTTCTTTGTACATACCTCTCTGGAAGTCCACAGCCTATTTCCCAATCAAAGACAACATGTTGGCCATGCAACAGCAATAAAGCTGTCACACCACCTTCGGCTGTAACTAACAATCTGTCCATATCCAATACTTCATTGAAAAACAAAAGGTGCAGGTCCTAAATGATGAATTGATGGCTGTGTACCTAAAGTTCAGCTCCCCTTTTTCTTGGCAAAAGCATTTAAATCCTCTAATGAGATTTATGTTATTTTGTCTGGGTGTCCTTCCCACAGAGGCTTCAGAAATTAATCATCCTTCCTCCCCAATCATGGAAACATCCCCATGTTAGAAAAAAAATTACCTTTCAATTTTACCTCATTTTTTCCACCTGTCTCTCTTCTTCAAAATACCTGTACTGGCTGAAAATATCACACACAACACTTTTACTAGATTTTACTTATGGGGAATAGAATCTGTGATAGTCAACAAGATTCTGTAAATTATTAGAATTGTAACATATTCAATATTCCTTAAATTGTTTTGCAGACTTGGCTGCTGTTTGATCAGACTCACAGACACCTGTAAATTCAATATCTTTAGAGAAATTTTCTTATTTTGCAATTTCAAAGAGCTCCAGACTTGTAATTCGTTTTAGAGACAAACAACCAGCAATAAACTACTCCCTTATTTATTATTTTTTGTTATATTTCATCAGAAGATTCAAAGCATCCTGACAAGCAGGAACCTCTGTTTGTAAAGATGTCAGTTTAATGTATGCAAAATGAAAGATATTTCATAAAACCTATTAACAAAAATATTCCCAAGCTAAACCAAAGTTAACTGCAGTATTTCTGGTTTACTTCAAACAATACTGGTTTCATAACTATCTCACAATTACTAATATTCTTCCTTGATGAACTCTGTGCTGCCTCATCCTAATGAAAGTGCTGCAAGGTAATTCAGCAGTTAGATGACAATGCAAATAGGACCCATTCAATTTGCACAAAAAAAAGGTTGCAAGGAGCAATTAGCACTTCATTAATATGATATAAAATGCTAATTTGCCATATATCCCAAGCGACTCAAAACTCCTTTCCATCCATATGTGCAAATAATAGCTAATATGATGCAGTGTGTGTGAACCAGGTTCATGGTGCATTAGCTGGAATCCCTGTGTCAGTTTTCAGCATAATAGCTATTAGTTAATATGAACAGTAGCTCACATTTAACCTATGACAGCAGTGTTAAATGATAAAAGGATCTGTTGGCAGCAATATCTCATAATTCCACCCCTGTAAAGTTCTCCCTTCCTTGCTATCCAGGATGAAGTATTGGAAACTGACTCCTAATCTAATTTATAAAGCAGATTGAAATGAAGTGCTGGTAGCACTCAGCTCGGCTGCTCAGCATTTTGAGAAGCAAGATCACTCCTGGTGAATTGCACAGCTCAGGCATTCAAGCACTCACTGGCAGCTTCTAATGATCAAAGTATTTGACTTAAATAATTGATTTATTTATACCAGTAAAGAAGCTCCAGGGGGTTGTGAATATTATGAGATATAATCACACCACTAGGGAATTAGAGACACTCAGATGTGCCTTGTGCTTGCTAATGCCCTACGGGTGTGATTAGGATATCACACATCAAAGGAATTTGCTCTAAATTTTTTTCATATAATAAATTAATAAAAATAATTTATTTAAATAATTCCATTGATTTAACAGGACAGATCTGATGCAAGATACAGTATGCAGAGAACTATAATGAATGTGTTGATCTAGGACACTACAGAAGCCCTGGCCATCTTCAGTTAACACCCAAGCACCAGCGGGATTCTCTGGCTAGCAGGTCCCTTACGAGGCATTATCATCACCTCAAAGCTTACTGTCTGCAATGAGCATTCCCAGATATTTCAGTCAGCCTGCATTGTCTGGGATGGAGTAAAATGGTGCTCTCCAACAAATCCTTTCAAGAAGGGAAATGCTGATTAACAGTGACACACAAGGCGGTACAGGCAGGCAAAACACAGACTGCAATACCTCATGGAGAACCCAGGCTCTTCTGGCCAGGTTGTGTATTCAGATATTTTAACACCTACCTTAATGGCTTATATGGTTTGACCATTGCAGACTACAAGGATTTTACAGTCTTTAATGCACTTCCTACCCCAGCATAAAAAAAAAAAAAAAAAAAAAAAAATTAGGGAAGTGTTCTTATGTCAGTTATAAGAAATTGAGTTACCCAGAGACCAAATAACCTGCTTCAGGGCACACTGACAGTCTGGGCAGATGACAGGATTAAACCTGTACTGACTTTCTTCAATACACTTCAGAAAATTTCAGAAACACACCAGTTTTTCCACAATGATATTACAGCAGCAGGCAATTAACACCATGTTATCCTTCACCTAGTGTGCTGTAAGGGAAGTATTTAGATGTTCCACTTTCAGTGGAACAGTCCTGTTCTTTATCCCAGGACCCACAGGGAAGCATTTATGGCAGTGACAGGAAAAATAAAGGCATCTTTTTAGAGAAGAGCTGTGAAAAAAACCCTGTAGATCCTTTCAGAGCCATAGAAAGGCTTGAAGACAGAAAGCAAAATTTAGGGGCAATTTGTGCCTTGGACAAACTTGTTCTCCAGGTGCAAAATACGATTTCTGTCCTTGGGTTGCAGAAAGAATGAGTGAATAAGACTCTTTTAACTGATGTGTTAACTTCCCTGGGGTCAGGCCTAGTCTGTTTTATATTGCTTTAGTGCCCTCCTAAGATGTTGCAAAAGAACTCCAGAACTGCAATGTTGTTTAAACAAGCCATGCAAGTTCTCAGTGAAGAAACCAACCGCAATCAGAAATTCCTGCAGAAGCAACATCTCTGCCACTAAAATTAGAAAGGGAGAGGCGTCAAGAGATTTGTTCATGCCCATGGGAAAAGCCTGAGACTGTGTTTGACTTCCCTACACTACAACTTCATTCCTTTCCTTGCATATGTGTTCTGATTTAGGAACAAGCATTGTATGTGCTGGCTAGGTCCACTATCAACTTCTGCCACAGAATGAGATACCCTTGGGCATATCACAAATCAGACATTCATCAAGTGCTTTTATTGCAAGTATCACATCTGAAGTAAACTTCAAATGCACATAAAATTCAGACTCTTTCTAGGTGAGTTCAAAAGAAACTCTCCTGTCTTGGAATTTCTGGATTTGAACTGAACCCAGAGTCATGCAGTCCACTGAAAGTGCTACACGTAGCATGCTGTGTTGAAAATAAATGTACATATTTTTCTACGTTTGCACCCCTTTTCCTTTCTTTATCTCATTTTTCCAACATGCACATAATAAATACAGCCTGTCCTACAGATGCAGTTACACTAAAGTGCAAAGTTTTACTCCCCAGCACTAAGAATCCAGCATTGGGTACTGGTTGGGCTGTGGCAGAACTTCAACAAGGATGCAGACCCCACATTTAGGTAGGGCTTAATCTGCCTGTATGGCCTTGTAACATTATGTGTATTTGCTTTGTTCTGCTTATGTTTCTCATCTGCCTGGGTTCTCCCATGCCAATTTACCCTCGTAGAACTGATTTTAATACAATTACCATGAGGAACCATGAAAATTCAGAACAAGTCTTTCTATGTAGGTCCACCTTTACAGACATTTTGCACTTTTTAAATCTCTGACATATCTATCATCATTAGAGACAGAGTCATGTCACCAACTTCAGTCTCAATTTCAAATTCTTAGTTTTTTGGGTGACTGCCAACTACAGCTTCAACAGCTACTGATCTGAGGGAATCCTGTGCTGACTGTGAAATCTCAGATATGATCCCAGTTTAGATTATAATACAGTTTAATAATTCTGATCCTGATGATATCCCAGTATGCACCCCATAGCATGGCTGCCTGTTAGTTAAGGCATACTGAAAATACAACAATCCACCCTTGAAGCAGACTGTCAAGTTTACAAGCAGCCAGCAGAGATCAAGGATTATTAACAACATCGGCTCTCAGAACTGAGGTTTTTTTAAGCAGTGTCTGTTTTGTTATCTATATCATCCATGACCTGTGTTTTATTCTCAAGGATAGCAACAGCTACACCACCTTGAGCAAACCAACTCCTTAGGAGACCAGAGAAGTGAATCACTGGGAGAGAGCTCACAATAGAAAGCAGCCTGAGTGTCTCAGCAGTGAAAATACCTATTCATGACTGGAGACAAAACTTGAAAGCCAAGGAACAAAACAGTATTAAAAGCTGAGCTTATCAATATACTCAATTTCCCATGTTTATTTATAACTGAAAATATTATTTATATCTCTACAGGATTAAAAATCCTCTCTCTTTGTGCACAACAATGTTCTTTGTTTTAGCTCCAGTTATGGGTGGACAGCACTTCTCAAAACCAAACCTCAGCAGAACAATACCCAACACGGAGGGACCTGGAGTCCACAATTAATGTAACGAGAGCAGGCTGACCAGCAAACCACAACTGAAGTCAGAGGCAGGAAGGTAACTGCATGCCAATACAACTGTATGAACCACAGGACAACAGAGATTCAACAGGAGCTTTCATGAGCAGGGTCTTATCTTGAAGGCTCAGCTGGAGTAAATCAAGAATGGTGTTAACTAACACATAGCTCTTTGCACAAGCTAATTCTCAAACTTGTCTCCATCCTTATCCTCCATTGCAGGAATTCAGTCTGAAGGTAAGAGAGCCAGGACTTGCTCTGCCAAATCACATCCAAGTGGAATATACAAAGGAAAAAAATCAGTCAGGAAAGAAACACATTGGGGCATAAGAATCTAAGAATAGACTCAGCAATGGGAGTGGACTTTTTAAGTTAAAAGCAGGGGGTAGTGCTCCGAGGAGCAGCTTTCCCTTCTGCAGAAAGCCACTCTTCCTCAGCCTCTCTCACTGTATGTATTCAGTTAGAAGACTCTCTCCTTCATCCCCGTGGTTGTGTCCCAGGCATTGTGAAATATTAGTGCTGTCAACATTTGCAGCTGTAGGAAGTCAGATATAAGCCCTTGTGGCACAATATGCTGCTGGCAATGGAGTCTGGTAGACCTATCACCAGCTAGGGCATTCAGCACATACACAAAAAAAAACCCCAGTTAAATAAACCACAGACTTGGTGATCAACAAAAGACCTGCCTGCTCATTCCGCCTGGAAAGGAAATTCCCTCCTTTTGAGCTGGCTGTGAAAGTGCCACTCTTCCCTGAAAAACACCTGATGTAACATGACATCCTCCACCCAAACCAACAAAGCTCCTCAGCAAAAGTTTCAGCTCTGGGAGTTGAGGTAGATGACTGAATCCACACTAGCTCCCCTGCAAAAGAGAAAAGGATTTTTAGGGGCACTTATCACTCAGCACCTCTGAGGACAAGCAATATGACAGATGTAAGGGCAAACTGCAGCTCAAAATTATCCCTCTGGGTACTGACTTCCTGCTCTGGACACCCTCTATTCATGGAAGGAGTCACCCTACCTTGCATGGCTGCCTGCTCTGTATTCCTCCCCATTTCAGGGCCAGTAGGACCTTCATTCTGAAGTTTGCAAATTGAACAAACAAAATGTTTTTCATTGCGAGGCCACATTCAGTCCTTGGTGTATGTTTGTAATGATATAGCCAAAACTATCCAGGGAGGAGCTCAATGACATGTTTTCACATGGGGGAGAAAGAACATTACTTATCTTTTCAGGCCTTTATATTGCTCCTGATAAAATCAGTAGGAAATTTGTCTTTGGTTTCAAAGAGAGCAGAAAGCTGCACTATAAATTTAAAATTGAGTTTTCAAGGTGTTGAGTTTTTTTAACTCCTGCCTTTTTCAATAAACTTGCAAAATGGGACAAGCTTTGCCATCAATTAAAAACAAAACAAAACAAAAAAAAAAAAAAAAAAAAAAAAAAAAAAAAAAAAAAAAAAAAACAAAACAAAAAAAACAACCACGAAACTCATTACTCCTACTCCTTAGCAGCCATTGTACATCACAGAAACATTGTTTCTCAAAGGGCATCCCCCTTCCAATGAAGAACTGCAATGCTTTCTAGTAAAATGTCTAAATCTAACTCCCCATTACTTCAAGTTCCCCACCCCATGGCCAGCCTGACAGCCTTGGAGCCTGAGGAAGGAGGAATGAAATGAGTATACATTAATGTTATACACTTTCCACAGTTCTTGTTCTGGTGTGACCAGATTTATGTATGGAGCAGTTTGAATGTAATTCATCATGATTATACACAGCATTGACTTCAACATTTCTGCAGGTAGCACTGTCTCCAAACTCTCTTAGCCATGGCTGTATAAAGGAACTGAGAAGTGGTGACATAATGTTCATTTGTTTTGGTGGCAAGACTCAATTAAAACAACATAACAGAGTCTAAGAAAATACTAATCTGTGAAAAAATGTGTAAGTGAGTTAAGTACAACTTTCAAATATTCCCTTGTTCATGACAAGCTGTGTGGGCTGACAGCTTGTCCCAAGGGAGTGAGAGGTCTTAGAAAAAGCCCTGCTACAAAAGGACTGGCTGTTAAGGCAAATCCCCACCAGTCAGAGTCCTGAGGAGGGCGAAGTCCAGCTATTGATGCCCAAACAGAGAAGACATTGTGAAGAAAATATGGGGGATGAGAATGGCAGTGGAGGAAACAAAATAGGGACTGCCTCGCACACAGGGGAACAACAAACCTGTGAAAATAAGGAAGTGCTTTTTCACTAGACAGATTTTTAAGGAAGAAGGACATATTCCGTGACTTTCAAAATGCTACCTGAGCTATTAGTGATCTCCAGTGCTTTAGGCATGGGGGGAGACAAGAAGGCAGGGTATTAAATGTAAAATGGAAATACAAGGAGGGTTCTTTTCAAGAATCAATTCAATTGCTGCTATCTTCAGAGGGGACAAAAAAAAAATAATAAGGTGACCTCAAGTACTGCTGACTTCCCATTTTCACGCCAAGTTCTGCAACAGCCAGTATTGTTCCCAGAGCACCAGGGTCCTCAGGCCTTGTCACCAGACCTCTCATTTCTCAGGGAAGTGCAGTTCAACAACACCATGTTCTACAGCCCTTTTTTTCCCCCCCACACAATCTATAGGCATTAATGTAAAGAAAACTGTTAGAAATAATCATTTTAGACAGCCTCAGTCAGGGGTAGGTGAGAAAGAGGAAGAAGAGCCATGTAAGGAAATTTGAGTCTCTGAAGCTGAGAGTAACTTCACAGGACTAGGATTGTTGAAGGGAAGCAAAACTCTCTTGTTGGTTTACACTGTCCAGAGCCATAAAGGGATTATAATTGAAAACAATAATAATAATAATTTACAGTTAGAGAGTGCTTTTAATCAAAGAATTTATAGGAGATTTTACATATTTGCATTTCTCATATGTCACTACACCTGTCTTTGTAGTTACTCCTGTAGCTGTTTCACGGCACATTGTACAGAAGTCCTGAAAGCCAAAATGCTATGCCCCAGGACCACAAAATCCCTCCTCCCAAGTCTCAGGTATCACCAATATCCTAAGATATATATATTAGATATATAGATATTGATATAAATATACAGGCAATGCTGGTAAGTGATATGACTATAATGACTAAAGAGAACATTGACTAAAAATTCAACACTAAAAAAAAGACACATTTCCTTATTAAGTACTCTAATGTGTCTCTAGGTCTCTTGTTCAGCTCCCAAGTTCTAATACTTGAGCAGTGAGAGAACAAATTACAAGAGGCCTGCAGATGAAAAAATATGTCCTATCTGTGAGGTTGGATTTACTTCCCCAAAACTTTACTTCCCGAGAACTTTCTCACATGAACTAAATCCACTAAGGGAGAGGAATCTATTTGCAACATCCATTCTTCACAGTGAGTTGCCTAACATGAAGGTTGTTCCCACAAAGTAAGCAGAGTATTCAGCTGTGGAAGCATAATTAAAAGATATTTGTGCAGTTCTTGGAGTTCTCAAAGAGAAGATGTGGCCAACAAGACCCAGGACAGCCCATTAGCAGCCTGGTTTTCTCATGACATGAAATTTCTTGCATACCCCATGGCAGTTTCCACTAAGAGCAGTATTGCATTTGTTTAAATTTGCATTAAGAACAGAAATACTTTGTTTCTTAGAAGGCAAAATCCTCCCAGCAACTACTTTACTAGAAGAGTATCTCTGCTTTCATTTTAAAAAATAAAAGGAGCTGTCTCTGGTGTGTGTCAAGAGCTGCAGGGACTACATGGAGCTTGCGACACTCAATCCACCAGAGAGGTCCAAGGCAGCTCCCAGGCTAAGACAATGCCAGCAGGGCACTCACAGGGAGGTGACAACAGAGCAGCCACATGGCCCTGCAATATCTCAGACAGCCCTGCCCAAGCCTCTGGTGGTCTCCAAAGAGTCTGTCAGAAGGAAAGCGGTGCCAACAAGCATTATTCCTTACTTTTACCATATCCTAAAGCTCCTGTCTGGGCTTGGTAATGCTGAAGTTCATCTCTGTGCACAATTAAACAGAATAAAATACCAGGTTTAGCATCAGTAATGGCTAAGACAGCTCACCTCCAAATGTCCCACCAAGCTGCACAGCCCTGAACACGATGACACCCCTCTCACTCACAGAACAGGCTTTTGTCTTGAGATGGGACAAAAGGGATGTACCATGCCTTGTTTTAACATACCCAAAGTTTCTTTTGGAAGGTCATCTCCTGTGTTGGCAATTCTGTGCTCAGGAACTGACAGCAACATAAAACTCACAGTCCAGCTGAAGTGATGGAACAGTGACAATTACAAATTTGCAACACAGTGCTGCTTAGGAGTCACAGCCACAGGCCCAACAGCACTGTGAACCCTAATAAACGTGACAGAACAGATCATTGACTGTAAAACTATGACAGATTATTTCTTGCAGAGACACCATACATTTGTAACAAAAATGGGTGTGTGCTGCTTTTGAACAAATCACATGGAGACAGCAGCATTTGTTTGCAAAGGCCTCACACACCAAACTGACATTATCTCCATAGAGCTACCTTAGCTGACTACACAGCAAGCACATTTGTTGATGCTGATACAAAGGAAACTACAATAACACAGGGAGAATTGTGGAATCTCAGATTATTTCCCCAGCTCCCAGTTACTACTTGATTACTATTTACATCTCAAAATCCCAGAGAAAGAGCTGGGGATTTAAAACAAATTATCAACATTATGGCAACGTTTGTAGAACTTGGATGTAAGTAGAAAAGCGGTCACAGGGAAGACTTTGGAGGAATTATGCAAAACTTGGTCTGTGTGCACTGCTGGAATGCTTAATGCTCCTCCAACAAAGTTCCAGTTTAGTTTTACAAGCATGGTAGCCTTTGCACATTAGCACATGTTATGTGAAACACCACCCCACTTCCCCAAAATAGCAGCTCTAATGAGTTTCATGGTAGCTGTCCCACTGATCAAACATGGGTTTATGAGCAGTACAAGGAGCTGATAGGGTGCCTGAGCCCATGCATCAGCCCAAGTGCAGGCACACTGCAGAATGGCTTCTGCCCACACAGGCACTGTGTGCTGGCTGATGAACAGGGAGACTCAAATACAGTCACACTACAGTTCATTAATAAGTTCAGATGAACTCAAACAACCTTTTGATATTGTTCAACAAAATCTTTCCAAAATGTAGTCTGGATACAGCTTTTTATTGGAAAACAGAAGCTAAGACTCACTGGTACACAGATGACAAAGGTTAAGCCTCTGTCCTTCAGCGGACATAAAAGAGATGGAAGGAAAGAGACAAGAAGAAAGAATACTTTTCATGCTCTCCCTTCTTCCACTAAATGCACACAAGCCCCTCCAGAAGTCAGCAGTAAGCCTGGGCTCCACCTGAGGGCATCAATCTTGACACAAGGACACACATTAGGTTTATATGCAGTACTCAAGTCCTAAATGGGAATATTAATACTTATCTTCTATTCTTTAAGGCTCCTGTAACAGGGCACAGGAGCTGGGCAAAGCAATATAGCTCATCAGGAGATACCAATCATGGGTACAACTGGAACTTTGAGAGCCTAAAGATAAATTTCTCTGGCAAGGTGGATCACACTGCTTCTGTGGAAGCATGAAAAGCAGTCAACATGCTGTAATCCCAGCTCCTAAAATATCAGACACATACTAGTCTTCTACTCAAAACATCACTGGTTTTCCACGTGACAAGAAACACACACATAACCAGAGAGAGAAGTGCAATGACAAAAAAGTCAACTTAGTCCATGACCAGGGTGAAGGCACATGGCCACAGCCTTTAACAGTTATAACTAAGAGAGATCCTGATAATTGTGACTACAGCAGAAATATCCCAAGCACACAGCTGTAAATCCGAGAGCCTTTATACCACAGAGTCCAACATACTGCCACAATAGAAGTAAAGTGTTTTTCACATATGACAATTACACAAGAAGTAGTTCCCCATCGAGATACCCAGGCAGTCTGCAAATCACTCCCTGCCTACATCTGCAGGGTCTTTGAAGCAGCAGATTACTGGCCTTGAGCTAAGTGGATTGATTATACAGCCTAAGTTGGATATGACTGGCAAGGGTTTAAACTGGGCAAACCTACCACAGTAGGACAAAGAATTATTGCCGATAATATTTAGTTTTTAAGCTCTCCCCACCACCCAAAGAAGCTCAGCAAGGTGACCTGCTGTGTCCCCATCAAATTCCCCCTAAAAGTTCTATTTCCCAGGAGGCAGGAACTAGGCCAAGTTACTATAATCATGTCCCAGTTCATAAGATCTTGCCCTCCTTTCTGGGAGCACATTTACCCTGGTATGCATTTGCTCAGCCTCTTGCTATCACACATACAATTAAGTTCAGCTTCTAAAAGTCCTACCTGTAATTGGAGCCAGCTGCAACCTTTCTGACACATACTAATTGCCAGTAATGATTTAAGTGCCGTCAATTCACATGCTGCAATTGTTTTAAATAAAGGAATCTCTCGTACCTTTTCCCTGAGAAAAATCTGTTAATCTTTGCTGCTGACTTATCAAATCCTCCAGTCACCTGTTTGCCATCATTTTCATGAGCTGATAACGTGTTTATTAGAGCCATAATATGCAGGTGGAAGCATAAAGGTCTCATTTGGTGGAGCATGAATTCTGTCTCATACATCTGTATGGAAAAGCTTGGTTTCACCTTCAGCTGTGCTTCAGAAAAGAATAAGCTCCAAAATAGTATCTTTTATTCTTTTCAAATGAAATATTAGTTCTTTTAAGCTAAGTGCATATCTCAAAGTACCATTTGGATGTGCATGACAGGTTGGTTTTTGTTAAGCTCCAGATATCATCACTGCCTATGGTAAATCTATCTAGCCTTAGTTAATTTCCATTTAATTGTATTCTCCTTTTAATTATTTTTCATGTATAAAAGCAAGTTCTGCAAAATAATAAAATGTCATGTGGATTCTATAAGGCTGGTTTAAGAGTGCTTCCCACAAACTATTTTAGTTTCCTGCAGAAGACCTGACCTGAGATATTGCAGAAAATACACTTCTGGCAGAATGAACCCAGTGTATCTTCAGAAGTTTTGCTTTCATTTCCATAGTGTTTGGGGGTTATGATTGGGGTTGGAGATTTTTGGGGGGTTAGATATTTTAGGGGTGGAAGTGTCTGATTCTTTTTTAAGGCATGCTAGGGAAATTACTACAGTCTGTGCAATGGGTTTATCAGTCTACTTTTTCCACCACAGAGTTACTCAGAGTGGACAAGCAGATAGCAAATGGATGTTCTGCTGCAGCTGAGTTCACTGGCCCTTTGTCTGGCTTATGTGTGTTCTACTGAATACACTTAGCTCCTGGGGCAGCATATACTAAAACCCAACTTTAAATGGGGTCAAACCCAGGTATCTGCCATCTCCAGAAAAACATTCATAACCCTTGCCTCATCTGTGAGATTCCACAGGAGAAAAAAAATGTATGGATCAGAATTGAAGTGAGGATGTTCTGACAAATGTTTTTAACTATCTAAAAGAGAAGAAAATAAGTAAGAAAAAAGTATTGATCAGCCACTCAAGGAATCAAGGCAGATTTTTTTCACTTGAAAAAATAAGCCTGAATCAAAAGAGAAAATGTTTAAGGAAGAAAAAAAAAAACACTGTAAACAAGAAGCAAAATTAAAATCTAAATTATGTTTGAGACAAACTTTCCAGGTACAAGAGGAATTTAATCAGGTAGGATTTCTTGAATTAGCTCTTGAAAATATAAAGTAGGGATCTAATTCTAGGACAGTATGTGGTTTACTATAAAACAAATCTAGCATATAATAATTTCCTTCCACAATTCCCATGACTTGTGGCACAGACCCAAATCCTCTTCCATGATTCATGTCCAAACCTCCCAGGAGAGATGTGATGGCCAGATTGTTAGTTTTAGTGTATGAGTAGTTTGGGTGAAATGACAAATGCTAGCACTCAGTCATACTGTGGAGAAGTGATGACCACAGCTATGAGCAAAGGGCAGAGCTCCACTGGCACTTTATTATTACATATGCATAAAAAAGTTGTGTTTTTTTTAAGGTAAATAACATTTTCCTACCTAACTGGCCAGTCCTCAGGGACAATTTGTTAGTCATTCCACAGCATGAGCCAATTCCTCTTTTCCAGAGAGGAGAACAGAATGTCTCAGCAGATCCAGTAGTCTACCGGGGCTGATGTTCCGAGGCGCCTTACAACTCCTAAAATCTGCTTCTATGCCCAGTAATCTCCTGAATCTGCATTTTACACAAACTCTGAGCCAGTGCTGACCATGCCCAGACTAACACCTCCTGGAATAGCCTTCCCTACCGCTGAAAACCTTGCCAGAGTAAATAATGTACCAGTTTGCTGATGCAGCCTATTCCAGAACTCCTCCTAGCTTTAACCTTTCCAAATAGTCCCTAAATGTAAAATACAGTTAATCTATGCCTCTGATTCATCAGATAATTCATTCCAAATTTTATGGTTTTTGTTAATTACTTCCTTTGTCTTCCTGTCTGCAGATTAATCACAGATCAATCCATCAAAACATGCAGAGAAACAAGTCCCAACCTCATGGTCTTTGCTCACAACTCATTGCTCCTGATACAAGACTGATCATTTCTATCACATGTTTTTTTCTCCTTGTCCCTGACTACTTGGTTGAAATTCTTGAATTGAGGAGAATACTGACAAGTATCAAATAATGTATGCACCTCTGACACAGCATTGCAGAAAAATAAAAATGCATTTCTACTAAAATTTGTGAACATTCCAGATTCACAGGTTTTTCTAAAAATACCTCTTAGATATTCCAGTATTAGAAAATGAAAAAGAACTGGAGAATATAAAGAAAAAAAAATGAAGGCAGAAACTAAAAAAACCCTTGCAACCTTTGATTGTAAAAGCTATCACTGGAGCGATCATATTATGCAGTTAGTTCTATATAACCACCTCACCTAAAACTTGTGGCAGTTAGAGATAATTTAACAGAGGAAAGCAGAAAGGCAGAGGTCTGCCTCAAAGGGCCAGCAACATCCTTTTTTTTCTTTCAGAGCAGTTCGTACTTCATGTGTGGTGTTCCACATGCCCATTGGACCATGAGCCCTATGTAGGAGCACTAAGCCAGTTATTCCTGTTTTTGAAGAGGAAGTGAGGGGAGAGACAGGAGGAGGCAAAAATGGTGGTGACTGCTGGAGAAGCAGAATTTGAAGATCAAGATTTCCCAACCGAGATTAGAAGAAAAGATGACTGAAAAATGAACTATGTCTCCTTGGATATTTTCCGACACTTCCCAAAATTTGTCTAAACAGCACTGGCCTTATCAGATAGAGGCACTGAGGGATGGATGTGAGCCAGCTGACAGCCATGTGAGCAAAGGAGGGCAAGGGACAGGCAACATGAAAGCTCAGGCTAAGTCAGAGCAGGGAAAAGCATATGCTGCCATTTCCCAGGCTGCCCCTTAAGCGTGGAGAAAGGAGAGGAATACCACAGAAACAAAGCAGGCCATGCCTGAACCCCTGGGTGATAAACATTTAAGGACTGGGTAGAAAAGAATTGCTTAGAGCCATTACAAACCCAGCAGTGCTGAGTTCAGCCTGGGCCAAGGCACTCCAGCCCAGTTTGCCAAACTTGGAAGTGGCTCCATACAAACCTAAGCAGCCTCTTACCTTCCTATCTGATGGGCTCTTAATGCAGTTCCTCCATCTCCCACGTGTGAACAGTTGTAATGTTATGTTCTTACTTGCTATAGGATACCAGAGCTGTAATAGCAGTGAAAAGGCTGGAAAGCAATCAGGACAAGAACCTAGGATTAAAGAAAAATGTATTGTCATTAATAATAAAAAAAAAAATTAAACAGAGTTGCTAGTTACTGTATTTACCATGTGAACTTCCCTTGAAAACAAACAACCTCTAGTCCCCTGAGGACTTTTCCAGCAGTCACTGAAGATATCTAATGAGGCAATATTTAAGAGACCTAATTATAAGAAAAAATAAACCTTGATAACCATCTCATCCCATGTACAGCTCAAATATGACTCAGAGTTTATTTTAATAATCCTCTCAGGTTAACACAGCACAGTGTCCAAGCTACACTGTAGCAATGCAGCTACTGAGAGATCATGAAGAAGAGCTAGGAAGTCACCCACAACAGGATGCCTGACCAAACAGAGCTGAAAGAGCAGAGATGTGCTATGGAGGGCTGCAAATAGCAGCCTTGAGAAAGCAAGGCTTTGCATTGCAAACTCATATCATCATATCAATTTTGGCCACTTTGCTCTGATCACCTGTGTCAACAAGGCATTTCCTCTGTTCTGTACCTTGAGCCACATTGCTGCACCTGCCCTTGAGGGAGGAGTTATTGGATTAACCCAGCTTCCTCTTATCTGTGTTTACTCACCAAAATTACTCTGCAGAGAAAACTCCCTGAATCGTCCCAGAGCTGCAGTTTCACTCATATGCAAAAACTCAGATGTAGCATTAAACATCCAGAGCTTAAAAAAAAAAAAAAAAAAAAAAAAAAAAAAAAAAAAGTTACCTCATTGTGAGTAACCACCACAAGCCAAGCTGGGTGAAGTCACTGGGGATTTTTCTTTCCAGCACGCCCACACCGCTGGGACTCTTTCAGAGGGACAGACACCTGCAGTGCTGCTGGGCAAAGGCAAACCTTTTTTCCCCATTTTCCCTGAACCAGGGGAGAAGAAAGTGGGTAACCACCAGAACAGACAAGGAAACAGGTTCTGACATGTTAATTTTGCTGTTTGTATAGGGCCAATAGGAAAAAGAAAAAAAAAAAAAAAAAAAAAAAGTGGAGTCATAAGGAATTCTGCTTGCTAACACTAGTGCTGGCTTTGCTCCAAACCCATGACCCTTACAACATGTCGCTATAGGATTGCTGGGCAAGCTGCTAGAGTCAGTGAAGCAAGAGAGAGAAATCCCCAGATTTCCTACTGTGTGTAATTCTGCATAGTGTGAGCTAACCATAACCCCCCTGAGATACCACTTGGTTTTAGTCTCAAAAGGGCCCAAAAAAAGATACACACACCAAAAAGAAATAGAACTACACAACATTTATCTTTAAAGCAAGTAAATTCCAATAACCAAAGACAACAGACTTCAGCAAAACTTTGTCATTTAAAGCAGCCTTCCAATCCTGAACCCAATTGCTAAGATGGAGCGAGACACAGCTCCTAATGAGTCTTCCCACTGAACAATCGGCTTCTTCAAGGTGTGCAGTGATTTCAACTGAAGGATAAACAGGAAACTGTTAATGACAACCTTAAAAGGTTAGATAAGGAAACAGGTTCCAAAGTACCTTATATTTATCTACTTGGCTTTCACCTGCAGATACTTGTCGCCACTTACTGCCTCCTCTGCAGGCCAATAATGACCCACCATACTGCTTACAGAAGACTTCACAGTAAGTCATTTGTATGAAAGAACTGTAAACTCATATCTACTTGGGGAAAATTGAAAATATTCTTCTTAAAGTCAAAGAAAACTACTTTCAAAGTCAAAGAGGCTACTTCTCTCACCTGTAAATGGTAATTTGTGTCTACTGAGATCATTCCATAATAACAAAAGCCTGTACTTAGTCAAAACCAGTGACTCGCATCTTAAATCCAGGAACCCCAAAGCTACTCCTTCAGCACATCTGCTGAACTTTTAACATACTGTTTTCTAAGGAACTGCATTTTTTTCACAGCATCATGAAGTTCAGGAAGCTCTCCTCACAACATCAGGGCCAATTCAAAATTAAATGAAGACAAAATGTGCCAGTGTAACTGATGCATGTTAAAGTTGGATCTTGCAGCTTTCTAATCCTTTGTTCTGCAGACAGACAAGCAAATCCTGATCAAAACCAGCCTATAGCCACAACTATGCCAAACTGCAGTTTCAAAGAAATATGCCACCATTTTGCATGAGTGAGAAGGAGAGAAGGGGGTATCGGCACACTGGAATATTTTCTTAGCCTATCTTTCTATGTACTTATAGCAGTGCTTCTGAAGTCCCCTTCTTCTGTCAAGTGGAAAATTTCTGAGATTCCAGAGGCCCACATGTGACTTGGCTAGAAAAATGCAAGGCCCAACCTTTTAGCACACAGGCCACCCACATGAACAGATCACTCACAGGACCTGGGATAAGAAGTCTGAACTCTCAAATAAATCAAGAGTTTGACCTTGGGTGGGTTCAGCAGAGCTTAGAATCAAATCTAGGGAGTCAAACACACATGAGTACTGTGGCCCTTTGCTGCTACAGCTTCCTGATAGGAGAAGACAATGATCAATGTTGAAGAATAACTCAGTTAACAGGAATGTGGAGTGCTGACAGAGGTGTATTGGAATACTAGACATTTTAAGTTGTAGGGGAGAAGAGATGGGAAAACACAACTTCTCGCCAGAGGAACGAAAATTAGGACAGAAATTAAAAAGAGTAATTGACAAATAGCATTCTCAAATATACCCTGCTAAGCTGAAAGGACCTCCATACATAGAATGTATCTAAGGTGTTGTGATGACTAGGTACCACATTATCTTCTGGTCATTTGTGAGTTTACATAGCTGCAAGATAATAATTTTCCCCAATAAAATCATTCAGCAAGCAGGTTTCTAGTGATTCACTCGACTTCTAAAATAAACACTATGACAGCTGATTATAAGCACTTACCCGTGCTGTAACTGCTGTCATGTTCAGATACACAGGAGTATAACACTACCTTCAATAACAACACCAGAAAAATGACATTCATTTTCTAAGTCAAGCAAGGTCTTACTTTCAGCTTGAGGGCATTCAGCTGTCTGCCTGTAATATGGGAACTTTTCAATGTCATCTCCAGGCAAGCCCAATGTTCAGGAAAAGTTCTACAAATCAAAGCACAGACCATATGATTTTGATGACAACCCGCTCACCCAAAGAGAAAAGTGCAGGATGCATGCAGTCCCTTGCCTCTCCCCAGTCAAACCAATACCTTTATTTCCCCCTGCAATGGTTTATATACTGAAAGGAAAAATAACAATAGCTATTAACCATCTGCTTCTCACCCCATTACAGCTAAAATGTGGTCAACTGAATAATTTACTTCTTTTTGCTCTGCCTGGGAGATAAGACTGGTGGGAAGGAAAATTATACTCCCAGCTCCTAGCACAGGAACAAATAGGGAACCTTCAGCAAATGAGAGAGAGTTGAGAGAGAGAAAAGGAGGCCCTTATTTTCTGGTAGAGAAGGAAGTGGGGATACAGAAGCTAAGCACAGAAGGCAAACTGCAAACAGCAGGAATGTTTGAAGAAGCAGTAGATGGGAGAGGAGCCTGGAGACACCCCCCAGGTGAAAAACATGGTGCAGGGAGGTCTCAGTGCCATATTCAGGGCTGCAGAGTACACACCACAGGGCTGCAGAAAATAACCAGATTTTCAATATTATTACAGTTTTCTGTAGTAATAGTATAGAGGGTCCCCCTGACAGTCTGGGAAGTTTTTTATGAGACAGATTTGGTGAAGTGAGGTGAAATAAACTCAAGAGAGATGCTGGAATTCCTCTGAGTCATGAGGAGCACCGGAGAGGCAAAAAGAGATGGGGTAGGCAAAGGTGCAAGCTTTGTCACACCTGGGGACAGCCAAGGAGCACGGTGTTGGTTTGCACGTACACTGAGGGCTGGTGCCTGCTGATAAAGAGGCAGCATTTTTACCTCAGGGTAGCCAACATGCACGTTGAGGTAAAATAACAGTGACAATGAGGCAGTACAAGTTTTACCATGAGGTGACTTGCCAAGATGAGTATTGTACCCTGCCTGGGGTTGACCTGAGGGAGTTTACCTCATGGCAAAACTAATGTGTGTTGCCTTCCCTGAGATTTCTTATTCAGACAGTTGACATGTACCTTTGTTACCCTGAGGAAAAAACACTCAGGTTTTTCTGACAGTGAAAATATGATGATTCACATCTTGGTGCCCTGTTCAAGAAACTGAAACCACTTTGCATTTGCTCTGGGTGTCATTAGTAATTTTTCTTCACTTACTTTCACTTAAAAGCATATCATTTGACCAACACACAGATGCATATGCTCAGCAGACAGGCTTGTTCAGATTTTGCAAAGAATTTTTTCATATGCTGCAGACGTAATTTACTTTTCATTTCTGCACAAGGCCATGTTTCACCATGTAATTTTCTTGCAAACAGTTAAGAGGAAAGTAACACAACACAAATTAAATTTTTAACCAAAATCACTCTGGAGGAATAACCTATCTTCCTATTTTAATTAAAATAAACCTTATTGTTCAGCATTTAAAAAAGGAATTAAAAGTCAACACGCAGGTGAAAACGCTTTCATGCATATATAACTCATTATTCTGCTCATATGCCAGTATCACAACACACCAAATAAATACATATTAAACTTTCCACAAGCATTAATTGTTGAGAAGAAAGCTAAATTCTTGCATGACTATTATTAAAACATTATCAGAAGCTTCCACACTAAACTCACAGGGGATCAGTTTCATATCCCTTGCATCCCTCAACACATACGCTGGGCAATAACTGTAAGCAATTTAGGGTAAGGATGGCCCTTCTTTGTTTAGGAAATGGTCAGTACCATATATAATTTCACTCCTACTTCACTGTAAACAATAATCAGTGACAATTAATAGCAGTCTTAATGGTTTATAAATCCTTTATAATGGATTTTAGAGAGAGGCCTTTTAATTAAAGTAATCTTGGCCTCTCTATAGAAATATAGTATAGGAATTGGACTGTTTTCAATGTGCTTCTTTCAATCAGGTGAGATAGAACAGGTTGCTCAAGTTTTCTCTGACCCTCTTCCACACTCTCCAGCCCCAGTAAAATGACTTTTCCCCCTCCATGGTACCATGATCAGCCAGCAGATGGACACAACTGGTGGATGCTCTCCCATTACAAAACTCTAAAAGGCCGTGCATCTGCACACAGCAGTCAGAAACACGTGGTGTGCCTGCATTAAGCATTTTGTACTCAGTGGTAGATAAGCTCTCAGCTGCTGCCCCTGGCATTTCCCACCAGGATAAAAGAACACATCTGCAGGCACATCCTGGCCAAGATCTGATGTCTCACACCTGCCCTGCACCACCATTTCGGGTGCCTCTGCCCTTTGCATGATCACATCAGGACTTCAACAATGTGGGAGACCTGTGCAGCTACATCAGTCTCCAGGAAGCTGGGTCAAATATCAGGCAGGAGTTAAGCAGGCACACATGAATATCTAGCTTTGGGCTTAGATACTCGTCTCAACCCTCTCAAAAGACTAAAGCTTCCCAGGCTCCCAGCTACACTAACACTGAATATCTGTGTAGAAATAGTTTTGTAGTCACAACAACTGCAGTGATAACAAGCACACAAGCATAAAAAACACCTTCTTATCCATGTCCCAGAGCACTTCAAAGGTCAGAAGTGTTTTTCCACCTGATTAATTTGTTTTCACTATAGGACAAATTTATGGATTACATAGTTGCTCTGAGTTGGAATATGCAAAGACAGTATTAGCAACCAATGTATTATATGATTGAGTTTCTTCTATTTCAGAGGTTTGGGACATGCTTCCAACCTTTATTGTACTGATAGAAAGGTTAAAACATTAGTATCCTAGTGAAAGCAAAGATCCTCATTGCCATTACCTTCATTCAGGAGCTAGGAAAATGTCAAATATTACAAGAATCAAAGTGCAAATCACAAGGAAAAACAATCATCAATCCAAAGGAAGACCAAATCTGCCATGCCACATCAGGCCAACTACTCATGTCCAGCATCCCACTCCTAGCAGAAGCATTTAATCACTGCCTCAGATTTTGAGAAAGACAATAACCCCATAATGCACCTGACCAATTACAAAATGCTGTATATGGATAAGGGAAAATCCTTCCTGATCCCTACAGAGACTAGCCAATGTGCTCAAATATGAGATTTAATTAAGCCTGTATTATTACTTCAAATGTTACAACCGTCCATAATGTTTCCTAGGCCCTTTTCAATCCAGCATGGCATTCACATTTACAGCCTCCTGTGGCTCAGAAGTCCACCAGCCCAACCTCATGCTGTGAGGTACCTTCTGTGGATGAATAAAATTTACTGGTCCTTTTGCCTCATTTTCTTAACAAAACACCATGCCAAGCAGAAATCTATAGCTTTTTTGATTATGTTGCCCAGCTCAGGCAGACACCTCCAAGTCCACATGGATGTTGGCTGGGTGATGGAGTAAAGAGGTTGAGAAAAGGAAAGAAAATAATTTAAAAGGTACATCAGGACTAGCAGCACAATGCCTTCTCAAGCTTGCCTAGATGCCCTGAGTTTGCCTGCACGTGCAAAATTAGAATTTATATCTGCAATGGTGCAATTATTAATAAAAAAACATTATTGCTACTTCAGCCTCCCTTCTAGAACATCCTCTGCTTTCTGCCTCTACAATCCCACAAAAATTTACTTTTAACATGTTGAAAGTAGCAGATAAGAGAGAAACAAAACCTCAGGTCCAACTATAAAGAGAAAAGGAAGGAAGGAAGAGGGAAGGCAACAAGTTAATAATTGTTCAGAATCTGAAGTCTACAGTAAAGAGGGAAATAGTTTTGTTCTGTTAAACAAACACCTTACTAATGACAGGGTCTCCTGCCCATTTCCCACAATCCTCTGGATAATTTAAAAAAAATAAAAAGGATCTGTAGGTTCAGCCTGTGCCTTACATTAAGTAGATTCTGAAGAAAATTACTTAGAGGGGGAAGGAAAAAGGGGAACTGACAGGGAATCCAATTCAGAGAAGAAAATGTGTTTTTGGAAATTCTCCTCCCTTAAATTACACAGTAGCTCATTTTGGAAACTCCAGAGTAATACTCCAGCAGTCCTGGAGCAGAGTGGGACCCCTGGCAGTGCCAGCTGACAATCTGCCCCAGCTGTGGCTGCAGAGCCAGCGAGGCCAGGAGCCCAGCAGGGCTGGGGCTGCAGCCACATCTGAGCTGGAAACAGCTTTCTACAGGGAAACAGAAATCTCCAATGGAAGTTTTTGCTTTTTGAAGGAATTAGATGTCTGTAAATCTGTATGACTGCAAAGCAGCTTATCAATGAACCAGAGTGAGTTCAGCAGAAGTCCCCAGGTAGCAGAGCACTTGTTCAATGTGCAGGAGCTGAGGGAGGTGGGCTTGTCCAGCTTGAAGAGATGGCTTTGGAAAAACAGCAGTTCCCAGTGCTTGTGAGGATAATCAGCAAGGAGACAGAGGCACATTCTTCACAGTGGTACATAGTGAGAGGGCAAGAAGTGTAAGTTGCAAGCAGGGTTCAGACTGAATTTGAGGAAAATATTTTTTCACAATAAAAGCCTTTGAAATCAAGCAGGGGAACAGGGTGTCCAAAGAGGTTATGCAATCTTCATTCCTGGGGGTTTTCAATACCTGTCTGGACAAAGCCCTGAGCAACCTGGTCTGATCTTTTAGCTGACCTGATTTTTAGTAAAAGGTTTCACATCAGGCTTTCTAAGGTCCCTTCTACCCTGAATGATCTTATGATCGTAAAACTCTCTGCCTGCTCCACCATACACAGATTTAAGAACTGACCCATTTGGAGCAGATGAACTCATTCAGATACAAACCACACCATCCCCTTGCATCTCCTTTAAATTGTGTTAGAAATCATTCAGCTTATCATCATCATCAGTGCCCATCTATTTGCAGTTTGTGTGACTGAAGAGCTCATCAAGTAATTCTGTTATCTGACACTTGTTTATAAACCTTTCTACAGCATTTACAAATGCTGTGCAAACAGTGCACTAACGATAATGAATCAAGGCTCCTGCAACATCCAGACCACACCCTGCAGCCACCCATTCCCTGCAAGGTTTGGAGAGGCTCTATCCCATCCCTTCATCTGTTTTAGTTCTGTGTCTTTATGAATTGTGTAACTGTGATATTGAGGGACCTGTTTGCTCTCCAGCACGGTATTATTAAGCTTTATTATCATTACCTATCTAAAAGTTTTGACAAGTTAGCAGAGCAAATGCAGCAACCCCTTTTAGGTACTAATGCTTTTCTTCATGTTAATGTCACACTTGTGAAATCTGTCAATATCAAACAAGCATATAGTATCTAATGAAAGACTTTGACAAGCTCTCAGTAGTCTTGAGATCAGCCTCTGAAATGTGAGAACGTTCAGCACACAACAATAAATGTACTGGTCCTTATGGGTCCTGAGGTCATTAAAGTCCAACACAAAGTATATGAAGTCACTGCAAAGATTCTAATAAAACTTCACAGGCTTTGGCACAAGCAAACAGAGCAGATATAGCAGATTGCTATGATTTTTGAGAGCTCTGTGATTTTCCCCTGTTTGGCAAAGGAAAATGTTAAGATTAGGAATCCAGGAAACAGCGAAAGTATAGGCTTCAAACTTTTCACTGTCCTATAACACAGTAACATCACACTCTTCACAGTGCTCATCTCTGCAACACCTCTGCAAGGTAAATACAGCAGCCCTGTTTTACAGATTTGGAAGTGAGGCACTGGAATACTAAGTGGTATGTTGAAAACCCTACAATGAACAGAGAACTGAATCCAGGTCCCCCAAATCCCAGGCCATTATCTAGACCTGGTAGACACAGCTAATATATTTTTTTACAAAAATTAAGGTGCTTTCAATCCTCAGAACAGATCTGCCAAGATTTTCTGAAATACTTAATCTTCTCTCAATTTACCAAGATTTCAATTTTTCAAAATTTTGACAAACATTTGACTGACATGTAACACAATAAGTGTTCAAAGTAGATCAGTTTTCAACACTGGGAAGTGGGATTACCTTGGAAGTTTTTAATTGCATGTGCTTTCCCTAACTTTTTATTTCTATTTTTGTACAAGAATAAACCTTTGGTGGTTGAAAAGATGCAAAGACTGGGGTCGTGGTGTCTAGAAACTACAAGATTAGACAAGTAAAATCTACCACAACACCTGCTGCTCTTCTAGATGCCCCACACACAGCACTTTTAACAAGAATTACTGAGTCAAGAGATACCTAATTAGCACTTAGTCTGCATCTGACCTTCTGCATCTGACCCAGGTGCAGAAATGAATATCATAGCTGAAGTTTCAGTTTTCTAGCTTTCTGTTTTTGATGAAAAAACTGTTCTGTCAAGCAAGAGTTTAGTGGAAGTTGTGTTTTTTTGGTTTTTTTTAGCAGTCCCATTGGCAAGTACTCTCAAGGCCCATTAATTCACCCAGTAAGGGCATTTAGTGTCTCTAAGTGCTCAATACTTTTGTACTTGACCCTCTGGGATCAACATAACTTGATACTCAGAGGCAGAAAAGTAGTTCCAAGTAGCACAGAAAGTAAAAGTGTTGGTGCACATTCACTGGCAGATTTAACTGGGATGGATGAAGCATTCACCATTGCCAGCTGCTGCCCCATCCCTCTTTTGGAAGCTGCCATGGCAGGGAGGCTCTAGCAGAGCCACTATCCCCCCTTGAGTCAGCAGGGTTCACAGCCTGAGGGAGCCCACAGGAGGACAGCAGGCTCTCAGCTCCCTGGCCAGGGTGCAGGCACTCATCACATCCCACTGGCCCATGGCAAGGCACAGGGTGGGGAGGGAAGGGAGCTTGGGAGCCGTTTCTGCCTCAGCTGCCTCTGACTGAACTCTCACCAAGCATGAGTCAACACCCCAAGCCGGTTAGCGGGCTGCAGCAGGCAGCTCTGCTGGTTTATAAAAAGGAATGGCCCTATAAAAATAGTTAGGGCTCAAACCTTCAGCATGCACATCTGCTCTTTGAGACAGACTCTAAGGTCACTTCGAATCACAAAATGAAATACATGGCTAATGAAATCCAAGAAAAATGACTGCCTTTCCCCTTGAGTCTGAAGTTTTATCTGCTCATCTGAACATTTTGCAAAAAACAACAGAAAACCTATTACAAAGATTGCTGGTGCATGAAATGATTGAGAAATATTTGCAGTTTGAAAGCAGTTTCACTTCCTGCCTGATACCACAATGAAGCTTTTTAATAAAGTTAACATTGCTGTTATTTGTTTTACATCTATGTCCTTACTTTGTCTGTTTTATATTTCTTGAATATTTAAGTTAAAAGAAAAAAACCCCACATCTCCTAAAGCCAGAAGTTCCTGCGTTTTCATTGTTAGTCACATTGCTGATAATGCAATAATGTTTCTAATAATCATACTTTATGCTTATACTGTAGAGCAGCTTTCATCCAAATACTTCAATGCATCCTACCAATTTTAGCTAAGCTACCAAAATATAAGCATACCATTTAACAGCTGGGCAGCTTGAGAGATTTTGTGACCCTCTTTCCACAAGCATAGAGGCTGAAGAAGTGTATTATGGAGTCCTAAATTAAAATACTCCAGGAACCATTAAACTATACTGCCTGTGCAACACCTATTCAGAGTAGTTAAGCTCCAGAGCTGATAGAATACTAATTAAATTAATTTTACAAATGTTTGTGTGCTGCTATTTGTAAGGCTGTGTTCCAATATGCAGACAAGCTGTTAAATAGTCATAAAATGTATTTGTGAGTCGTGAAAGTAATGAATTTCAGCATGAATAACTATCTAAAGACTGTCCTACGGAATAGAAAACATAACAAAATGCTATCATATGTCCCCTACTATTATTATTGGTTACTTAAAATGTTTCAGCTGCCCACTCAAAATGTGAGCACTATCGTAATCTTGCAGGCTGTCTCTTTCTAGAAACTACTTGCACAATGTCCAGAATAAAAAAGCTAAATTTGTTCATCACATTTTTAACCAATACAGTTAAATACAAACCCAAGTACCATTCTGACCCACAAAGGAGTTGCTACAGGGATGGCTGGCCAATTGTTGTTGCTTTTAGTTCCAAAGGAGGCTCTCTGGTTTCTTTGACAGCCTCTTCCAAGGTGGTGTAATTGGCAGTGGTAGTGTGGCCATTACCCCATTAAAAATCACACAGTCAAACTTTGATAACAGAGTGATAACCCAGCCTATGCTCTGCACTGTCTTAAAGGTCATGTTTCTTGCATCTTTTTCTGAAGCCATTTGGGGGCACCTGTTGGCTGATGGACTTGCTGACTCTGGGCCAGTTTCGCAGGATGATGGACATCATTATATAACTAAATAATGTGACGTATATGTTAAAAGTCTATTTTTTAAATAATTTTCTTCCTATATGGTGAGTTAAACATGCATATTTAAACTAAAGGCTTTTATTTCTCTAGGGCTAAATGTGGGCAAGACCCACACCAAAATATGACTATGGTTAGTGACAAATGTGGGAAATACGCAGTTAGATAGGGTGTGAAGGGCAGGAAGCAAAGGTGGTATCTTGGTGATTCATGTGTTACTCTGTCTTCCAAATAAAGAATTTATTGCCCAGGGACAATCCCAGAGTGACCTGGTGTGAAATCATCATAATATGTAAATTTCTTCTGCCTAGGTAGACTTGTGTACTTTAGACCCTTCCAGTGCAGCACACTGGAAGGTTTATGCACCAGGACCCGAAACAACTGGAAATAGCAGAAATCCTAGAGAAAAGCTTTTTCTGACGTCAGGAGTTTTCCTTCACCTTCAGGGAGCTGTGGCAGCAGTCTGAGGCTTTCACTGCTCTCTGTCTGAGCTCACACATTGCCCACTGCCCACCACGACACAGGGAAGGGCTGAAGGGCCAGCAGACACACAGGAACTGCAGCACAAGTTTCCAGGTGGGCACCGACAACCTCCAGTGCTTTGCAATTCTGCTTTTATCCTTCCTTCTTTCTTTAAGCACACTATTTTTTTTTGTTTGTTTGTTTGGTTTTTTGTTTTTTTTTTTTTTTTTTTATCCTGACTGTGCACTCAAACCCCCAGAGATCATCAGGTCACCAGGGCAGGGCTGGGCTGGCAGTCCCTCTGTGCATGCAGACTTGTGCACGCACATGCCTGGCAAGACAACCAAGTTTCAAGCAAGACACCAACACTGGACAACAATTCAAGTGGAATATATTAAGTTTTTATAATGATGGAATTATCACTTTATACTTTTTTTCTGGTAATTCCCAGAATTTCTACTGTCTGTATGAGGATATCTTCTATACCACCCATCCTTGCATAGCAACCCACTAACCTTACTCTTTCCCAATACCTTCATATCCACCACAGCTTCTTAAGGCTGTAAAAACTCCATACAGACCTACATACCTGGAACATACAGAACATATAAATCTATATTAATTTTCAGGCATATAAAGGCAACACTCTATTTTCCTGAACCTCCTGTGTTCTTCAAATCCTCTTCTCTACATTGCCCAAGATTTAGGGCAAACCCTTTTGTCTCCTTTTAAAAACAGATAAAGGCACAAACTGCAGTGTGAAGAGTTATGGGAATTGCATCTCTCCATGCCTATTTTCCACTACACCTGAACACTTGTCAGTCAGGGTACTAGCTTGGCTTCTCTTTGCTCCAGAGAGGTCAGGCTGTATTTTTTCATCCTGTTTGGCTAACATATAAAATATATATGCATCTATCATATGAAGAATGATGGGCACTGTAATAAATTACAGGTTACACAATAAAAACAATGACACATATCATAGGAATAACAATTGGTAAACATGCTGTCTCCCTTTGTATGGAGCATTTCAGATTTTGTCTGGGTTTTACTGCACTGCTAGCAACATTTGCTTTGTGTTAGGTTACTCTTCTCTTTTACTCTCCTTTAAAAATCAACGGAGATTTGTTCTACAGTCACTGATTTTTTTTGTTCTTATCTTATATACTGCTCAACTATCCACACAAATGCAGCAAGATTAACCAGCCAAGTGCAACTAAAGCAATCTTGGAAATAACAGGAATAAAGTGATATAATCCCCAACTCTTCCTTCAGTACACAAACAAAAAGTTGGTTTGTTGCAGTACAAACCAGCCAACAGGCATTGTTCTCTTCTTGATCCTGATTTAAAAAGGCAAAAAAACTGGATAATATGGGAGAGGGAAAAAAAAAGGCATAGACAAGTATGGTTACAAGGATGAAAAGAAATTTTCATGTAGGCCATTATATAAAATTTCCAAAGCTTTTTCTGGTGTATACCAAATACCTCCTCATTGATTCAACTAACAGAGGATATAGCAGTCTATTGATCCAGCTAGCATAGCTGCAAGTTGTATGTAAGTACAAGGACACATATTAAATACATTTGTGGAAAAAAAAGAGTTGGTTTTAGTATATCACCTCCCTCAACACGGCTATAGCAATGCTGCCAATTGTGCTGCAGTTTAATATAGATTTCCTATGGAAATTAATTCCACATGCTGAAGGCTTACTGGTTAATGCCAATGAGTCACTCATTTATCCGTTTTGCATTTATTGACTGTCAATGTCACAAAATAACCCCCACCTTCTCTTGTTAGAGACTGTGAATAGTAGCTCCTCATGTTTCCTCTATTCAGTAGTTTCCAATAACTGCCTTATGCTTCTCAAGGAAATTTTACAGTGTACTCTGTCTTTTTATATAGGCCTCCTAACTAGGATCATTACACTCTTACTTAGTCTATTTTGTTTCATATGAAGTTACTGAGGCAATCAAAGATTTACAGTATAATTAGTAAGCTCCTAAATTGTAGAGTACATTGTTAATATTTTCCTTATCAACCTATTTCTTTGCAGATAAAAAACTGTTATTAGGTGAAGACATGTAAACATCATTGCTAAAATGATAGTTGATGTTGTACACTTGCTTTCTCCATGTGATCGCATGTAATTCTGTGGGGCTGACTGGGGCATAAGGTTAAGGTTATAGTTTGGTTTGAGATTGAGTTTTGCAAGGGAAGCATTGTTAACCAATGCTGGATCAGCTTACTCTGGTTTTTATTCTACTTTATTCTACTTCAGCAAGATTTCACCTGTGAGATTTGCAGCTCAGAAACAGCCTGAAGTCATTGTCTCACATTAAGGAAGCATATCTAGGGAGACCAATTTCCCTTCTGTATTATCAATGCTCTTCGTGTAAGTGATAATTATAGGTCAGGGCCTGATTCTCAGCTTACCACAACAATCGTGGAACTATTAATGTCCACTGAATTTATCCCAACACAACAGAGATTTCTAAACCCTGCAATCAATTAAGATAAATATTACAATTTTGTAAATGACCTTCTGAGGATCCTGGTGACCATATGTTTGAATCCTAACATGCATACTGGACATAAACAGCGCATTATTTTCAAACAAATTATGAAATTGTTTTGTTAAAAGCAACATTTGGTAAAAAGTCTTTTAGTGAATGAATTTCTGCACTTAACAGAAAGCAAGAAAACAATTGTTTCCTGTAATTGGACAGTTTGATTAGAGGCAGGTGGTGTAGAGCTGAGAAAACTGGAGCCATGAAGCCAATTTTAACGTCAAGTACACTTCCTTTTCTTTAGGATCCAGAAGCATAACATGCAAATTGCTTCCCAAAAAAAAAAAATAAAAAAAAAAATCAGTTTCTATTTATTATCCCTTCTGGAACTCTATCCATAGTAGAAGTTTTCAGCTTGGAAAGAGTTGCATACTTGATTCTCATCATACACAAAAATACAGGTATAAAAATAACAGAACTTAAGAGAAAAAAAAAAAAAAAGAAAAAGTGTTTAAGATTTCCTTGAAAGGGTAGGCAAGACATGTGGTGTTGTGGCAAGAACCTTTTCTTGTAAACCCCAACTCAAACAACACACCCTCACTAATTATCAACTGTAGCTTTATTACTTTTATTACCAGTACTCTGAAGAGTCCCAGTGAGGTACCACTGTTCGGGGCAGCATATAAAGAAGAAGCACCTTGGACTGCAATAGAATTAAACTTAATTTGGCACTTGCTGAAATTTCAGTGTGTATCAATCTCAATTACCACATAAGTAAATACAATAACCAGGTCTACTCACCCAGCTTCAGCCCACATTAAGCCAGACACCATATCTACTCAAGAAGAAACTTAAGTCCTGACATGGGATGGGAGAGAGGTTGGCCATTTTATATACAGCTGATTTAAAGTACACAGAATACTAACTGAACACTGATCTGAGATAGAATTAGTTTTCTTCTTCGTAGCCCACTTCACACTGATCATTCATGAGAGTATGGTTGATCATAAGGGTATGGTTTAAACAACTGCAGGATAAAAGCCCCAGGGACAAATTTGCTGCTGCTATAGACCAACACTGACCAGTGTTTGGTGTAAGAAATAATTCTGAGCAAAGAGAAGTTCCTCCTCAGAGGATGCCAGCACTAGGAGCTGCCAGTGCCACCAGCCTCTCTGGGAGCTGGCTCCTCGTGTGCTGAGGCACATGAGGAGATGCTCATGGCTCCTGCCATGGTTCTGCCATGGTGCAGAGGCCGTGGCCTCATCCCCCGCGCCCCGAGCGAGAGCTCTGCACATCTCGGCAGCAGTGAGAACAGGAAAAGGCCCCGCGCCGGGCCCGTGCGTGGGAGGAGGAAGCCGCCTTGGTTAGTGTCACCCAGCGCCACTGCGAGCGGCGCACACTCCCACTCCCACCACCTGCATCCTACCGGGGCGCGCCTCTCATCTGGACTGAGAGCTGTGCGAGCACAAATTCACCGCCCGCCAGCGCTGCCGGGAAGGGGGAGGCTGTGCAAATGGTGGCACTAAACCACTAAGCGTGGTGAGCAGCGCGGTGGCAGGAAGGAGCTTCTCAAGTGCAAGGCAGAACTTGCAAGGGCCACTCCCAGGCTTGTGAGCCTTCCCTGCCACGCTGCTCACAGCTGGGCCCACTTCCCCCACCTAGCCATGGCCATGGGATTGGGCAAAGCTGCGTCCAGAAGCACTGTCCAGTGAGGAACCCTAGTGAAATGCACACAGACCAGGTCAGAAGCATCAGCAGCGTGACCACAGGGAGGGCTGACACCTGTGCAGAGTACAGGGGGATGACTTAAAACATGTGACAGGATAGAATAAACCAGCCCAGCTGGTGCTGGAACGAGAGACAACTAACACACATAGACATGTTGGTACTATTACAACAGCAATATTTTCACAAGGAAGATAAGTATTGAACAATATATTTACTGTACCAGGCACAAACTTAGCTTCAATCAAAATCAGCCATGCATGACCTCTTCTCCATCTATTCTTTCCCTCAACAATGTATTTATTGCAGGGAACAGCAGGCATACTTGCAGGGCAAGTGACTTTTTGCATCAGTACTTTACCTTTTAAATGAGGGTAACACACTGTATACTATATCCCAAATATTTACAAGTTAGGTGTAGTAACAACATAAGAGTAAGGGACAACTGAAATTTCAAGTGGTTGCTTAAAGCCAGAAAAAATGCTCTTTCTTATAGAAAATCACTAATTCTAAAACACAGAAGTGAGGCTATATGAAATCTAGGAGTGTCTACATGTCTCTAACACACTTCACTGGTCAGTGCTAGTAACTTGTTAACTCCAGCTCAAAAGATCATCTGTCTTTTTTCTTAGTTCTCCCAAAATTGTCCTTACTTTGCCATTAACTCTTCCAGAGCAGTCCAGCCAGGATCCAGCAAGATGATTATCAAGCCCAGCATTGGTTCAGTAGTGACCAGACAAAAGGATTTGATATAATAGGAGGAGTCATTACCTGCAAGATGGGAGATTAAGCACTTTCTAACTTAACTCCTGGAGCTCATGCCTTCCTTGGCAAGTCTCTAAGACACCCACTAAGATGAAAGGAAATGGAACTGTTCTGAACATAACACTCTGGATGCTGATCTGGAAGAGGCTCCCTAAAACTAGAAACCTGCTCCTCAGCACTAAATAAGCTTGATCATCCTGTGTTACATTTATAATATCCACATATTCCATAGGATTTGTAAATTTAATTTTAATCTCGATATCAATCCACCAAAATTCTTTCCATTTCCTCAGGGAAGTCAAAACAAAACAAATTTTCTTTGGAAGACACAGTATTGCACAGGCAATCATGCTGACTATGGATAATCAAATCACACTATTTAAGCTCTCACTGTGCTCCTCTTCAGGTTTTCCAGTCTCCTCCATCTGGATATTTCCTCTTCTCATACTATAGTATTTATCTAAATGGTGCAAAAGCACAGGGATACACTGGACAAAACTGGAATAAAGTCAACACAGATTTTAAAGATGTTTAGGCATCTAGCTCCCCTGGCATTAGGAACAGGACATCTCACAAAACCTGGTTTTTAGAGTGGGATTGAAACAAAACTGCATTGGTTTGTGCAGCTGGACTCTGATACTCATGTTTGAAAATGTTTTTTATCACTGAAGCAGGGAGAAAGCAGGCACAAATCAGCTGGACATAACATCAACAGCTATGCAAGGGAGGAGGAATTCCTGTCCTTATTTGTTAAATCTCCAGCAATTCCAGTCTAACTAGGCCTAGTCCAGGAGCAACTGCTGCCGAGAAATGCAGCTCCTCCCTAACCTACTGCTTTCCACTTCAGGCACAAGACACCTCTCAGACCATCATGTTGCAACACATATTCTATAATACACATACTCATAACAACAAAAAGATTCTACTAAAACAAGCCCCTCCAAGAAACACTGGCTCTCCTGGGAGGAGAAGCTGAGACAGAAAGAACACTATGACTGTTTTTATGGAAGGTGCTCAGATACTCCAGCAGTGAGAGTGATGCAGAAACACAAATTACATAGAAAACACCCAGTTGACAAGGCTCTGATGTACTTGGATTCTCTCTAGGTCATCACTAACATTGCACACTCTTGCCAGTCCTCCAGCACCTCCCAGTTTTCTCATGTTTTCCCAATTGCCTCAGAATTCAGAGAAACTGGTTACCTAGGCATGGGTTATATCGACCTTGAGAAATTGAGTTTCCAGGCATTCGATTTCATGATCACCTGTGCAGGTCTGATCCTGATCTTCTATAGTAATTCTCTTTTCTCCCTTGGGAAATTTCTGCCATCTGTTCCCTTATTCTTTCCTGAAAATGGAGGCAAAAATATAGCTTTTAGCAACACCCTCAGTAAATGCGCTCACTTTCTCTCACAGGCCATATCATCCCTTCCAGTAGCCTGTTATTCCAAATGCACTGCAAGCAAGTACATTTAATTGTATTTTAAAGTGAGCAAAGGTTTCAATTACCAGTTTCATTCTTGCCCAGTGCATATATTTATTTCAAACACTTATGCATGTTTCCTTTCATTCACCATCTGTCTTATTTTATTTCCATTAATTCTTTCTGTTATGCATTGTCACCTAATGTAGAGCATTATAATGGAAGTCAGGCCTTCTAATTCAACTGCTTATCCCTCAAATTCATGGTGTGACCCTGTGTGTGTCATTAAGCCTTAATAAGCCTCATTTCCTACCTTTAGAAAGGATGTTGTCTGTTTGAACCATTACATTAAAACTGTTTAATTTAATCAGAGTAGCTTTATAGATGTTAGGTACTATTTCCATTTCATGCCAATCATGCCACCCACATTAATAAACTCCTTTGTGCTTACTTCTGTGCTCACACATATGTCAGAATCTACTCTCGGGCTCTGGGTCTGCAATGAACAGGTAAATTTCACTTTGTAGAGGTCTGTCTGGCTCCTGAACAATTTTCCCTTCTTGGCAACTTTCCTCCAAAAATTATTTATCCTTCATGAAAACATGCAGAGAAAACATGTTAAAAAGGAACTGAATTTTTAACCTGAACAACAGATAATGTAAATCATTTAGTGCCCTATTCTGCTGATTGCTCTAATTTTTTAGTAAGAGTATCTGAGTGTACATGTCCACTCAAAGCATTTTCAACAGAATGCAATCAACACTGAAATGAGGAACAAAACCCTAGGAAAGATAATTAGGGATGGACCCCATCTATTTATTTGTTGCTCAGAGAGATGCAGAAAGCCTGCAACACTCAAATAATGGTAATGAATTGAAAATTGACACAATGTGTTTTGCTTCGGTTTGTTTGGGGTTTTGTTCAAGTTTGGTTTTTTAACTCCAGTATGATAAAACTCAAAACAGTTCACAGAGATAGGTTACTCTTGTTTAACTTTTGAAGTGTCTCATTAACATTTAGCTTCCCAAATTCTAGTTTCTTTAGCAAAGCAAAAATAGCTTTCCTACTCAGAGTAACTCAACAAAATCACATTTGGTTACTGCCACTGGAAACTTTGCAGTCACAAACCCAGGTGGCCTTTGTGCCTCAGGCAATAATTTGCTAACACCTTTAACATGTCAAGCCCCAGCTACATTCCTGGCATGCTCTAAACTCCTCTAAACATCATTTGCACATTACAACATTCAAGAAATATAGAATTAGACCCAAGGACAGCAGAGCATGTGTTGTACAATTTACTGGGGTAGAAACATCGCAATCATTTGTCCTTGCTTATAGGAGGTTATATCAGCTCTTCAGGTCTGGTAGCTCTAGCATGGGGAATTGCCTATCAGTTGCTTTCTATTATGTCAGATACTTCTCTGGGCACCTTCAGTAACACACATGGGTAAGAGACAGTTTATAAGTAGAAGAGTGTGGGGATTTTTGTTATTCCTTTGAAGTATGAAGGCTTGATCAATGGCTTGATCCTAGTCATTGAAAGGACTGGAGCAGAGTTGAGTGCCTATTTCATGTCTGATATTCCTCTCCTCTGACCAGATAAAAAGGAATAGGGAAAAAACACAGTCATGACACTTTACCTCAGTAAACCTGTAAGGCAAAGTGACTCACATTTGGGCATTTAATGCTCCAGAGCATGAGCAATCCAGGAAACTTTAAAGCTCTGAAAACTACGATGTTTTCTCTAAGATGTACTTCATCTCTTTTCTTTAGTGATTCCTGACTAGTTGTTACAAAGCTCATAGTTACCATATATACCTCTGCAACAATGCAGCCACCTTTCTGTCCTGGCCCCTTAGATATTTCCCCATAGCCAACATTCATGTGTTTTTTCTAGGATTTTGTTTTCTAAAATTTTCCTTCTTCCTACAACATCAAAGCACTCTATTTTTTAGGTCACCTGGTGTCTCAAGTGCTCACCACTAGTTTCCTCCTGTCTGATTGTCTAACCTCCTGCAGAGATCTCTGCCCACTAACCACGACTAAAGAGCAAGTAGGGACTGCAGAAGATCTGACACCTCAGCAACTATTTTGTTTGTTCTCAAAGACTGACTATCTTTCATTCATCACCCAAAGATAATCATACACATTTACCAACCAGAAGAGTACTGCTACACAAATACAAGTGTTAGCATTACACAGATTGTTACATCTATTCAAGATGGATACCATTTATTTCCCTGTTGTCTTCTGCAAGTCTTTTCTTTGACTCCAGGCTTTAATTTTTCCTTCTTCCCTACAGGAGGATGTTTCCCCCTGTGCTCTGTTTCACAGCAGTACAGCACTTCCCAAGAGGTTATGGATTTATTTGGCAATGTCAAGCTCTTCTATATCTTTCCCACAAGTTCCTTACACCTAGAGCTCAATCATCAGCCTGCTGTGACTTTCACTCCTCTGGCTGCTGCTCCACCTCCAGTCCACTTAGCTGGTTTCTACTTCCCATATGAGAAGTGCTGAGTAGCATAACTTGCTCAAACCTCTCACTTTTGCATTCATGCAGCTTTGGACGCCTTATCCCAAGGCACATCTCCCTGCAGTGAAATACTCACATTTTTAGACTCACATGTGGCAGACTCATTCTCCAGGCAAAAAAAAAAAAAAAAGGGGGGGAAAGGGCTTGTTTCACCTACAGACCTTACAGGCTCAGCGATGCCCTGGTAGAGGAAGACATATAGAATATGCATTGCTGCCATAAATTGTAGGTAGTTAAAAGAAAAAAAACCCTGTGGAGATATCTGAAATCTAATCTCAGACAGGCAGCAATCTAAAATAAACTACAGCTGGTGTTTCAGCTTTGATTCTGCTGCCACCAAAGGCAAATGGCACAATTCCCATTGATTCCAATTAAATCATAGACTAGGTCCTCTTCTTACTCATCTTTCTTTTTTTGATGCCTCTATCTGCTTTTCAGTTGTAAATTTCCCTGGAATACTGCTCTTAGGACCATAAAAAAATCAGAGAAATCCAGACAAGCGCAAATCTTGGTACTATGTTTTTTTAAATAAGAAAATAGGGAAGATTTTTAATTCTCCTAGTTAATGGCATGGAAGAAAAAGCAGCATGGTTTTGTGCTAATGGTTTAGTTGGTTTCAGTTAGGGCTAGAATCTGTCCTAAGAACCAACATACCTTCTGTACATCTCCATACTTCTGAAAAAAAACCACTTCTTATGGCAGTAAATACATACATGCAACTATTAACCATTTTGCAGTGAGATGGGTGTTTAACCCTTTTGCATCTAGCTTGACCTTGATATGCCTTATTTCACAGCAGAACATGCACACACTTCTTTTTGGCTGCACTCACACACGTGTACAGAGGAAGCTGTGGTGCTGTGCAACATCCTTGCATTGGTACTGCAATTCTTGTGGGAGCTGCATTGCCACAAGTTATGCAGCTTTTTGCTTCTCTCACTGTTCTTACAAGGACAGCCAGAGGGTCTCCTGGTTTCCACTTCAATGGTGACACAGGGCATGACACTGATTCTGTGCTGTGGGCAGTTCAGCTGCAGCTGTTTTGAGACACATGGGGGCAGTTTCAGGGTTGTCAGCTCCCACATTCTGCTGGGCCCCTTGTCCTCTTTCCTGGAGTCTGCCCTTGAATCTCTGGCCTTCATGGTTGCAGAGAAAAGCCTCAAAACACAGAGTCTTACAGTATTTTTAAGTGTGACTCATGACTTTTTGCCATGAAGGGCACATACGATTGCCTCCTTTCAACTTCCCTTTGTGTCTTTGCATGCAGCCGCACCTGCAGATGTTCAGGGAGGAGTGCCTGCACTCGTCCACCCTAAAAGCAGCTTCTGGGTATGCAAAAGTCAGCACCCGCTTGCACAGGTGTCACTATTCCCAACGGGCGGCTGCAGAGGTTCTGCTTGATGGGGCTACATGTGTATAAGCAGCTGCCCCTTTGAGCAAACTAGTCTCTGAACATCACATTTTAGCAAAGTAGCACAGCTTTTTCCATGTGTTCCATCCACAGAACATCTTTTAAAGTAGTTTTACAATGTTAGATATAGATATCTATCTCGGACATTTTTTTCCACTTTCACTATCTGACCTTTGCAGTTATTTCACACAAAGCCCAGAGCTCAGTTAGCTGTTTCTAATGGCTGCTGCTCAGAGTGCTCAGCTGGCAGAGTAAGAACCAGCCCAAACAAACACCAGGGCACAAGGGATTAGAAGTGCCCCTCATCATTACCACCGTCCTCCTCAGCTTTCTCCAGGGCCTGGGGGATGCACAGCCCCAGTACCATAAACGGGGCTGGGATGCTGGCAGACCAGTCAAAACAAGCCACTCAGCCCTGTACCCCATCTCAAAATAATGTTCTCTCCTGACTTCACAGCATGCCAGGGTCATATAGCAACACAAAACCAAAAACTTTTGTAATTTAAATAAATCTTAAGACAGATTTTAAAAATATATACCTACAAAAATGTCAAAGAACTCCATCATTTTGCCTCAAAGATATCAAAAGATGTTTGATCCTTCTCCAAACCAAAAGGCCAGAGCCCTGGCCCCCCAGCAGAATCCCATCCTGGGACTCTGCAGGCAGACCTTCTGCAAGCTGGCAACAAGTCTTCTATTTCAGGCAGATGACCCAAAGCACCTTGCTGCTTTCAGAGCACTACAGAGGGAGCGTGGACCCTCATTTCTCTTTAAACTCCCTGGATCATTTAATAAAGAAATGGCACTAGGTGAAGATCACACCATGGCAGCCCCAATGGAATCTGTTCAGAAATGGCCTGAGATAACTTCAGCACAAAGCTGCCCAAAGAAATCATCTCTCCAGATACCTTTAACAACAATGCCTATGACTCAGAGAGCACTTAGCAGTGAGCTCAAAGGTGGCTGAGCATCATTACCCCATTCAGATGGGGAAAACCAGACTCTCTGGGCTGAGTGATTTGCCTGTAGCCCCAGAGCACCTGGCAGACCTCAGAGCAGGAACTAGGGCTAGGGCCATGGTGTGCTAATTCACAGCACAGAGCCAGCACATCCCACCTGCCTCAGAGGGGTTACAGCCCACTTGCTGCTCTGCATGCATGAGGTGAGTGTAGTGTGACCCCACAAATTCTTTTGCCTGGAGATAGGATGAAATATAAATTTAACTGCCTATTATTGACATTAAATGTGCTCCACCAGCCTCGTCCCACCATATCGGTATGGAACACATGAGTACAATGCAAAACAGAATGTTAAAAATTAAAGTATAAGTGGCTGAATTCAGTAATGCCAATAGTTGCATTCAATAAAGTAACATGTTAGTGATTATGGAATTTTGCTAGACACATTCTGAAGATAACATCTTATTTGTACAATGAATGGTTAGGCTAATCAGTGCAAGAGTTTAAATAGTCCTAAGTACATTAGCATAATCACTCATGAAGCACATGTAGTTTATAAATGAATTAACAGCTACAAATTAAAGAAGTGTCTGATTTTTAAAGCATCTGCCTTTTTTTTTTTAAGGAGAAAAAAAGGAAAGTTGGGCATTCTGATTTTCAGACACTCTTAGACTGTGCAGAGTGGAAATGCCTGCTTGCACCCTCCACTCCTCAACAAACTCAGCCCCCCAGGAACATCCAGGGACAGCTCAGAGGTTGGACTCTGTGCCTGGATGAAGCTTTGCAGACCCCAGGAACTCTCATCAGTTCTAACTCATTCCAGTTCAAGATTTTTTACACTGCGTTAGAATTAAACTGTTTTAGGTTTCTGAAGTGCTTGTACCTTCCCAGACTTTAAAAAATCAGATGATTTACAGACCTATTGAGTTTTCTGAAGTGAGCAGGGTGAATGGTTCCCACTGCTCTTTCTCATTCCTACACCTCTTTTTCATGTATTAAGCAAAGGAGGATGACTTCTTCACTTCTCCCTGAGGTCAACCAACCTGACTTCCCATTTCCCTTGGGGATGAGGAAGAAAAGTGCCTATATGGCTGCTCTGCAGTCAAGGATGATGACACCTTAAACCCATATTGAAGAAATCCCAGCTGGAAAGACCCTCTCCAGCCCCATATCACAGCCTCCATTGAACATGAAAAGGTGCACACATGATGGAGGTACAGATGTTCCCATTATCCCATTATCTGGTATGGGAACTGAAGGGGCAGGATTCTTAAAAAAGCAACATAGGAAGGGGAATAAGAAATGGTCACTGAGAATGAGAGACACAAAGTAGGAATGAGGAGACAGAACCAAAGCAAAGTTCTTCTCAACAGAACTGGTAGTGAAATGGAGGAGTTTGTCACCAAAGAACATTGTAAATAGTGCATGGTTTCAAGATGCAGTTACACAAATTAACAAGACAGATATCCATTTGGGTACTAGACACAGACTTCAGTGACTTAAGAAGGCAGGAAACTGATAAGGAAGTATTCCTGCTCTTGCCATGTATACCCTTCTCTAGGCATCAGATTGACCATTACCAAAAGACAGAGCCAGACCATCCATTTTATGTTCTTGTGTTTTTTACTCCAGAGTGGCACAGGTGGAAGTTAAGAACTGCATTTTCCAAAAGACAAAGCACAGGGGAAAGTTTTGCCCCAAGGAGGCAGGTTTGTCCCTTAGTCCCTTGCACAAGATCACTTGAACAATCTCATTCTCCTCCTTTCTTAACACCCACCCCATCCACCCCACAAAACACAGCAGCAGTGGGTGTGTTGGGGCTATGGTAAACACCTCTTGTCCCCTTGTTCTCCAGCCCAGCCTGCACACAGCTCTGACAGAGGACACCAATTGGCTAATGAATCCTTCTCATGCTGCAGTTTCCTTGTGGGCAATTGTCAACTACTTGTGGCTAGAGCAAAAGGATTAGTAAACACGTTTCTCTTTTGGTTATACTACTACTACTATTTTTTTTCCCTATGGAAAAAAATACTAGTAAAACATATTTAGCCTTTCATACACACCAAGTCTTCAAAGGTGAATTTGCCTTTTATTTTGGATTAATTTTATTAATTTTTTTTAAGTTCCTGACTGTCTGGGAACCACTGTGAGGCAGTAATCAGGAGCCTTGCACTAGAAGTCCAACCTTCTGGCCCAACTCCCTACTAAATGTATTGCTATTTTCATCTTAGATTAAGGGCAGCCCAGCTACCTCTCACAGTGAGAAGTATTAAAAATACTTCCCTCAGTTCTCAGAAAGAGAATAATCTAAACTCTCAAACTAACTGAACTGAAAAAGAAAAAAGAAAAAAAAAAAGAGGAAGCCTTAGCGTGAAGAGCTATTATTATGTCTTCTCACATTTTGCTGTAGCTAAAAGCATGAGTTGTATATATAACTAATGCACCACCCACCCAAGTAAAAATACTTGCTTGAAAAAGTAAAGGCATGCCTGTCAGAACTCATCCTCTTCCATTCAGTCTCCATTGTATATTTTTGTTCCTGTGATAAATTAGCCCACTACTTCTCAGGTGATTCTGGCATTTCAAATTTGAAAACAGGACATGCTCAAGTAAAATCATATAGCAGCTTCACTGGCAGTCTGAACTCACAGGGAGCTCAACAGTACTCTGCAAAGCAAAACCGAAATATGAAGGTAATGGGGTGAAAGTTTGAGGCCTGCCCTCCACTTGCACTCACTCACACGCATTAATGTTTCCATCCTGGCAGCTATAAACACTGTTTACCATCAAACACCTGCAACAGATTTCCAATACTCTCATGCTTGCAGTCTAGGTTTGCATGTAATCTGTTTTGTATGTTAGTGCACCCTGAGACTGCCCTGGAGGGTTGGGGTTTGTAGGTGGAGCTACCTGGTCACATCTTTCTTAGTGTTCTCATTTCTGTCTTTCTCCTTCAAAATTCTAAATGTCCTTCTCAGTGTCAGCACCAATTGAAGTTCTTTTTTTCATTAAGCATAGCTAACATTTACATCAGCCTAAGCTGTAGTAATTCTCTGGTTATACAGGCAGACTTTCCAGCCAGTGAATAGGAACACAAAAAGCTACAGAGACACCTCTCAGTCAGTCAAATAGTGTCTTTGCACAAGCATCTTGCAATTTTAGCTCTAGAACCAGGCTTACATAGATAGAGAGGAAACCAAAGAGATTTTACTTCATTTTTTCATGAAAAGATGGCACAGTCTGTGACCAGCCATGCTTTTGGAAGGCAGTGGTGACAAATTCTTGGAATTTCCTTGAATTGTAAAACAATGTTGAGAATTTCTAGGCAAGACTCAAAATATTTAGCAACTTTACAGGTGGTTTTACAAGGATATTCCAGTAGATCTTGTACCTCTGCTGTATATCATTACTAATGTCAGAATAAAGAACAGGTCTTCTCACTAGTTCTGCTGCTTTCAGAATCTCAAAACAAACTCAAGTTCACTGTAGTTGGCTCAGATCCTAGCTTTCACACAAAAGGAAATTATTATCCTGTAACATAATGTGCAGGAAAAACCCTAATGCCGTGCATTATTCCTGGACTAGGTGACCTTCCCAGCCATCATATGTTTCTCCATCATGCCCTTATGATGCAGCCTAATTCCTCCTTAACAATCCATGACAGAAACCTGGGTAGAGTGGGATGAGAACATAATTTCCATAATTTCTCAAGTAACTGTTCCTCCAGTATATCTAACATATAGGGCAATATTGCCTGGGCTCCAAGGGAAAGTTTTAATAAGTATATAGGCTGAGTTAGCAAAGGTGTACAATTTGGGAGCAAGATGCTCTAGCAAGTACCATTATGTACATATTTTACAACTTGTGGCTGAGGTCAGCATTAGCACGTAGACATAAATAACTTCTTGCATGCAAGGACATAATGAGACATTCCAGAAGATCTCTTCTAAGATGAACTATTTGAGTCTGCTCCCTAAGCACTGCAAGGTATAATTGCATTCAGGTATTCATGAAGTTCATGAAGTTCAAAGTCATTCCAAGGCTTTGCTGGGTCACAACAACTGATGGATGTGATGATACAGTAGAATAAAACCCTGATGCAAGACTTGTGTACTGATTTGATCTGAAACCACAGGCACAGCTCTGCTCAATATGGAAGAAATCCCTGGGATTATTCCCTGAGTAGAGTTTTGTCATACAGAGCCTATGTTTCCCAGGCTTGGGGTGCACAGGAAGGCTCATGTACTACTGAGCCCTTCTGAAAAGTGGGGTATAGTTTTCCTAAGCTGGTTTTTCTGTTTGTTACAAGTTTAGGGCTTTTAAATCATGCTAATGTGTCTAGAGATTGCAATGGGAGTGTTTGAGAAATCCAAAAATAAAATAATGTAATGCAGCCAAATACTTAATTACCAACATGTGCATCTGTTGTCAAACCATACGCTAAGTGAGTGGCACTGCTCATTAGTTCTGCTTTCAGGAGCTACCAGGCGTTCGTGTCATCACTACCAAGAGTCTTCTGAGTCTGAATCATCCCCGGAAAGGACAGATTCTGTCACTCATGCACTCGCTGTTAACAAGAATGCTGATGGCGTAGCAGGTGTTTCCTCCACTTCTCTAAACCTGGAAAGGTTCTGGCACAGCTTCCCTCCAATTTTCCCTCTTCAGAAAGGAAAAACAATCTTTCTCTCCTGGCTCACATGAGCAGGCAGGCATGTTCCAATAACTCAGGTATTGGATACAATTGCTCCTATTCACTCTGTTGCCTACAATACTGTGTGATTATCATGCTCTGCTAGATCCTCAGGAAAGAATGCTGGTTTATCCAGACCCAGTCCAATTCCTTTTCATACAATAAAACCCTAGCCCAGTGAAACAGAAAGGGGTCTGTGATGCACAGCAGTAAAAAAAAGGCCCACTTTCTATTTAGCTGACCCATTAATTTGGCAGTGGGTTTGAAATGCTCTTCCAAAGTTGCTGACTGATAAGTCCTTTCAAACCTTTAAGGGCATCTGATATTCTGAAATGGACTTGGAAAACTTTCTGCGCTTTGTCCACATGAAGCAAATGCCAGCTGGGATCTAAAGAAAAGAGCAGAGCATTACTACCAGGAAAACAACACCAAAGAAAGGATAGAAAGGATCTGAGCAAACCCAAATATGGGTCTTAGCCTGATAAAACATTACAGTAAAAGCTCTACAGAACTGGCTGCTCCAACAGACACTGAATGTACATCCTGGTTAGCTCTTGCAGTACTGAGGGTCTAGGGCTGATTCAGTCCTGTCTAGGGATTGCCCAGGACTGGGGCTGATCCCCATGGCTCATGCAGTCCACATAGCCTCCTGTGGTTTCAGGCAGGCTGTAGAAGGGCACTTCTTGCCTCACACCTCACTCTGGTTGCTGTCCTTTGGCAGCTATCCACCTGTCCTGGTGTGGAAGAGCTGATCCAGCCTACACTGAGGATGAAGCAGAGAATCAAGGGGCCATAGCTGGGCTTCATCCCAGATGCAGCTTTGCTAAATTCCAGTTACACCCCAGCCCAGATCCACTCAGTTCTCCCCTTTCTCTGAACCAGAAAGGCACAACTTAGGTCTCTTCCTGCACTTTTGAAATGACTTGTGGCCTTCTAGAAAGGGTTCTTTATAATGGAAAAACTCAGAAGTTAGCCAACACCGAATGTGGCCAAGCCCAGGCTCAGGTAGTGGCATTTGCATGGGCACAGCAATTTGAGGTTGTCCCCAGGTTGCTGCTACAGAGCTGGAGAGGGCAGGAATTCCCCTTCCCTGTGCCCCACTTTTCTGTGGAACAAAACAGCCAAACCAAATCCTTCTCTTTTTTTCAAACAGATGAAGATGGCCCAAGCACTCCTTTCCACTCATAATCAAACACACATTTTCTTTTTAGTACAGTGGCTCCCAGGAGCTAAAGTTCAAGCTGGAATATTGAAACACAGCTTAAATCACCAGTAGGACACCTCTGGTGCTGACACTGATGTGCCCAGCTTGGAGCTGTTCAGGGCTTGGACAGTACTGGCTCTCTGTGCTCCAGAATTCCCCTCTGCAAGCCTTCCTGTCCCTGCCAGCTGCAGCAACCAACACTGCCTACAGCAAATGTGTCACATATAGGTAGGTCACTAAATATCATGCCCAAATGCAACACAGGACCAGATGCCATTAAGAAAAAAAAAATCATGTTGATGTAAGCACTATGCTTTTACTTCCCCAAGTCTGACAGGCCTCCTACACAGCCAGCAGCAAGTAGCTATTTCCCTTGTAATATCATCAACTTCCAGTAATGTTCACTTGCCTGTTTTTAATACCCTCTACAGCCCTTCTACCACTCTGTGATAAATCCCTTCCCCTCCACAATTTCATAATTGTCCAGATCTTTTCCTCTCTCTCCCCACCACATCTGGCTTCTAGACCATTCTCCACTTCTTTCTGTTAGCATTTTCAAAGTTTATCTAGGGCTCAACAGACTTTTTTTCCCCTTCTTGGTGGTGGAGGGAGGAGGAGGGGGGACTTGCTGTTTAGCTGGCTTTGGCAAGCCTGGGCAGCTCTAGCTGAACTCCCCAGCCCTCTGCCAAGAACAGTCTAAATAGGAGCACCAGAAACATCTTTTAATGTCATTTGTATTAATATTTTTGGAATTAGGCAGACTTGAAATTGCTTTAAAAACATTAAAAAACAGAGGGAAAGGGTTGGCAAGCATGTGAAGCTCAAACTGTATCATACACAGTACTGTCATAACAAAGTGGGTATAACATGAGTGTCCAAGCCATTTGTATCAAAGGACTATTTTTCCATCACTTTTCTTAACAAAGATGTTCTTAAAAGCAAGACTCTCAGGTTTTGAACAGAAAAAAACATTCCTGTCTTTGCTCATCCTAAGCAACGTACAACAACAGTTCAATGTATGATGTTCTTGAGAAGAAGACCCTGTCCCCTCAAGGTATATCCAAAAGAGAAAAAAGGCAGACCAGGGTGAAAAGGACCTTTGTGCCTTTGGCCTCTCCAGCTCCTTTCCTTAGTCACATTTTCTTCATGCCAGAGAAGCAGGGTGAGTCTCAGAAAGGCCCTTGGCTTGCTACTTACTCTCATCATCAGGCCCAAACAGTTCCTTAGAATTTCACTCTGTCTACCTTAACCTTTCTTCTGTGATCATCAGAGATTTCCTCTGTATTCACTGGACCACTACCTTTAACATCTTACAAGACCAGACAAAGGATCACTCAACCAGCATTTTCAAGGAGAGTTAAAGCCAACCAGATTCCTGGCAACTTCCTTCCTTCTCAATCTTTGGCTTCAGAGGGGTAGAGACAACACCAAGGGGTAGACTCAAAAGATCACCTTCAGAGAAGCACAGTCAAGGTTTTAGGCTGATTTTCTGATGTCCAAAGCAAATACAAATTAAGCCATGAAAATTGCAGGTATAAAGGAACTGGAGAAACTTCTCATGTAGAAGTGGGGCTGGACAGGGAGAGGGGTTGTTAAGCCTTGGACCTGCATAGTTCACAACTTAATGCCACCCTCCTCTTCTTTGTCCCACACACAGTGCAGCACAAAGGCTTCAGACAGTGCTGCAAGGATGTCACATAAGTACCCCACTGAGACAAAGCAGATGGCCCCAGGAACAGTCTGCCACTGGCCATCCTCATCTTGGGTTTGTGTCTCCAACATCATGACCTCAATGCCTGAACTTCAGTTTGGATACACCCAGCAGGTCTACTTTGGGACAGTATCCACAGCAACTTGCAACCACACATAAAAAGCCTCCTTACAATAACAAAACATAGGTTCAGAAGCATGAAAGAAAGCAAAATAATCTGTAGGAGTAATCTAGATATATATGCACACTTTAGGAGGGAAAACAGATAAGAATCTTTCAGGTGAATTAGAGGGCATGCACTTGCATAGGAATCATACTTCTTGAGTCTACAATAATTTTGTGATTAACATCTGCTTTCTTGGCCAAGGAATGCTGGTTTCTATTTTTCCATAGCCCAACCCTTGTTCCTAGCTTCTAGAAGGGTTTTTGCGTTTCAGTTGTCTCAGTAGGATAAATCATACTCATTCCAACTCAGTTTGCATTTAATAAATTCCTAAGGCTCTTATTTGTCCCCTTAAATTTATTCTCTCATTTAAAAAATACAAGGAATTAAAATTGCTAGATTTCTGCTAGACTTCTGATCATCTCTCTTAGTTGCTATTATCAATATGGATCACAGCATAATTCATTTTGTCTCAGGCAGAGAGGAGTCTATGCATTTCACAATGATTTAGAAGTCCCTCAAAGCTTGAAGGGAAGTTGTTGAAGTCTTTAAAATGTTTTGGTCTCATCTTGTGATGTCTCCTTTCTGAAGAGAACCTTTCTGGGGAGCTAGAGAGACTAAAAATTTCCCTTCTTTTTTCTTTGCATCAAGATGAACACCTTTCTCCTAAAGAAAAACAAAAGCTGCCATACAACAAGTGCCATTTCTTGAAGGTTGGTTTGGGATAATGTAAAATTTGCCTTTGGCTTCTATGATAAAAGGCAACCCAGTCCTGGAGATCAGTTAAGTATGTGCCTCATTTACAAATGTGACCTGATAATCTGCAGTACTGAAAAGCTTTTCTTTCTAGGAAGACAAGAAGGTTGTATACTCAGACTTCTCATACTTCATGGGAACTGGGAGAGCTTAAACATGTCTGACACAACCTGCACTTTCCCAGAAAGCCATGAGTTTTGTTTGGTTTTTTAATTTCTTTCTGCCTTATGCTACACATGACTATCATTTAACATTATTACAATACTTTGAGTTGGTTTGATATGCTGTACATTGTTCCTTCTGTAAAACATGATATATGCAGGAAATTTGATAAAGTAATTTTGTCTTCTACTCATTGCTACTACTTTTGCTTGCTGACAAATTAAATTCCAGTCATCTGAGTCAGCCTCTTATTTTAGATCATCCCATTCTCCACATTTTGTCAAATAAATACACTTGTATGTGTAACTACACATAGAAACCTACAAACTATCTACATGACACTCACTCTGCAAATTAGAAGAAATTAGTTCTTCAAGAGTATGTTACTTAGGTTTCACAATCACTTTCCATCCCACTTTTCAAAGCTATATCATTACCAAACTTCTATTGCCTTCTGCATACAGAAGGTATTTTATTAGCTGAGACCCACTTCCTTGCTTCAAAGTTATTACAGCCAAAGAGCCTGGCTATGAGTGGGAAGTGACAGCTCGGAGAATTGTCCTGGGAATGCATCCACATGATGTCTGTACCAGCACAAGTGTGTGTGTGTGTATTGAGGCAGGGCAGTGACCCTTGTACTCTTCACACACCGTCCAGCCAAGCAGCCAGCCTGCACTTCCACTGTGCCCAAGGACTGCACGGCTCCCTCTGCTCATCGAGCAGCCAGTGATGGGCTGGGTGATCTGACCTGCTCCAGAAGGCAGCTCAGATCCTGGCAGTGCTGCTCTGAGACAAACAAATAAAACAAAAATCCAAGCCAAGAATTCCAGGAAGGGCTGAAGGAGCAGTAGGATGCAGCCAAGAGTCAGAGGCATATGGGCCACTGCACCAGGCAACCAAAGAGAGCCAGGGCATGGGCCCAGGCACTGGCACAGCATCACCCTCTGCTCCACTGTCAGTGCTGTCCTTGGCACAGACTTCTTCCAGGCAACCAGCTCTCCCTCACACAATGCCTGGACCCTTTAAGCAATAACCAGGGACCATTCCCAATACACAGTTTGGATGGGCCACCTTGTTCGGGTGGGAGAGGAAAAGAATTTATGCTCAAAAGCAGTGACACTCAAGCTGGCCTTGTGGCCAGTGAGTAGTTCCCTGGCCTATTTTATCCACTAATGTAGAAGCAATCTTGAATGCCACAATTCATTCAGCACAGAGAGCTTGCCAGGATGGGAACTGCATCTTACTAGAACTGCCCCAACCACTCCAACATATCAAACTCAGTTTTTTACTATTATTTTGCTCCCTGAGACATTTCTGTAGTGTCTATCTAATCTCCCTTCAGTCTTCATGCATTGTCTGGGCTGGTTTTTAATTGACCAGAAAATTACATGACTGCATCTATTAGGCCAAAGCACTATTTCACCTTGATGTGGCCCTCAAACTGAAATTGTAGATTGCATCTCCAAACAGCAATCTTCTACCTTACAAAACCCTCCTCTTCTCTCATGGTCATTCTGCCTCTGAATCTAGCTTCTCCTATTGGATTCAATTCCAAATACATCAAGTACAAGCTGAGATGAGCAGAGGCAAGTTATAGGAAAGATAAAGATCCTGCTTAAAAGAAAAACAATTTCTGATTAAGGTAATGCTACTTATCAATTTCTATTTTCAATGAGCATTACAAATATAAAATATCTTTTACAATATCCAAGGGAGTTAAGATATATAAGCATTGTTATGAATCTTTTGCAGAAAAACAGGTGGCAAACAAGAGGACAAAATCACCAGCTAATTTAAGATTTCTTTGGTTTTTTGAGCCCTTCCATTCCAAACAAAACTGAAGTGTCTCCTATCACAGGCCACATGAAAAACACGGCTTTCTCATCACTTTTGCATGACACTATGACACCATTGTCCTGACAAAAGTTTCCACTGCTTGACACATGCAAAAATACAGAACAAGTTAGGAAACTGATGTCTTCAAGCTGAATTATCTTTCCCCAGGCTGTATCTTTTTACCTTTTGTAAATGTAACTGATGTCATCAGATAACTTCTACAAAAGGAATTGATGTCATTTTCTCACCTTTTGTAAATGTAACTAATGTTGTCAGATAACTTCTACAATAGAAGTTGCTTAATTAAAAAAGTACTTTGTGTTTTAAGCATTGCATAAGATTATGTCACACAAATAGATGTGCATTAGGTAGTTGGAGAATATATATTAGATAGTAAGATTCATGTAAATTTTATTGTATAAAAGATGTAACTTTTTACCCATTGTTGTGCTTGATTTGTGGAAACCTTTCACCCTGCACAGAACAGTGTCTTCTTTCTCAACTGGACTCTGTGGTTAGAGAGCTCCTAAAATCAGCAACAAAAGAAACCAGGACAAGACAACATCAGGAATTGCAGGCACTCAGCCTACAGCTCAAACAACTGGGCAGCATTGCTTTTCACATCTCAAGAGATTCACAGGTCCAAGGGGAGAAAGGGCAAACATGCACTAGAGCAGAAATCTGCCTGCTGCAAACCAGAGTACATCTGCATTAGGTAAAAGAATAGATGTGTATAAACACTGAAAAAAGCAAGTGGCTGGACAAACACTGACTAATAAAGATGAGATAGGTTTCTGTGAATGTAGCCCAGGTGTTTTTTGTAAAACTGATCTCATAGGGACTTTCTTATAAAGTATCAAGGTGAAACAATGTCCAGATTAAAATGGGTTTTAGCAAACGCAGATGAATCAGTTTTCCTGCTTGGGTGCCTATCATCCTTCCTTTCTGTGGTTGCAGTGATTCCTTCAACTGCTCTGCTACCCTGTCCCACCTCAGCCGAGTTCTAAGCTGAGTTCTGCTTAACTCAGCTGCTTCCCTTATCAGCCCTGATGCAGTCTGGTGTTTGCATCTAAATGAAGGTGACCAACATAAACTTTCTGCAGACCTTCCTTCCTTTCTTCCTTCCTTCCTTCCTTCCTTCCCAGAACTGCAACCTTTCCTGTGCTGCAGTCTCTTGCTCGCCCATGGCTTGAAATCATTATGCACTAGTTGCAAACAAATGTGAATAAATTACAGTAATATTCAAATAAGGGGGGGAAGAAGAGGAGTAACAGAGAGGGCGACTAGGAAACCAAGGAAGAAATGCTAATTAACTCAAATAGATTGATTTGCCCTGTTTGCTCAAAAAATTAATTACCAAAAAAATTGTAAATTAAGAATTAAAAGCTCACAATAAGAGGAGCCAAAAGGTTTTTCCCTGGAATCTATTATGAGATTCTGAAAAGGGACTGTGTCTAATTAGACATTATTTTGCATCAAGATGACCTCATATTATAATTAGAGATATGCTAAATTACTTGGAAATAATTACAATGATTGGATATCCTCCATGACTGCCAGTTTGGAAGCTTTCATGTTCACATTGATCCTACACACCTCCGTTTCTTTTGGTTGGGAGTTGGATCTTTAGAAGGTATCTAACATGCAAAAAAGCCAGCATTCTTCAAAATCTCCATCAGGTGACAGACACTTTAAAAGACAAGAGAGATGCACAAATTTTCATGTAGTAAAACTATGATCTAAACATGTGGCAGGTATTTAGCACTATTTGCACTCTACTTCCTAAGAACAACATTCACAATGCAAACAAATGTTATTAATTTTGTCTTTAAAACAAATACATCCACACATACTTTGGGCTTCTAAAACATACTGCTCTAGGATATTGCATAATGCAAAAATGTTAGCCCAAGTTCTAACAAGTGTCAGTTGCTACTTCAGTCCTCTGGTCTGGCTCAGTGAGTCAATCAAACTCCAACTACTTCAGGGGCTACAGAGAGGGAGGGAAGACACGTCTAGCACCCCGGGTGGCAGACATGCTGGGTTGTGTGATGTGGGTAAGAAAATGCCAGTCATGCTAGAAAACACTCACAAAGAAGCTAGGTCAGAAAGTCAGGTGAGTGGTAAGGCAAGAAACTGGAGTAAGGTAAGGAACAGCTACAGGAGATCCTCCTGTATTTCAGCATCTTTCTGATCCACGTGGAGATCTGGAAGGATAGAGCCACAGAGAGCAGAAGACACTGAGATAAAAGGGAGCCTGCATACCCTGAAGTGGAGCCTGAGGAAAGGAACACTTCAAAGTTGCCCACAATGCTTTGAAAGGCGTGAAGGATTAAGGCTCACACAACTACATCAGCCCTTGCATGGGGACAGCTGCAAATCTGTCTGGACAGAACAAATACAAAATCTCCTCAGAACAAAAGAGCATGAACTAGCCTTCATATCAGTGTGACAGCCAGATGGGCAAGATGGGAAACTTCGTTTTTGTGGGAAAACTAAGGGTGTCATAGGCTGGGTGCAGCTGATATAACTGGTCTCATGATTACAACGTCTTCCTTCTCAGTGTCTGCTTTTGAGACTGTTTCACAAGGCATGGATGTGGATCTTCCTGAAGTCAAGCATACAAAGATGGCCAGCACACAAAGGAAGGCAAGAAACTCCAGCAGACCAGCACCACCCAAATACTCAGCAAAAGGACAGGTCCACACAGCTCAGACCTGCAGAGGTACCCGGATGCCTGAGTATCCAAGCTGTTCTGTGCCCTGCAATTTCAGTATGCAGAGTAAAAAATCCTGTGATTTGTGCAGCTGTAAACCAGGCCAGCATCTGAGCTGGGAAGAGAAGGTGCATTTCCCACATCCAGGCCCACATCCCACAACCACAGGTCTCTGAGTCTCACCACTGGCATGCATGAGTGCTGGCACAGCCCAGCCACCATAGCCTCATTCATTTCCAGAATGGCTCTGTACATCTTGGCTGCTGCAGAGGTTTAGAAACAATGCTTTTAATATTTTGTGGTATTGACTTACCCATTCATTGTGTAGTGACATTAGCACACATGAATAATCATAAAATAAAAAAAGGATAATTAATATTTAACTTTGCCAGAGGGACGTACTTAAGGGAGAAACCATGTTTTAGAAAGAGCAGCTGATATTTGTCAGCTGGAGAACAGGACTAATTAGATGCATCAGGCAGTGGTGACATGAAGTTGAAAAACAGCTTGTCAACTCTGAAATGACTTATAGCAAATGATTATATATAAAGATGCTTTGTTATACTCTCACACACAGGTGTGTTCCTCATTTTCCAAACACTTCCTGTGCCTTTTGTTCCTGTAGTAAAACAGGTGCAAAGCAGATTGCCCACTCATAGATATACCATAACTATGTTTTAGGTAGAGCAGATACATAGTCCATTTCTTGTGCCCAACCAACAAAGTGTTGAACACTGAACACCCTCCATTCTCACTGACTTTGGTGGAAGATGGTCAACAACTTATGGGATCAAAGGCTCGATATCTGAACCACATAAGGAAAGTGATGTAGGGGATGAGGCAACAAACCAGGAGGCCAAATTCATGTCTGTTGTAATGTTGGTTGACTGCAGCCAGACAGTTCATTGATCACAGCAAAGGATTTGCCTCAGGGTGTTTTAATTTAAAACAGATTGACATTAATCTGAAGAACAAATCACCCAAATCCTAAACTCTGATCTGATGCAAGTCAGATGCAATATGACAGCAACTCAATCTCCTGGGCAGCAGAGCTGCTAGCTCCAACTTCATACCCATTTCCAAACGGCGCCTGTAAGGTCTCAAATGCTGCTGGAATAGGCCCAGCAAGGAATAATTTATCCAAGGTAGAGGTACATATCCTTCAGAACACACTAAAGCTACCAGGCAAGTGAAGCTTCATGGGGGAATAGAGTGCAGGTGCTGAGAAGGGGAAGGGGCCACTTAGGAAGTAAGTGCTTGATTAGTCAATGAGCAATGCTAATGCTGAGCAAACAAAACAGAAGCATAAATTCTGAGACACCAGTTAAACTGCAATCATTAAGTACTCTAAAAAGCTTATTAACTTACCTAGGAAATTGAACACAAACTAACTGTTTGAATTGAGCTGCTCAAACAATAAAAACATTTGAAATGTCCTGGAAGTAATTTGTTTAACACAGTATTTGAGCTGCCACAAAAACAAAAGAATTTCTCTCCAGCCACAACAAAATCACACCAATACACACACTCTGGCACCAAAGAAAAATACTTAAAGCTGTATATAGCACCTGTAATACATTGCTTGTATTTATTGTCCTGGTATGATTGGTTTCTAAAGAAAAATTATGTCCACAGACAGCATATTTTGTTCCTCCTCGTTACTCATATGCAAGAATGAAAGATCTATTACAACATACTCTTCCTTCCACCTGCTTTGATGAACTGCCTCAAAGCTCTCTGGGGAGACTGCTGCAAAGCCTGTGACTTTCAGCTGAGGCTCAGAAAGCAGATACTGGATTGCAAGAGCAGACTCAAAGGTCAGTTCAGAGCACACGGGCAGCAGATTGCAACTCCATTTCTAAAAGCTAAGGACACTGCTATGGTACAGGTGATTCCCCTCAAGCCTATACCCTTACAAAGGAAAAACTTAACAGATCTGCCTTTAGGGACAAATGTAAAAAGTTCAACTTGAAACTCTAACACCTGTTTCACAGAGACTTCTCCATATTGCATATTATTTAAAAATTGCAGTTCACCTCAGAACCATTTCTCACTAAGTCAGTTAATGATTTCTACGTCTGCTCAATTTTCCTAAGAGAGTGTTTTGTTCTGCTCAGGTCTATGTAGCATGGCCATCATTGTGATATCTCAACACCTCCCTGCAGTGTGGCAACCCACTTCCCTGATGTGCATCTCTCACACCTTTATCTTTCTTTTTTCTCTTCTCCTCTCATGGAGAAATCTTCATAGATGAAAATAAATATGAATATATTCCATTCACTTTTCAAAAATAGCTATATAATGTATTTATACTTTCATATATTATATATAACTTTTTTATAAAATTATTATTGATGCTTGCTATTATCCATACTTTCAGTACTGAAGGCAGAGTTGAAGAAATGCATCTTAGCAAATACCCAAGTTTCTCATAGGTCATACATTTTACTGAAATTCATTCCACAGACTTGTGTAAGAACCTGAGAAATTTTAGCAAGCAAAAAAAGGGAAATATTTGCAATAGAGCCCCAGACAATCTATCAGGTGTTCATGCAACACATGTTGTAGATAAGGTCTGAGATCTCAAACTGGACACAGCAGATACCCAAACAGAGAGGAAGATAACATTGTGATTAACACTGAGCTTTGTACTAGGCACCAGAGGTGTGACCACCCTGATTTGCTGATGGCACTGACCTGGAGAAGCTGAATGCTTTGTCCTTTGCCACTGCAGGGTTGCAAACAGAAATAGGACATTAGGACAGAACCTGGTGGTCTAATTATGTGGTAACACAGACTTACATCTTGCTTACACAGACTTGCATTTATCTGCAAAGAGAGGCAATTGACACACTTCCCATTGTGCTTTTTGCAAGCACACATGTAACTGCAACACTAAATGTGCAGCATCTACACATGGCTTTGAGTGTTTCCTCAAATCTATTTTCCTTTAACCCTTTCTGCTGACTGTTGTTAATTACAGCTTTAGAGAGAAACCTATGAAAACACAGGAGTATATTTCCTGGAGATACAGAGGTTTCAATGCACACATCTGCACGGCATTCATCATTTTCCTGAACAGTCCTGCACAAAACAGCATTTCTGTCATTACATTTTTAATATAACAATTCCTATGGGAAACTGTTGATGAGGACTGGGATACAGATGAAGAGAAAGCAGAAAGATTGCAAGATGAAGGGCTGTACTCAGCCTACAAATGAATGATGGTTCTTATCATTAAATACAGATGAATGGTAGATTCTGCCATTTTTAGTAAAAATTTCTAAACCAACAAGAAGGCTGGATTTGATGGAGGAGTTTTTTAAGTGAAGAACTTCCTTGAGAATAAGAAAATATTTCAGATTTCAGGTGTGGAAATCATCAAAATCCATGGATACTGACAACAACCAGAGCCAAACGGGCTCTTTTAGCTCCTTTTCCCATGACTGGATTGGCAGAGGAGATCTTGGAATATCTACAGATCACACCCACAGCAGGGGTGGGGGACAACTTTGACATAGGGAGACAGGACCATCAGATATCAAAATGCTGTGGTAGCTTAGATAGTCAGATTGAGCCACGGCAAAGCAATCCTACTGCCCCACAAACACTGTTCCAGGGCAGTCTGTACTGTCATGTACATCACTTGTGAGCAGGAGCACGTATCCTGCGAGTTTTCACAGTCCAGTTCGCCATCAGTAACTCATTAACTCAAATGCCTGCAACTGTCTGCCCATGACATTATAGTCTGACCTTGGGAAAGACACTCTCACCTGGTTGTGTTAATCGATTAATTGCTCCCTGGCAGGTGCTGATCCTCCTTGTTATTTTCTGAAATGGAGATGTGGTGGATTCAGGCTTTACACAGCATTGTGCTTCAGACTCCCCATCAGAAAAGTGGAGATAATAACATTTACATACCTCAGCAGGTAGTTTGGATGCTTAATTAATCCTTTCAAAGCTTCTTAAAATATAGATAAGAAGTAAAAAAATTAACTTTTACCATAATTTTTACTGCGTAATTAAAAAAGTACAAAAAGCTGTTTTTCCAAGCAATAAATAGCTATTTAAAAGAATTCAAAACTTATTAAACTATTCATTACTTTAGGACCTGGTAAAAAAAAGAAAGACCCTTTGAGTAGTTAATCTGACCTGCTGTTTAATTAGAACAAATTCAAAGTCAACAAATCATTCGGATTAAAATAACATGATTTCTGCCATTTCTTTTTATGAAGCTCAGTCAAACTTCACATTTCGTAGTTTAAGCCTTTGAATACTGGGACCCTGGGAAATACTGCCTGTCAGCCTCACATGGAACACAGCCTCAAGAAGTTATGCTAAGGTACATGAAGGACAGGGAGGGAATTCAGGACAGCCAGTGCAGCTTCACCACAGGGAAGTCCTGACTGACCTTCTATGATGGAGTGGCTGCATCAGTGGACAAGGGAAGAGCTACAAATGTCATTTATCTCGATTTCTGTAAAGCCCTCCAACATCTTTCTCTCTATATTGGAGAGTTATGGATTCTCCAGGTAGAAATTTATTCAGTAAATGTTAGATGGACAAGAAAGTGTTGGACACTCACATTCAGAGGGTTGTGGTCAACAGCTCCTGATGTCCTGATGGACATCAGTGAGCAGTGGTGTCCTCAAGGGTCCATACTGGGACTGGTGTTTTTAATATCTGCATTAATGACACTAACAAAGGGATTGAGTGCATAGTCAGCAAATTTGCAGATGACACCAAGCTGAGTGGTGCAGTTGACACACCTGAGGAATGGGATGCCATCCAGAGGGACCTGGACAAGCTCAAGAACTGGACCTATGGGAATTTTATGATGTTTAATAAGATCACCTGGATTGGATCAACCCTCAGTAACAATCCAGGCTGGAGGAGGAACAGATGCAGAGCAGCCTGGCTGAGAAGGACTTGGGGGTGCTGTGGGTGAGAGGCTGGACATGACCCAGCCATGTGCCCTTGCATCCCAGAAAGCCAAATGTGCCCTGGGCTGCATCCAAAGCAGTGTGGGCAGCAGGGGAGGGAGGGGATTCTGTCCTGCTCTGGTGAGACCCCACCTGCAGAGCTGCATCCAGCCATGGGGTCCCAGCACAGGAAGGACATGGAGCTGTTGGAGCAAGTCCAGAGGAGGCCACCAAGTTGCTCAGAGGGATGGAGCACCTCTCCTATGAGGAAAGACTGAAATTATTGGGATTACTCTGCCCTGGAGAAGGGAATGCTACAGGATGACCTAATTGTGGCCTTCCAGTACCCGAAAGGAAGATGGAGAGGGGCTATTTACAGGGTAGTAACAGTAGTGACAGGACAAGGGGGAATGGCCTCAAACATAAAGAGAGTAGTTTTAGATTAGATATTAGGAAGAAATTCTTTACCATGAGGGTAGTGAGGCACTGGAGCAGATTGCCTGGAAAAGTTATAGATGCTTCACCCCTGGAAATGTGCAAGGCCAGGTTAGACAGGGCTCTGAGCTACCTGATGTATTCAAAGTTGTCCCTGATGATGGCATGGGGGTGGAATTTGATGATCTTTAAGGTCCCTTCCAATCCAAGCCATTCTTTGATTCTATGACTGTGAATCCAACCTAACATGAGCCCACTCAGTGACAAAAGCTGCTTGCACCAGGCACTGTCACTGAGACACAGCACTATCAGCATTCCCATATACAATGCAAGACATGACATGCACCATGGTAGGAGGTCATGAGGATGAACAGATCATTTGCTTGATTAGTCAAAGTCACACGAACTGGCTCAACTGGAATCCAGAAAGACTTATGTAATGCAAAGGGAAACAGTTACAGGCTGTCTGTCCACAGGAAAGGCCATCATTCAGGTCTACACCTGAACTGCACATCAGCACCATCCAACAAGTCTTGGCCATGGTGAGACCCACAGAAGGCACATGAAAGGTCCTTTAAGCCAGGAAAGGTAAGAGGGTACCTGTGAAGGAGCAGAAGGACAGAGGCCATAATCAGCACCACATGCCTTTAGATAGCAATAACTTCTATGAGGTGTTTGTTGTTAATTAATATTTGAATACTATTTAACATTGTTAACAGTAACACTTCTGTAGGTATAGAGGCAGGACACAATTATGGTACAAAAGGCTTTGATAAAATTTTGGGGTTTATCACACACATACCAGCACAAGCTATGGCTGTGTAGGACTGTGGATATGAGACAACATTGTAAACATTTAACTCTAGCAGAAAATATGGCAGGTGACTGTTGGTGGAATAATAAAGAGGTTTAACCTTGTAATGCCTTAATGCATTGGTCTGAGTATTTGCAAACAGGATAAATGTTTTAGTATCCCAGAAGATATACACAAGATCAAGCTGTTTTTTAGTGTATTTGTACTGTCAATGTTGGAGTGTCCAACAAGTTTGGTGATATATTTTAGTGCAACAGAACTCCAGATGTCATGTTCACCAATAGACTAAGTCAATCAAAATCCACCAGAAAGCAGCTAATGATGGTTATAGCACCACAATGCCTACACCATTAACTCAGTTTCAGAAATACTGCTGGTTCTCCTACAGAAGCAGCCAGCTTTGTCCACAATAACTTTTACAAACCTTAGCAAAGAATTTCAAACCTGGATGTAACTTACCTAGCCTTGATTCACATTTAACATAATCTTTCTGCTATCTCTCAGCGGGAGAAATCATGATTGAGAGAGGGCATAGAATGGAGAGAACCTTCTCCTGCTCCAGGAATACATCTCAGATAGTCCCATTTCTCCAGCCAAGTAGCAGGATTACAGAATCTATTTTGCTCTGGGTTTTAATCAAGCAGGTCTCAGCTCAAAATACCCCATGAATGTTCAATATAGCCAATACGTGATTAGAGGATGCCTGTATGTGGAAATAAAAGCCCAACCTTGGTTTCAGGGGGTGACCACAACACCAACAGGTCCTGAGAAATCCACAACCCACCCTTGCAAAAGTCACCCTGTGACTTTTTAGCCTTTACACCTTTGTTAAAAAATAAAAAAATAAAAAATACAAAATCCTGCTGCTTTTCCCTGATGAAGTTTTCCATCTAGATTTCAAAGGTATAAAAGATTCCACGGGCTCACAGCACTGAATATTCATGGCCTATATATTTCTGATTAGCTATTATAATATATAAAAAATATTTTACTAATTTGACAGACTTTATTAGCACAGAGGTTAATTGCCTTTCTCTGACACATTTTCACTGCCTACATCTGTGTCACAACATTATTTGCTTCATTAGTTTTTAAAGTGGAATAGCTAAAACTCAGGTTATTGAAATAATATGACTGTGCTTCTGCACCACACTATTTGCTTGCAATTCAGGTGATGAATCACCTATATTTCAAGGAGAGCTGGCCTTGCATTTGGAGGAGTGCCAAGAAAATAGGTCAGTGTTATCAGCTGTAGGCACTGCTACCCCTTTTCATTTCCCTTGCCATCTTCCAAAAACAGTTCTTTTCTGCAAGAAGGTATTAAGATGACAGCAGCTGAAATATTCCTTTCTCTTTATTGGGAAGCTTTATTTCTTATTGCACCTATTTTTCAAGTTTGATTTGTGGTTTTAGCAAAATGCAAGGTTTGGCTAGAAGTTCTGGTCTTTAGGCCATTGCTCAGAGGAACACATTGGTGCTGACTGAATGATTAAGTAGGAAAAGGATTAGTTGACACACACCAGCACCTACTGAGCAAAGAACAAAACAGAAACATAGGTTTCCTGCTGTGAAAATGTGCCTGTCCCAATGGAACATCTCTATCTTGCAGCCCATGTCCAAAAACGGCAGAGGATGTGTCTGAAGTGCTGATGTGATAGTCTGTGTGATACTGGCCCACCAGAGCAAATGATGAGAGCACAAGATCGTGGCTGCCCTAAGCAGCCAACAATCCAATTAAGGCAGTAAGAGAAAGTAGATATACAGAGAGCATAAGGAAAAGATGAAACAACATGGGCATACACTGCTTTTTAAAATTTTTAATGCTATGCTTGATCAGGAATTACAGGATAAAATAAGAGCTATTGAGTATGCTATCCCAGGAGTCTCTTCCTGCCCTCTGTTCCCATGTCAGATGAAGACAAGAGTCATGTGCAGCACAGCTGCTGCCCAACTGGGGCTGTGTCTTACAAAAGGGATCGCTCTCACGCTGTGGACGAATGTGTGAGTCAGCCAGAGCATGTCCTTTCACTTTCTGTCCTACATGTGCCTCTGTGCACAGTTCACTACCTAACTCAGACACACATTCATTGGGTCTCAAGTCCCACAAAAAACCACCCTTCACCTCTGATGATAGAATGCCTTTAAGCACTCCTGACTTAGCTCCCTTAATTGTCATAGCCCACCTTCGTCCAACAATTTCTTCTCTCCTTCTTCTTCCTCACTGTGTTCCCTGTTTAATGTAAGAAGGATTCTAGGAACATTTCCTGACCTTTTGTGCCTTCAGTAATGTGAGAGTTCAGAAGAAAAACATCTGGAGGAAAGCCCAGATGTAACAGCCTCAAAAAGTGCCTCCAGACCGTGTGTGTGGCTTGTCCTGCATGGCTCATGGATGGGTGCAGTGTCAGCTGTGCTGGTCTGCTCACCCCAGGCTCCAGCCCTGGGCCAGCATTGAAAGGAGAGCCAGCCACAGCCAAGGGGGACAAGTCCCCTCCTCCTACATCCATTCTGCAGAGACTCAGCTCACTCCAGAGCAAACTGTGGATGCAGCAAGCCTATACAGACTGCCTTCACCCCCAACAGGATGGAGGTGAACTAGTCTGCAATAACTTGCTGACCAGATGAGGCTTATTCCCTGCTGCTGGTCACAGGGGTGAAATGAGCAACCCTGAAATGCCACCAGCCAGCATGTGATGTCAGTGCTGTCATCCCAAGATATGCTGCAGCTTGCATGGCAGCCCTGGCTGGTTTGTACAAGCTCACTGTGGCACAGGCTAAGAGAATCCCAAGAGAGCAGCAAGGAGCTCACTGCAGTCACCTGCCCAGCTTTGTTCCCAGTTCTGAGCAGCTGAAACACAACTACACATTGCTATGGCTACGCTGGGTTTGATACCCAGCTCAGTGCTACCTTGAGCACAGCTAAAAGTGCACCTCCAGATTACAGGAGAAACCCAGCACAAGCTGCCTTTCAACAGCAGCTGCTCCCTGTGCAGCTATTCCCCTGCACATCCCTTCCTCCGCCTTCCACTCACTGCAGAACAAAATCACTGACTACTGTGCACATGGGCAAGAAACATAATTACACACACACTCACACACACACTATCTTGAGCCCTTCATAATTACATTTTAAATTGGTTTACTCAGAATCCTTTCAGCTAATCATTTTCACCCAACTCTAATCACCTCTAAGCACTAAAATAAATATACAGCATTTTTACCTGGTGTAGCCCCTCTCTCCTGCCTTAAGCCCTCACACTCCAGTTTGTTGGGAATTGGGAATTTGGATATGACCAGTTTCAGGTTCAGCTTTCATTATGAGTGAGCACTAGGCTTTCATTCTAAGCCACCAAAATGCACTGGCAAAATTCACACATGCAAACCAGTGGCTGCTTCTGTCTCTGTGGAATCCCACAAATATTTTCTTCACTTTCAGTTCCCGCGCCTCAGGATAGCTCATAAATGTATGGCTGAAACAGAATGCAAAAACTTGATGATCCAAACAGATGCCTGATTCTCATTCAAAATCAGTAACTGGATTACTTTCCCTTACAACTGAGTCTGAACCAAAGCTCAGTCTGCATCAAGGGAGGCAGTTCACAGCTTCGTACTTGCTATGCAAAAGTTCTTACACACACAACTGTAAAATCTGCATTTTCATGAGCAAGTCAGCATTTCTTTGAGCTGTCTCTGGCCTACACTTGCCTGCCTGCAGCTTGCATACACAGTTTAGGAAAGGAGGCTCAAAAATTCAATCTCAAGTATCATCAATTTAACTCACCAGACCTGTGTTCTTCCTATACTCTTCCAGCTGCCTTTCATGACATGACCACTTTCTCTCTCCTTTACCTTTCTGGATAAGTCCTGTGTTGGCTGGAGCCAGGCAGCTGCTGTAAAATCCTGAGAACTGTGAAGGAGAAGGGCAGTCATTTTCCCTCAGCTCATACACATCCTTACTCTCAGCAGCACAGCAGTGTGAATCTAGCTCTCAGCAATGCTTTAATAGCAAAGCTGAAGGTGTGAAGCTTCATTACTTTTAAAATATACTACACAGTTCTGCATATTCACTGGTATACATTATGCTCCATCTTAGAGCACAGAGTGCTGTTTTCCAGCCACCCAGCCCGGTGCTTTATTCTTGCTTTATTCTTACTTTATTCTTTCCCAGAGCTCTGTAAGACTGCCTACTATTTTTAGCTTCTCTTTGTGGGTGGTGAGGGAGAAACCAAGAGGTTAACTGCTTTGTTTGATGGCTCGTCCTGGGCACCGTCATCTACCCCCACAGGGCTGCCAAGGTCTAAACCCAGCAGGAGTGTCCCGGTCCTTAATGGCAATTTCCGAGGTTTTCACTGGTCTGGGGGAGGTGGGAGGAGAGGTGGATTGCTATGCTCCAGAGACAGAAAAACATGTCAGTATTTTAATCACTGGACAGAAAAACAAGCAAGGAGGAAATTAAGTTTCCAAAATACTTTTTTTTTTTTTTTTAATCCACATCATGAGTTGCCTCACCTGCTACCAGCTGGCTCACAGGGATTATTTGCCCTTGGGCTTTGCCTTCTCTTGCCACATGCCCTCCTCAAAGCAGCTGTGACCACATCACGCTCCCCTCAGCACTGACTCACTCCCTACCTCTCCACAGGACCTAAGCAAGATATTTGCCCTCAGTCAACTCTTGTTTATGGGTTCTGATACAAAAGACAAGTGTTCATGTGGCATACTGTATCTAGGAAAATGTCATGCTTCATACATTCAGTTATCAACCACTATGCCAAGTGCTTTATGTTATCTACAAAAAGCAGACTTCAGAGGGAAATGAACTACAGCAAATCAAAGTCTATTACTGGGAAAGAGAGGAGAGTTGTAAGCCAGGCTTGCAGCATTCTTCCAGCTGCATAACTTTCTAAATAACTTTGCCCAGCTGAGGAGTCAATAAATGGGCACCCAGTTGCAATCAAAAATATCAATTCATGTACTGTTACCCAGAGGGGTTTTTCTAAGCCCCCAGGGCACAACTGCAGCAGACAGTAGCACACTAGGTCAGAGACAGCAACAAGAAGGGTGAAAAATGTCTCACACCTCCCCAGCAGCTGGGAGGGAAGCAATAAGAAAGACCCACTCGTCCCACCAGTGTCCCCAGAGTCCCCCAGCTGCAAACTCAAAGCCAGGCAGCACAGGGCTGACCCTCCTGCCCCCAGGGCCAGGACTGAGTGCTGCTGCAAGTGACTGCTCAGCAGGACAGGGCTGTGACGTGCACAGCCTCAGCCCTGATGCAATGAACTCATTTCTCCCCACTGCTCTGTGATTGTCCATCTGCCCTTACAGATACACACTGCAGTAGTGCCTGGACCAAGGCACTCCCTACCTGCAGAAATTCCCTACTCTCCGCAGTCTCCAGTTCTGCAACAGGTTTGAGCCCTGCATGGGGAGCAGAGGACAACCAGCCCCATCCACCAGTTAGCTCTGTGCCAAGTGTGTAGTCATCATGCAAAATATAACCCAGGTATTTTCATCGTAGTACAAACCAGTTCATTCCTGATTCACAGGAATGAAACAAGTAGGATTCTTTTCTTCTGATCTTGATTCTCAAAGACTGAGAGCCACTGAATAAAAGATGGCTTTGAAACATGCCAGCTCTTCTGGAATGGAGAGAAGGGATATGAAATTCAGAAATTAAACCTTAACTCAATCTTTATAGCAGCTCATTTGTATTGGGTCATGAGAAAATCAGGAGCCCACATTCATTAAAACTTTGGTAGTTTGGACATTGGACTTGCATCTGGATCTGTCAGCGTGGGTGTACATATATCAGCAGTGAGGAAATTACCATAGGAAATTAAAGGCACCAACACACAAATCTGCAGCCAGTAAGAACAATAAAGAGGAACTGTTTAAATTTTCAGGAACAAACAAAATCCTAACAATGGGATAGCTCCACAGTTAGATAGGAATCTCAAAATTGCCAGTCATGATTCATAGAAGAAGAAATATTCAATAAATATTTCAGGTTTGTATTTGGAAACTAGTAGGATGATGTATTCTTATCTCATAGTGATAAGGAAACACTTTCTATTCCATCAGTTACTTAGGGGAAAGTTAAACAGCCACTATCAAAACTGAACATTTTTCAATCAGCAGCACTTGGTAAGTTGCACCTCAGCATACCAAAGAAACATGCCAAAGAGTTTTCCAAAATGTTTGTGTTGATTTTTCACACATCTGGGACCACTGGAGAGCTTTCAGAAGACTGGCAAAAAGCTCACGAGGCATTACTATTTACAGAGGGTACAAAAAGCAGGCTGGGCAACCACAGGCTGACTAGCCTAACACTGATCCACAAATCAAGAAAATTGATGTGAAGGATTAGTGAGAGAACAGTCTTTACATGACTGATACTACCCAGTGTAGCTCCTGGCCTGGAGATGACACAACTCAGCAAGTCCCCTCTGCCTCCGTGTCTCATTTGCCTTGCACCTTCATCCTGCTCATATGGGCACTTGTGGGTCAGAGTTGAAAAAGGCTTAAAAGATAGCAGTGTAATTAATAGTCATCAGCATGACTTCATGGAAAAGTCTTGTCAAATGAGCTCGGTGTTGCTTTTTAGTGAAATTACCAGTTTAGCTGATAAAGATAGCTGTGTCTATGTCATGGGTTTCAACATCTGTGAGGCATTTAACTCAGTCCCACGTGGCATTCTGATTAAAATAATTAGCACTATCCAGAATTAATGTACCTCTTATTAAATCGATTAAAAGCTGGTGAGCCAAAAGTGAGCCAAAGGCAATCCTAACTGAATCATCTCCATCTTCAAAAGATGTTTAATGGGATCCCCCAGAAACCTCTTAGCCCAGTGCTGCTCACTATTCTTAGCAATTATTTGAAGAAAATGAAAAAAATGTTGCTATTAAAAGATAGATCTCATTTCAAAATTGCTGGAACAGTAAATGATGGAGAGAAAAAATAGTTATATTGGCAGATCTGCATCACTGGGTCGAGTGGATTCACTGACACCTGAGTTTTAATAAGCCAGTGCACCAATGCTCCAATGCCTTAAAATCTGCAACTCACTCAGTACACGGCAGGAGCCCCGCAGCAGGAACAGAATGTCCTAGTGGGTAATTGCCATCTTAGCATTCTGTGGTGCTCAGCTGGACTGGATTTTTCCTAGGTATGTCTACTAAATTTACCAGCAGAGAAGGCAGCAACAGTGCTGGACACTGAACCCAGATATTCACACTTGATGGCTCTAGGACAGTGAGAGAAACCTCTCCAGGAATTCTTAACATATTGCTGAGATTGTCAGGCTCCTTCAAAGGGTGTTTCAGAACAAACAAACCCCCCTCACCCCCAGCTATCATCATTAGGTTTCAGAATGAATATTGAATGGGAACGGATGGACACAATCCCTCCTACCACTTTGCAGGAAGACACCTCTGCCTTGCTTTTCATTTGAGACATCGTGTTGTGAGCATTTAGTCTCTCAGAAGCTCAGCAGTGAATTCCACTTTGTGAGCCAAATTTCTTCTTCCCCTTGCTTTTCCATGTGATCTGCCTCAGCCTTTGGCCCAAGCACTCTTGTTTCCAGGCATGCAGTTAGGCTGCATGGCTGAATGGACACAGCTTTATCCACACCTTCCCTGTGCTTAATCTTACAAAACCTGCTACTGATCGTGTGCGTCTGGGCTTAGCAAAATGCATACAAGAAATCTCAGGAACTCCCACGCTGTCCCATACCCCAGTATAAGGATCTATTACATGCTGAGTCATAAATCTCATAAAGGTTTAAAGATACTTTTTCTTAAAAAAAAAAAAAAAAAAAAAAAAAAAAGAAGGAAATTATTTGGGCAAGTCTTTGAGCTCTTCTCCTTTTGCTGTTTCAAAGCCATTCTCTTTTGATAGGCTGGATCATCAGAGTCTCTCTAGCCCATTTCTGCTTCACTGAACATTCATCTCGGGGCTCACTCGGGTGTTCCTGGGAAGTGAGCTCCCATAGAGGGGAAGTCGGGGAGGAAGGGTGGAGAACAAGCTCTCAGTTAATAGCCCTGAGCTCCAGTGACTTGGTTCCTTCCGAACAGGTGCTTCCCAACACAGCCCCAACAGTAAACCTAAACCTGCCCTGACAGGAGCAAGAGGAGCAAGGTACACGTCCATAAATAGTGACCCTCCACAGCTGCTGCACCCTGCTGTGGCAATGGGGACACTTCCAAACTGAGCTCAGTACATGACCACAGTGCCATCAGTTCAGTCCCAGCTTGGATAAGAAGCAATTTTCCAAAAGGCTTAGGCAGAGGAATTATGTTCCTGTAAAACATGAAATTCTGGATTCAGAGCAGGGACTTGTGCCCTCAGCTGCTTTAACATCTCTGTGGGACTACTTGGCAAAGGAGGTAAGAAGAATACTAAATTCTGGGCTTGTGGGCTGATGAAGTTAGTTATAATTTTTGCTAGAAATATTTTTTTGCTTTCGAAGCCTCAGCCATAACGCTGTAACAACGCTAGAATGGAGATAAAACTGATAGCACCTGATAAATACAAGGTGTATTTCTTAAGAGTGGCATTCTTTAATTGCCATGACAGTACATACGAAGGAATCCTCTATACAAAACCCCAGAGTAGCCTTTGCAGAGCCTCCATCCAAGAAATAATGCAGCACAAGGCTCAGCAAGCTCACCATTGCCTGTGTGCCTGGCAGAGCTGACTAAAAGACCAGTAGCAGCTGGCAGGAAATGGGTAAGAAAGCTGACCACAGATAAACTGTAGGATGCTGAAGAGTAGCAGAAGATATACTCTAGGAGAGGAAGCCAAGTTGCCAGGTCACACCGTAGTTTAGTGCATAGAGTACATACAGCCTGCTATTGAAGTATGTGGCCACCAGATAATGGTCAGGGGACACAGCTGTCAGGCAGTGATGAAGTAACTCCAAGGAGCCTGAAGCAGTGTGCTACAGCTGCGGATGTTTCTGTTGAGCAGGATAAAGCCTGCCTGTCTCAAGGGTACCATAGCAAATGCAGTGTCATGTGAGCAGTACTAAATAATTAGGTCCATGATGCTTATTTAAATCAGCATTGATTGAAACAGGATATCAGCAAAAGCTCCTCAGAGCCGGGGCTGATCCGAGCTTACAGGGGAGCACACAAACACTGCATAGCCCAAATAAAACAACGTTTATGTTTCATACTCATTTTACAGGTAATGCTCCCAGCAGCATCGGGGAGGGTTTTACTCTATGCTGGCGAGTTTGGGAAGTCAGTGGCTGTGGGTAGGGGATTTACCTCCACTTCAGCAGGAGGAGGACAGGGCCTCGGGTATCATTTAACATTGAAGTCTGTGCCCAGGCTGAGTGTTAGTGTATCTGCTGTGGAGATACTGAACTTCATTCATTATATGATGAAGGTAATTATGGGTCATTAACCTGCTGGGTGGGAAGCAGTGCAGCATGCTGAGGGGATCCAGGAGAAATGTGATGACAGAGCAAGGCATGTTTTGCTGGTTTTGCCAAACAGCCAGAAAACGGCTGCTGGATCATACAGGGATCAAAGAGCAGGAGTTTAAAACACATCAAGTAATGGTTTATAAACGCTGGTTCTTAGTGATACTGCTCTCTGGGAGGCATTTTCAGATGATCCATTGGCTGAAACCTTATTTCAGGCTCATGAAGGTAAAGAGCCTCATCCAGACCCACAGAAGTGTCTTTAACAACAGTTGCTCCATGAGAGGAAGCCGGACCCTGACAGGCAACACTGGCCTTTAGACAGCTCTAGGAGACGCCCACGCTCCCCCTCGGTGCCCAAAGGCAGAACCAGCTCTGCTCCAGCTGTGCGATGCTGAGGAGGGAGAGCCGCTGCCGAGGCACAGCAGCGCAGAGAGGGGCTGGGGAGGGCTGCGAGCCCGCCGGTCAGCCGGGGGCAGAAACTGCCCTTCGTGCAGGCAAAGGCCAGAGGGGCACGCTGCTGTGTGGGCACTGATCCCTTCCTCCTTCTCACCCTTCAGAACAGAAGGAACTGGCACACTAACTGATTTGACATTTGCTTTGGTGGTGGTGTTTTTTGCTTTTTTTTTTTTTTTTTTTTTAATTCCAAGCGTTCTGTAAATAATGGGAACAACGGGGCTGTGCACCTGGGAAGGCCGTTGTGCATTTCTCTCCGATAGGCAGGATATCAGGGTTAGCTAAATATGAGTTCAGCTGCGGGACTGACTCACCGCTTGTTCCTGGAACTGTCTGAAGGAGGGGAGGATGCTGTGGGCAGGCTCTAACTGTATCATCTGGGTTAGGGCCGGTAGCAGATGGTCCTAAAAACACACTTCCATGTGGGTTTAAAATAGCACAGCACCCACAATCAGCTGAATGGGGAAATGTGAAAAAGGCTTGTCACACAAGGAATGCTGCTGTGAAGATCTGCAGTCAGGAGGGGATCCAAAGTTTCAGCAGTATAGAAGTGCCCAAGGCTGTCTCCTTGTTCACATTGGCTCACACCACTGCCGTGTCCCACCAGCCCTGGCAGGGGGATTATGGCCTTCCCATCATATTTTGTGCAAGAGAACAAACTTTTTCCCCCCACCACAAAATAAAACAAGGAAACTTTCTCTTAAAACAGCTTTTCTAGTTAAGCAGCGCTCCCTGTCCACTGCATAAGCTTAAGCCTGAAAAACTGTACTGGGGAAAAAAAAAAAAAAAAAAAAAAAAAGAATCCCTTGTCCTTTGTGAGTCAACCTACTGTAGTGCTGGTCAGCAGCGACAGCCCTAAATACCCGGAGTGTATGGTTACATCCTGCTGGCTGCTCTGATGCCACACACGGAGCAGAAGAGGTGGTGACAGGGGCGGAATTGGCAGAGGCTCCGAGGCGTCGAGCGGGCGGCTCTCCCGAAGAGGCGGCTGAGCCAGCCCCAGCCCGGCCCCGGCGGGAGCGCCCCGGAGCCGAGAGATGCGCCAGCCTCAGGTGAGTGCCCGCAGCACACAGCAGCCCGAGGAGAGCGCTGTGGGAGGCAGGCAGGGCAGGGAGCACTGCAGGGCTGCCCTCGCCCTTGCCCCAGCCCACCCGAGATGGATCTCATGCAGCCCGCAGTGTTTGCCCGCACCTCGGGGGCGCACATTCCCTGAGCTCCCTCTCCAGCCAGCACAGACACCTCTTCCCGCACCCCTGCCGGGACTCTGCCCGCTGATGTCTTCCACTTAAAGAGTGATGGGGTCACTTGCTTCCCAGTGCTCAGGTTAACTCCCAAAACTCCCTGTGCTATAGGGAGTGGGATGAAAGCTGAGGAGCTGCATTGCTATTGTGTGCCTGACTTTCTTAGGCTGATGGGCACAGAGATGCTTCCATTCCCCCAGTCCTCCCCCTGTCCTCCCTGCTGTAAGGGCTGATACTAGCAAAAGAACTTGATTCCTCTTCATTCCCCATATTTGTGTCTCAGTAGGTATGCAAATACACCAGCAAAGGTTTCTTGCTCCTTCCCCTCTTCCCCACCTCCTGCCTTTTTGCCATGCAAGCACCAAGAGCAATCTGGCCTGTAACCTTTAGAGGAAGAGAAATATCACAGGCACATCTGTTTTTACAGCTAATTGGCCGCAGTTTTTGAAACAGGCAGAAGCAGCACAGATGAACAAAAAGAGTTCCCTGAGAAGCCCTGGCCACTGTGGGGGCCTGGCTGTGTAGCTCTTAGAGCAGTTCATGGCACATCCCACTGATGCCAGAAAAACACATCGAGCTTTGCTTGTGATTGCACCAACTCCTGGTGAAAACAGGTCCAGTCCCCTTTGCATGTTGGAACTTGCATGAGTACACAGCAGTGCATTTTATCCTCTGTTTAAAACATGTTTCGAAAGCAAAGATTTTCCTAGGCATTACCCCTGTCTTAAAAAGCAAACACATGGTGTCTACACCTTGCACTTAGTTTTCAACATCTCCTGTAAACTGCTTTTAGCACTGCAGGAAAGAATTTCAGAATGCATTTTTAAAAATATTTTCTGTATTTCATTTAACTGGCTTTTTATCACCACGGAACTATTAGAACAGCGCTGGCTTGTTACCCACTTACTGCCAATACAATAAAGTCTGTAACAAGAGATGTTTTAGATGAAGATTATTTATTACTGCCAATAGTTGCAGAGAAAGTGCTCATTTGGGCAGAGTGGGCTGAGGGGAGGAAGGGCTGTTCTGGTTTTTGCTGCAGCCTTCACTCATTACTTTTTCCAGAAAGCATTAAGCTTCCCACCTGCACTTGCAGTTCACATCCCACAATTTTATCTAGGCTGAGCGATTTTAAGAGATTGGAAAGCTATTTGAGTTCACAGGGTTGCCCTTTTCACCCATGTCTTCACATTTTGGTTCTAGCCAGCAGCAGTAAAGGAGTTTCCCTCCACATTCATCACTACCCAGCCCTACGAAACCGACACAGTCACGCAAAAATGGTCACTTCTTCTGTTTAAATTAGAGTTACACAAATTTGGCAGGGCACTTTCTAGATGTAGAGAAAGACACAAAGGCACAGTCTTAAAATATCTGAATAGCACTCTGTTTCTGCCTCCAAGTGCACACAGAAGAAATTATCCAGAATCAATAAGATAATCTTTTTCCTTATTGCTTATGCAAACTATATGCCCCTTTAACTGGAAATGATCACCTCCTCAGGATCCTGCTCAATTTTACTGCCTCTACATCTCTCCCCAAGAATTCAACACATAATAGTGAAATAGTGAGCCTAGCATATGCTGCAGTCTGAGTACATAATATTTTGCAATAAATGTAAATTCTATATATATATATAAAACAGAAAGAGAATGACTGTGAGAAAGAACAACCCTACCTACTTCCCATTCATGTTATGCAAACACCTTTCACATGTGTCTTTGCTCACTGAATGCAAACAGTGAGTATGCACACAGCTATGCCCACAAAGCACACATTCCTCATTAAAACCCATGCAACACATTTGTATCTGATTGACTTTTAAATCCTTCATCTTCCCACAACTACATCTTCCCCAGATCTAGTGGTCCAAATGCTGTTCACTTTAGGCAGTCTGTTGCAGTCAGGGTCTTCTGCCTCCATTAGTGGAAAGTGTCCCTCCATCCCTGGGAATGTTACTGGCTTGAACACCAGGACTGGTCACATCCAGTTTTACACCATCAGCAGCAATGTGAAGAGGTGATACATGGAGTTTGGTATCATGCAAGGGGAATAGACTGTGCTTTCCAACAAGGCCATATTTTTATGGAAAATTAAGGCACACAAGGACATTAACATGCTACATTTTCACATAGGGGAAAGTTTTTCTCAGATTATTTTTAGAAAGATTTACTGGTTTTAATTTTGGTAGTTAGAGCCTAAAAAAGGAAGCATGGCACATGGCCTCTTAAAAAGTTGCAAAACCCACTCTCAATAAAATTTAATATGCCCTGACTTGGCTTTCCTTTAATGTGCACTGTGTGAAGTACAGTGGTATAACATTTTTAGCATCAATCATTTCAGCACACTTCTGACTAATGCCACTACCTCACACCTCTGCAGATAGGACTTTTATTCAACAGTGCCACTTATTTTCTCTGCACTATGTGCATGTCTGCACACCCACATGTGTATCACTGGCAGCTTTTCCTTGGTCTCCAACATTACTGCCCAGTGGAGGAGTCAGTGCATGGAGACCAAGAGAACTGTGCTGACACAAATTCACTTCAGCAGACCAGATTGTTATCCTAGCAAAACAGGAGTTCTGGTGAGTCTGTGATACTATGTTCTGTGGGTGAGCACTGTTGTGTCTGTGTGTATGTCTAGGTAAATTTCTCATCCACCAATCCTTGATGGAAAAAAGTGGCCAAATCTGCTGCTGCAGTGAACTGATGGAGTCCTGTGTAATTTGACAGAACTGTAACAGATTACACCCTCTAAATGGTTGGCTCCAGGAAATAATTTTGCTGCCATAGTTATTATGTGAGAGCAGCACTACTGTAGATTGTATTATTTATTGCATGTTTATGTCACTGGTGCAGTCAGGAGAGTGCAGCATAAAATGAGGAGGAGCAGGGCCACCTAGCTCAGCAAGTTCAGTCCCTCCAAAATCATATAAATACATGTTCTGCCCAGAATGGCCTGTAAACACTGTGAACATTTTCACTGTCATACCCACACCCCCACGCCCCACCTGAAATAGATAAAAAGTGTAGTGTACCACAGGGAGCATGAGACATGAAAGTGTCCATGTTCTGGGCCCCAGAAATAACAGAAATTTCCTCCCATCCCCTAAAAGAGTTCATTCAAGTGCCACCATATATCCTGGATGCCACAAGGAGCTTTGACTTTGTGAAGTTAAAATGTGCACAACAAAGGAGTGCACCCCTCATGGCTGAATATTTATTTAAGTAGATCATGACTGGTAGCACTTTGGCTAATAATATAGCCTTGAACTGCAAACCAAACTTTCTACAGGGTGGGTTAAATACCAAGACTGTACAGAAGAGAACTTCAGGAAGAAGCCCTTGTTAGTCAGTATGTCCCTTGTTGATCTTGTTAGTCAGCGTGTCACTGCAAAACACATAAATAAGACCATATTCCCCGCAGGCAAAGCTATAAAGTAGCAAAGTGAAAACTACTGCTGGTTTAAAGCAGGAATCCCCATTTTCCTAAAGCTAGTCTTCCTCTAGGAAACATTTCTCATAAAACACAGAGACCCAGCAGATTTGGGTTTTCAACAGGGACAATCAGAGCAGTTTAGCTTTGAACCTTTCATGTGAGATATTCACTATTTTCAAAGGAACAGGTTTATTTGAAAGCAGAATCAGACACTTCATATGTAATGATCCAGTTATCACCTAAGACTGATTTTTCAAAATTGGATATGAATGGACCACAGGACATGGTTAAAAGGAAGTTCATAGAAAGAGAGCATGTGAAATCTACAGCCAAAATACATATGGCCTAATTTAAAAACAGGATTAAAGGAAATTCACAAAGTCATTTTGTTGCCAGATTTAATTAGTATGTTTAATATGTGAGATCACCTGAATCTACTTCTACTTGTTTTGTGTCCCATTAGGAGTTTCACAGGAGCAGTAATATGATTGAGTGGCCCCTGTGAGGGATGAAGCTTAGGCTGCTTTGAAACAAATTGAATTAATTTGAAATGATTCTTTCCAGGTATGACATTCTTGGAAACAGATGTGGGGATAAGGAGGAAGGGAGAGCATCAAAAGTACAGATATATAGACCTAAAACTGTACCCACCTTTTTGTATAAACATCGGCACCTTTATAAATATTTCCAGAAATATTGTAATGCTAGAAAGCCTGTTCCCATAAGATTACAGTTGATGATACTCCACAGAATTAAGTTACCATTTATATACTACAGTGACAAGGGTCCTCACACCTATTTTCCACCTCTATCACTTCTCTAAAATGTGAAAGTTGTGGGGACTGGGTCATGCGACCTTTTTTTGTAAGATGTTAAAAGAGTAAATTTGTACCCAGATGTTTCATGGTGAGTGAAACAGGCCAGATTCCAGTTCACTGGCTGAGACAAGGCCATTGTGGAGGAAAGGGAGCCTTGTTTTGAGTGGCATTTACAGCCCTTCCACTAGATTTCACTATTGTTGATCAATTTTAAATGGAAGTCACTGAGGGGTTTACATTGCTGAGTAGCAGTGCGAACTCCTAAATAAGATAGAGCAGATTTATACTGTTTTCCAAACAAATGGTATCATAACGCTTTAAATAGTACAGTTACATAGCTAAAATACTATATAACAGCAGAGGAGGTGGAGGTAAGGGCAATAAGGATAGTATCAGGAGAAAAAATGTTCTGAGACTCAGAACATCTTAAAATTTACACCCAACTCTGTAAGCTACAAGTGCTCAGCTCGTCTGAAAACAAGCCCATGCATATGCATTCTCATTTTAACCTACAAAAACATTTCAAAATCCAGGCCCTGATCTGGCAAGATGCTGAATGTTTTCCCTTTTCATCAGACAAGCCTCTAAAGAGATACTGAAGCGTGCATACTGTAGGAGCCGAAGCGCAGCCACAAAGGCTAATTTACCCAGCCAAAAAGCAGTCACTGCTGCCACTGCTATGCAGACATACCCACTGCCTTCAGCAAAACTTTAGTGAAGACTGAGGGCACTTGTCACTTCACAGGGAGCACTCAGTGTCTTCCAGGCTCACATTGGGTCTACATATGGATGAGCCGAATATTTTTCACTACAAACACTCTTCCCCTTCCAGGCCTCCTTCGCTTTCAGTTCTGAAGGGTGAATTCATTGAAAACATCTGCACTACTAGAAACATTCTGTGCTTTTTCCAAACCTCATCCCCATGGTGGCTCTGTAGTAATGGAGAATAGACAGAGCTGCATAACACAAGCCTGCAAGCAATGAACTGCTGTTGGGAGAGGATACCAAATGTTGGAACTTTGCCTCTGGTACCTAGGCACTACCTGGGCTCTGCTCACCTTCTGCCCCTCTGCCATACAGCCAGAAGATTTCCCCCTCTGCCATACAGCCAAAAGGCTTCCACAGAAACTGCCACATCCCACTGCAGCACTCTCACCTCCGCGATACGGAGCACAGCTTTAACAAATTCCACTTAGCAGTCTGTCATGTTGTCTTCTGCACACCTAGGAATTGCTGCATGCTTCCTTCCCATGGTATCAAGGCCAGTTCTGGAACTGGTTTTTGGGATATTTTACGTAACTGCTATCTCTCCTTCTTTTATCATCCTTCCTGATTTCCTTTAACTTTTCAGACTTGCAGCACTAAAGAAAGGGCTCTGTAACCATGTCCCCACAGCATGGTAGAGGCATAAATGGGGCTGATCCCGTGTCATTCACAAGCAGCAGCAACGCACTGGACTAAGACAGCAAGAGCATGTTTATGGCAGTAAACTTTAATGAGCCGCATGAAATCTCCAAACAAGGGGAAGGAAAAGATGTATTTTTGTTTGGGGAATAAGGGATGTGGACCAGCCTTCAGCAGGCCTACCAGGAAGGCATGTGTAAGGGCTTGCGTGGCCATCTGTTTCTCCTCCTTATCAGCACTCCAGTGCCAGCTGCCTCTGTGGCTGAGCTGTCCCACGAGCAGGTCCCCTGCCCGGTCCTGTGCTGCCTCTGTCTACTACTCACTAATCCCACATACCTCTACGAGCTGCTTCCTACCACCCTATTTGGCCCCACCCCCTGTAAAGCCCATATAAATCACAGGGGGGAAGCTGGTGTCTCCCCAGTGGTGCCTGCAGGCAGTGCTGCTCCTTTGCCTGAGCAGTGGCACACGAGTGGATGCTGCCCTGGCTTTCCTTCCCGTGTTCTTCAGCCTGCTGAAGCTCCATTTCCTGCAGTGCCCCAGAAGTGTGCTCCAGACCTGAACAACCATAGGATTTATGTTTGCTGACCTAGCACCCACATCCCAGTGCTGCCGTGCCCAAACTGCAATTAAAGCTGCAAACGCGGCCCAGAAGTCGATACCCCGGATAGACAGGCAAGATAAGGAGCTAATAGCAGATAGACAGGCTGATAGGCGAGTTTGAAGGCTGCAGCCACCTGGGAGCCATGCGCGGTGATGCAATCCAGCAGTGGCAGTTGCCAAAGCCGCTCTGACAGCGGAGCCGAGGGTGGGCAGGGAGCCGCAGGGGCGCCGGGAGGGGAGCGGGTCCATCTGCGCAGAGGTGTGAAAGCAGCAGAGCCGCAGCCGGGCTCCCTTTGGGGCGGCTCGCAGCGCTGGCAGCACAGCGCTCCGCTAAGCCTTGTGCTCAGAGACCATGAACAACGGGATTGAAAAAATATGTGTAACCTGGCTGAAGGACAGCACGCTGCTGGGGAACAGAGGGGAGGGCAGGAGAGCGTAGTAGGCTGTGCATATCTGGAGGGTACTGACCCCAGCAAGGCTATGGAGGCCAAGTAAGAGTGCGAGAATTCGTCTAGGATGCTAAGTTTTTCATTTCTGTTCCCTGAATGAAATGCTGGATGAAATTAGGAGAAGAACAATGAAACCCAGCCAGGCAGGACAGGCTGGCAGATGGCACTGGCACTTCATCTCCTTTGCATTCCAGCACCTCCGTAAGCAGGGTAACAGGCAGGAAGGCATGGAAGTCGCTCTCACAGCTCACCCAAGGCACAGCAGCCAGACCTGGCCTTCTCAATTCACTTGCAAAGGTGGAGAGGATCCATCTCTATTGTAATATCTTTCAGCCCAAGAGGCATGGTCACAGACCAACCATGAACACAATTCAGAGCAAAACAATGATGCCACTCCCCAAAGAATTACCCGTTGATCTAAGTGTATGAGAAGTAACAGCAGTTGGATGTAGTCTCTCCACCAGGGACTTAGAAATTTACAGTGAGTTGCCACAGCACTTTCACTAGCTTTTCAGACTTCTCTTTAGCTTCACTGCTTTCCAGCCAACAAATTAGTCTATACAAAAGCCAACACTGAATGCAATTTTCACTTTAACCTACATGTTGAACTTCAATGTCTTCAGTGAACCTAGGGTTAGAGATCGACTGATGTAGTTTGCAGGACAGGCTTATAAACCCAAATCTGTCCCACATTATTACAGACTGTTGTTATTATAGGTCTGATAATAACACCTTCATAATTTAACTGTTTGTATCCAAGTACAGCAGCTATTTCCTACTAGTTCCCAAATATGGCTACCAGCACAGCAGAAGGTGCCTTTGTCACAGACCTCCACATGAAGACTAAGGATGGTGCAGGACTGACAACTGAATTACAGTGGGAAGTACTTGCTCTTAGTTCAGTGTTGAAGGATCTAGCAGGGCAACGCAGCAAAGGTCACACCGTTATCACCAACACTGCCTTCCAGAACTTCCCTTCCCTGGCTGCCAACAGAACTAGCTATTACAAACCTCTGACTACCTCTTGGAGAAGAGTTAATAATCTGTACAGTTTAATTCTCGTTTTACTTTTAAGTGGTGATTGTATTAGAAAACAAGGTATGGTCCCAGTGTCCTTGTGCTAGGTGCTGCAAAAAGTTTTCTGAGATTTTTTTTGCAAAGGGAACCTAAAAGCAAAAACACAAAAATATTTGGGAAAAAAATTGAAATTAAGATGAGATGTTCTACCACTGTATCAAACCTAAATTCCTTTTGAAGAATACATTCTCCCTTGAAGAAGTGATTACAGAGCCTACTGGAGTTTCTGTGGATTTTACTGAGACTGAACACTAGAAATATGAATTATTTGAAACAGACAAGCTAAAATTTCCTGACCAAACACCCTAAACAACGTACAAATGTGGATTTGAGTGAGATATGAATTCTGACTGGATCCAGTCCCGTGAAGGTCAATCCCATGTCATACAGTACAAAGCATAACTCTAAGATTAAAGAGAACTGAAAATAAGTCCTTGATCTGCTTTGGCAATTTTCATTTACAGAGATGCAAAGTACAAATATTTATAAACAATATTCTTACAGGAACTGGAGGGTATTCTTCCTTTTCAAATCATTACTGTTTAAAGAAATTTTGAGCTCATTTAAAATGAGATGCAACATGTGAGAATGCATAGATTTGTTGGAGAAAATAATTATTTTTTAAAATAAAATTAGCATTGGAATACCTCTGCCACTAATCCCAACCAATCCACCCAGCAAGCTTGAAGGCAAACATGCAAGAAAGTCTCAGATAATGCAATGATGCAAGATGCAAAAGAATCTGCTTGGGTAAGATAGAAGATCACTATTTAACACCTCTAAGACAACACCTCCAGGTTCTTTTATTTCAGTACTGAGCTAACCTGACTCCATTTAGCTCAAGAAGTGTGTTGGAACCAAATGATGATGAAGGCAAGATAACTGGAGATTAAGCTTTACAGATATTTCTGTTCCTGAAATTACTTCCCTTTCTATACTCTGCTAGTGGCTCTGGCTCACAAGTTTCTTATGCCCTCTTAATAAAGTTAAAAATAATTCAACCAGCTAGGATCAGATCCTAAAGTTTTGTTAATCTGTTAGAAAAAAGTAACATTAATGGTGCTTTTAAAGCCTCCAGAAGATCAGCAAGAGCTGCATGGAGCACGCTGTGACATAGTGTTAAAAGGAAGAAATTCCAGTCCCAGTTTTTTCAGCCACCTTAAGTTCAGAGATACAGAAGGAATCATATACCTGCAAAATGCAAATGAGGAAGGGGATGTGACAGACTGCAGGGCATAGGTAGTTACTCAACTCTATAAACAATAAGTAGGAAGAGCTTATGAGAACAACAGTGGAAGAGGTGCTTTAGAAGTGCAAGGAAATGCAGCTACAAACTCACTGAGCTATCGGTGCTGTCTGCATGCTTGTAGGGTGAGTGTTATTTTGAGGAGGTAAGGAATGCAAGGCAGGGGGTCTGTGGTCTATGGTTTGTTTTCCCATCAATACATATGTCTGACTTCGAGTAAAAGATTAACGAGACAGCTAGCAAATGTCCTAGGAGACAAATGGGTAAAAGGCTGTTTGTACATGTCAGTTGAGGGAGGGCTCATTCTCGTCTCTCAGTCTCTGAATGAATCTGCTAGGATGCACACCTGCACCAGGAAGACTTCCTTGACAAGGTAACCCTTTCCTCTGCAGAACACATGAGCATATCAGCATATAGCTTACCTTACACGTACATTCTTTCAGTCAATGTGGTTTGGAAAGAACCTTCCACCTACTTTTTTTCTGCATGTGACGTACATTACTGTATGTTGCAGAAAAGCCCCAGGTAAAGTAAATGGAAACTCTATCCAGAAGCTATGCACCTGGTGTTTTTGCATTTCCCAACAGATATTACAGTTGCTGGAATGATGTGTGAATCTTCTACAACACCTCCTATTGACAATTTATTTTAGGTGTGGCATGAGATCTGAGATATTGATACTAATGACCCACAGCCTGTTGCTAAAGAGAAGGAAGGAAGTGAAGGAATTTTTAGTTAAAAAAAAAAAAAAGAAAAAAGAAAAAGGGGGAAAAAAAGCCAAACTACAAAACCCCACAAATATTTACATCCTTCTACTTTTGACAGCAAACATTCTGTTACAGACTGAAAACATCTCAAACAGGCATGCTGACACTTTAATATTTCCAGGATGGTCGTGGTGGTGGGAAGAACTATTAGACTGTCACTAAAGCTCACCTTTTCCTAGGTATCAAAAACTCAGTTGTGTTTTCCTGTCCTGTTGGCAATCTGTGCCACTGGTGATCTCTGAGAGTTGATGGTGTAATGGTGTTGGCCTGAGTCCCACTGCAAGGAATGCAGTGGAGCCCAGTCAACCACCAATACTAACCACAATCTCCCTGCAGATCTTAACTAACCTGGCAGCTCAGCTTTGTATAGTAATGCCACAAAAAAAATGGGAGTGCCTTTTCCTTTCCTCACTATCCTCATTTTTTTTGGTCTTTTTTTCTCTTTTCTGGAGAAGTCTGAGAGAGTTAAGCAGATTCCCTGAGGAGAGAAGTGACCCACCACTTTTAACACTGTCACAACTTCAACATCTCTTATGTTCTGATTTCTGCTTTACCTGAAACCTGTCAAGTGTGAATCACATCCATTTCCCTTATGCCACGATAGGGAGGAATGCTGATATGTGGGAACTGACAAAAAAGCATGAGGGAGCTGATGTTCACCTCTTAAACCTGATGAAATTTGCTGGTGAATCACAGGGTAAGAACTTGACCTCACCCATGAAGTTTCATGAAGATTAAAAGAACTTCCTTGTACCTCTGTGCTGTGCATCTGACTACCAGATTTGTTGTCTGGAGATGAGCAGTTAAACCACTACACTAAGCTCAAGGAGAATGAGTTCAAGTCTTGTCAAGGGTGATCTTTGACAGCCCAGCTCAAAATAACATAAGCTATCCCTTTTGATGAGTCAAGAACAGCCAGTCCCTCTCTTGAACACATCAGACAGATGTGGTTGGCTGAGGAAAGGAACATACTGAACCATCCCTGGCCCTTTCATATAAGTGACATCGGATATATTTTAGTGTGAGGAGTTTGAAGCTTTTAATGAGAGGGTGATGTTGCAGGAAATTAGTCCTCAAGAAATGTTTCTTCTGTCTCACTTAAGTCCGACAGCATGCAAGCAAGCTTATTCAAAAAAGCTGAGAAATGTTAGACAATTATAAGACCATCTACAACTGCTCTTATATATCATGTACAACTGAAAAGCAGGGAAAGGAAACACCATGCAATGAACATGCTTTGTTATGAACTGAACAGCCATCTGCAGGCAAGGTCCTTAGTCACCTGGGGATTAAAATGGTCCTAATACTTGAGCTTTCTTTACACTCCTGACTGCAGCTCTTGAACTGAGGATCTGGCCCATAGTCACTGCCAGGGTGCTGTGTCCCTCCTCTGTAATAGCGCTGCCAGAATGCAGGAAATAAGACATATGTTGGTCCATCCTGTACTGTACTCTTACTTCTATTTTTTTCCTTCTTTGCAGCTGCAAAATATAACTGAGCAAGTTAAATTCCACTTCCCTTGAACACGGAAGCCAGCAGTGCATTTTGTCACATGGTCACATCAGCAGACCACAACAACAAGCTCAGTCACCTGGTGAAACAATCCACACAGAGATTTGGAAGGAAAATTTCCTTTGGGCAGGTGACACTGGACATCTGGCAGTCCTCTACTCCTGTTCTGAGAGCAACACCCATGTTGTAGGGCATGCTGCCAGAAGCTGCACCCACCTGGGATGCAGCCAGCCCAAGATGAAAGGGAGCACCAAATCCAGAAGGGATGATTAGCATTCACTGATGTTGTTCAGGACACAAGTACCTGGGAACATGCTAGTTCCCCTTAGGTGTTCAGTACTGCACTGAAAAGTCAGGGAACTAAGAAAGTTAATCAGGTCAGAGCCAGGCTTGCATATGCCTTCTCCACAGGAATTGCAAACTATTTGCCAAATATTCAGATTGGGTAATTGCTACCCAGACTACTAAGGATATGCAGCCCAAAAGAAGATAATTGCTCAGAGGTTCTGATAGATTGCATCACTCTCTGCCAAAGTATATGACAGAATGAGAATTATCAACACATAATGTAAGTATACAAGTGTGTGCATACAGCAGAACCCATCATGGCTGGCTGAAGCAGAAAAAACATTAACCCCCAGACTGTTCATAGAAAGCAATAATTTCATCCTGAACTCTAGAAGCATTTGTGGAATCCAGAGATCCCCTGGGTCCTTCCCTTTCTTAGGACACGGGGACCAGCATTTGTCCCTGCTCTCTCTAAAATGTGAATTTGACCAAAGCTAATTTTACCCCAGTTTCTAGCTATGAGATCATTGTTCTACCAGCATACAAGTGTAGTCTCACACTGCCATATATTTTATGACCAAATGCAACTTGGAGCAGAGCCTGTACTGTCCATCAAGGGTGCTGCTGTATGATAAAAAAAAATCCATCATCCATTGTATTTAACTATAAAGCTTTGGCAAAAATCAGGCTACTTCTAAGAAAAATCTTTAGGTACTAGTAAGATTAGGAAATGGAAAGACTAGGCATCCAAAATACTACAACCTAATTGTATGTGAAAGTATGAGATTCCTGAAGCATTTCAGAGGCACATTACTTCTCTGCAACCAAACAGCAGTATAATCCTGAGAAGAGAACAGGTATTTATTCAATTTTTCACTATTCCAGTCAGTCATGCATACAGTGCTGACTCAGGAGCAAACATTAAAAAGCAGGAGCCATGTGGGAACTTAGAAATCTAATTGTACATCTCCCAAGGGGAATCTTTACAACAGTGTTAAACAGGCCTTAAGCAGGAGGGATGGATAGGTGGGGGAGATCTGACAGCAGGGGAAACAGTGCTGGCAGAAAAGCCCCCCAAAACAACAGATACAATCTACACACACAGCCTTTGGACTGAGGCTTTTAAGGAGAAAACTGATAGCCCATATTAAAAGTAACTAAGGAAGACATGGTACAAATATAATAAGGAAAGAGAGCACATTGAAATATCCAGTGCAGGCCTCACTTCTGTGTGCCATTAGGAGATTACACTCCTCTTTGTTTTCTTAGGTTTATAACTGAAATAGTTAATTTTAGACATTACATCAAAGAAGCAAATAAACTCAAAACTGTATCTCTAAGGAAACTGAAGGATGACAATATTCTTAGGGCTTATTCAAGGTATACACCTAGCCTTAGATTAAATACTAATTAAAGGTTGCATTCAGTACCTCCAGAAAATGACTATTCAACACAACAAGGGTGTTTTGCCTAATTGTGCAGCATAGTTTTATTTTACTATGCATAGTAAAATAGCCCAAATTTTAGTGTAAGACCACAAAGTTTTAGTGATGGGCTGAAACTTAGGAAAGGCATGTTGTATTAATATCTGGCTTCAGAAAATGCACAAATTACTTCAGTAACACTGTGTTTGTCTTCTGTATGAGATAATGGACAGTCAACAGCCTTTCTTTCATTGTTGGGTGGATCATCAAATTAGTGTCTAAATTAAGGACCTGATTAATCTGTATTAAATAACTTGTCAGTACAAGTAAAATCATTGCAAATTTAACAGAATCACATTTCGGAGGGTGGGGGGTGTTGGGATTTTTTTCTCTTAATGCCATTGATTTTTATCAATGTCCAATTCACAGTTCCCTTAAACTGGGATGTTTCCAAAATTCTGATTTTGTACCATGCCTCTTTCTCCTACATATGAAAAAATTCTTCTTTATCTATTGTGAAAATATCTTTTTTCTTGAGACAGGAACTACAAATTCCACTCCTCCCATTCACACCAAAAAGAACATTACTCCCTAAACAGCTTCACTTAATCCAAAACAAACAGCAAGATATCTAAAATATCCTTTAGTTTACTCAGGGATGTCAAGAGACAGAGTACCTCCTTCTTGGAACAAAGGAAGGAGAGAGGGTGGATTCAAAAGGGCTGTAATCAAAAGGGTCTAACTCTTCTCCAAATACCATGGTCAAATTTATGACTGTTTCCACAGAAAAAGAAATGTGTCAGAAGGACATCCTGGGTTGGAATGTGGCAGAATTGATTCCCACAAGCCCAGGAATGTTGCTGGTTTTCATGATAGAGCTGTTAATCTTATTATAAAGTAACTTTTGAGTATATTTTGCAGTCAGTGATGAGCTCTACTAGCAGTGACCCCAGTGTGAGCAGCCCTCCCCAGTAACAGGGCTGTGGAAATATTGCTGGAGGCAGGTCTTGCGTTGCTTTCTTTTGTCTCTCCACTTAAGCTTTGCAGAAAATACTACCAGAAGCACAGAAAGGCCATAAAACTGAAAATATAATTTTAAATCAAAAGGCTTTTAGTGGTTGTCTTAAAGCGCTATCTGTGTTCCCAATAGTGACTATAGCAATTACATGATGAAAACATCTAGGCAGGTGCATAATTTAAAAAGAAAAAGGACATCCTCCCCCTTCAGGAGAGGTTAGGCTTTATATTTCAGTAGGTGTGTTTGGCTAACAAAGGAGAAAAAATGAGGACAGAGTGAAAGGAAGAGTGGAGCAGGATAGAAAAAAGATGAGATGAGAGAAAAGAATGGGCAGCAGAAAAAACAGCCAGGAAGGAGGATGAAAGAGAAGGATGACATCTGACTGGGACAAGGGGTGAACCACAAACCTAGTCATTGCCAGTGTCCAGGACAAAAATAACTCCTTTGTCCAGCAGCATCAGGGCAGCTGCCAGTGCAGCAGGACAGCATCCCCCCCTGCACTGCTCTGCCCAGCAAATCCCCAGCCCACTTCCAGATCTGCCCCTTTCCCTGTGCTGTGTGCCAAACTCAGTGTGCTCTCGCAGTCCCTGTGGTTGTGGTTAGGAAACTGCCGCATGATGGGTCTCAATACAAAAAGTATTTTAATACAAGAAAAACAGGAAACTCAAGCACGTTTTGAGTCTAATTCAATTTCAGTTCCGTGATTCCTTTATTTTCTATGGACAAAAGGCATGTAACAAAATTATGAACTGGGACGTGAAGAAAGCAGAACTGTGCACATGACAGATAAAACTGGCTCATTATGTGAAAACTGAAGCCATGCAAAATAAAAATGCAGAGCAGATTAGAGCACCTCTCATCCAAAAACCAGTTAGGACCAGTCAAGCACATCCCAGCACCTGGACAGAGTTTGAGCAGAACATATATGAACTGGCACAGGTCACAGTTTTACAAGAGGAGACCAGGCTATGAAGAAATGGAAATATTCCTTCTTCATTTCAAGCTGAAAGCCACCTCTGATTTAGGAATCTTCAGAGACAAGGTACAAGGTACCGATTCAATGTCAGCTGCCTCACACTCTCTTTGCAATATCATCAGTGCATTTTAGTCCTAATGTACTAAACCATGACACTAGCTAAAGATAACCACATTCTATTGAGAAACATAACAATAGAAATAATGGAATAAGCACTTCATGCAATTTGCTAGGAATGTAGTTTGGACACCAACAGCCAAAACAAACTAAAATGGCAAATGCAAGGACTCTATTTTGAAAAGATCTGCAAACAGACTCAGCAGCTTTACAGGGGGTCATATTTTCCACAAGGATAAACTGTCCTTGAACAATATTTTCAATGTTCTGGGTATTAACCTGCTTTCTTTTCATATGGATTGTTCTCACCTACACTCCTTTTCCTTGAACAAATATTTACTGTGACCAATAAAATTCTGCTCTCCATTTATGAGTTAAATAGCATTGCATTCCCACACACTGCTTTATATGTGTATGCTTCATATACAGTGAGCATACGTGCCCACAGAAAATGACATCTCCAAACGACGTCTGGTGGAATTATTTTTAAGCAATCATATTCACTGTAGATTTCAGTCCTGATTCATCAATACATTTAATTTGCTGTGGTATTAGATCTGTGAGCAAGAGGAATGAAACATTCAGCTCAAGGAAGAAGGTGACATATTTCACCAGCGATAAAGCATTACTGTGAGTATGTGAAAGAGTGATGCCTGATGCATTGCTCATAAGCATGAGAGTAAACACATCATCTGCACAGGGAAATAGTGACATGTCTAATTTCAAGAAAGCAACGAAAAGTATTTTTAGTGAATTATTCATACACTTCTAAATGCATTCAAGGGTTTTACCAGGTCAGAGTTATAGTGGACAAATTACAGCCAGCAGGATGCCAGCACTCTGTAGATGATAAGCATGCTGGACTACTGCCTACTACTGTTATTCATTCATTATTCACCTATTATTATTTGCTGCTCATTGTCTTGAAAATTTCAGTAAACAAGTCAGAAATTGAAAGAATCCTTAGATGTGAGCCACAAACATCCAGCACAAACTATGTATGAAGAAGAAGAGTGAAAATTTCACAGGTTAGCATTTATAAATGGAACATATAATCTAAGCCTCTTTTCTACCCAAAGGACAGACCCTCAGCACACCAGGGTCCCACCAGCGTCTGTGCTGTGTTTATATAGCTTTGGGGAAGTCAGGGGCTCTGCTCCACATGCAGGTCCTTTTTGCTGAATTCCCCTCCAGGGGCGCAGGGGTGAAGAGGAACACATCTCTCATGAACACCTGCAACCAGCAGTTCCTTCCTCAGACACTTAAATAGATTTTCCTCACCCTACAGTAAAACAAGATACTGGCTGTTCCCCTTCATACACCCCAAAAAATAAACAGTTGTACTGACAAGAAAGAAGGTGATAGCTGCAGCAGGTTAATTTGGGATGGAAAAGTAGAGCTATGCTGGACTTGGGTTTAGTTTGGAAATCCCAGTCACTGTGCAGTGCCCCCCAAATTAGACTGTTGTTCAGACTGCATAGCATGCCTAGGCTCTATCACAAGCACACTGATACACCTCATTTAGAACTGTTCCTGGTCTTACAGATCTCTCTCAAGTCTTCTGAGACTGGTGGTATCTGACGAAGTTCAATACTGCACCCAGTATTGTTTGACTTACTCATCAGTGACCTGGATGAAGGGGCAGAAGCCTCCTCAGCAAGTTCCCTGATGACACAAAGCTGTGAGGAGTGGCCAATACCCCCAGAGGGCCGTGCAGCCCTTCAGAAGGATCCCAACAGGCTGGAGAGAGGGGCATAGAGGAACAGTTTCAAATTTAATAAAGGCAAATGCAGAGTCCTGCACCTGGGGAGGAATAACCCTGGGCACCAGCACAGGCTGGGGCTGCCCTGCTGGGATGCAAGTGCCAAGAAGATGGACCAGGCTCTTCTCAGCAATAGGACGAGAGGCAACAGGCAGAAACTGATGTACAGGAAATTCCCCCTCAATGAGGAGGAACTTCTTTAGTGTGCAGGTGACTGAGCACTGGAACAGGTTGTCCAGAGAGGTTCCTTCACTGGAGATATTCAAGAACTGTCTGAATGCAATTCTGTGCAATGCACTCTATGGTGGCACAAACTGTAGCAGGGAGGTTGGACCTGATGACCCACTGTGATCCCTTCCAATCCAACCCACCTGTGATTCTGATCTTTACAAAAGAGGATCAGTGGCCACAGACTATCTGAGAGAGCCAACTGGATGTCTCTAGGTGGAGAAAGAGGTGCACCCACACAGGCAGCAACATGAATAGATTGTGTATGGTCCCCTAACAATTTGGCTTGGATTGGACCTAACTTGGTCTAGGGCCTATCTAAGCCTGATGTTTGAAATTATTAACTTAGGCATGCATGCTTGTTTTCTATTTTATACATGCATTTGGTTTTTGTCAAGATCACTTCAGGACAAGTTATAGCCACAAAGCAACCAAACACCAAGCTGAGCCAAATGACAAAAAAACACCAACTTCCCTGTGGGTTCAAGGAGGAGCAATATATCAGCACAGTGCCTTGTTTAAAGCAGAAGAGGGTGAGAATTCCTGTCCAGAAAAGAGATGTCTGTCCAGCATGAGGAAGGACAGGTTAAACAGCCCATGCTACCTGCTCTGTACTAGGAGATGCACTCTGTACAAGCCCTCAGTGCCAAACGCCAGTGAAGCGTTAAGCAGAGAGAAAATGAAGTCAACCACCAACATGCTGGAAACAGCAAAAACTATTGGCTTTGGCACACATGCAGAGTGGATATGCCTGGGCTGCCTGGAATAGCAAGAGAAGCAAAATCCAGGCCTGCCAGGATTGTTGGTGAGAGGGAAGGGTGAGATGCTGCACTGCTGGGCAGAAAAAAATTATATTATCCCATGTGATCTCAAAGGAAATCCTGATGGACTCCTGATAATCTTGAGGTGGAGGATTTCAGATACACCAGGCCAAGAAAGGGGAACTACACAGAAGTAGAGTATCACTTATGTTAGAAAAGACCCTTATCAACCAAATCCAGCCATAAACCTAACTCTACCTAGTCCACCAGTAAACCATGCTCCTAAGTGCCACATTTGCACATCTTTTAAATACCACTAGGGATGGTAACTTTAACACTTCCCTGGGTAGCCTGTTCCAATGCTAAACAATCTATTTGCCTAACAGTCAATCTAAACATCCCCTGGTGCAACTTGAGGCCATTTCCTCTTGTCCTATCACTTGTTACTTGGAAGAAGAGACCAGCTCCCACCTCAATACAACCTCCTTTCAGATATTTGTAGGTGTGATAAGGTCTCCCCTGAGCCTCTTTTTCTCCAGACTAAACAACCCCAATTCCCACAGCTGGTCCTCATAGGATGTGTTCACTAGACCCTTCATCAGACATGAGACAGTAATATCACAATGCTGAGGAGACTTTCTTGTTCAAGTTGATTGTTTGTACGGTATTTTTTTCTCTTAGCAGCAAGCATGTTCTATACTAACATCTGCTTGACAATCTGATATTTGAAAGCTGTGTCATCTGTAACCTTATGTCTCATTTGAGCAAATTTATCTTCTGTCATACACTAAAGATCTTTGCTTTTACTTCAAGATGACCTTATTTTCAAATTTGTAAACCCTGCTTTACATGGAAAACATCTTTTCATCTATTATTTGTCCACTATCAAGCATTTAGCAACAAGAGCACAGAACAAGTCACACTCTTCTGCACATCATGAAATAGAAACAAGAATGCCTCTCTTTTAAATAGTCCCTAATTAAGCCACAGTGCTGATTTCAGGGGCTTTTCCAGTGCTTCTGAGAAGAGACAATAGGCTGAGTTAGACAGCAGTGGCAAACAGCCAATGTGCAGGTGAAAGAAGAAAGGGACCCTTAACTTTATGTCTACCCAACATTCCCATGTGCTTGACCCCTTTCAGCCTCTATAAATTAGATTTCTCTGATTTTCTTAAAACAGATGCTACTGGAAATAACTAGGAAGTAATTAAACACTGTAAATAACTAAAATAGATAGTATTGTTGTAGAAATATACTGAAGAATTGTGATTTGTGATGCACAAGCTTTGCTATGCTGGGTATGTTAAATTAATAAATTGCAAAATTGATTTGGCCACAAAAGGTCTTCCAGTCAACCATGCAAATTAGCACAGTTCTGTTTAAATGCATTATATTTCAACACTGCTTCTAATCAGAGGATCTCAAAATATATTTGTGATCCATAATTAATAAGACATATTTCCTTGAGCCATGCAAGTATGATTATATACACTGCAGCAGTCTCATTGCACTTCTCCACAACTGTAGCACTGTACTACTGTATGAGGGGGCTCATATAACAGCAACGAGCTCTGACCATTGCCTTGTTTCTGGTTTACCAGTGTGTTAGTTATGTGGACATGTGCATATCCATGTGTTGCCATCACTTTTCTTTCCCTCCCTGTCCAGGTACAAAAGATACAAGTTGGTGGAAGGATATTAAACTTGCAACAGTTTTTTCTCAGATGCCTATTTTTTGCAATTTTCCAGTGGGATCCTCCAAAGGAGAAGTGAACAGCAACAGAAGTGAAAAGGGAATGTGTTTGTGTACTTATGTGGATGCATGAGTGACAAATCAGTACATCACACAGCAGAATCATGTAGCACCTGAGAAGCAGATAGGTAAGCCTAAAATTTGCTATTCAAAAACTGCATACCTAATTTTTCTTGCTAATCACACAGAAAATTATTCATGGTGAAAGACATTTAAAAATACGATTTAGTTTTAACCATGTATTCTTATTTAAAGACTAGAAGAAAAGTATTATTTTACAAATGTGATCAGACACCAGAAGATTTAACTTTCCCACAGTTGCATTGTAAGTCTATGCTCACACTGGCAATTGCATTCAGTCAAATTGCTATTAATTCTGCTTACCACATCAGTGCCTAAGAACTACTGCAAGTATAGTTCCTTCACTCTCTGTGCACACAGAGCTGCAGGCAGGCTCTGCCTGGAGGTCTCACAGCTGAAACAAAAAATGGAGGAAAGGCTGGAGGAAAGGCAGTACCACAATCAGCAAATTGTGCAGGCTTTAGATAAAGTGGGGTGTGTAGAACTGAAAGAAACAAGTGACTGATGAGGAAAGATTTAAGGAGAAATAGGTCAGAAGAGATGAAGATAAACCAGAACAGACAAAGAGTAAAAATGAAGTGAAAGGACTGCAGGGAGTGGTAAGATGCAGAAAAGAGAGACAGAGCTTCAGCGAAAGAGGATGGGGTGCAGAAAATGCTCCAGAAGTGCAGCAAGCTCTCACAGCATCTAACAGTCCCTATTTCAGCAACTTTGGTAGCTGTTCCTCTCTGTGGTTCAGGGGAGGCATCACTTGTGTCCTAACATCCTCTGAGCAAAAGAGCTCCCTACACAACTCTGCACTGCGGGAAGGGGGAGGGATGGGCACTGACCAGAGCCCATCTACTTCCCCATCCCCTCCCAGCCAGCTCAGCCCTGGCTGCCTCTGCAGCTGCTCTGCCAGCTAAGGAGCTCGGCCACAAGGCCAACCACAAGCCCAAACTTCTCCTGCTAGCTGGTTCACCACTTGTATCTCACATTACAGGCCTGCTCTGGGTGTGCTGCGAGCGCACTGAACCCTCCTGCTTCTCTTCCGTATCCATAACATTTCCCTTCCAGGTTCAGATGGGCAGAAGTATATATGCAATAGATGAGAGAGGAGGAGAGGAAAGAGGAGAAAAGATGGAGCTTTCTGGCTCATCACCCAGACGGCTTTTTAGCCAAGTGTCCTGACAAACATGCAATACTGCTAAAAGCTCTTTCTATTAAACCCAGCTGAATTTGAAGGACAGACTTCAATCTTTATTCTCTTTTGTGAAACCTGTCAAAATCCCCAGATTTTGAAGTCTGCTGTACCTAATGGTTATGCCATGCACCCCTTTCCTGCAGCCAAAAGGACATGGACATACAGCAGATCATGGTTTATGATAGGTGGGAACAGAAGATGGGGGCAGTGGCACTTACCTCCTATCCCATGTGGAAGGAAATGGAATTCAAGGGGATGGATGTACAACCACTTGCCATGGCATCTTGCCAGTCCTCTGCCCCTGAGTCCATTATGATTAATGCTGATCCACCACCTGGAGCCTGTGTTGGCCATTCATACTCTTTTTTTATGTCAAGTAACCATAGCAAGCATGTGTAATAGATCTCCACCCACATATTTGAAGAGTTCTGGGATTGCTAGAAAGATGAAGCAGAGTTAACTGGGCCCCAGACTGTACCATGTAACCAAGTTCCCTGTGGATCTACTTTCTGCTGATGGGCTTGTAGCAAAGGCTTTGTCTCCCTTGAGGGTATATTAGGAGCAGCAAGAAATGAGTTACAGCAGGGTCACTTCTCAACAGACAGCAGGTAAGAGAAGATATTTTCTTCCCCTAAGCCACTCTGAATCCTGTTCAGAGGCAAGTTTCTCTCCAGAATCCTTCAGACATTGTGGCACAGTTCACTGCCTCTAAAAGCCTGACCTTCAAACAAGAATATCGAATTTAGGGCAACAGGTTTCTGAAACATTTCAAACAGTTTCTTGTGAGTCATCATTAAAATGGCCATTTGTGGGTAAGAACAAAATCCTGAGCAAAGGTTACCCCTCAAATGCTTTTGAAAAGCCATATGCTGTGTTAAACAAAACCATTGCAACACAAGCTGCAACCTATTTCCAACATCCAGAGCCAGAGATCATATAAAACTATCAGATTAGATTTGTATTGTAAAGTTTCTACTAAAATAAAGTCATGCCTGATAACACTGATATACTACACCCTATACATAGGTAAATCAATATTATCATTACCCCCCAGAGTGCAATACTCAAGCTAGGTTTGGTAATTAAAGCAGACTGCATTTAACAGAATATCAGAAATATTTATGACCTCTTTAAACAATTGCAAGCCTGAAAGCTAGAGCCCTGATTATTCAAAGTACAAAAGCATGATTTTGACAGCACTGCATGGAAAGAGAATTTTCTTTCTCCATTTGGCACACTACCATCAGATTCCCTGCAATCCAGACCCACAGTAAATATCCAGGCCACGTACAACACATGTACACTCCCACAGGCACCCAAAGTTATGGCTGTTGCAAACTACCATTGCTTGCTTGACTTCAGCACAACTCTCTGCAGCACCTGAGGATCTGGCCCAAGGAACATATTCCATCAGAAACTGAAAAGCACCAGTTTTAATGTGCTTTTGACAGATTAATGAGGTTGGTGCTGTTTTCTAAATTAACGCCATTTAGTTCATGAGAAGTCTTCAGCATTTTTATATTACAACAACCATCTTAAGCTCATCTGCAAAGTCTCGAGCCAATGCCAACAGAGACTACTGCCAGGCACTGATGTTTGGGGCTTACAAGCTTTTACATTTCAGTCACCAAACTAAAGGCCCAGAATCTCATCTGAGATTTCAAATGTCACCCTTCAAAAGGGCAGATTATGAGCAGGGACTGAGACTATTGCTGCAACCAAGAGAGAGCCCAACTTCACAACTAGCCCCACCAATTCTCATACCTCCATCCTCACCACGCTTTCCCAGATAAGATGCTTTGCTTCCATGTTGATACTGCTGGGAATGTGATGAGCAGGCTGTGGTTCAAAAACAGAGTATTCTTGTCTTTCTGTCCAATCACTAAAGTGGGTAGGTAATAGGATCAGAAGTTTAGTGAAGTTTACAAAGTAAAATCTGCTATTAATACAATCTGGGTGGTTTGGGTTTTATTTTACTAGACTAGTTCATAAGAAGACTCACCTACTCATCTGTTCATTCTCAAGAAATGTAAACTCCTTAATTCACTGCACATTTAATTGGAAAACCCAGAGCCCTGTGATGAATCCTGAGCCCAGCCACCCAAGGAAGCGCTGCAATTTGATGACACATTAAACAGTGTCACCAGTGGAAGCAACTTCTAGGTATAAACATTGAAAATCTTTACAAGTAATGGTCAATTGCTTGTTGAAGAAACTGCTGTTATAGGGTCCCCTTTCAGCTGGTTGGTACCATCCCCCTACCAGTAGCTGCCTACCCCCTCTTCATTCCTATTACAAATGCTAGCAGGTTAATTTAACACAAGAAAAGCCCTTTACTTTAATCTGGCTGACATTAGCCTGAAGCAGATTCTCACTGTCTCTTTCTACATGTCTTTTGGGGCAATGGCATTACAAAAAAAAGAAAAAAGGTTGGTAACCAGCAACAAAAAGGAAAGCACATCTGAAACCAGTGTGCTGATCTACAGTGAATGTCTACCACATCCTAAAACACAAAACATCAGTCAAAGATGAAATCTGCAGGCAAAACCAATCTTTGCATGCCAGTGCCTTTCCTTTGAAAGAGATTAAAGAAAAAAGTAATTGCAGTGAAAAACTATTCCTTTACCTAAACAAAATCTGTGGAAATTCTAGGAACACATACCTTAGAGGAAAAGAATACATTCTGGAAATTATTAACAACTAGTTGACTTCCCTTATGGTAATGTTAGAGTTTGAAGCTAAGGAAAAAGACATTGTATTTCAGCAGATAGATCTCAATTTCCCTTCTCTAGTGCTCAGACCTGAATGTTAACATGACAGCAAATTTTGGCCACAGCAACTTTTTTTCCTTGATTTTTTATTTCTTTCCTGTGAAACTTGAAACTGTTTTTATCTTTTTTAATTTCGGTCTGCTTTATGTTCTTCAAATTTCATTTATCTGTATAACTGCCCAAAATACTGAGTGTTATGGTGATACACACAAATTTCAAACTCAGTTTCCAAGGCTTTCTTCTGGAAAATGCCAATTTCCTCTAAAACACTCATTTTGTATGGAAAAAATTTGAGCTTCTTCTCTTTTCTCAGGATCTCATTTCAAAATTGCAGTGATTTGTCACCTTATGATCCAAATCTTGGAGTATAATTCAAGATGATTTTCCAATTAGCCAGATCTTGAAGTAGAGTGGAGGAGGAGGCACTTCTGTGGAGTTTGCATTGGTCTGTAGGTTTCCCCTGTAGCTGTTTATGAAAATAATCTCTTAATAATGGCAAGGAAAGGAAAGGAGGAAAAGGGGGCTGGAAAGAGTGGGGAAATCCAGTAGAAAATAAAGACCTTTGCAAAGAATTTGAGATTTCTATTCCACTCTGTCCTTATTGTCAGCAAATCTCAAAACAAATATAAATAGTGCCACTTAGCACTAATATAAGTGACTCCTTCATGTTCTCCCATCCTTCTTTTATTAACATTAGTCCTGTGGAAAATTAAACTCGGTAACTTCAGATCAGCCTAGGCATGGAAACCAATGCTGCATGATGCAGACAAGGAGGATCTCCCTGATCTCAAACAAGAGTCTGAAAAACCAAGTGAGACCAGTCCAACACAGCCAGTCCCTGGACCAAGTCCCCATGCCCTTCCCAGATGTCCCTGGCCAGGACTTGCCTGTTCCCTGCTGCTGCAAACCTGGGTCTTTTCACACCAGAATACAACACTCATGCCAAATTGTGAAGTGCTTTTACGAGGTGGAAAGGCACCAGCTAAGGGCTAAAGAAAGGCCAATAAACTCCTCTAACTTGTAACAAAATAACAGATTTAAACCCAGGTCAACTGAGGTGAAGGGCAAGTGCATTAATCGCCTGTATTAACAAGGCTCTGTGTGCCTGCAGCAGCCCTCAATTGGAAAAGACAGTACATCTTGCTGTAAATAAGACAAATAAACAGCAGCTACAACAACAAATCTTCCCCCAATTTCTTTTACTTTTCATTAAATGAGTAATCTGACTTTTATTAAGTCCTCTTCAAAGGCCGTGCAGGCCACTCTCTGTAGCTGTGCCTGTTTACACCACATGTATACTCCAAGATGTACATCACAGCCTGGATGCCTGGAAAGGAACCTCAGCCAGTTTTGTTCTTAAGTGATAATCGAAGAAATCCTCTGTCACGTGTTGCAGCAGTGTGAGTTGGCCATACCAGGACGAAGAGTCATGCAGATGTTACCCAAATGCTTCCATTAACTTAATCTTCCTCAGAAGAGCCCTTCTGCTGCCAAGTACTTAAGAGTGTCACTTGGGATTTAGATGCCATTTTTGTTCACTACTGAAGACTGGTCATGTGTAGGAATCTGCAGCCTTGATAATAGGGTTTACAGAACACCATGAAAATAGATTACTGACTGCTGAAAATATTTTTAAAAGACAATGTTACCTTTTTTACTAGCCTTAAGTGCTTTCTGGCATGGAAGACTTATCGGTTGTTTACTCCAGTATGTTTTCTAGAATGTCAGCTTAGAACAAAATAAGGATCATCATAATAATTAGCTAAGATGCTGACAATATGAATCAAGAGTCAAGATCACTAAATGTTTTCATCCACATAATTCTAAAAAACAGAACTGCATTTCTGTGATCAGAAAATGCATCAAACTTTTTTAATTGTCCTAGCATATGCTGTTATCTCAGTAATGAAACCAGTTTTGCTTTTTTCCTTTTTTAACTCAGTTGTTATGTGGGAAGATGTAGTAGTATAAAATAGCAGGAAATAGTATGAGTAAATTTAACTTGAAAAGTTTAGTATGTGTTTTAGAGAAAAGATTAACAAGTCCTATTTTTTTTCAACTGTCTTTTCATCTCTGTTTTTTTCATCTTGCATTTGCTTCAGCCAAGCAATTCCAACAGTTCAGAAGGACAGATGTTCCATCTCATTCTATTCCCAGACAAGTCACTCTGCAAAATTACATTTCTTTTGAAACATTAGTACAACAGTTTAAAGACCATCAGAAGTTTTAAAGGCAAATTGCAGAGGAATAATCAGCAATGTGTTTGGATCTAGTTTCTGTTCTGGATTTTTTTTTTTTTTTAGTTGTAGTACCACTCCTTAGTGAGACAGTTTCAAATTTGTTTTCCACCTTGTGGTTCTTCCTGGTTTGCATCTATATAGTACCACAAACCTCAGTGCAACCTGAGCAGAGTGTATGTATTTGTGATATTCAAGGGTGATGTGTCTGGGGATGTGTTCAGTGAACCAAGGCATACTAATACACATCACAAGGAGAAAAAAATGATTTAAAATACACTACTTTGCTGACTGGCTAATCAAAATCTACTCAATAAGGACATTCAGATCACACAGCTGCATTTCATATCATCACTGTTAATCTGCTTGTGCTGATGCATTTCTACAACAGGGCCAGAGAGGTAGAAACCTTTGATCGATGCTCTCAGGAACCACACACCTGCACTGTCTCTTCCTGAACAGGTTAGTGATGGCACAAGAATTAAATACAAAGTCTCAAGAAAAGCAAATTAGCATTTAAAAGCAGTCACTTAACAAAGAAAGCCAGAAATCACTCCATGTGGGTGCATCTGTACTATTGCTTTAGCTGGGATCACAGGGGCTCTTTTGAATCAAACCTACCAATCGTCCCCATTTACTGCCCTTGGGCTCACATGCAGAGTGCCTCAGAGCTAAAGGAGAAAGAAAGGTCCCTGAGAGCCCCTGTTTACTCACTGAGATTGCTGACATTCAGTCCAGGGGACTAGACTAGCATCAGCCTGAAGCACCCTCCTGAAATGTATTCAGCGTGGGTACCAGGTCCAGAGGACCTACAGCTCCTTCCTGCCAGGGTGCTGCTCTGCATCTGCACTGCTGCTGATGTGGGCACACAGCCTGTGCTGTGTCACATGGAAGGCACATTACTGTGAGGGCCTGAATCTCCAAGTTCTTCTCCAGGTATGCATGATGATGGAAAAAGGAAATAATGCCTTACATGCATCTTACATGGTTTAAGTCAGACAGAATTAGGCCCAGGATCTCAAATCTTAATGATAACTGATCGGATCAATTAACTATAACTCATATGAGATATTAAATGCATATTTGATTTAGGCATATAGAAATAAATTCAAATTAGACCCTTAAAATCCTAGTCAATAGAATGTCCTCCTAGGCCAGTTACATCTCAGAAAAACAGACTAAAGTTTACTAATGCTGCTAATGTGAATTTGTTGCTTAAAGCCCTAGATCTGCAAACACACACAAACAAAAAACTTTCCATGTGAGTATTTTATGTAACCTCAGTGTTGCTCACATAGTAAACCTTATCACATACATTATTGTTACTATATCAAGACATGATCAAGACCAAGAACTTCACAAAGTTCAAGGCTTGTGCATCCTTGTATTCTGTTGCCAAGATTCACCATTTGAAATGGTGATAGATGAGCTCAGGCTGAAATACTCATCTTAAGGCAGCTCACAAAGCCCAGGTTCATCCACCTTCCTATATCAGATGCTGCTTGTTCAAGGCACACTGAAGATCTGGACTCCCAGCTTTTGAACTTCAACAAGAGGTAGTGGCAAGGAACTTTAATATTTGAGGGGGCTTTTTTCTTTATTTGTAGCTATTTAGGGTTACTGCCAATGAAAAAAAAAAACCCTGGACCCCTCAGGGTATTGCCCTATTGTGATCTGAAGCCCACTTTTATGGAAGGACAGGTGACTGTAAAAATAACCAGGTGCAACAGTGGAAAAATCCTGCCATCCTAATGTCAATAGGAATTTCAACTAATGAAGTGAGGTTTCAAGGCAACTGTGGATATCCTTTAGTTACTTAGCACTATTTACAGCAGCAGTTTGCCTACTCCCTCTAGCAGGAATTAAAAAGGAAAAAATAAAAAAGATGCTTATGTTTGAGTGCAGAAATAGAAAATTGTATTGTATTAATCTCCCTGAAAGCAAGGCAAGATGGCACTCAGTGAAGAGTCTATTAGGTCAAGCCCAATTATTTAGTAACTCCAAAGAGGTCAATGGAATTGCAGCACAGCTGAATTTGGTCCAGAACTGCAAGTTAAGAAAATTGAGCTAAATTCTGCCCAAGGAATATGCACTGAAGGCAGACTACACACTTAACAGACAGGAAAAAAAATGAGCTTACACCACACATAGGATCAAGTCATGCTTGCTCTGGCAGTGTAAATCTCTTACCAAATGCAGTGGACTTACTCCTCTAATTTGAAGAAGTGAGATTTGGATTTTTCTTTTTACAGTTACATATAAGAATGTGATCACATTAGGAAGATTTTCTGTCATCACTTCTCCTTCAATTACAAAACAGAATGCGGAGGGTAGGGGATGTTATGAAATCACAGTATTGGACTGAATCCCAAAACAAGGATTATATTAAATAAAAAGGGGAATTCTAACTTGTTTCATGAGTGTGGTGCTTCAGTTTTACTTAGATAATTCTAACAAAACTAATACTCATGTCTGATTTACAAATGTGCACATACCAAATATGGGATGGAAGATCTTAGGAGCTTTTCTGGAAAAATGTGGAAAATGCATGCTCCCTAGTAAAAAAGCTGTTTTTATTATTATATGGCTAATCTTATTTACCAAATATTGTAACAATAATGGACTAATATAACCTGTAACTCCAATCACACAAATAGCCCCTTTTTCCACTTATTTCAGTGAGCCAGACTTCCCTTTCTATCAAAGCAGCTAGAAAGCATACTTTCATCTAATATTATCATACATTAGTTACAACTAATGCTCTGTGCTTAGAATCTGTAAAACTACTTTCTTTATCATTAAATGTAATACAGCTTATGAACTTTCGGAATCCTTTAGGTGTTCTTAGGACTTTGTGTAACTGGAAATGCAACCTGGGATCCTCATATCTATTCAGCTGCCCAGTTCTTGAACTCCATTGAACAATGTGCTTACCTACTTCTGAGGATGCAAACCCCAGTTTTCCACAAAAACAATCCATCAATACATCACAGAAAGAGGATACCAATGTGAGCTTTTCAGGCTGAGCCCTGAATGAAAAATGTGAGAAAGGCTTAAAGGAAAAACTTCCTGTGCAATGAGAGCAGTTTAGCTTTAAGTATCATCTGCTTTTTAAATTTTCAGACACTAGAAGGACTAAAATATCACATAAATGTTACATTTTAAAAAAGGAAAGTCCTGGAAGTAACAGAAATAGATGGAGCTCTCAGTGGCAAATTCTGCACCCTTTCTGTGGGAGTCAGCCTGAGGACGTGGGAGTAGAATCACACTAATTGGTAACAAAGTCATTTGGTTCACTCCTAGACTGGTACTAATTTCATTATTACATGATATAGAAATGTATAATTATTTACAAATAATTTCACAAATAAATTGCCTGAATTTACTCATGAATAAATCAGGCCAAAGTTAGGTTTTGCTCCTGAAAAAGCATTTTTCAGCAGCCTATAAAGGCCCAGACTTTAAAAGAGGGGCCGATGCAAGCAGTGCCTCTGTGCGTTGTGTTGATCTTCTGTGCGAATTGGTTTAACACTGACGATACACGGCACACAAAAACTCATATGGGCTGAACATTGCAAGGCTGCCAATTTAATTTGAAATGACAGAAAATCTCTAGGCCACCAAATGCTATTATAAAGCACTGTATTCTCATTAAAGGTCTGAGCCCTTTTTTTTCTCCCTGAGGGCAGGCTCCTCGTGAGGCTGTCCCTCTGGCATAACATGTGATAGAGCTAATCTGTCTTCACTTGGACAGCACTGCGGATATGCAAACCCAGGTGGCACTAATAGGTTTACAGTAATAACTATGGAATTGGATACAGTATGTTACACTGTGAGAAATTCCCACAGATCAATTTTTGTGGTGAAGGTTAACCAACAGACATAGAGCCATAATATTCTTTTTTCATGGGTCTGTTAACAATTTTATGGTTTTAAAAATAAAAGGAGAAACTCTCCCATATTTGGACAGAATATAAATATTTAACTTTTCAAACATATCTACAATACATGTGCATAAAAAATGCTCTCTTGGAAACACAACTTCTGTTGTCAGTTATTGCAGCACAAACCTGGAGGAATTCCATTGGCTTCAAAGAAAGATACTGCTATAAGTGAGAGCAGAATATGCCCCCAAAATACACGTAACATAAGATTGTGTCATACTATTTTGTTCATACATTTTAGTGGCAGTATTGTAACTTTATTATTAGAAATTACAATGAGAATAAAATTAGCTGCATAATCATAATGCATGCACTATACAGTTGAAAAAGCCCTTGTTGTAGTAAAGCATTATAGACAGAGACACAAAATTGTGATCTGACTATTTGTGGTCATTAGAGATCCCATGGTACTCTTTGTAAGATTAGGGGTTTTAATCTCAGGGTGCTGGCCAAATTCCAGCAAGGGTAATTACATTCTCTCTACCTAAATTCCCCACATTTCACCCAAGGTGGTTGCATTTCCATGGTGCATGAAATGTTCTTTGCATGTGGACTTTAAAATTCTGTACCTGTTAGTGCAAAAGGTTTTATTAAACATGTGATACCCTCGTTAAAATTAGGTTGAAGTACATTCATTCCAGAAAATAGAAAGAGCCGTCTGTCAATCAACTGTAACATTTAATGTACTGATTAAAAACATCATTTCAGCTCAAGAGGAACTCCTGTATTGTGGTATGTTATAGTCTTTGCAGTCATAAATTCCATACCCCTGTTAGCTACCACAGATGGAACATATTGAGAAGTTAAACACACAGCACTGGTGACTGAAGAGGATGTATACAACCACACTGCAAATTCACCCAGCTTGTCAGCCCCCAAACAGCACTATTACCAGCTCAAGTCAGAGCATCTGTCTCACTTGAGACTAACAAAGAGATCTCCTAAAGGCAGTATAATCATCTAGGAAGGGGAGTTTGGAAATTAAAAACAAAGCCAGACAAAAGAAATATATTTCTCAATACACAGCCACCTGAGCACTTCCAAGGCAGGGTACCTGTCTACCTGCAGACAGGATGATGGGCAACTGCCTCCCCAGGCAATTTATTACTCCTTCAGATGATTCAGGTAGTGCCTCCTACTGCAACACCTACTCATCCTCACTAGTAAGCAAAGACATATGGAAAGAGGGATGATGTACTCTGCAGCACTGCAAGATGGTTTTCCAGCCCAGAATGCCACCTCATGTGTGCCTTGTGCCTATGATTTTGGCAGCCATTTTGGTTCATCTTCCACAGAAAGAAATGGACTGGAAGTAAAATGGCAAAGTATCACAAGAAAAAATAGTAATGAAAAATATTTCCAAGCCTTCCTTTGACCAGCATGTCTATGGCACAATTTTGACAGTCAGATTTTCAGTAAGAAACTTGATATTCCTCAAGTACAGAATGAAATCATTAGATTTGAGTTTCATATACTTAATTCTATATACTTAATTACTAAGGAGTAAAACAACCTTTCAGGATTGCTCTAATAATTGATCCAGTGAGTCATGGGCCAGGTCTGGGGATGCTTAGTCTAACAGGAGGGCATCTTCATTTGGACTGAGACTGTTGAACTGAGACTGTTGAACTGAACCAAGTCATGTACAATTCAGTAACTTCTCTGAGTCTATCCTGATAAAATCAGGCTTAAATATCTATCTGTCTGTCTATCTATCTATCTATCTATCTATCTATCTATCTATCTATCTATGCATGCTAAGTACTTAACAAACAAATCACTTGTGTTGAACATCACCATGTGCAATAGTAGCACTAAGTGCAGTTGGAAGTAGGAAATCACTGATTTTCAATTGATATTGATTGTTATTAGGCAGACACTGTTGTACTGAATTAGCACAAAATTATCTGATGCATAAAAAAACTACCATTAATCAAGGTAATACTAAATGAATTTAACTGCAAACTTTGAACAGTTTCTCTCATTTGTTTGAGACTTCCACATCAATCTACACAACCTACTTACACAAGATACAGTTTATTGCTAAGATGAATGTTTTCTTCTGTATTTATAAAAATGTCTTACGTGTGGGCCTTCACATCAGAAAAAGACTTTATACAGCAGTTTCTCCTAAAAGGTTGTTTGACAACTGATACCATGCAAGTGCACTGCCAACCCTTTTTTCCCCTGGAGAAAAGTGGAGGTATTTCAGACACGACATCTGATAACAATTTCAATAGCCTGTCTTTTTAATTTTGAATCTTCAGATTACCATACTATATCAGCATCCTTTTTGTTTTGATGTGAGATCATATTCAACCTGTATATGCCTAACTTAGGGATCACAACCAGTGCAGTCTCAAAGTCCAGGAGAACAGCATTCCTTCAGATCACACATAATCCAGATCTTCCAGACCCAACTCCATAGGCAGTCAATGAAGAGAAGTTAAATTAGAGTAATGGAATACAATACTCTGTATTTCTGTTTATTCTTTGCATTGCACAGACACATTAAAATATGAACTGAGTCTACACAACATAGGCAACTCTGTGAGGTATACAGTTGCAATGCAGTCTCCCTTTGATCCATGTATTGCCAGTAAGAACAGGAGGACACCTCAACACAATGAACAAATGAATGAACAGAGGGAATGAACAGAAATAAACTGTTATGGTCATTGAGTACAAAGAAATGACACAGAAATGCTGATTTGTCCAAAACCCCAGTAAACACCCAAAGAAAGGTAAAAGTGGTTCTTAGTTCTATCAGGCTCTGGTTTGGTATCTTACTTGTATGATGGCTTCTTACAATATGTGCTTCCAAAGACACAGATTTCTCAGTGCTTTATTGACCAGGGCCTTCAATTATAGCAACATCTTTGAGCAACAAAGGAAAACAAAATTATTTTCCATCAAAATATTTAAACAATAAAATTTCAGTAGATTTTTCCTACTTTACCTTTGAGGAAAAGGCCTGGCTGAATCTTCCAGCTTTAGCAAAAGGTCTGAGTGAGTTTAAAGCCAATTAATAAATTAGTTAATTAATAAATTGGCAGTTTCTGAAATGGTTACCACATTTCAAGTTACCCATATCTAAACCCAGCCTTTTATCTCAATTCTTCCTCTTTCAGTGAAATTTCAGTGAAATCTATTCCTACAATATTGCATCATCAACCTCTGAATTTTCTTTATCTCAAACAGAACACTTTTCTCAAAAAGTTGTCCAATCTTCTTTCTTACAGACTCTCAAAACTACAAGTAACTCAGTTTTATTCCTCACCAACCCATCTTCACCTCTCCTTTTCTGCATCCCCAGACATTAGCAGTCCTCATTTTCCCATTGTGCAACCCACATTCCCCAATACAAATCACACCACTAAAATCATTGCTCTTTGTTCTCTACCAGCTTATCTTCCTCGACTACTCCCTTCTCTCCCTCTATCATATCTGTCAAACAGCACAAGTTTCCCAACCTCTCTTTCCTCCTTCTAAGCTATCTCTGAATTGCCCCATGTGAATCCTACTCCTGCTCTCATCTCTCTGCCCCTCTTTTTTAGGCTTTGCTCTCTCTTTTGTTATTCACCAAGTTACTTTTCTCCTCTTTTGTCATTCACTTGCAGTGCATTTCTCCCATGAAGTATCTTAACCATAATACTACAGAGAGATTTTTAAATCTCCATTAATAAGAAATGTGGATATTGGACCCATGTATTTCACACAGCTCAATTCCCATTGTCTCACTCAGCCAAGTCTATTGTGGCTCCATGGGCAGCAGCATTTTCCCCTTGTATATCTGTACAGTACCAAGTGCTCTCCTGAAGCTCAGCAAATAATAAAGCAGTTGTGTCTCTTAAAGGAACTAGATAACACAGTAATAATGATCATAAGCATATGCAGTAACTTTTCTCCAGATGGATCCCAAAGCACTCTATACCATTTGCCAATTAACAGTACAAAATGAAGTATTTACATAGGAATAATTTCACCCACGAACAATGGCATAATGCCAGCCATGCCTTAATTGCATGAAGTTACACAATACAAATTTAAGACAGGAAGTGAAGACTCACGTCATATTTTCAGGGAGAATTAAGAATACAGCTGGAGTATCATAATTACCAAAACTAGTAGTAAAATGCAAAGAAATTTACAATAAAATATATTACACTTATTTCCAGAATTCTGGAAACATCCTGGCAATTTTTATCTGGTCAATGACTAGAATGGTTAAACCAAATTCAAACTCTGAACGCTTCCAAAGACTGCTGCGATTAAAAAAATAAAACAAAACAAAACAAAACAAACAAAAAAAAAAAAAAAAAAAAAAAAAAAAAAAAAAAAGGAAAAAAAAAAAAACACCCAAAACCTGGTGTACTCCTGAATAACTTTATTAAAGACTGGGAACCAGCCAGGACCAGAGACTTCTTCAACAATTGTTGTAGTGATTTCACTCATCATAAACTGGGACCTCAGATGACAGGAAATACCATGTTGTGGAAATTTAAAAAAAAACCCAATTTGATTGTGCATTCGCATATCCAGAGTCAAATTTTAATTTAAATTAATTAGATTAATAAAATCTGAAGTAATTCCTGCTCATTTTTTTCCTACATGTTGAAAAAGTCACAGGTAAGTTTACCACTAATATTTAAACCAAGGTTCCATAAGTAAATGTAACGCTTAGTTCTCAAAAGGCTTTGAATTGGGTGAAGTCCTGGCATTGGTCAAATCATTTAGAATGTTTTCACTAATTTTAACAGTCAGATTTTTACTCACAGTCCATGGGATAGAGGAGTGTATAATGAAAAAAATATTTTGAATAAATTACTCAATGATTGCTCAAAATTTATGAATAATTTATTTGGAAAAGAGTATTCAATCATACATGAAGCTCGTCAAAGAGGGGCAAATATATTTCTGAGTCATTTATTCAACAATTAATCGGAAAAAAAACTATTCACAAATGTCATTCAAATAAGCTCTAGACTATAGTAACTTGGTTTCCAGTTGACTCAGTATGCCTTTTAGAAAAGTTCCAAGTTTTCCTGCACACCAAGCTTGCTCCCATTATTTGAGATCCTCTTGTTTCTAATTTTCCCTCTCCCCCAGCAAAATAACATATTTTTCCATATTTTACCACCACCACTGTTGCAGGCCTGATTAACTTTGGTTGCAAGCCCAGTACCCAGCTCTCATGAAGTATTCTTTCCCAGAAACCAGAAGTAAATAAAAATGATCATGTATCTATATATATTTATATATGTTTGAATTTCTGAATTGATCTACTAAGTAGGGAGCAGAGAAGAAATCCACCTCAAAACAAGGGCATGAGTCAGAGGAAACACAGAAGAGGTGAGACAAGAATTGGCAGCTGCATTCCTTCAAAGCCTCTCTTCCAGCCACATCCATGCTTGGACACAGGTGCTTGGAGTGATCCAGGAGCACCAGTGCTCAGCCAGAGAGGATTTCCCTTCTCAAGCCACAACAGGATTCATTGCAACCACTGGAGAAGTAGGCTGCTCTTGAAAAGAAATCCTGGCATTCGGAGTAATTATGCTTTCTTAACTACAGAAATCTTAAATGCAGGAAATTCATGTTGTTATCATTGTTTTTCCAATATGCATTTAAAATGTAACACTGTCAACACTGGCTGGTGTTTCTGCCTCAATGGGATTTTCCCAGTGCTTTGAGCACAGTATAATGGAGAACACTCATCTTTCTACAACTTGGCACCCTTTTTTTTCAAATGCAACTTAAACAATAAAGGTCAGATTAAAAGACACAGCAAGACAAACAGCTCTGCCTTACTTTTTTTTTTTTTTAATGCTATTTGCTAGCATTTAATGAGAATTGTGAAGGCACTGCAAATCACCAAGAGTAAACAGGAATGAACTGCTAAGAAGAATTTACCTGAAAAGGAGGGAGAGGTAGAAGGGCTGTATGATGCTCTGATAAATATGAATAAGTACTCTTTGTACACAATGTGTGCAGAAATTGGTGACTTATTTCTTTTGCTCTGGGTAAGAACAAAGGCAAAGTGAAAGAAGCTGAAAGGATCAGAGTGCAAGGCTGTATAATAGATATTTCAAAGCAAAGCAGACACTATTTTTCAGCCAGATCTGCTTGAAAATAATGCCTCATAGAATTAGGTACAATATTTTCTTAATTTAGAATTTTATAATGCAATCTGATTTGGCATCTAGAATATATAATCATCACCAGAATGTAGATCTATAATCCTCCAGACATCTATTCTACATACTCTTTTTGATGCTATTTTTTCTTGACTCTAAGAAATTGTACCACACCAAGTATTACTTTAATTAATAAAGGTTAAGCATAGCTGAGTGCTGCTTAGCAAAATTTTTTTTTACCTGAATAAATAACTGCCTGGAAATGATGAATACACATAGCAATGTGCATGCTTTCATTTCTGCATAATATACATCCATTAACTCCTACTGTGCATTAGAGTTGTGTGCCCTGTATCAAGTTATGTACCCTGTACCAACTCAAAGGGATTTATTTAACAGAGCATAATTTTAAAGGCAAGTTTTGAATCCTTGGACTGTTTGTTGGCTTATACCAAAGAACCCAGGTCTGGAGCTGGAAAGAAGATAAAAAGTACGTAATGTGGTTTACGGTGCAAGTCACTCCTTCATTTATCCATCCAAGACACACCTGAAGCTGCACAGTGCCAAGGACAAGATACCAGTGCAGGTGCAGCCTTTCAGAGGAGATGTACAGCCCTGTGTCAGCCTACATGAAACCAGTAGAAGGATGAGGTCATGGCTGGGAACAAAAGAAGCAATCTGGGGAACCTGCTGATCAGTGAACAGCCCTGGGGCTTAGCACAGGCTTGGCAGGATCTCCAATCCTCTGACCTCGCTGATTAGCAAGATGGGAGAAGGGAGGAGAGGGAAGCAGTTTGTAAGGAAGATGAAAGAGCAATTGAATCCTGACAAAAACAACCTTCCTGAGACCCCTGTGTCTAATGTCAGCAGTTAATTTGCATTTTCACATTTAATTTGGACACTGCTGGACCAAAGCCTCCCAGGCACAACCTGTCAGCATGCTGGTTTAAACGGTGTTAAAGTGGGATACATTTGTCCTGCAGACTACATATTAAACTGCCATCATCCCCTCTTTATGCTTGTAGCACTAGACTGAGATTGCTTCTTGACATTTATTTCAAGCGGCAGCCTTGCCACACATTACAGCATTCATGCCACTGACCATTTAACAACCAACACTCTGAAAGAAAAGAAAAGAAGCCTCTTTCTTTTTCCCTCCCCTTTCCAGTAGATCAATGTTCAGATCCCATCCATTCTCTGTGGAAATGACCCCTCTGTAAATATCCTGTTACCTAATATTTACTGCAGTGGCATAGAGTCCCAAAGGTAAACTTGAAAAGAGGTGAATTCAGTCCTCATAAACAGCTAACCAAGAAATGCTCCAGGAGCAGCAGGCATGTAGGATTCGTTAGCTGTAGCAGGGCTACAAAAGCCATTCACAACACCCTTCATGACACTGCTTTACTTCTTCAGGACTCTGCTCGCTAATAAAACTGCAAAAGGATTAACCAAGGAGTTTCACAGAAATCGCCACAAAATGTCTTAGCATTTTAAAGCAGAAAACCCTTGGCATCGATTTTACAGATGACATACTGAAAAGGTTGGGGTTTTTTGTTGCTTTTTTTTCTTTCTGTTAAAGAAAATAGGATTAGAGGTAGAGGCTTTTATATACCACCACTTCTGAGACATATGTTCTGCTCTCCCACCAGTTATGAAGTGATTACTGGAGTGGCACAAACAGATTTTTTTAACAAAGTAAAGGTGTGATTTTCTCAGGTTCTGTGAGAACATGCACACTTATTTTTACCAACCCAATCTGTTTTCCAGTAGTTTAATGTCCGCAGGGTTTATAAGGCTATCTTAGGTGTTGGAATCATTGCAGTTTGCAGGGTGCTACCTGACTATGGAAGTTTAAAGAAAAAGACACAGAGAAAGCAGAAATTATGTAAGACTCAAAGTTACTTGGGGACCAATTTAAATATATAAAAAGATTGAATTTTTTTGTTGTTTGCCCATATACAGCACTCTAAAGCCTGAAGACCTTCCTATCGTGAATACTTGCCTAGTTTTAGAAACCTCACTGGAAATCTATCCCTAAATAATTTACATATGCAGCCTGACTTTTAAAAGTATTATTTTTACCCCACAAAAAGGAATTTGATCTTATAAATGCTTACCACCAGGAACAGCACCTCCCATGTGGAAAGTGGGACTTGATTTCTTGCACTTTGTCTATTTAAGTTGGCCATAAAGGCATACCAAAGGCACAACTGAAGAGATCTGATTTTATATTCATTCACGCCAGTTTTTCAGTGTATAAAAAAACAAGAAAAGGAGATTTCACTACAGGGCAGTGTAGAGAAAGCATTCACACCTGAATTCGACTGCTCACCTATTCCAGATTCTCAGCCAAAAATCTATAAACACACCAACAGAAAGCAATGCTCCTCCAAGAGGCTCTTAAAGCTAAATTTTGGTCTGTTACACTGGGACAAATTTAGAATAACCACTTCAAATGCAGTGAAGATACTCAGGACCAGAGGAAGTGAGAACAAAATTTGGTAGGGACTGTACAGGGAAGTAGTCAGTTAACATTTAATCCTGGATGAAAATCTTCACTGTTGCGTGTCCATAAAAAAATTACACTGGTTTAAGAACCAGTTTATCTGAAAAACCTTTGATGGATATATTTCAGGCTACCATACAGCATCTTAGCTCATAATTAAGCAATAGAATCTAGACTGCACATTTCCAACCTGGTTGAAATCTATGCATTTGAAATCCTGCAAAGTTTTGATGCCGTTTTAAGTATAACACTTCTGAATAAAAACAAAAACCTCCTTTTCTGAATCACTGAAACTTTACAGGTAGATAAAAGTCTTACATAGGACAATATCCCTTCAGTATTTTTTCTGCTCAGATAGCTTTACTTTGTCAGTACTCTTAAGACAAGAGGGCTGTAGGGTATTTTGTTGGCACAAAATAGCTCAGCCCTCCCAATCAAAATTCGTCAGAAAAACAGAAAAATTCCTCCTTAGCTCTATGCTGAGGGATTGGACAGTAAGGTCAAAGTCATTAGTCCCTGACAAAAGCATTAGCAGGTCCCACCAAGCATGCTGGGTAGGATTTGTTGTTGCTGTTCCTCGTTACTTTGGATGAAAATTACCCCCTCCTTGAAAACTGGGGTTTTCAGTGCAGCCTCGCATGACTCAACCTGGGCACATTTGCAGAAGCAGAGAGGTCTTGTGCTCACTGCAGCACAGGTGCTGGAGACCCTTTGGCACAGGGCTGCACCCTGCACTTGGGGCCACTCTGAAGTACAGCTTTCATGAAAGCAGAAGTTTAACTGCAAAGCTGGAAGGAAAAAGGAGACTGGGAAAAACTCTATACATCAAAACTTAGAGAACAGGTGATCCTTTCGTAGGAAGTACCCAGAGATAGCCCTGGCCATTTCATTTAGACCTCTTAAAATGCCAAAGGCACTTATGACATCCAAGTTGTTCTTACAGATTTGTCTTACCCTGCTTGCCCATTACAGTATTTCCCACTGCTGAAAAGGCTCCTCAGGGATGGAATTGGTGATGTTTCACTCAGTTTTTTTCATGTAAGTTATCTCCTCTTACCCCACTCCTTTATTTCCTGCTGGCTATACCAAATTTGTACCAAACAAAGCTATGAACAAACAGACATTCCCATTTTAAAATTAACTATGTATACTGTTTTATCCCATACCTACACAACAATCCCCTCAAACACCTTCCACGAATTATAACATGGTATTTTTATTTGCTTTTACTATCTGCTCATTACCAAAACAAAAGCAAAACCCCCCCAAACAATAGAAATAAAAGTGCAATAATCTATGGCAATGCAAAATAGAAGTATCTGCTTTAGATACACAGAGGCAAAGAAATTAAAAGAGATTTAACTCTGAGCTAATGCTTCATCCCTAATTCATTCTCTTGTACCCATATATGGAACACTCAGCACAATGAATCTGTGAAAAGACACATTAATGTGTTGTGGAACTGCTCTACAATAAATTGATGGGGAATTTAATGTAACTCTGATCAGAGACTGGGACAGAGATTTCAGTGATGACTAATGCCAGGCAAAAAAAAAATTATATTTTAATTCAGACTTTCCTTAGGTTTTTTGCTTTTATTCATACCCCAAATACTTTTGGGGAAGAAGGCTTCTGCTGAGGCATCCTATACAAGGCAGTGAATGTTTGACAGCAGTCAGTACTTCGTGATTTAACTGCACTGGTACTTCTTAAAAGTAAGAGGTCATATGTCACAAAGCAATGTCAGGGTCTGGACCTCTTCTCTTAAAGATTACTAAAAATTACTAAATCCCATTTGCAACAGGAAGAGTATACTAGTCCTAATATTCATAATATGTTTGTACTCAAAACATATTCACAAGATCTCATAATCCTATATTCTAACAAAGTAAAAATACCTTACATAGTATTAACATTAAATTGAACAGAAACTCATGCTCTGTGATAGATTCTTTCCAAGAAGAAAAGCTTGCTTTTCAAAGTTCTTCCTGCCTCAAGCTTGCTTTTTTAGATTTGCTATGAAATGAAACAAGATTTTTAAAGAGTGGAGATTTGGAAAAAATACAGAAACTATGTAATCTTTCCACTGTAAATACCCATGCTGAACTGACAAAGGAAAGTAGAAGGTGTATGCAAAATCACTGCAAATAAATTGCTACATGTGCTGTATCTCATAGAACTGCTGAACAGTTTTTATTACATTTTTGTTCATTGGAGATTGCTATAGAGATCTCTGCATTGCAAGTAGCCACACCATTTTAGTGCTTTGCTGTTTCAGAAGAGCAGATTTTCTTGATTAATAACAAAAGGTTTTGTTGGGATCAGAGCTGTTTCCCACCATCTCTATGCAAACCCGGCAACACAAACTGTGTACATTAGCATTTCAAGGAGCCTCCTATTAATGATGGCAAGAAAAGCTTCTCTCGGTGGGTAAAATCCATTTTGTCCTCTCTTGTGACATCTGTTCTAACTTTTAAAGCCAGAAAGGAAACTAGATAATGCCAGAGAGTCTTTTGATTTACTGTATTGGCACTTGTGATGATGCTTCAGACTATAAAAGCATGTAACCCTAGTGGACATACATGACTGTGTAAATGTGAACATCTGCATATTCCCACAACATAGGGTGAATTGAACAAGTAATTCCAAAGTTCTTTGTTAAACTTTTAACTATCTTTTTTTTTTTCAAGATTTCATAATTATACTTTCAATTACTTCTATACCATACAAAATTCAACATTTTAAATTGTATTTTTATGTAAATGTTTACTGCTACATATGTTTTTATAATTAATTTCATTTCCCCAAAGCTTTTCTTTTTCTTACATTTTTGTGAGTGAAGACATTTAAGCAAATAGAGTTGGAGGCACTGGAACATGGTTAAAAAAATAAAACCCCAAACAGTGTAGAACAAGAAAACGTAAACTAAACCCTGCAGATTTCTTACCTCTTTACACCATCTGTGCAGTATTGCTCTTAGGCCTTTTACATTGGTCATCCTGGGAACAAAGCTGAAGGCAGATTCCAGCAGTTTTTCCATTCACTATTCATTCAGAGGTTCATCAGCTCCATATGGATCCAGCCAACTGCTGTGTTAAATCAGAGCCTTTTCCCAGAATTGACATGGTAATGAAGTCATGGTATTGCTCACAGAAAAGGCCTCCATAGGTATTTTCCTCTCTAACAAATCCAGCCTTTTCACCCCATTCACTCCCTAAAATTATCTCATAACATTACAACATCTGTGAACTGGGTTTTTGCCTTTTAATGTCCAGCATGTTTTATTACATGACTATGCATTACGTACTGGTTAACAAGACTCCTACACAACCAAGGAAATAAACTTGCACTCTTCCCAGCTCAGATTGTTTCATCCCCTTTTAATTTATATCTACTATATTTATTTTTCTGCAGATAGAGCTGTCCAAACTATTGATATACAAGATGAACTGTAATTCCTTTTTATTTCTATCAGAAAGTGGCTTCAGAAATATTCCAGAATGAAAAATTGTTTAACCACAAAATGGTAAATCCATCGATACAAAAAAATTGCTAAAGATAGTTTGCATTAATGGCAACTATGTTCTGAAAGTTTTCTTCAGCTCATCATATGTATGAGCTTTGCTTTAACAGCAACAGTTTAAGATTTTTTAAGGAATAAATATGAGAAACTTTATTTCTGCAATACTTCATCTGTAATAAATATGTAGATACTGCCTTGATATGAAAACACAAGGTAGCCTTATTGGAAAACTATGTCTTTCTTGTAGCAGTAAAGTACTTGAACAAATATGATCTATAAAATGGGTATCATTACAGATGTGGATGTGTGTCCAAGGTTAGCCATGTGCTGACTGAAGAGACTAGTCTGTTATTTACAGTTACTGTAGGTTTTTGAGATGGTCTGTCAATATATGTTTCACTTCTAGTCTGCATGTATGCTGACTTTTTTTTTTTTTTTTAGTAAGTTAACACTGTGTCCTGGTAAATTCTGGTGTTTTGGATTGGAAAGCAGAAAGCTGCAGAAAGATAAAGCACACACACTTCCCCTTCTGCACCCAGCATAACATCCATCCAAGTGCCTAAGCCAGAGGGAAGCAGTATGGTTTACAAACAGGCAGTGGGTGCATGGGCACGAGACCAAAGGCTCTTCTTAGAGAAACTGGTTGTGGTATCCCTTCTCACTACTCTTCATAGTGCTGGTCCCAGCACCTCGAGGCAGATATGGTAGAGTTACTGCTTGTGCAGACAGGGACAACCAAAACAATCAAAGGGATAGAACAGTTGCTCTAAGAAATAAGTGACTAAAAAAGATTAGAGCTTCAATTTGATGAGGACCTAGCTGAGAGAGGGAATATAAGTAAAGTTTCTAGAATCACAAAGCAGAAGTCGTCAGCAACTTTTGCAATTGTGTAACTAGGGGTCACTTGATGAAATCAGTGATTGATTTAAAGGAGATAAAAGCACTTCTTTACAAAACATCTACTCAACTTCTGGAGCCTGCTGATGCAGACGGGTGAGGAGGGAAACTGCAGGTGTAGAATCATTAAAAAATGAGATAACTTGATGGACCGTGAGTCCAAAAGCAGATGTTGAAAGGGCTAAGCAGGGCCACAGTCTAACATCCCTAATACAACTGCTCCAGATGTGGGAAGGAAGTGAAGAAGAATGAATTACAGAAAGTGATCAGGTTAGTATGGTCTCCCTACATAACATTTCCTGTTTCTACTTTCTGAGACACAACACCTGGGCAGCTGGACACTGGCCTGACCCAGCTAGTGTCATTGCAAAGTTCTTTTTTACATCTTGTGAATGTCATTCAGCCACTACTCAGATCCTAAAGCTTAGTATTCATTCTACTGAAACAATGACTGCCATACTCTGCCAAAACTGGCATCAACCAGAGATCTGCTATTCAAAGTAAAGTATCTAAAGGTAGATGGAGCATAAGACCAAGTCACAGAGAACAAGGAACTGCTTTGAAGCAGAAACTCAGAGATATCTTATTTTCATCTGACACAAAAATTTCATAGTGTCTCCAGTATCAGAAAACACATTTTATCAGTGAGTGACAATTAATGGGTTTTTTTATGGGAGGGCTCCAACTGGATATCAGAGACCACATGTAGTCACCGACAGCATCTGTGTTGGATTAGTTCCTGGAAAAAAATATCCTTGTCTGCACTTACTGCAGTGAGGTGCACCATCATGATTCTTGAGATGTATGTTACTAAATCAGAAAACAAGCAACAAAAACTACTGGTAGAACACATATGCTCCTTATGTGTTAATTGACTCATTATTAGTGGGATTAGCCAAACAAACATGTCTTTAATCCTGACATATTTAAGTCTGTGATGTTTAAGAATTCAAAGATCCAAGTCTGAAGATATTTCTTCTATACTTGTAATTCCAGAGGGCTAGAGAGCTGTAAGCACAGTGACAGCTCCACCAGCACAGTTACTCAGAAACATTACCCAGGGTGCATCCCAGCCTGACCTGGGATAAATGCCAACAGTCCCAAGAAGAATAAAAAAGCCCTTGATAAACATGACCAACATCCTTAAAATACTTATGGCAATTGGGGAAAAAACTTGCTGCTTGTATAAAAATAGAAAGAAATTAAGAATAAATAACATCTGCAAAGAAACACTGCACAAGAAAAACATATGGAACTTCTATAGTAGATTATGCAAAAGAATACCCTTTACACAATCCATTTGTTTTACCTATCCATGAAAACCAGCTGCTGAGTCAGAGTCAGCCCACTCCATTTGTTCATTCTTTGGCTTTCAAGTTAACTAAAGTTTCTAGCACCTAACACAATGCTAACTGCTGATGCAGGGCATACAGAGCAAGGACCAACACCGCTCTATCTACAGCCCTCTCTGGTCCCTCTGAATTCAGACAGGACTTCATCTTGAGAAGTGATACTGGGCCTTGATGCAACAACTGCTGCAGGAAAAATGTGGAACTGAGAGCAACGCCCAGGCAAGTTTCAAGTCCTGGTAAGTAAACCCTGCTGCAGCAGCCTCACACACCAAAAGGATGGTTTCTACCAAGGTCTTCTGCTTCCCTTTGGCACCAGGCAGTTATGAAGAGCAAATGTTATCACTACCCTCAAGAAATCACACTCACTGTCTCCACAGCACTGTATGTCTCCTCCTTTCCAGGCAGCAGAGTTTCCAAGCTGGTTAAAGCCAGGCTGTCCTGCATAGCAGAGAGCTGAGGTGTTGACTGGCCCCTTGGAGAGCAGCGGAGGGCAGGGGGAGGGGACACAAATCCCCAGCGCTGGGGAGGAAGATGCACTTGCTCTGTCTCTGAGAACAAATGCTAAAGAAGTTGGCCATTCTCTGTGTTTGGACACCTATTGACAACTGATCTCATCCTTTCTTGGAAAAAGCTTTTTAACTATTCAGTGCACTTTAGACCTCTTTATTCACAAATAGCTGTTTCAAAGTAGCCTGGGGCATGGATGTATGGCATTGTGTTGCAATTGCCTCCACAATATTTGCAAAGGGATTGTTTATCTATTAGGTATTATGCTTCTCCCCCACTTGCTTCTTCCTAGAGGCTACTATGAAGAACAATGCAATCGTGCTTGAAAGTCGTTTAACCCAGTATACAAACAACCACCTCTCTGAACAGCTCACACAATGAATTTACAAAATGACTACACCCAATATTCTGAGATTTTGATGTAGTATCTCCTTGTCTCCACTTATCTATAAACCTGTGAAGAAGTATGCCAAAGGTTACGGTGATGGAGGGAAAAGACTGCTGGTTTGAAATGGGACTCTTGCACCTGGTCAGAACGGTGTTCATTCCTTGGTCAGTGCTGCTCAGCCCTGCTCTCCATTGCTCTGACTGCCAGAAGATAGGGAGGAACTAAAAAGTTAAACCTGTCTTCTCAGCCAAGACTTGCAGGTGAAAACCTGTATTCTAGCTCCTTCTTGCATGCCTGTAACAGTGTTTTTCACTGCAACTTCTGTATGAGTACAAGCTGTTTGATTCAGTGACACTACATGAGACAGGAAAAAAATTCTCTTTGCTCCTCAATTACATTTATTAGATCTGTAATAAATGAAAGCAAATGAAAACATAATTTTGTTGGAATAAGAACCACAGGAGTTTGTAAAGGAAGGCAGACTCCCTTGCAGCCTTGTTCAGTGCATCCCATCCTGGATGAAGCAGTGTCTACTTCACATCTACTCAGGGATTTGACGCAGCAAGATAATCAGTTAATTCCAGTTACACTAATGAGCTGTAAAAAATCTCCAACATGAAGCTTTGCTAGCCTCTCAGAAGAGAGGCTGCCTTAATACAGAGGTTTGCTGCCAACCCAGGGGCCTGCATTTGGGATGTCACAAAGAGGCCTCCATGCCTGGCAAAAGCTAAGAATTCATGTAGGATCAATTGAAGCTGCAACAGATTCCAAAATATCAGAAGGGACTTCATGTCCCTCTGAAAGATATTGAAAGAATCTGGGGCTCAGGTACTGCTCTTTTTTATCCTCCCAGTAGGGCACTGGGACCCAGGCAGAGTGACACAAGTGCATAGGATGAAGGACTGGCCATAAGATTGGTGCCATGCTCAGAGCTTTGGGTTCTGTGATCTGGAACTGGGCATGCCAACAGCAGATGGGGCACACCTGCTCAGGTGGGGAAAGAGTGTTTTGGGGAGCAAACGGTGGGAGTTACCAGCCAGGGCTTTAGATTCAGTGGGGAAGGGGATGCTCTACCAGGTGTTAATAAAGAACCAGGAAACAACAGGCCTAAAGCAGGGAAACACCTACAAATCATCCCAAAGGAACTGGAGAGGCCTCCTCCCAAAAGATGAGGAGATCAACAGCCTGGTTACACTAATGCACACAGCATGGGTAACAAGCAGGATGAGCTGGAAACCACAGTGCAATTATAAAACTACAATCTAATTGCTCTCACAGAAGCATGGCAGGATGTTTGTCATGTTTGACTGGAGCATGGCAACCAAGGCCCACCAGCCTTTCAGAAGAGCCAGGCTGGGAAGGGGGAACAGGGCATTTGCACCCTGTGTTAAGGAGGGGATAGATTGTGAAGAGCTGCTGCTGAGTAACAGCCAGGTTGAGGCTTGTGGATAGAAATCTAGGACAGGACCAACAAAGGACACCTGGTGATGGGGGTCTACTCTAGCCCATCTGTTCAGGAGAAGCCTGTTGAGGAAGCTTTTTTGCTTCACACACAGGAACCATCACACTTGGGAGTTCTCATCCTGATGGGTGATTTCAACCACCTGGACATCTGCTGGGAAAGCAATACAGCTGGCTGCAAGCAGTGCAGGAGACTCCTGGGCTGTGTAGAGCACAGCTTCCTGGTCCAGGTGTTAGACAAGGCAACCAGGGCTGAGGCACTACTGGACCTGGTGCTCACCAATGTGGATGGGCTCACAAAAGGAATTAAGATTGGAGGCAGCCTGACTGTGGTGACCTGCTCCAGCCTGGTGAGGAGCAAAGCCAAGACCCCAAAGTTTGCAAGAGTGAACTTCCAGCTGTTAAAGGAATTGGTGAATGAGATTTCTGGGTAACTGGCCTTAAGGACACAGGGGCTAAAGAGAACTGGCAGCTCTTTAAGGCCATTTTTCTCACAATATTAGAGCTCTCAATCCCAGGAAATCGAACAAGGCAGCACAGCTGAGCAAGGATCTGCTTCTCAAACCAAGGAGTAAGAAAGAAATACACAGCAGTGGATGCAGGGACAGGTCACCTGGAGAGACTACTGGGATTTTCCCAGCTAGAAGTAGCTGGGTTTTGAGGCACAAAAGCCCAGAATATGAAGGAGACTGTGCTGCTGTTTCCAATGGAGGAATGAGGAAAGATGGTTCAGAGTCTTCAGCCCTCAAAATTTTCTGAAGTATAGACAACCAATTTACAGAATGTTAAACATCATATTAATCACATGTGTAAGTTTAGGACCACAACATTATAAAAACACTGATTTTTTTTTTTTTTTTTCTCCATAGCTCACAGTGTTCAACTCTGATCTGATAAAACCAGCAGATATTTTTGCCTTTTTCTTTCAAATGGCAAACATGTTCTTTTACTCTCCCCTCAAAGAGTCCTTTGACTTTTCACCTCTCTTGGTTTTTTTTAGCTTCCAACAACAGCCACTTAGGGATTCTTAGAAATCAATGGTAAGTGTGCAACATTTCTAATTTTTATCTCACTATTTTCAGTCCTTCCTGCTGGTGGGGCTTGGGGCTTTTTTTCATTTCTGGGCAAGTATTTTCAGCTTCTCCCTCATCTGTTCCATTCTGGACTGGCTGCTATCCTTGCCACTTCTTTACATTTTTGCTTTCCACTTGATGTTTGTGTTTAGGTACATACTTCATCCACACTGTTTCAAATCAAACCACTACCTGCCACTTTAGTTTGCATTGACCAACAACTCCCTAATAATTGCTGCCTCTATGTTTAATCCATTATAAGCCACAGAAGACCCCTGAAATTAAGATTGCAGATAATTTGTAGGATTATAATCCACAGATATGTAAATCAATAAAGAAATCGACTTCAACTAAAGACTACTCATACTTCCCAAGCTAAAAATTAAACACCAAAGTAGTAAGATATTTCACTGCTTACTTCTGCATTTATCTTCTAGGTGTCTTTTTTGTGCCCTCCATAAGAGCAAGAACAGTTCAGATAAGCATTAGGGCACAGAAAAAGAACACATCCATAAAATAAGATACTCATTAACAGTAAATTTCAGCATCCAGATTCCTTGCTGATATGCCAAGAAAATCAAGATGAAGGACTGGCAGGAATTTCAGGCCTGCTGTATATATTCTTCTGTAATTTCTTTTAAGATGAGGTGGGAGAAAATGTGCTTAGTTGTTTGTAAGACTCTTTAAAAAGAAGCAAAGTTTTCTTTGAAGTTCACAAACTTGCCAATACTTTAGCTCAGGGCTGTTATATTGAACGGCTTGTTAAGTGCAGCAGGAACAATCTGTTGCACTATTAATTTAAGAGATCTATATACCTTCACTACTAATGATGCTGGCATTAAGAAAAGAGGGAGTGCATTCTTCATAAGACCTTATCCTGCAGTGAACTTCATGTTGGCAGGTTATGCATCAGTCTGGAACTTGCAGCTGGACCAAGTACCAAGTTCCTACTTTCTTTTCTTTACAGTTTGTTTACAGCTTAATTTCATGTCAATTAAAAACTTCAGGGGATCACCAGCTGATCACTGAGTTCAGTCAGAGGTGTTTCAGCAAGACATTTGAGTTAATTTACATTTACCTTATTTAGCCACATTAACTGCAGCCATAGCAGAGCCCAGGTACCTGTGGAGGGCTGCTTACTAAAGGCAGAAACATCAGAAACAGAAAAACAAACCAAAGATTTCAATAAGCAAAGCATCTGAGAACCTGCAGGGTGTTACACAGCACTAGAGCAGGTGCACAGTTGGGTATGCATTGGCCTCCATCCCTGTGCTGGGTGTGCAGGCCACTCTGGAAAGGCATAGTATAGCAAAAACTCACAAATATATAGGGCTGCTGGAATAAGAGAAACAGTTTCAGTGTTTATCTGTTGGTGTCAGTTTTTAAGTTCATGGTCAGTGACTGCTGAGCCGTGGAACTGACTCAGAGGCAGACATAATTTGGGGCTCTAGAGACTGAGCTGACTGATTAGATGTTCACTGACTACAACTGGTGTCATTTGAGGTGCCAAAAAGATGAAGGCAGGCTCTTCTCAGTGGTGCCAACAGGAAGGCAATGGGCAGAAACAGATGTACAGGAAATTCCACCTTAACATGAGGAAGGACAGCACTCCTGTGCAAGTGACTGGAACAGAGAGGCTGTGGAGATATTCAAGAACTGTCTAGATAAAAATCTGCCCAATGTGCTCTAGGATGACCCTGCAGGAGCAGGGAAGTTGAAACAGATGACCCACTGTGGTCTCTTCCAACCTGACCCATCCTGTGATTCTGTGGTGTGTCTCATCTGAATTCCAAAAATCCTGCTCCTGAACAAGCAAATCTGCAAGACTCCATTTTAGTCATTTGGGCTTTGTGAGAGAGGGAAATATAAAATCATGCTTCTTACCACTGAAGAGACGCCCTGTGTGATAGCACTGCAAGGGATGTTGCTACAGAAGGTCTTATGGATGTTTATGGAGAACAGAAAAGAGCAGTCTGGAAAAGCAGACAAAAACAGCAAACCAAATTTGCTGGGCTACAGCAAAAGCCTACAACCTTGTTACAGATACTCATAAATAAAGACAGCCTTTGAACTGTATGTTATATGCAGCAGGTTATTGCTGATGAGCCTCAAATGGGAAAGCAGTGGCAGATTAGGCAGCTTCTCTTTTAGTTAGAAACACACCTCAACTGGTTTTGGGCAAAAAAGGTGCCCAGTTCTATTTCTCATTGGAATCAACTCCTCACAATTAAGGCTAATCCTTAATCTGATGTTTACTCAGTTTACTGCTTTTCTGCATTCCACATTGTCCACATCTGGCATTACACTTTGTATTTATTTTAGTCAATATACATTTATTCATCAGCTGTGTTCATTCTAGCTGTGGTTGGGATGGCAATTTCATTCTAAGTCTCTGCATACATCAGTGGATACATTACCTTTCAGCTGAACTTTCTCATGCTTGTTCTCAAGCCAGAACTTGCATATTTTTTCTGAGTTAGAAGTAAATATGTGCTCCTTTCCTAACCTCTCATATTTAAATGTGAGAACACATTTTAACAAAATGGTTTTGATACAGAGGGTTTTTTTATTTCTCTTTTTGAGTCTTTTAATTTTAAAGCAACTCTGAAGTTATAGGAACAAGTGTTTCTTCAAATGCTATCACAAATGTGAGAAAGGCACAATACTATCTAGGAAAGGTAAGGTTTATAAAGAAAAGGAACACCACCACTCATTGTGCCTGAGCTCCAACAGGAGGGTGAAGCATGTGACTGTGAGAAAGTTTGAGTCACATTTGCATACAAATAGTTAAAGAGCACTCAAATGAGTCATGAAAATTCACTCTGTTTCTAAAAATGAGTGGAAATGCTAATGCAATGGTAAGGCTGAGATTTCAACTGATGATAAGCAAAAATATTTACTGTTCTGGTTTCAAAGAGACTCTAACTTCTGCTCATTATTCCTACCTACTACAACAGACCATGCAACATTCATTCAATTCAGATCTTGCCAATTTTTCTCTACATGCATTTTTTGATTATATGGGTAGTTTTTTAAGGGAGGGTGGATTTTTTTCTTCTTTTTTTTTGTGCAATACCACATTATTTTTCCTGCATTAATGGTGAAGTACGTTATATCACAAGGGGTAATAATGATATCTTATGAAGAAATCATAAATATACCTTAATTCAATGTCCTGGTAAAAACAGTATGGTCTAGGATGGTCTAATGTGTTGTCCGGGAAAGCAAGGAAGTTGTCAGCACTGGGATTTGTGCAAAAAGGAAGATGGGAAGGGAAAAGAGATACCTTTTTTTGGAAGAAGGTGTTCGTGTTTACTTGCAGAGCCCTGTAAAGGCAGTATTAGAGGATGATGCAAAATCAGTTAGGATGAGTAGTTTTCTGTCACTACAATGCAAAAAAAAATTTATAAAGTTAAAAAGATGTGAGTGCTGTTCATGTCCAGAGCCCAGGAGACAAAGGCTTACCACAGCTTAAGGAGTTCACTCTCTATTTACAAACGTTTATAAAAGCCAAGATAATGCAGCAAAGAGCAGAAAGTACAAAGGATTTTTCTTTCTCCAGTAGTAAGTGGAGCAGCTGAACAACTCAGAAAGATGACTCTGACAACCCTGCTCCCATACCAGCTATCACAGCACCCATCCACACCACAGGTAACACTTGCATTGCTCCAGGGGAATACATCACGTGAGGACTAGAGGAACGAAGTACTGCCTGACTTTTGCATCTGTCATCCTCACAAGCTGCCTGGCTTTAAAACATTAGCAAAAATGGCAAGGTAACAGCTTGTGTTTGTTCTGTCATCCCCCCACTTCAAGACCCCTGACGCACTGAGAGACAGACTGCGGGTCAGGTTCTGCTCTGCCCTGTTCTTTCTGTCGTTATTTACACCTGAACAAACTGAGTGGAAAACATGCAAAATGGTACCATTTTGTTTTGATAGTGTTTTACCCTCACTTCACAGGGGTGAGAATGAATAGACAGGGTGCAAGGCAGTGGAGAATCAGGGATTCTGTGTATTAAAAAACAGTGCAGACAGCCGCAGAAAGTGTCAAACACCATACAAAAGGACTGCTCATGCATTCATGCTCAGCATCTGTGATCTGGACAGTATAAACAGAAGTCACTGTCTTTGGGCTATGCAGATTTTACAGGGTTTTGTTTATATAATTTAAAAATCAGCAGACCTGCAAGGCTGAATGTTGCAGGATGCTTTGCAAACAGCAATCTCACCCGTTACAGAAGCTTCTGGAGCTTACAAGAGGAATTCCCTCATTATTGATAGATAGTGAGGCTATTGTCAGATGACTGATACTGGCTCTCTGCCACGATGCTGGAGCCTACAGTATTAATTAAAAACCCTAAAACAATTTGAAGAATTGCCTGTCTGAAGCTCTGATTAGCTAGGATGCCTTCCCCTTCCATATGGAGTTGGGCAAGTAAGATCAACTAGGAGGGAAGACTTTCTGCCATTCTGAATGATTAAGATCTGTGGCTTCATATGCAAGAAAGCCACCTCCCCAAAAGAGATCTTCAATGTTTACAGCCAAGACATGCTAACAAAGCCTGGAAGGATGGACTCTGCCTTAGTCCCTTAGCCAGGCACAGGAGCTGAATTTGCAAATGGGCAAGAACCAGGAAGGATGGAAGCAGCACGGTGGCTAAAAGCAAACTGGGCCAGTTGGGAGTGAAGGAGAGGGAAGGAACCAACCAGCAGAGCCAAGAGCTGCTCTGTCCATGTCAGCTTCCAATGACAGCTGATGGTTACTAAAATGGCATTATGGCCTTGTCATCCCCAGAAGGGAAGGGGATGGCAGTAGATCTGCAGTCGGAATAACATGAGCATGTTTTCACACAGGCTGCCTAGAAAACAACTGAACTTCCACTCTGCCCAGCTCCTGTCAGCAAAGCCCCACAGACATGAGGGGTGGAGTGCAACTTAAGGAGTGATTTGGAAGTGAGTGGCTGGAAAGAGTTTTCCAGCCCTTTGTCCCACACATGGAGGATAGGACATGGAAAATGTGAAGATACCTGTGAGGTAAAAGGACGAACTTGTGGTACAGGCCAGCATCACTACCACAGCAAAGGTCATGTTCAGCTATGCAATAAGTTAATAGTGCTAAAGAGTGGATCAAGAGTCCAAAAAAAGAGCAAGAGGTTTTTTTTTCCTGGAGCACAGAGGATGTTGGGTGAAGTTAGTGGTTGTAGATGTAGGTTTTCCTCTTTAAACATCTGGTTTGTGAACTGATGGCATTTTTTGTTGTTTGGAAGAAAATCTCACGCATTCTGGGATTTTGTTTTGGTCTCACTCATACTGCAAGCACTCTTCAGAGCTATTAAGTTGAACAGCCACTAGTTAAAGCACTTAAAGATGGGCTCTGACAGGTTTCCCAAGCTGCTTCTGAAATGTATTTGGCAAATAAATTCCTCCTCATCTGCTAATTTCAGACTTTTAAAATAATTTAGCTCTCAAGTACATAACATAATGTTATTATCTTGTTCTTTAAAATCTGAGGGCAGAATCTATTTAGAACGTGAGCAGGCTGGCTATGTGCAAGTGACAAGCTTTAGATAAAATTCACTTGCCAACCCAGAGTAGTGAAACAAATTCTCTCTCTGGTCTCTCAGGCACCTGTTACACTAGGTGCCACATCCCACATACACATTCACAACACACCTGAAACTGAATCCAAAGCTGTGACCTGAAAGGGAGAGTCTGCCTGGGTCCCACTGGATTTGCACCAGGCCCCATAGGTGTAAAGCATGAAGACTACTGAGTCTCCATCAAAGGAATTTCCAGTGCCTGTTTCATGTCTTACCCACAGCCACCCCCATAACAGCTGATTCACACAGACAGCCTGCTTATTCTATACAGGAATGTACATTTGCAGCTTATATACATGTGCTTCACTCCACAAAGCACTACCAAAATAGCAGAAAAGAGAGAAATTGGCACACTCCAGACTGCTCCTTGAAACAATTCTGCAAGGTGTGTTGCTGCTCTCAGTACTGAGCAGAGACTATCATGTCCCCAGGTAGCCATGCCTTTATCAGGTTTAAAAAGGGAGCATCTGCATTACAGCAAAAAAACACCTAGTCAATAAAAAAAATACCAAAAACTTTCCCACGACATTTTTTCCTTAATAGAATCCATAAAAGCACTTCTGAAAACAAAGCAGAAGCTCACATAAAGAGAAATACAATCATGCTTAAGAAGAAAACCAAGATTATTCTCCTGAACATTTTCTCAGGAAATTCTCAGAGAAGTGGTCTGATGCTTACAAGGCCTGTCAAAACCTAAGGCTTCATATCCCATTCTTTCCAGTTCAGACTGCAATTTAGAATTTCCATTGCACCAGGTGAATGTCCCAAATGACCATTTCTGGAGTGTTTCTTATCTGATGATTATAAGAACCTCACTGGATCAAGCCAGAACCTATGTCTCCCTTAACCTAGGAAGCTGATTTAACCAGGGCTAAAATCACCACAGTTTACTTCACAAGCTGTCCTAACAGGAGACAGAATTTCAAGAAACTTCTTCAGAAGCATTCACTTTCTGGATAGTGTTGCTTAGTTTAGCTTGACATTTCAAATGAAAGAAATTGAAATTGATGAAGAAATCTGAAACTTGGATTCTCCCTCTCCTGTTCCCCTTTAATCCTTAAACTTCCTTGTTCCTGCTCCAAGTCCTCCTCCAGCTGTGACTGGTACTTTCTCTGGTCTCTGGCAGTCACTGCACCACCTTGTGATTTCCCAGCTGGAGAGCAGAAGATGGAATCTATGGGCCCTGAAAAACTGGAAAGAACACCAGAACACCCATTATTACAATTATTACTTCTGCCACCCCATAATCTTTTCCCACATTTATTAGAATACATTCTGTACTACCCTCAAAAGGGATATTTCCTTTTCCCAAAATAAAACAAAAAAACAAACAAACAAAGAAACAAACAAACAAAAAAAACTGTTATCTTTAAACCAATGGTAATATGTGAAGCAGCTGGTCAGAAAATGTACTGGCTACTAACTCTAGTTCTGGCTGCCAAACTTGTGATCGATGGGACCTGTTACTTCAAGTGGTGTTTTCATCATAATGTAGATCTTTAAGGACAATTCCCATTGGATTAAGGATTTCCCATGTGGTAAACAGTCTCCTGACACAGGTCTGCTCTAAGTAACTTGTCCATCAGCTCACATTAAAAAAAAACATGTGGCAGAGACATGGATTAAGTCTTCCAGGACATAATTCAGCTGTTTTAAGGAGCATCTTCCTTCTTTGTGTACTTCTACAACAGCTGAGGTAAGACTTCCACAGAAAACCACCTCCCTCCCCATGTAAATCCCATCCATGCCACAAAGGAATACTCAGCCCTGCTGGTGTAGATTGCACAGCTAACAACAGGCAGAATAACAACAGGCAGAAATGCACAAAACTCACAACTACGAGCATCTAGCATGAGGTTCTAGTCCACACACTGTGGGCTGTAAAACCCCTGCACTCCACCAAACCACAGTCAGAAAAGCTTCTTGGTCTATTAGCCACTGCTCACTTTTAGCCACTGCTCATTCTTCTCAACGCTGTCCAACATGACAAGTCATATACACATACCCACCGGAAAAAAAAAAAAAAAAAAAAAAAAGTGGAGAATTGTCAAGAAAATCTGAAAACATGGCACATCCACATATCCACATCAAGGGTGTCTAGTTAAACAATAGGCTGTCTGAGCTAAGGACAGCTGGACTCAGAAATCAAGGCAGTATCAAGGATAGATGTAGGCTTTTAGACTACTGTATTAGGTAGAAATAAGTCATCACAGAAGCAACGATTTCCTCAATTGTCTGTAAACTGAGTCTTTAAAGACAGGCTTAGATGCAGACATCAACCAGACACATGCCATAAATCAAGTGAGGTGAATCCCATCTCCGGAGCCAAGAGACCTGTGAAAAGGAATCAGGAACATAAAACTATCACTAATGAAGTGAAAACAAGCAGAGTGATAAGGCAGGAAAAAAAGAAACTGCTAAAAGTCCAAATTCTGATTGTTCAATGGAGAACAGCTGAGAAGCTCAGCTAGGTATAAACGAGCTGTTTTGTTCTGGCTCAAAGTGTTTCAACAAGTTTGTGCATCCTTTTCATATTTTCAGATCTCTTGTCTCTGCTGTAAATAGCTCGAGGCCTTAAATAATTTAATTTTAGTCCATTCCAAATTATTTTTATGTTGCCAAATTTAAACATATATTCTCAGTATTTCGATAAAAGAAGTGGAAGAGTTTCTCAACCATGTGTTTTGGAATAGTTGAAGGCATTCAGCTTTATGGAGTGATTGACATGAACAATGTGGTGGCATAATTTCCAATTGTATTTGTAGCTAAAAACCCATCAGGAGAACATATTACTGTAATTTTGCCAAACTGGACACTTATTTTCCACAATTGTTTCTACAATGTAAAATTTGCAAAATGACTGTAAAATAAGCCTTTGGTGACCTTTAACTAAAATTGTCTTTCCCTGGAATCATCCATTTGCAAAGAATATGTGTGCACCAAACTCAGACCAGCACAGAGAACACTTGCACTCCAGTAATCTGATAAGAAAGCTGGGTGACCTTTTGCTGATCTCTGATGAAACAATTAAGTACATAGTTGGGATTTATGCTGCAGTACACCACAGCACTATTCCACATTATCAAAAATTTGAAAACTATAGCTTTTTGAAACTGAAAATTACAGGCTAATCTCTTCAGAGCTATATTAAAGGTGATATTTTTAAAGGCATCCAACCTCCAGTTTTAAAAGTTAGAGACAGATTTTTCTGGGCATTCAAGTACATAAAATGCAGTATACACTTAGTCCATTTTCCATCGTACTTCACTTTCTTTGATTTAAATACAGAGCCTTTCAGCTTTCTGGAAATCCCAATTGCAGCTTTGTAATATCTTCAAACAATTTTTATGCATATTTTACACATCTAGCTCCTCCCTTAGAAGCAGTACATTGTGCTTCGAGTCAGACCATTCACAGAAGAAGTGCACAAAATGACATGTAATAGTTCCACACTTATATTTCAGACACCTGGCACCAGGATCCACAAGCTCAGATTAGGGACACACATGGCCACACAGTGTTTGGGCTCTACAGGCTCAGCAATACTTCATCCCAAGACATTTCACCCCAGCTATCCATGTCCAGCCTCCCAATGAAAGGAATGACCACGATACAGAGACAGAACTGAACTAACTTTGACTACATACCCAAATTTTAAAGACTAAATTCGGGTATGATGAATCAGAAAAATTAGTCATCTGCAGTGGAATCCACCTCGCTTGGCATCTCTAAGTGAGGCTTCTGGCTGAAATTGCTTGTCTGGCTCCTGCTGAGAACTGATGGCGAGCAACGGCCCCCAGCGAGGAGATTGACTCCATCCTGAGAGAGGTGTCAGATGGGCACAGAATGAATCACTCTCTGCAGGTGTCTCTTGTTCTCTCTTCCCACTGACTATAGAGAGATGAGACATAAAACCTCTAAATAGCTAAGATAAGGTGAGATGAACCTCACCCTCAAGAATGGGTGAGTCTGCCAGGCCAGCAGGCCCAGACTTCAGGCTTCTTGCCATCCAGGAGATGCCTTTACCCCTGAGCTACAGTGTTAGGCTCCCTCTTGTTTATAATGCCTCTGGCCCTCTGAAATTTGCATCTGTTTCTTTACTGTGGCAAGCTTGAACAGGATGGGTGGGTGTCCTCCACCTTAGCCTTATCTCTGGTCGTTAGGGTTGCTTTGCAAGCAGGAGGGAGTTTATATCACCTCTGATGAGGAGAACATTGAATCTGCATCACTCACTTCCAGGACAAGTGCTCTCATGAGAAAAATTGCTTATGAGAAAGCAGCAGTTCTTTTCCTTCTTTGCCCCTGAACTTTCCAGCAGCTCCAGCTGCTGCACCTTGTGCTAAGCTCCATGCTGTCAGAGTGCATTTAACCATGATCCTGCACACACCTCCTGGCCCAGGCCTCTCCAGAGACTCAGACACCTATTTTGTGTGTCCCAGGTGGGTTTGTGCAGGCGACAGTCACTAACAAAGTCAGCTTAACCTAGATATTGCTCACTCTGGGCCAATAAAGAAGCAAAGTTTTAACAGCCTAGGAAACTTCACTAGAACTCATGTGGTTCAACAGGACTCGTGAGGGTGCATGTGCATCTGGGATGTGATGCACATATTTTGTTAAACTCCACTTCCAGGACCCAAACCCTGAGTGAAATTAGGCTTTCCTGACCATACAATTTTTTTTTTTGTACACTAGTTAAAAAGGACTGAGAATACTGTGGGTCCTGTGTTGACATAACCTTTAACAATAGCTTTGGAAAAGTTAAATTAGTACTGCCTGCTTAATATTACAAAGCTTTCCACCACTGAACTGAGATATTCTTCCTGAAGACAACAGGAAGGCCAGATTAACCAACAATTAGATGCCAGTTGCAGAACAGACTCAATTTCTCATCTATGTTCATGAAACACTATTAATATTGAGGAAAAACAAAACATACAGAGCATACTACATAAACATGCTTATACTTGAAATTATCGTGATTTTACAATTTGGGGGGATGGAGTGGGGTGCGTGTGCTTAAAACCGTAACTGGAACAGACTTGCAAAATCTTCTCCCACCAAGCCAATTCCCAATTCCTCCTTTTTTTTTCAGCAAAATTAAGCCAAGTGTTTTGTGATCTTATTCCCACAGGCCTGTACCTAAAGACCAAAATTGGGCCAAAGTGGGAGATGCGGGGAGCTGGACCAACCAGCTAGATAATTAACAAAAGAATAAGCCCATTTTTAACTCCTTGGTTTATTCCTTATTGCATGTGAGGTACTGTCAGTAATCTCCTGCCTGGCCCCTTCTCCCTTTTCTATCCTGTATAGATTTTCCAGAGAATTGGTGGGGAGTGCAAAATATGCAACATTTTAGACTTACATTAATTTAAAGGTAGAAAAGCTACATTAGATGAAAACCATCTGCTACATAAGCCATGCACTAATAAGTGAACTTGCTTGATCCCAGATTTTAGCACAACCATGTTAAGTCAGAGAGCCATCTAAATGGTTCAGTATAAACACTTGAAGAGGACAATATATAACTTCATTAAAAAATAGATGTTGCATTAATAAAATAGTTAAATATATTTTTAAATAAATTTATTTGGCTTTGAATAAAACCATAAGAGTTAATACATGGAACTAATACACCTTATACCAGTAGAACTTACTATGCCAGAGAGATGCTGCTCTCAGAAAGATTTCACAGCAATTTTCTTCAAGTAGAATCAGGTAAGTAATAGCCGTTTGCAGATAGCAGTTTATGTAGCAAAGCCTTCAGGGCACTGGGCCTACTTAAAAAAAAAAAAAAAAAAAAAAAAAAAAAAAAAAAAAAAAGAAAAAAAAAAAAAAGATAAATCCTACAAAACAGAAATAATCATTAGAACTAAAGCATCTGAATTTGGATTTGATATAAATGTTGCAACTAAACCATGCAATTCACATGGAAACAAGCATTCTATGCAGGGTGGTGCTGGAAAACACAGTTTGAGTAAAAGCCATTTTAGTACACAGCAGCAGTTTAGGAATATGGTCATAAAATGATACACATGTCAAAAGAGAATCCAAACAAAGGCCTGCCCTTCCTATCGTACAAAATGGAGATGTCTCAAAAGAATGAAAAAAACATTTGTTTTGCCAAAATACTTCCAAAGCATCCCAACAACACACGGCTTGGTTTTAACAGCAGCAGATGAGGGATGCTCAAAAGAGGGGATGAAGAGAATGATGCTGTGCGAAAGCAACATTATTCAAAGGCACAATGAGGAAAGAGGAAAAGAGATCTTAAAAGTTGTCAGATCTGTGGCATTTGCAAATGCGGCCCAGAAGAGAATGGAGTTTGGAAATGGGTCTCAGAGGTGTACCCATACGTTCCATGAAGCAGCACCCCGAGGGTTTCAGAGCGGGGTGGGTGGAAGCAGTGGGCAGGGCATTGCTGTGCCCAGTGAAGGACGTGGAGGCGAGGGAGCTGCCGTGCCAGCCCCTCTGCCAGCTGTGCGCAGCCCGCTGTGCAGCAGGGAGATGTCACCCTGCCGCTGCTGCCCACGCACACGGGGCGCGCCGGGGCCCCGCTCCCAGCCGGGCACAGCAGCGCTGTCCCACGGGCGGCAGCCGCGCTCCGCCGCCGGGCCGGGCCGGGCCGGGCCGGGCCGGGGCCAGGGGCACACCGCGACACCGCTGCGGTCGCACACGCACGACACGCGCGAGGCGTGGGACAGTGGCCGCAGCCGCGCCCTGACAGCCGGATCAGGGGATGGGGGCATGGGGAGGGGCTGCCGGCTTGGTGGGAAACAGGGAGAAGTAGAAGGAAAATAAAAATTAAAAAATAAAAAAAAAAAAAAAAAAAAAAAAAGAAAAAAAAAATCCCTTCCCCCAGGCAGCTGCAGAGTGTGCTGAAACCCCCTTTTAGGCACAATCAGCCCCGAGCATCTGGGCAAGGATGAGGTGGGTGCAAAGTGCATGGGGAGGAAATGTGTCAGCTGCAGCATCCGAGAGCAGCGGAGCAAGCTCAGACGGGAAATGAGCTTGCGAAGTGCACCCGACAAGATGATCGCGGGGATAAGTTGCTTCTATGGAAACTGCAGCCCGATGAACCAAAAAAACAGTTTGATGGCAAAGTTTTAGCAGGAGCCGGCTCATGCCTGGTTTCAGCTACATTCCCCACCCCCTGAAGAAAAAAAAAAAAAAAAAAAAAAAAAAAAAAAAAAAAAAAAAGCTGCACAATGTGTTTCTTGTTATGGACAGAAAAAAAAAAAAAAAAGAAAAAAAGAAAAAAAAAGGAAAAAAAATGAGGACACAGGTTCTTTCCTGTATGGGCTACATCATATTAAGCTGTAAGTTTAGTTCTGGACAAACAATCTCTTGTTGCATCTCTGGGATGGAGGTTAATGAATTCCCACAGATGATGTTGGCCAAACAGTGGTCGGCTTGTGACTTGATTTCCAGCATCATGATGTGAGGGGATCAGTATAGAAAAGCACTTTGAAGGGAAGAGGCTGCCTACAGCAGGATTGTTTCTACAAGCTAATTGTACTGAGTGCAGCTGCACAAAGCTGGATCAACAGTAATAGAAGGCGGCGCAGACTTCCTGACGCCAGCCCCGCAGAGCTCCCACCAACAGCCTGGCAATTCCAGATTGTTTTCCAGACCTTATCTCTCCCCCAAGTTTTTTTTTTTTTCTTCTTCTTCTTCTTTCGCCTTTTTTTTTTTTTTTTTTTTGTTAATTTTGTGACCGGAACAAAAGTAACAGGAAAATCCTTTGTGAAAGTAGAAATGCTGTTACAGATCGGTGCCTTTCGCAGAAGTTGTAACTAAATATTTTGCATGCATTACTCTCTCTCTCCCGCCCAAAAAAGAAAGGGAAAAAAAAAAAAAGCCAACCCCCAAACTTCTACAACTTTTCTTTGAATGAATTGGAAACGTGAGGCAAACAAAAGGGAGCGGGTAGTTAAAAGCGACCGATTTTAGCGAGATATTTTACCTGGTACATTGAAAAACTCCTGTATCAAAACATATTTGGACACCCCGCTTGGACAGGCTGGATGGTGTCAATGACTTGGAACCGGGCCAATTTTAACAGATTTTTTTTTTTTTTTTTTTTTTTTTTTTTTTTTTTTGTGGTCTGGCTTGATGGCTTAAATACGCGGCAATTAAAGCTATTTACATTATTACTGGATGTTTTAGATAGATTTCATTAGAGGCAGGGGACAGGGCCGCGGAGGAGCGTGCCGGTCCCCAAGGGGGCGGCAGCGCAGCCCCGCAGGCTCTGCCCGGAGCCCCTCGCCCGCACACGCACCGGGGCAGCCTGGCCGGGGGGGACTGCGTGACCCTGGGGCTGCGCTGAAAAGACCTTCAGAGGCCAAAGAATAGGCCGTCTTAAAAAAAAAAAAACATGAAAGCACACTTTTTTGAGGGGGAAGGGGTGCGGCAGGACCGAACCCCCCATTCTCTACCCTACATCGGGAAGCAGCCCGCTCCTTCCCGCCCGGGTCGCAGCAACCCGGCCCCGCAGCGCAGCCGGGACCTGGGGGGCGAGCAGCGCCAGCACCTTTCCCCCCTCGTCCCTCCCCGATTTTCCCCGTTTTACTCTCTCTTCTATCCCTTCTGCGGGCGCCCCCCCGCCTTCCCACATTCCCTCGTCCTCCCCCGCGGCATGGCGGGGCGTCCGGCGGCGGCCCCCGCTGCAGGTGCGCCCGGGAGGGGGAAGCGGGGCCGGGCCGCCGCCGCGGGCGCAGCCCCGGTCGCCATGGCAGCCGCCTGAGCGGCGCCGCCGGGCCCGGGCGGTGCGGGCGGGGGCGGCGGCGGCGGGGGCTGATGTCACGGGGCTGGCGCCGCGCAGTCCGGGCCGGCCCCGGGCGCGGGGCGGGGCGCGGGGCGCGGGGGAACGGCGCCCCCGGGGCGGCCGCGCTCCCGCCCCGCTCCGCGCACCCAGCGCCGGCCGGGCGGGGAGCCGCGCACCCGCGGAGAGCAGCGCCGCACCCGCGGAGAGCAGCCCCGCGTCCGGGATCCCGGGGGCGCGGAGGCGAAAGCGCCGCTTTGTGCGTGGCTGCCAGTGGCGGCGGACCCTCACAGATGTATGCAGCGGCGGCGCTTCGGCGCTGGGAACCGGCTGTAAAAGTGCCGGCTGAAAACTAAGAGGCGGACGCACGGCTCCCGAGGCACTCGGAGCTGCCTGGGACGGGTCCTGGAAAAGCCCCCGAGGAGCAGCTCGCAGCCCCCCCCGCTGGTTTCGGGCTTCCCCTGCCCCTCAGCCCCCCCGGCTCGCCTGGCAGCGGGACCGCCGGGGCTGCGGCAACGTTCCTGGGGCCCGTGTCAGAGCGCAGGAGCTCCCAAAGCTGGCGAGCCGCTGCCAAAGCTTTCAGTGCTAAAACTGCAGAATTGAGGGAATGAAACATTAGGGAAAGCCACTTCAGCCGCTCTCTTAGGGGAAGCGCAGCCTGGCTGCTCGCGGACTCTCCTTCGCGTGCAAAAAGCGCACATGACAGTCATTTGATGACAGAGAAAATAGCCAGGTCAGCCTCTCCACACAACTTCCCGGTGTTCCAAAAAGCCTGTTAAGCCCTTGGTGTGGAAAACCGAAAGCAATAATACGGGGTCCTCTGCAGCTCCCGGCCGGCCGGTGCTGCTCCGCTGCCCAAGAACGACAAGCAGTGTTGGGAGAAGCATGAGCATAGTTACATTGGTTATTATTACACCAAAACCACTCAACATTTCTTCCGCTGGTGCCTTCATTAGACAGAAAACGCAAGCAGGACCAAAACTGTGGCCGCAGGTCAAGCACCACCACCAAATGGTATCCTAGAGATGTAAGGGTTGAAGTCGCCTTAAGTCGTGATTTTAAGTGAGTCGTTAATTGGCAGGGTGTTTTTTTATTATTATTCACTCTCAGTAACTGCACTTGAACAGTGTACTTGTCTTCCTATCAGATTGAATGTCGAGATTCACTTTCACCCTTCATGTTTCAAAACGTGTAGAATTGTGTTCCTGTCAGCCTCGGCACCGCCTCCAGTCCACCCCGGAGAACAGCCCCGGGGCAAACACCCTGGTGTGACAGTCACCAAAGTGCCCTGTTAAAAGAATAGCCAACCACCAGCTCAGGAATGCCACGTTAATTGGAAAAAAACTGATGTGGCTCTTCCCAGCTTTGTCTCCAAGTGTCCGTAATGTTCCTCTCACACAGCCCCGACCCCCTTCGTGAAGCTATGCAACAACCGCGCAGATAAATCCAGTATTTGTCTGCTTTTAATATTTATGATTGGCAGCACAATCCTCACTGATTTTATGGATGTATGCGTTTACTACGGTTTTGTTTGCAATGAACACTAACGTGCTTTAATCATCTGTGTGGTTTTACAATTAGAGAATTGCTGCGATTTGTGCAGAATTTCATTTCTGTTAGTTGTGTATATACGTTCACGCTTTTGCAAGTTGAACTTTCCTTTGGCAGTGTGTGGAATGGAAGGTGAAAGCTCTGTCCGATTGTTACACGGCCGCTAGTATAGGCAAAATATAGGAAAATACAATGGAACTAAACTTAAAAAAAAATAAAAAATAAAAAAATCAAAGCCACTTCTCCAGCTCAACAAAACAAAACAGAAAAACCCCGAAAACTTTTTCCTCTGGCATATTTCTGAAAGATGTCTCATTGGCTGCAACCAAAAGCTGCTAAAAGTACAGCGTGTAGTAAGCATTTGCATTTGTCACCAGAAACAATCTATGCATAATTAATGGCAGTACTGTGTCACGAGCACTGATAGGGCGCAGATGAGCAGCCTTTCAAGGGTAATACATGTAAATGCACTTCCAATATGCAGATTTGCTTAATGATCTCCAATTAATAGCATCATCTGAAGTAGCCCTGTTCTCAGGAAGCAGGGCGCTAGGAGTGACGCCTGCCTGGCTGTGGGGTGCTTAATGTCCCGTTCTCACCAGGACAGAAACTTGCAATGGGGTTTATAGGTTTATTCTGTCTTTAATCTCGATTTATTTTATCCCTGCTGACAGTCGCAGCCCACAGTGCTGGCTGCAAACCCGGCCATAGACTTTCGCTGCCGTGTGCTAAGTGGGGACATGCGAACACCGCCGGGACGCTGCAATTCACGGTGACCTGGGGAAAGCTCAGCCCTCGCCACCCCTCGCTGCACAGGGACCTGCGCATCCCGCACCGCGCTCCTGCAGAGATCGGGGTGCGGCGGGGGACAGGGAGGGAAGGAGAGGAAGCACGGAGCGATGCCAGGGAGGCTGAGGGGGGCACGGAACGATGCCTGAGGGCCGGGCGGGAGCGCAGTGCAACCACCACGGGCCCCGCGCAGCTCCGCGCACTATTTACTCCCTCAGCTGTGCGCGCGGCCACGCCCCCCGCCGCCATTGGCTGCCCGGGCGGAAGGCCCCACCAGTGAGGGCGCCCCGCGGTGATGGACGTGCCGGCGACCGCCAATAGCAGCGAGCGCGGGCCGGGCCCGGCGGCCGCCGCCGTATAAGAGCGGCCGCGCAGCGCCGGCCCTTAGTGCGAGCTGCGGCAGCGCCAGAGTGGCAGCGCAGCGCTCCGCAGGCTCCAGCCCGCCCGCCAGAACCGCGCTCTCCGTCCGCCTGCCAGCATGAAAGCCTTCAGCCCGGTGCGGTCCGTCAGGAAAACCGGCCTCTCAGAGCACAACCTGGGCATCTCCCGGAGCAAGACCCCCGTGGATGACCCCATGAGCCTGCTGTACAACATGAACGACTGCTATTCCAAGCTGAAGGAGCTGGTGCCCAGCATCCCGCAGAACAAGAAAGTGAGCAAGATGGAAATCTTGCAGCACGTCATCGACTACATCCTGGACCTGCAGATCGCCCTGGACTCGCACCCCAGCATCGTCAGCCTGCACCACCAGAGACCCGGGCAGAACCCTTCCTCCAGAACTCCTCTGACCACGCTCAACACAGACATCAGCATCCTCTCGCTACAGGTAGGTGCCTGCCCGCTGGCCTGGCTCGGGGAGCGGGTGGCGGTGACAGCGCCCGCGGTGCGCTCCCTGCGCCGGGGCTGCACCCGGCCGCGCCGCGGGAAGCGCTGCGGGAGCCGGGACAATCCGCTCCCGCTCCCGGCCGGGGCTCGGACACCTCGCCCATACCCTGCTCTTGTTCTCTCGCAGGCGTCCGAGTTCCCCTCAGAGCTCATGTCGAGCGACAGCAAAGCACTTTGTGGCTGAATCAAACGGTGAGTGCGGTCCGCCTTTTTCCTAAACTTCGGGTAAAAACTGCCTCCCCGGGGAATGGGAGGCGTGATGGCAAGTGCTAAATATAGGTCCTAAAAGTTGATTAGGAGATGCCTTTGTAATCAGTAAGAAACGAGACTAATAACTGAGTCTTGAGGTCCTAAGTGTGTGTGTGTCGTTAAGGTTCACCCAGACTCTTCTGATCCTGCTCCCTCCTTAATGCAAATTCTTATCTGTTCTTGGAGCCTTAAACTTCCTGGGCCAAAGTGACTGATTAAGTTGGGAATCTTGGCACAATTCCTTGAATTCTGTGATGTGGGATTGTCTGCGCTATCAGTTAAATAAGTGACTGCTTTTAATCAAATAATTGCTCTAAGAGGCAGACTGGCGCCTCTGAACATTGCGTTTACAGAGATCTAAATAAAGATTGGACTGAGAATCCTCGTTCTAGCTTTTCCCTGGAGTGTATGTTATTTTTATGTTCAATTTGTGCTCTCGAGAGCGAGTGTGTGAGCGTATATGTGTTGCATCTGGACGCCAGGGTTTGCCCAATCTCTGAGTGTTTGGTTAAATGTTCAAACTGTGGCTTCCTCTCTGGCGCCAGTCTGTCCGGATCTCTGCCCTGTTAGCATTCTCCTAAATATGCCTCTTTTCAATCTCTTGCAGGTGTTCCACTGATGAGATTTTTTTTTTCTTTTGCACAAGAAAATGTCTACAGGATTTTTTTTTTTTTTTTGAGGTGCTGAATTTATTTTTCAGCTGTATCTGGAGGGGAAAAAAATCACGTTCAAGTAAAAGGACCTTTTAAAATGAATAAAGAAGAAAAAATCAAGATTGATCTTTATCCCCACCCCATTCTTCAACTTGGACTGAACCTAGTTATTTATGAAGAGACTCTTAAATACCCTTTCCCTAGTTGGAAGGCTTCCTTTATATACTATTCCCAACGTGGGGAGCGAAACAAAAATCTCACAAGGAGTTGCCCATTTTAAAGCAGACTTTGCCTTTTTTTTCCAAAGGTGGAGCGTGAGTACCAGAAGGATCCAGTGTTCAGTTTTTTAGGAAAGTCTGTGGTCAGAAATTACCTTTTTGACACAAACCTAGGACTGAATGCTGTGTATATATTTATATATAAATATATATATATGAGTGAAACCTTGTGAACTCTTTAATTAGAGTTTTCTTGTATAGTGGCAGAAATATACATTTCTGCAAAAAGTGTAATGATGTACTTAATCATGCTAAACTTTTTATAAAAGTTTAGTTGTAAACTTAACCCTTTTTATACAAAATAAATCAAGTGTGTTTATTGAACTGATTGCTTGCTTTATTCTTTGGGGACCAACTGTTTGCTGGCTTTGATTTGTGTTGTTTTTGTTGTTTTTTTAATACTTATACATTGTTATGAATTTATCAAAATTCAAATATGTAGAGGTTATAAAGAATAAAATTACCTGAAGTGAATAATTCTTGTAACTTGGAAAATCTTATTTGAGTGTATTTTGCAATCTTCTAAGTCATCTGCCTGTAAACAGTGTGAAAGGAACTAGAAAAGGAATTTATTACACTAGGGATGCTATTGACAAAAGTGCTTGGAAATGTACAAAAGCAGTTAATCCTGAGGCATTCCCATGGAGTATTGCCCTTTTTCTTCCCTCCCACCCCTCTGAATGATTCAGTTCGGGGTAGTAATGGCCCAGATCTGTTAATTTGTGCTCAGAATAATCACTCGGAATTTAAGGTTGTGGGTGGTTATTAGTGCCCCAACTATTAAATTTTTCTAAAAAGGCTTTGAATGGGAGAGTTGGTGATGCGTTAACATGGGATCTAGAATGATGAAGTGACTGTTGCCTTTCCTCACTGGAATTTTCATGCTTCCATGCAATATTTCAATGAAATGGGCTTTCTAATCAGTTGCAGCAGCTTCTCCATATGACTAAGATACTGAGAATTGAGTTAAATCGCTGTTGTGTTACTGATTAAACTTTGGCTGCTCCTACAGGGACTCTCTCCATAAGAATTAAATTAAGTTTGAAATAGGAATCTAAATTCCTGAAAGCCAGAAACTGCTTATTTCTTCTTTCTCTTTTGCCCTCAGAAGAGATGCAATATCCCTTATTATTCCAGGGACACTTACTGTACCCTATAGAACCACTGTTCATTAAATATGTGTCGCTGTCATAAGACAGTGGATGTGGGAACTGTGCCTTATCAGATGACATTCTAATTTAAGCGCACGCATAAAGTTCCCCGAAATGGGAAGTTAAATTGTGGGTCCTACTTGGGAATTTAATAGAGTCACTAGTAATCTGAAAGGCAGAAACTTCACTGGTGCTTATGGTAAGTACAGCTCTGGCAGGCGCTACGCTTGGGGCCCGAGGGAGCGTGTTTAGGGTTTCTGTGCTCTGGGGACTCTTAGTGTGAAAGGCAGGAGCCTCACCTGGGGCCAGTAACACTTTCCCTAGCGAACAGGTGGGTGGGTGGTGCTCTGGGGCAGCAGCAGCTGCCTTTCCTTGCCCTTGACACCAAATCCATTCACGTAGGCTGGGAGAAAGCCAGCTCTGATCTCTTAATACTGACGCTGCCCTGCCCAAGCAGGAGCGCGCCCTCTCAGAGGATCAATGCCATCAGAAGACGAGAAGGGTTAGCAAAAGCTGGGCCGGGCCGGGGGGTGGGGAGAGAAGGACAGGGCTGATCTGCATCTCGCCGTGGCCAGCCCCGCCGGGATTAGGGAAAGCTCCGCGCAGCGCGCACCGCCTGTGCCTCCTGTGGCCGAGCCTCGCTACTGTCTCAGCGCCCGGAGCTCAGGGCTTATTACACTCCGTGCGATCAGCGTTTAACCCTGACAGCCCTGCACCGAAATACTTCGTTGCTGCAACTCAGCACGCCTCAGTCTCTTAAATACTATTTCCCCGTCTATTTTACCCAAGTCTTAGCAGCAGCAAACTCGGGGTTGTAATCAGAGTATTGAGATCTTCCAAACCAGTAACAATCCAATGCAATCGCCACCAAATTTCACCATCAAAACTTATTTTTCACCCTGCTGCTCATTTTGGGATGAAGCAACAGTAAGTTGCTTTAAACCCACAATTCATTTTCTAAAATGAAAGAGCTGTAACGGTCAGACCACTGTAATTATTTTAAGATCAACCCCTTTAGAAACTACAGCGTTTACACTTTGATATTTTTAAGCTACAGGATGATTAACACACTCGTAGAATGAAACTGGTTTCCTTATCATGCGTAGCCAAAAGAGAAATTCACAATTTACAAGGCGTGGGGAGCTGAGCAGGAAAACAAACAAACATGTTTTAAAAAATGTAAATTAAGAAAGGAAAACATTTTTCCTCTTTCAGAATTAACTAATTCCTCGACTTGACAATGCAATCCTACGATCAGAACTGGCGGCTTAAACTAGGTCCTTCCTTAAAGAGTCACTGTTTGTTTTTGTTCTTAAGATTTTGTCATTCAAAGATAAACAGCAAGGTCAAAGCTGAATGCCCAAAGTCTTAACATTAATTCTTTACGTTTCCTTGAAGACGTGGGATTTCTTTATTCTCTACCATTGTTAGTGTCCCTCCAGAACACATGAGAAAAATCTGTGACATTTTCAGCACCTTCCCTGGCCCGTTCACTCTCTCTATACACAGCTGTTGCCCATAGTCCTGCTAATTGAGTAATTGAACACAATAGATCAAGATGACCTGCAGCCAAGTATAATAGCAGAAAAATAGTTTTCATGACAATCATATTTAAACTCTGCAATTTGTTTTTGAGTAGGCTATGCATGGAAGTTGCAAATGCACCTATGGACACTTCCACACCGGGGTGGGTGGGAAACAGAGATAAAAGAGGATTGTCTCATCTAGAAGAGACGTTTCCAAACCTGGCTTTTCTTGTGTATAGCCCTTAATAACCCATGGCCCAGCTCCCAATCTTATCGCAGTCAGAAATCGCCGGGCTCACACCCACGGGCGGCAGGAGTCCCTGCAGCCCATCTCCAGGTAAGGGAAACGCAGAGAGCAGGCTGGGGTTTGTTTACTCACCCCCGGGCAAACAGCACTGTGTCTATCGCACCGAAACCATCCGGGAGCCACTTGCAGACCCGGTGCCAATATTTTGACAGCAACATGACCGAGGGCGCTGCCGGGGAGCGGGCAGGCCGTGCCTCGGCGGGGCGGCGGGCGGTGCGTGGAGGGCCAGTGCCACCCTCCGGGCCGGGCGAGCACGGCACCGCTCGCCAGCGCCGCCTCCCGCCCCCGCTCCGCTCCGCAGCATCGCCTCCTCCCGCGCCCCGCTCCGCCCGGCCCGGCCCCGCTCCGCAGCATCGCCTCCTCCCGCGCCCCGGGCAGCGCCGCTCCTGCCCATCCAGCTCCCACCTTCCTAAGGAGCGACGCGCTTCGGAAAAAAACTACAGAGAAATCTGCTTTGAAACACCAAATACTTTGCTCGTAACGCAATGGGAAAAGCACCGTTTGATAGAACTAATTTGTATTTGACTTTGGAAAGTAAAACACGTTCTATAAACAGTCTAGTGCGTGTTAAGGATTCTTCTATAGAACACTTTGCAGTCTGGATCAATTAATGCAATACGGGAAAGAGATAAAATTATGATTTGCTAATGAGAATTAGCTGTGGGTAAAAATCTCTTCCTGTGTTTATCACTGCCCTTGCTTACTTACAAGAAATTATTTACACAGCTTTTACTTGAAGCTGTAAAGAGGGATAGCAGAATGCAACTGTTGCATGGCAAAAGAAAAACACTGGCATTGAATTTTGTTCAGGAAAAGGTTTTCACAAATGTACTCTGTAAAACTACTGTTTTGCAAAAGAATCAGTATTTTCCAATTCTACTGATAAATGAAAATGTTGGATCTTTGAAATCAAATTTGTTTTACCCACATTACCGTATTCCTCTCTCAAACAGCCATTACATTATCATAGCTCTAAAGTGTAGGAGCCAAATGCAAACTATTTCAGTAAAACAAGCTGATATTGCAACAGCCACTGATTGTGTGAGCCAAAAGCTAAGGTAAATTGAAGGAGAAAAAAGGACTAAATAAACAAATGCAATTGCTTTTGGAGTCATTCATGGTAGCTGGGAGGAATTTATATTTCAGTTAATTGCTTGTCTTGAAAAAAAAAATTTTGAAGGGTGGTCCCTGCACTGGGCAATAAATATAAATAGGGCCAAACTGAGAAAAATTAATTGTACAGGAAGTGTTGCAGTGGACTGACTTGCTGCTGTTAGCTGCACTTGAAGACGGCACTTTACTTGCTATTTCACAAGAACACAATGAATGGATAGATGAAATGACATTATGTGAAGCAACAAGGCCTATCCAGATTTGAAACAATTAAACTAACTGCATTACTTGCAAAAAAAGAGTACATTTTCATAATTTCTAGTAAGTATCACCACAAATTACACCCTGTCTGCGACTAACAGTTTTATAAATAGATCAGGTATTTATCCATAAAACTAACAGCCTGAAACTGTTCTTAATTTTTACTACTGATGGCAGAACTTCAAAAGCTCACACACAATTGTTTGTGGGTTTCTTTTCTTTTTCCTTCCCTTTTTAAGAACTGGACTGTAAACCTGCTGAATTTTTCTTTCATTTGAAAGAGAACAAATTATTTGGATACTTACCATCTTGCATCTGAGCAGACAAAAGACCAGCAGTATTGCCTCACTAAAGCCCACCTCTTAACAGCTGCAGTACCTGATGCTGATTGAAGAGTGAAAGATCAGCTTTCAGTGTACTTCCTCCATGTGATCTCAGCACCTCACATGCTCCTACAACAGCTTTCCTCATATTTTTGGCATGGGAGTTCTCTTTGATGCACTATTTCTCAATACAGAACTTTCTATTCTACTGGAGTTACACCTGTCACCTTTTTTTTTTTTTTTTTTTTCTTATCTTGAGAAGAGTGCTCTGAAGGGGGAGAGAGAGGCAGAAAGAAAAAGGAAGGACAGAAGTAGTGTAAGACTAAGTATCTCCTCCATATTAGACTGTAAAATATCAAAGCAGCGTATCTGGCCTTTAAAAAACAATGAGGTTGAAGTTTGAGTTGTGTTTTCAGCCTTGTGCAAGTTTCTTTCACCTGGAGTAGAGAGCCCAACCTTCATCCCAGATGGACCCTCTCACTCAGGCACCCCACAGAACTGAGCTGGGTTGGCTACATCCAATACCAACACCCCAGGGAAATTCAGTGTCTTAGAAAACCTCTGACAGTGTCCTTCGGCCATATTTTCTGTCAACCTCTTTGCCCACCCACAAGCTCTTTGTAACCTTTTAGAAATATGTGCAGTACTTGAAGAGAAGGAATGTGATAACAGTCTGCTGTAAACCAATGTAGAGAGCAGAGAATGGAGAACTGGTGCTCAACAACAGATGCTGCTGCTGCTGCTATTTCTGCCTTGTTCAGGCCAGTAGCTTCACACCCAGCTGTAACATTTATGCCTCTAGAAAAGTCTCACACAGCATCAGAAAGACACAAAGACTTATCTCAGTGGAACTGGGAGCAAATGTTTCTCATGGACATTGTTATGCAGAATGTTAACTGCTAGAGATTCTTATTTTCCATTCATTAAGGGTAGAAGAGGTTTGCTTCATAACAAAAGTAAAACAAAATCAAAAAACCCACAAAAGTCAAAACAAACAAAAACCCAAATAAAACAAAAACCAACACCCCCCAAAAAAAAAAAAAAAAGAGACTAAGAATATGAACATGTAAGTATTTTTAAAGTTCAGATTCAGTGTCTACATGAGTTAACATACAGGAATAAAGTGATGGGCAGGCTGTTTCAGGAGGACTGGTCAAGCAACATTTCACAACTTCTTGGAAAAGTATCTTCCTAGTGCTTTTGTATTTCTCCCCATAAGTATATGAGAACACAGTGCCACTGCTAGGGGTTTGCTTCTTTGAGTTAAAAAAAATTGTGTAAAATACATTAAGTAAATCTCCCATTAGTACTTTCCAAAAGATGCAACAGTTAGAAGCTGAGTAAATCATATGCCAAATCTATAAACTCAGCCTAGCTCTTGTTAGAAAGATGGTTTACAGCACATAGGTATTTCCACCCAGAAGATATGAAGGTGTTACACATGTGGACACATTTTTTAATAATCTCTGCTAATTCCCATTTTGCTCTTATTATCACATGGTTGCACTTACCACTCTTTCAGAAAACGCTGGAAGTGTTGGTTGGACCTCACCCTGTAATATCGAGACATTACAATACCTATAAAATTAAATTCTAAATTCCACTGTAAATCTGATTCTTCAGTCATTCAAATTTTAAGAGTTCCCTGGAGATTTAATATTTTGACTGAATTACTTTAATTCCTGCACCTAAATTTAAAAGTTTAATTTAGAAGAAAAAGCTATGCTTAGAGTTAAAAAGGGTAGAAATTTGGATCCTTGTAGTAAACAGATACATAAAAATTGTGTGTTATGTACACACCCCATCCAACAGGCAATTAGCAGTTTATTGACAGCATGAAAACAATTCTCCTAATCTGAATATCTGACACAGAGCATCACTAATATTTAATGGTATGTTGGGGTTTTTTTGCAGCTTTGAATACTTATTATTATTTTTATTTCTATTTTAAAGGGCTTTGAGGCAAGCAGTATTTTAAAAAAATATAAAATGAAGGTGGCTGAACAGTACTTGTAAGGAGAAAGGGAGCACTTCTGGAGAGATATCCAAAGGCACAAACTTCCTGGACTATGGCAGTCCTGGAAGGAAGCAGATTTGTTAATTATGAGCTTAAAAATAATCAAAATTTTTCAAATATAAAAAGAAACTCAGAAGCCAGGCATCAAAGTGAGGAAAAAAAGCAGGTACTTTAGGATTTATTGGTCTTCCACTGAAAAATATGATGCAACAACACCTTGCCAATGGAAATGTGACTACAAGTGGAAGAATGAGACAAGAGGGATATGCAGAACAAAAAGAATAAATGATACCATGTATTCACACACATACACACACAAGAAAATTCTCAAGAAAATTATTCTGCCAGGGGAAGGGAAGAAAAGTAGGTTTTCTGCAAAGAATTGCAAGTAATAAAAACATGGAAAACACAATGAATGAGGTAAAAAGTAGTGTCCATGTAAGAAAGAGGGAGAACAGAAAGTACATTTGCAATGTAGAAAGTGGATGCAGACACAAATTCTACAAGAAAAAAAACAGAGCTATTAGAACAAAAATATGTAAAACTTACTTGTCTTGTGAACTCAGGAAGGGGGTAAACAGATTTATTCTTTAGCCTAAGAAAGAGCTAAAAATCCCTTTTCTAAATCTACAGTATTTACAAATATAAAATGCTAGTTCCAGCTGGCCTTGCACCACAATCAGAATATAAAATATTTTTTTCCCTTCCATTTTGGATATTTTCCACACTGCCTAACCTATGGAAAATAAAGCATTTTAGTACTTGATAAATATACTTCCCATAACAGACTAAATTAAACATTTTCTGGGGAAAAATAAAAGTATTTCTTTAAAACTTATTTTGCAGGTTCACTTGCTAGGAAAATTATGAATGAACCACCTTTGGTAACACAACTCCTGCCAAGCATACAGTAACAACAAAATATTGTCATAGGAAGCATGTAATTCACTAAAAGCATAGAAAACAAAAAAGTAGGTCAGCTTTGAGAACTTCTTTTTTTTTAATTTCATGTTGGGGTTTAATAGACAGTGTTATTTCTTATTAAATCTTGTGTATTTATAACACTTATGACCTCACATATGATTTCAGGGAGTTACCAATAAATATGTAAATAAGTAATGAGGAGCATTTTTTTATATTGTTTACATTAGGAATAAAAAGTGGGGGTTTCTCCTTCAGAACTGTATGCAGCAAAAGATAAAAAGGACAATGATTACGTAAAAAAAAATAGATATAGTAAACAGAGTTTAGTAAATGACAGAGGAAAGGAGGAGTGACACTAAAACCAATAGTTCTGTGATATAAATTTCTACATCAATTAGATTTTCCAATGAAAGTCATTTACTAAGAAACAATAACAGCAGGTTCTTTTGATATACAAGTTCCAGGCTTACAAAGGAAAAACAGCTCTGTAATTGCTATTTTTGAGGGCATTAATTCATGCAGTAACTCAAAGGTTAGAAAGGGAGTGGATGTTGTCCTGGGGTGATCCAGCATTTTTCCAGTCCTGAAAAATGATACCTCTGTATCAAATAGGAAGCATGACTGCAGCATGTGAGCAACACCTAAGCAAACTTTCATTCTCTTGAGCTGGGAACCAACACCAAAGACTGTCCAGTACAGACTTCAGTGTAGAAGACAGCCATGGAAGATACAACAAGGCTGTACTGACACCTAAATCTTTGCAACCTGACTGCTCCTGATGCTTCAAACAGCTTTTTCAGTCATCCTCATCGTCTGCATGGGCTGACCTAAAGGCATCAGACTGAAACATAGATATTCCCAGAAACAAATGCCTAAGGGCTTCAGTGGAAGTATACTAGGAATTATTATGTGATATACTCAATTACTGGATATCTGTCCTTATCTTTGAGACAGTGCCACATGGGACCTAAAGGTAAATGTAAGGTAACTGTGTGGCAATTTGATGTAATCATCACAGAAAAAGGTTCCAAAAGAGGTGCACTTCCAAAAAGATCTTCAGAGAGAGATGCCTCTAAGCAACTGAATGTTTTCCTGAAGAGATGTTTATAGACATTCTTCTGTTTTCTGGAGAGAAAAAAAAAGGGCTTTATAAATGTAAATAAATTTCAAGTTTTAAAAGTATTAGTTTACTATCTCTTAGTCTCTGAACTATTGCTGAAATGTACTTTTAATTTTTTTTAACAACTGATGGCTTCCACAGCTTTCTTAAGCATTTAATTACAAGTCAGGAAAGAAAGTTAATTTCATTAGATTCTTATAGAGTTGGTGAATGATTTAAGGTGTCCATGAAAACACTTATAAGCCACAAAAACTTCTTACCTTTCCCTTCAAAGTTCTGGCATTTAAGCAGCTCAAACCAGTAATTTATCAGCTGTTGAAGGTGATGAAACAGGGCTTCACTGATGTGGGGGGAAATATGATCTTGTGGTTAAGACTTTGAACTGGGAGCTATAAGACAGCTCTTAGCCCAAATTTCCCACAGACTTTTTATGCAATCTCTGCAAGTCATTTCACTCCTTCATGTTTCTATCCATCTGTAAAAATGGGAAACATCATTCTTCCTCTCAGGAATTCTTATGAACTAGAATGTCTCATGCTGGGCTACCTTTGTAATACTATCAATGGGAACATCTTGGGTACTAAAATTGGTCATTTATCATGTGAAATTGTACCTGCCACACACTCAAACAATTGCCAGTCATGACTTGGGAGTTATATGGCCCAGAAACCCTCCCAGAGTAGCATTATGTTTTACAGAGTATCAATATCAACAGGAGAGATTCCATGGCAATAGGCCAAACAATGGTCCTTATCCTGCTGGAAGGTTTGATGTAATGTAGGTTTGAGCCCCAGGTTTGTTTGTATCACTAAGAAAAAAGAGCCAGGGACAAAGCATAAACACTGGGCAGCCACAGATCTCTGGGTGAAGTAAAAGCAGTTTCTTTGGCCTGAATGCAAATCAGGTAACATGATTTTATGTCAAGTACTTGAATTCTTCCAAGAGCCACACATTTAATTATCAATGTTAATAATATTGTAACATGAATGCAGACATCCAACATGACAATAGTCTGGGCATGAGGTCACTGTGTAAAATACAGGAGTCATACTTGTGACTGTAAATCTGACCATCAGTGCATGAGCAGGGAGGAATTAACCTGATATGCAAAATATACTGGTTTGCTCCTCCATTTGAATTGACAGCCACTGCATCCCCTACAACTGGAATGGTCTGGGTTATTGTTATCTTTGCCTCCAACCAGCTTTGTGTTGCCTGGCTCTTTCTATTTCAAAGCAGGACCTTTTGCATTTGAACTTGTATTCATGGACCTGCTCCAAGGGGGGATTTGGCAACTTTTTCTCTTTCATGGGTATTTACATTGAGGCCTGCTTCATCGGTGAATTTCCCAGGAGCACATATAGTCTGGCACATGCTGTTTTTCCTTTGGGAGTCCCATGAGTGCTGAATGCAGTGACAGCTGATGTTTGAAACAAATTTCTGTGCATTTTGCAATGTAAAACCAAAAAGTGCAAACCAGAGTGGCAGGAGGTCATCTTATGATCTGTTCATTTTTATTACTCTCAAACACTTACAGTGAATGAAATTCCACAACTTATCATCACTAATATTGCTTTAGTAGAAAGTTTTTATTTTCAGAATACTGGAGAGGGGTTTCCACCACAAATTAGAAGCTGATTAATTTGTGCTTCACTGGTGGAGCTTGTAATCTTTTTATAACAATATTTTACATCTGAAGAAATCATATCCATTCAATCTTCATCTAAATCCAACTCTTCCCATATTATATACCTCTAAAGTCATATTTTCTATATGTTCTTGCCATTCTCCTCCATTGCTTATTAAAGTTCCTCAGGCCTGGACACAGTAAACCTTCAGCAGCAGGACATACCTCTCCTGGATTGGATAATACTCTAATTAATTCACCCATAAGACATTTCCCTTCTTCCCTCTCACTTCCACAGTATCATTGATCTTCTTAGCTTACTACTGGTTTAGTAGCCAAACTAAAACTCCATTGTCCTCTGCAGTATTTCAGTGACTAATAATCAATTTTATATTTGTGGATTTGATTTCACTTTTGTAAGTGCAATACTTTATATTTCCCTTTACTGAATGGTATCATGTTAATTTACAGACTTGTGAGTATCAATAATTCTGTCCTTTGAGATAAGGCAGGTTCAGACAATAGCAAACTCTGAGATTCCAATAATAAGGTTGCTAATTCAAGAACTGAGCAAGAATGGACTAGACCCCCATGTGACCCTACTTTGACATGAGATAACTGATGATCACTCCAGGTTTACCTTTTCCAGCAGTCTGCTTTCACTCCATTGCATGATTTGCTTAAGCTCCAACGATAAAAGTCTTACTGCAGTCAAACGTATCACATCTGCTGTATCCATCTTCTGCAGGCTGGTTACTCAGACACAGGAGGAAATTGGAGCAATTTGATAAGGGTCATTCCTGAAAACTTAATATTAACTTTCAAACTTTCAGTTTAAACACCTGATGAATAATAAAAGCTTGATAAATAAAGTTCTTCCAGATGTCAAAATAAAGACAGTTCCCCAGGCCTCCCTTTTAGCCTTGAATATGATTCCAGATACTCTCTCCTATCTTCTAGTAGCTGTAGCTCTATGATACAGCTCTCTCTCCATGTCTCCAAGAAAACTGATCATGGTTTATAGATTATCTTGATTGTCTTCCAACAGAAAGCACTGCTTGGCCATACTGACTTGAAGTCACTGAAAGAAAAATAAGTATGCTTAAATGACTAGCTGGACAAAAAACACTTGGCATGCTAGACAGGTCTAAGTGTTCAGAACCTCCCATTTCTGATCTCAAAAGTTTTTGGTTTTTTTAAATAATTATCGATTTCTTAGTATTGCAGAAATCCCCACAATAATTTAGCTTCAAAAGATAATTAGAGAGGAGAAAAATATACAAGCCAAACAGTTATGTAGAGTCAATTTATCTTGGATTTTTTTTGTAGTTTCTGCTTGTTTCTTTTCAGACAGCATTAAAAAGAAGACCTTACAACAGCTAAACATGAATGAATTTTGGAGATATTTTCTTCAGAATTTTCAAATCCAGATAATTCTAAAATATCTGAATTGAATACCTTTCAGTGCTACATAGCATCAACATGGAAGATTTTAATGACTATCCTCAGTAATTTTTCCCTAAAATCTCTCTTCTTTAGCAGTGATTTAGTTTCTTAGAAGTGTTGTTCATTTACATATTTATATTGTAATTGCACATGTTCCCAGGCAGTTAAGAATCTTCAACCTTTGCACTACCCACAGCGTGTGTTCACACCACATCCTCACACATGCTTGAGATGCAGGTGCTGCGTCATCTCAGCCCTGGCTCCGCTACAGAACTCAGAGTTCTCAGAAAGACTTGCCCTTTGATGCAACCTATGAATATTTTTTTTCTCCATTTTTAAATGTATATTTAAACATCTCTGTGCATTACTTTCAGTGACCTGGAAAGAGGTGTCACTGCCCTCATTTTAAGACTGACAGATCAATTTTAGAAGCTCAGCAGCAACCCCCAGATTCCTGTGTGGTGCCATAACTCTTGCTGAATATCAGCTCAAAGCCTGTTGGCTCTGCTCTCAGGAGAGAAGAGCTTCACAACTATCTGCAGTGGAGACTCTCAAGGGTTGCCAGACTTCTGATAAATTTCACCACTCTGGGCAAGTTACACAATAGACATGTCATAAATAATCATCCTGTTTAGCAGCATTTACAGATAGTGTTGCTTTGCTACTAACATAGTCCTGACTTGATCCTGTGAAGACAAAATCACTCCCTCTTATCATCTTGGTCATGAAGGAATGGTCTAGGAATGGGAGCCTACATAAAACTACATTCCCTAGTTAAAATAGAATTGCTTGGGAAGAGTGACTATAGGACTTCACTTTATTTAAAAAAAGTGACAGTGGCAGTGACAGTCCTAAGTGTGGATTTCACTTGCTCTCCAAATGATGTTACAGTTTGAAGAGACATAATCATGAATGGCAATGCTGTAAACTCCTCTGAGGTTCTGTTCTGCAGTCCTAGCCCTGATCATTACCTAGTTTGTTTCTGTTGGTCTTCCACATTGGAAACAATTTAATTCAACCTAGAGAACTTTTGAGAACACCAAGTTTAACATGTGGCTGGTACATCACGGTAACACTGCCAAGTGAGTGTGGAGCAGACAACAGGATCATTGAGCTTCTTTAGCTCCAACAGAAAGTCCAAAGCCTGGACACTCAGCCAAGAGAGAAGAAACAGAAGGCGTTTAAGAGCATTCTCTCCTAGAGCCCTTTATACTCTTGATAAGGATCGCTCCCATAGCATAGGGACATCAGCACCTTGACACTGACAGACACCCAGTATTCACACTGAAATAGAAAGGGTGAGTGGACTAGAATAGGTAAAGAATTCTTCATCAAATCAGAGATCAGACAGGGATGTTACTTTGAGATTTGTTACTGACAGATAGATATAAAAACAAAAATATAACAAACTGAAGGGTATTTTTCCAGAAAAGAGCTCCTCCCAGTAGGAGGATGACTAAGTACTCTGTCCAACTTTCCACAGCCTGAAAAGATTACTGAAGAGAAAAAAATTGTGATAGGTTTCTGCCCTCCCCTGAACTCCAGGGGCTACTTAAATATTGGTGATTTTTTTCTTTCTGTTCATTTACTCTCCTTGAAAAAAACAAAAAAACAAAAAAAAAAAAAACAACCAAACAAACAAACAAACAAAAAAACCAAACCCAAACACATAAAGTAGCTGACAGAACCTTAGCCAACTAATCTTATGTTTTAGAAGCCAACTGATTTATGTTTTAAGAGCCAGTTGCTCAAGCAAGAGAGTAATGGTCGATCTCAGATAAGCAGTGGCAGGTCTCTGCTAAAAGACAGCTAGTCCCAATTAAAGTAATCTGCATTTTTTCTGAAAGTCCAAATAATTTCAAGGATGAGAATAAAATAACTGTCCCCTTCCTATACTGGAAAATTACAGAAGTGGGACTACTTCCCTGAATTTGAATTTTAAGCATAAATACATTCTCTTGCAACCTAGGATGAATCACCATTGTATTTTTTGCTTGAGATTAAAAGGTCTGTGCAGATAAATTAGTTCTATGGATCTCAGTTTTGTGAAGTACCATCAGGTGCTTTAAGAAATTACTGTACAAAGAGACCTGAAATTTGATGTGAAGACAAAAAATAAAAATTACTAAACACTATAGCCATGGATAACAAAATTAAAGACTCGGGTTCATATTAGCATATAAAAAGATCTGATGAAGCTGAGCTAGTCTGTTATCAGATGGAAGAGAGGCAGAAGGTAGCACAGATGGTGAAAACAGAGGAAATTATTCATGGTTTCTCGTCACACCTTGAAAGAAGCTACTGAAAAGACGATGTTGAAAATTAAGACCAGAAGGCATCCTGGAACAACAAAACCTCGAAACCCTCCTTTATATTCCAAAGGTGTAAATATGTCCTGAGGTTAAATAGGCTTATGGTTTGATGATTTGTCTTTTATAGAAAATGAAAAAAATCAAGATTTCTTTTTATCCTTCAGAATAAAAATATCTGAACACCAAAGGTTGACACTTGAGTCTTTAAACAAATGTAGAACCTTTCAGATTATTCAGATTACTCGAAAGCAAGTGCTAAAATGTCCTGCACATAACACTGTTAGCAGTGCCATCATCAAGCATAACTTAGAGAACCATGAAGAAAATTAACCCTTCCTGAGTGCAACTATAAAGTTCTTCTAGAATCTTAACAGATACTTAGAATGCAGATGAGCTGACAACTGTCCTTATCCTATGAGCAATCATTGCCTGATTATTTACCAGGAACAATTGCAAGGAAACAAATAAGTAGATTTTCCCCCAATTAAATAAAGTCCTAAGGTTTTTTCCATTGGCATATATAAACTAGTGCAGTTTTTTAGATGCGTCCACAATACCATCCACAATAAAGATAATGAGATAAAATGTATTTGAAAAACAATTTTGTGGACTGTGGATATGTATAAGCTGTGAATTCTCCAGGACCTGAGGAAGAAGATGGAGAGAAGTGAGAGAAAAAATTATTGTAGAACAGAGCCTACCTAGGTTGTAAAACCTTCCTGGGGTAAAAAAACCCCACCAATTAAATATCCTCATCCAAGCAAAAAACACCACCACCACTGCAGTACAACAGCATTTTCTGCCATTGTTGAAGTGGAGAAATTTGCAGAGTACAGCAGTTCTGAGGTTATCATGAAAAAGTTTGGGAAGGTAAGTCACACTGTCAGCAAACAAAGCCCCGACTACCAGTCAGGTGCTGAGGCACAACTGAAACAGTTACAAGTACTCAATGTTCTCATGCACCAAACACAGGGAGTCGAGGCAAGACAGGATAGGAGCATGCCCAGCAACAAGAGAAAGCAAATACATACCCAGTCTGAAATGACTGGCAGGCCTAAAGCTAAAATCATTCAAAGCTAGAATCTCAGGTTTTGCCAAAAGGAGAGTACCAGAAACAGGCGGCAACATTTATAGTCAAATAGGGAACAGAAGGAAAAAAAAAAAAAAAAAAAAAAGAGCAAGTTGGGTAATGAGAAGAAGTCAACTTAATAGGAATCTTCAGTTTAGATTTCAGGACTTACTGTTTCAATGAATGTAGATAAAGGTGGTCTCTCAACAAAAGTCCATTCTGACTGGCAGATGAAGCTCAGGACTCTCATAAAAAATACATATAGTTCTGTATTCTAGCACTGCTGAGGTGGGAAAGGATTTTTGGTGTCCAAAATGAACCTAGGGAAGTTTTTCTGCCTCTCAAAAGTATTGTAATAAATGAGGAAGATTTGATGGTACCGCAATATGTAAACATATTCAAGAATATGGATTGCTTTTAGCCAAGCACAAACTATCACTTTATTTCAGAAGAAATATTCAAAACCAAAAAAGTTTAAATCTCTACTGATTGCTTCCCTGTGGTTTAATTAGTGAGGCAAGGCAGTAAGGCATCACAAAATTTCCATTTTAGTTTAACTGTTCCCCACAGTCAGTATTTTATGCCTTTGTTTTTATTTCTAGGTTCCAGGGACATATACAAACTATTCAAACTTTTCCCTTTGTTTTCTACCATGAGAAATCCTGGGTACAAAGAAAAATCTTATAATGGACCACTAGCATTCCTTTCCTCCCCTTCTCTTTCATAAACAATAAACTTATTGTATTCCAGTAATGATATATATACAGACACTCTGGTTTACTCACAAAGACAATTCAGCAATCCAGGTTACTTCTGTAAGAAGCAACGAGGATATGAAATTTCAGTACTTGGATCTGGAACATAAAAGAACCCTGAATACTAGTGTGTAATGGCAGCTCTAAGAATTCACATAACAAAAAGTACGTTCGATTGCTGGTATCTCATCTTTAAAAGAAATATACACCAATTCTCTGTGAAAGACTGAAATGGTTAATGGCTTAAACACTGTTAAAATTATCAGAGGACTTCTGCCCTTGCAAACTGCAACGAAGCTGTTCATCTGCGACCAGCGCAGCCCACCCCACCCTGATTATGCCTACTGACTGGCGTTTGGAAAGTGACAGGCGCTTGGGATCAGATAAAGGGGTGCTATTGTCCAGTCATCCCAGGTCTGAGAGAAGAATGTATCCACAAGTGATCCTGGAGAGAGACTGGAATGCTGATAGCTCCAACATTCAGGGGCAAGCTGGCAATCAGCAAAGTGCCAGGTGCAGAGGGCGAGCACACCTCTACAGGCTACAGCTGCTGTTGAACAAGATAAAGAGAGAGGCAAACCCTAAGGCTCGGGGATCTGTCCTCACTGTGCATTCAGTTGTGCTAACTCCTTTGCCGGGCAAGTACTGGGACATTCGCACTCAGCCTGAAGGTTTTCATCTCTGCTGATGGGCCATAATGGACTCTAATGGGCTGGCAAAGACAGCTAATAGACAGCTCTAAGGTCTTAGAAGGTGTCAAAGGCTTCCGAAGATTCCCGTGAACCACAGCCTTAATCCACAATCATCATCCAGTGTGAAACTCCCCACCCCAGGAAAGGTACCTGGGCGTTCCTATTCCCACCTGAACCTGAGTTGATAAAAACTCAATAGATGCAGTGTTTTAGGGGGTTCTGTGTGACTTCTCCCACCACCTGATGGTCTGCAGCCACCACTTTGACCAACAGACATTATAATTGCAACTACCAACTCTTGTAAGGATGCCTTTTGATAGTGAGAATTTTCGACCCTTGTCCCTTCCTTATACATTTTTAAAGCGTATATTGTCATATTAATATAGATAATAATAACCAAAATGGCTACATACGTGCTTTCCATCGCAACCAAACTGTCCTGCAATACACCCTATATATGTTTAGAAACACCAACCATTCACTCTAAGCTGCCCCAAGGCATCCATTAACAAGAATCTGCATCACCCTTGGCTTTCTGGGGGTGGGTTGCAACATTCTCAATTAACCTTTTGCTACATAAAGTGTCACAAAATCTCCACCTGTCTTTTGTTTTCTCCAAAAGACTTTGTTCTTCTAAAATATCCCAGAGACTTTTTCCCCTTCCTCTTAGAAGAAGGTGACCCAAAGATAACAATAAAGTAAGAGAAGAAAATTGGCCAACAGAATTTCCTTTAGAAGTTTATCCACTGTCACCATCACAACAATTTGGGGGAAAGAACACCACCTGTTAATGCTTTCTAAAGCCCAAACATTTGATATTGTCAATATCAGTTTTCTTAAACAACTACAACCATTTGTGACTACAAAAAACATTGCTGAGAACGCTGTAGCTCTGAGTCTTATTTCATGGCAGACAGGGAGGGCATAAATTTCTAAACCAAAACTTCACCAAAATATTAAGTGTATCACAGGAGTCAGACACACACATGAAAATATAAATGTTAAATTCAAAGCCTGGAAACACGGCGTGGTATTATTTATATTCTGATTTTTTTCGAGCACCCATTTTCCCTTTTTTTCCCCTTTTGTTTGTTAAAATTCAGAAACCTGTGAGAATATGTCAATCTTATGAAACTGTTCTGTATTCCCAAGAAGATTCTAAGTAAAATTTTTGCACGCCCTGCCCTTAATCTAGTGAAATAGGCCTTAAGAAAGATAACTGAAGTCTAGAAAATACAATGCACAAGGCTGCCAGAAAACAGCGTGTAAGTTTAGCAGAGTCTTTCCAGTCTTCTCAGCTTAACTGGAACTGGAATTTTGCTCAAATTCTCCTCACTACGGGTCCTATACAGCACAAAAAAGACCGAAATCTCAAAATCCCAAAAATGTCTTTATCTCACACCAATTACTACAATGCTTTTCTCTCTCGTGTGTCTGAAAATTCACTAACTGGTATGAACACTTCTATTTTACCACTATTGTAGTTTTCATTTTTGAGACCTCAAATATTCAGGTATTATTTTTGGTATTATTTTTCTTTGGCAATTCCTTAGTAATGTGTTTAGATACTTAAACAAACCTGTAAAAGATGATAAAGTTGATCAAAATGATCAAAGCCACAGAGTGCAACATGCTGAACTGTGGCTCCTCTGCTTGTGTTATCCTGTAGCCATACAAAGAACTTCCCATATTCTTACAGCGAGGTCCACAAAGCTTCCCATGAGAGCTGCACATGTAAAAAAGAAGCTTTGTGGATTCTGCTGACAGAAGTGAACAGTTGAGCCCCAGGCCACAAGAGAAACCACCTATTTTCAGCATTCTGTATAAACCCATGCTAAGTATGTCTCAGGAAAATTTCCCAAAGATTACATAAATTTAAAAAAGGGGAAGAAACAAAAAAAATTTACAGTATTTGAAAAGAAAATTAAGAAAAATCCGGTCTGAAAACTTACCAACATCCTGACCTATTCTGCTGTGTGGGCAAAGTCACACAGGTAATCAGATATCCCAGAGTGACCAGGACAGGCACAAACTGGAAACTTCTTTCCAGATCTCCAAGAATTTTACCAGACCATCATTTTTTGCAAGTTTTACAAGTGAAATGTAAGAACTTCCCTCTCTCACTTCCTCAGAAACTGCAATCCTGGAAAAGGCTGGCAAATAGCCACAAGAGGCTCATATAAAACCTGGAATGTTACTTGCATCCAATTTTTTCTTCCAAAAGTGGTTTATTTTCACCCTACCATGCAATCTTATCCAGGCATCATAACATAAGGACAAGCCAAACTGTGCTCTTAAGATTCAGTTAGACAAAGTAGTCATGGTTTCAAGTTCCTTTACGTTCAGCCATCCAAAATTAGAGTGGATACATAAACTATCATTACAAGAGTTCTGGAAAGCGGTGAGTACCAGAAATAAGTTTGCAGTTGTCTTATTGTTTTATACATTTCATTCATTTCCATTTTCCATGGAACTCTTGGGTTCCATGATTCCCACAAGTCACAGAGCTAACATTAAATATTTTAACACTGGAAATTGTTTATGGTTTCTTAACTCAAAAAATTGTGCAACTATGCAAGCAAGTAGCCATAGAAACTGCAGTAGAGAAAAAAACCAAGTTTCAGCTAGGAAACTGCAGTGTATTTTTAATTCTTGCAAATGTTATTCCATTATATTCTACATATGAAAAAAACATTAAATATTTACAGTAACCAACATATATTTCTGTTACATACTAAAGGACACTTACTACTCTGTTGCATTAAATATTCCATTTCCTTCTTTGTTTTCTCCTCTCTCCCTTTATCACACTACCACAGTTTCTTCTGTTGGTTTATGAATACCTGCATAAAAAAAAAAAAACTTAAAAGAAAAATTCATTCTGTCTAGTTATTTTTATGCAAGTAGGTTCTGGGAGTCAGTTATATTTACTGTTCTGTTAAAAGCCAGCTTTTATGGTGTGCTGTTCTTAAACTGGCTATGAAGCATTCATATTCCCCAATTCTAGGAACTTTGCTAGGAAGGCATGAAATAAAAAGTCCATGAACATATTTGATGATGAAAACTGCAGCCTGCATTACTATATAATGCCATTTGTGGCATGGATCAACATAACTAAAGAGAGAATTGCATTAAGTTGTGTGCCATCTTTCACAGGCACTTTCTAATAACTATTGCTTCCTAGTGATGGTAAACAATTCCACTGGTATTAGTGAACACAAGACAGAAACACTGAAAAGTGTTCCACTCAACCCTCTCTTTCATCCCAATGTTGGTATTTTATGAAGACTTGAGGAATAAAAACTTTTAAGAAGAGTACCTCAAAACCATATGATAATTTGTCATTCATTTATTTGGAGGACTTAAGATAAAATTATTCAAAATAATTGGTATCTTTTGTCAATGCTGTATGTTGGAATGAAGAAGGCTATACTTGTCTTTTCTTACAAAACAATGGTTATAAGTATCTTTCTGTCAAAAGCTTTTACATCCCAAAAATGTCTCAGAGCAGAGTAATGTACTCTATTTTTAAGACTAAGAACCCAACCTAAAAAAACTGTTCCCAAAGATTTGGCAAAGTATTAGAAAACTACACAGGCTTTGGGGGATTCCTATTTTGTTTTGGAAGGCTTTTTGGCTGAACTATTAATCTAACAGTACACACAAGTTTCCAGTACTTCTGTAACGCTCTGATGAGTAAATTTTAATTCAACCAAATAACATACCAACCAAATGCAGAAATGTACAGATCACAATAGAGAGCCTAGATAAAGGCAAAAACACTTCTGTTGACTCTGGCATAGAAATGCATCCTCTTGATTTGGAAAACAAAGGCCAAGACCACAAGGTCCCTTGGGAAGGATGCACTGAGACACAAGCAAAGCTGTGCAGAGCTATCAGCACATGTGACTGCCAAAACAGCAGGAATATTGCTCTGGACTAGTGAGAGGTGTCCACTTCTCTGCAGCTCACAGCACTTCATTTAGAAATGTCTGCTTTGGCAATTTCATTTATCAAATGTATTTTTATACTTATTTAGTACTATATTAAAAAATATATTGTTTTAATGCATTTTAAAAAATTGAATCTGTGAAACCCATAACAATATGGACTTAACATTTTTATCAAGTGAAGAAACAAAATACTACAAATAAAAAGAAATTTCAACACAAGCCCAACATGCCAATTCATTTTTATTTTTTTTCTATTAGCAGACTCTAGCTTGAACAATTCTTCCTCAAAACCATGCAGATTTCACTGGACAGTACAAGTATTTGCTATAACATCATTCAGGTACATTACTTAGATGATAAAAAAATCTTCAAACACTGTACTTCAGAAATAAAGAAGCTGGAGTACAGCTTTGACAAGATTCCAAAAGGTATGCATTAGTTTTAAAATGGAAAACACTGCTTATTTTTCTTTCCATAACCAAATTATAAACACTGTACCAAGAAAAAATCACAGACAGCCACAAATGCTTCATAAATTCAAACATCATATTCATACTTTATCCTTACAATATTTTAATGTGGTGATTGCATCTACTGAGACCATTTATTCAGTGACTGCAAAATTGCGTACCTATAATAAATAATGGATCCACTAAGTCAATGATAAGGTATTACCTTATAAATAACTGCCAATTCCAGTGACACATCAAGACAACGTTCCTTACAAACCTTATCACCACTCTACCCAAAGTTCACAAATTCAACAGTAACTACTGAACATACAGAGAGCAAAAGCGTACACATAGCCAAACAAGTACCTTAACACTCAAATTTCAACATATGTAATTTATGTTGCACACATATTAATTCATAAATTAATGCAAAGTTTGGTAAGGGTGTCACAGGTTTTGATATTCAATGTCCTGGCATATCAAATGTGCCTGGTATATCAAATGGCAAGAATGGACAGTGTTAACTTTACTTGCAAATATGGACAATTAACGGAATGTTTCAATGGGATAAGTAATACATATCCCAAGAGAAAAGTAAAATGACACTGTACTTTTCATAATTAAACCATACTTCTGTAAAATCTGCCCCTGACCAAACCTTTGCACCGTGTTTTAACAAAGAACTGATTTTCCATGCTGACAACTACTGCTTTTATATGTGGAGAAGGTCTGAAGTAGTTTGCGTCTTGTAAAAATTACTCCTCCTTCCAGAGAAAATGACTGAAAATAATCTAGGCCTTCTTTTACAATACTGAAAGCTTGAACTACAGAGATTAATGTAACCACAGACTGACAAAGAATTCCAAGCTACAATTCATGAGCATACTCTTTTTAACCTGGCTGCTTTTCACAGGATACTCTCTCTCTCTTCTCCAAAACCAGCCCCCTCTGAGGCTGCAACGGTGTGGAGCTCTGATGAATCTTTCGAAAGCCTGGTATAACTTGAACGCTGGCCTCGCTTGTGAGCCACTGTCTTCAGGTTCTCATTCTGAACTGCAGTTGAATTGGAACCCGAGCCAGGGTGCAGGATAATTTGAGATGGATCTCTCATACCTTGTATTTCTTCAAAATTTTGATTAGCTCGATTGCTTGGAGCACTGTTGTTATTTAAGGTGACTGTACTAGGCGTTCTGTTTAAATTATAGACTTTCTGGCAGGCTGGCCAGCTCTCTTCAGGGCTGCTTGCTATCAGGCTGCTTTCAGAAGGGCTCTTCTTATCTTCTGAGCAAATAGACATGCGAACCACAGCGGGATCTTGAAGGCCACTAAGGCTATGTGGAATTCCCCTTTTTGCACTGTGACTGTCATCTTCAAGCTCAATGAGATTTGCCTTTTCAAGCTGTGAATCATCTGCTCCTTCATTGTGGAGGGAATGATTTGGAGAACTTTCATTGGATCTTACACCAGAGTCAGATGAATCTTTCTTATCCAAAAGGGCATCTGTCAAATACTCCTTTGCTTTGATGAAGGTTCTAATAGGTTCAGAACCATGTTCCGGAGATTTGGGCTGCTTCTCTATTTTTGTATCTGTTTTCTTATCTTTACCTTCCTTAAGAAGTGGAGTATTATCTGATTCTTCAGTTCCTGACTCATCTTCATCACTGGGAAGTTTCTGATACCGGAGAGTAACTCCCTTAAGCTTTAAATCTGCAGCCTGGAAAATACTTGTTCTTTCCAGAGACTTCTTTCCTGGGAGAAGCTTAGAACCAGACTGATCAGATTTTTCATCTTCTTCAGTAATAGGATCCAAAGGAGATGCATCATTAGTAGAAACACCTGAAGTACTGTAATCAACATCATTCCTCTTCAGCAAAAAGGACTTTCTTCCATCATCTTGTTTCTGTTCACCATCTTTTCCTTTTTCCTGTTCTGCACTGGAATGCAGGGAGCCCCCCGATGTGCTCTGGCCCATATAGAAAGCACTTGAGCTATGAGGCGAGGACCTCCCACTTACTGTGGTAGAATTGGCACCTCCTTCTAACTGTGACATTTGAGCAATATACTCTCTATAAGCATCTCTGTACTCTGCCTGTACCTTGTCTGTAAGCTTTGATATTTCAATACTAGAATCTTGAGAGTTAAGACTTGAAAGACTTGGAGTTCTACGAGTCTGTGACTAGAAAAAAAAAGAAGAGAAAAAAGAAGAGAGAAAGGTAACAGTTAAATGAACTATTTATTTTCACTTTTATCAATCTTAAATAACTCAGAGCATTAAATATGCACTTAAATTATTGTTTTTGTTGCTGCAAATGAGATTATGGAAGTGAAATTGTAAACATTATAATTAAAATGCTTACAATAAACATATATATGGAAGCAAACATACAAACTAAACTTAGAAAATATGCTTATTGTTGGTTCCCATAATTTCCACAAAACAAGCATTTCATCCAGTGCATTGAGAGTAACTCTTTTGAGTATGTAATTATAAAAACTGGATTTGTATGTCAAGACGGGGTTTTTAAATATATTTCATACATTTACAAAGGTTACATTTTATATTACAAAGACAGCAAGAATTCATCTAAATGTAGAGCAGCTCTCAAAAACATTTCTAAAAGACCCCCACCATACATACTTCAATATATCCTGGCAAAATTCCATTGCATATATCTGATTTCAGAAATATCAGTTTCCTGACAAACATAACCCTCTTTGCCCCCCTGTCTGCTTTTAGAATTTGGTTTTATTTCTCATGACCCTAGTCTGATTTGACTGGAAACAAATTAAACTAATTTCCCCAAGCACGTTTTGCCAATGATGGTCTCTGGTGAGAGATCTCTCCTGCCCTTACCTTGTCCCACAAGCCTTCCATTATATTTCCTCTCCCCTGCTCAGCTGAGGAGGGCAGTGATAAAGAAGCTTTGGTGGGCACCTGGCATCCAGCCAGGATCAGCTCACTACAACAGACAAGCTGCAATACTAATCAACATTGAATTAAAAAATTCTAACAGGTGAATTCTAATGTTTTAAGGACAAACTACCCTTCTTATTCCTGTGATTCAACTTCAGATAACTATATAGCCATCAGAAGCACTGTTTATTCAAATACATTAAATGTGCATAACATCACTTTGATCTAGAAAAAACATACATTGATACTCCATGGAAATGGGCAGTATCCTACAAACACACTGGAGCATGCATGCACACACTCAGAAGTATGTGAGACAGAAATCTATCTCTGGGTATCACCTATAATTAGGAATTTGGGTGTCTTTTTATTTTGTTGCATGTTTAAGATTTTATAATTTACTTTTAGAGAAGAAAAGGGCTCACCACACTGGGTTTGCAGTTTCTTTTTTTAAATTCTAACCGCTACTTAGCCACCAATTGATTTGTCTTATTTCTTAAGGACAGACAAATTAAAATCCAACACTTCAGGTGGTCTCATAAGATGCAGAAGAAAACTGCCCACAACTTATGGCAGAAACCACAGCTAGAGAAGGATGTCAGTTCTGGAATCTATGAACAGGTTACGTAGGACAAGATTCTGATGTCATGGAGCATTGTAATTGTCCATTTTCAAAAACCTAACAAATATTTTATTGAATGGGCTAACCTCTGGTTAGCGCATAGCTAAAATATTTCATACACGAAGCCTAAATATTCCACAAATAAAGAAGCCTTGGAAGACATCACCCTAGGCTAGATGAGAAAAGCATGATAGCTATAGGTTTTTTTTGTCCTGAAGAGTGATTACTGGACCGTTTTCAGACAGCAAAGACTTAAGACTTCAACTCAGAGTATGGTTACAGTTCACATCTCTGCAGAACTAGGCTTTACCAAGACAGAACTGAAAGCATCTGAACTTTCCTAGAGACTTATTTCTTGTCTTGTCTATATCCAAGACTGTAAAAAACCAATTTTCCATGCAGGTAAGCAAGCAGAGTACATTTCTCTATTAAATACCTGCCAACTTAAGTTACTATGGCGTGGAGGAGCTTCATCAAGACCAATTGTGTTGAGTTCTTCAAAGCTGAAGTTCAGTGTGTAGGGAGCTTGACCAGCAAGACCTGTCAGCTCAGTGTGAGGCAGCTCGGTGTTATGGCCAGGACGGCGAGTAAGGTCACTGTGAGCCATCGCAGCTGTACCATGCTCCGTTGCTCCACGAGGATCTTCCTGAGCAGCCTGATTTTCTGAATTTCTCATTTCAAGTATCTTAATACACAGAGACAGTTTAAGTGTAATTACATAAATAGAAGAAGTTCTCAAAATTGATAAACAAGAATTCAATTAAAAATAGGAACGAGGAATTTGCAGCTATAAAAGTGTACCCGTATATGCAGTTTTGACCATGAAAAAGTACAAAGGAGAATAATTTCATAATTCTTTTGTATTTAGAAATTATTCTTATCACTGCTCAAACTCTTGAAAGAACTCATATGCCATAAAAATAATTAAGTTCTTATAAAACTAGTAAGTGATAAATTACAAATTTTAAAGCAAATCAAACACTTTGTATCTAACAATAAATCTTGTACTTCTTGGTGTTTTCAAGACTGAATTACAGATGAGAGATACACTGTTATTTCAAGAAAGAAAACTGGCGAAAGTCTAAAAATACTTAAGAGAAAACTCAGTTGTCTGTGATGCATAACCCTCACTGTAACAGCCTGGCTGGCCAACTCCTTGCACTTATTGTTACACATATTCTGAATTCCCTGATTAACTTCAAGAGTTGGACAGAGATTTAAAAAAGAGTTAAGTTCTGGCCATTTCAGAACTTAATTTCATTAACATAGGAAAATTTCAAAAAGGGAACTGTCTTGGGTTGCAAAGCAGGATGTAACCAAGGGTATGTATTCTATCACCATTTGTTGAAACCAGGTGGAGCAGTGTTCTTTATCTTTTCCATAACCCATCCTTCTGCCAGGAAGGTATCTTCTGTTAATGGGCCATTGATCCCACTGCAGGACTGATAAAATTACATCATCCCATTGTGAGATGCTCCACCCAGAGGGAGGAGCCAAGCATTTCCTATCTAGATAAAATCTGAGATTTGGAACATCATAATGGCCTTTTTCCACTGGGTTTCCAGAGGAAAACCAGACCCTTCTACATCATCACTGGACCTTTGGAGGAAAACCCCTCCTACAGGACCACTGCTTCAACAAAACCACATCTGTCACTCCAGGAGGACTGCAGTCACCATTTAATCAGACTGCTACCAAGACCCTGACTGATAGGGTGTTAGGTTATATTCTGACTCTGTCAGTGTTTTGTTTTTTTGTATTATTGTATTTTTATTTTAATTTTCCTAGTAAAGAACTGTTATTCCTATTCCCATGTATCTGCCTGAGGGCTCTTTAATTTCAAAATTAAAATAATTTGAAGAAAGGAAGTTTACATTTTCAATTTCAAGAGAGGCTCCTGCCTTCCTTAGCAGACACCTGTCTTTCAAACCAAGACAGGAACCTATGCAGGAAAAAACGGATCCCACAAAAAAAGGAAACAAAACTTCAGAGTTCACAATTAATTAAGATGCAAATCCATAGGCAAACAGTTACTTATTAGTCCTTAAGACAAAAAGACAAAGTAACAAAATAGCAGATGCATTCATGCTTTAAGACAATACTTACAAACTTAAAGATGACAACAAGGAAGCAACCAGAAACGAAAAAAGATTCATATTGAAAAAGATTAATTTATGATGACCTGAACACTGAACAGAAATTCTTACCATACTCCTGAACAGGTGCCAGTCACCAAAATTCATATTCATTTCTTTTTTCAGTTCATCAATGTTGCACTGAGCCAAGACACGGCCATTTATATTTGCCTAAAAAAATAAAACTAAATAATGTAAATTATGGATACAAGACTCATGGCACAGCAGTAACAGACTAAAAAGGTAGAGGTGAAATTTCCCAAAGTCACTATTAAGTCCAATTCTATATAATAACCATATGATTTTATAGAAGTATGACAGCTATGTGTCATGGAAAAAATGGAATATTAAATCCAATAAAAATGTGTGTATAAAAGGCAATATGATAGTGTCTTATATACAGACATAAGGAAACAACACATAAGTGGTGGAAAATTTCAGGGAAAATACGCCACATTCATCTGCTTAAATTTCTCCAACTCAGAACACAAATGAACTGTAGACATCCAAGCATTTGAAGATAATCAGACAATGAAGTCCCAGGCAGCATCTGATCCCTGGCTTGAGGCATCTAAGATCAAGTACTACCTCCATTAAGTTCACTCTGCATAAAACAGGCTTACATTCCTCCCATCATCAGAAATGCCCCGGGATAGAAGATTAGACTTCTTTCTAATGTTCATCATCAATCAGAGATCAACACAGAGGTGCTTAAAGAACATCTATATTCTAGAAAGGTGATTCCTTACATTTGGCATGTTTATATAGTACTTAACTTCCAAAAGCACCAAATTCAACACAGAACCATTTTCATTACGTAACAACAAGAGGTGTTTCTCTTTATACCATGTATCAGTGTATGGACAGAATGTAAAAGAGGAACCATGTCTTAAGAAAGCAGACAGAAAATGGAAGACTCAAGTTGAGAGCTCTGCTTATACCCTTAATTATTTTGTTCCCATATCTCTGCAGATGGTCTTAGTCAAACCAGGAAAAAGACCAGGCTGAGCCATTATCTTCCTTTTTTTACATTATATCCCTTGTAAAAAATGTAAAAATATAAATTAGAGGAATCTCATTAGAGATAACTGATGAGAACATTCTTCTTACACTCTGGAGCAATGGAAGCAACTGAAATTTTTTGCAGCTTAACTTAATGACCTGCAATCCAACATCCTACTTCTTGCTTTAAGTAACTTCGCTGAAGCTTCCTACGATAAACCTGTCTCTTAATTCTTGAATCAAATCCTTCCCATATTACTTAAGATATGATAGATTCCAGGACAAAGCAAGCTCAGCAAAAACACTGACTAATGACAACCTTCGTATTTTTCCCTTCTTTCTTTGTAAAAAAGAGCACACAGAATGGTGAAAAAAAACTGCTAAAGAACAAAAAATAATTTGGTGTTAATGTATCTATCACAGGAAAGAGGAGAAGCAGAAAAACATACAGTGACTTTTTTCTGAAGCAAATAGATGTGGACTGTGATAAAGAAATGGAACCATCTTCACCACTCATTTTCAACAAGAGAGATGTGCCAATTTTTCACAGAGAAAAAAGAAGGGATATTTCTACCTAGATACAGAACACATTTGCAACCTTTTTTGTTTTTTTAATCATACATAGCAATTTTGAAAACATTTTTCTTGCTTCTTTTCTCAGAATAACTAGTCTCATCAGCATTTATATTTCTGACTGTTTGTCCTTTTCAACAGAGAGCATTTTCTCTGAAAATTGAATGCTTGTATTAAAATGTCCTCCAAACTTGTCATGCACGGAACTTAGGATGTTATTTTTAACATCTGATGTATTTAAATAACCATTTTCAAGAAAAGAGGCAACTAAATATTTTCCTTTCCTTGTGTATCTCCATGCTTAGGAACTAAACACATAAATGAAATTCAGCTGATACCTTTTTTATAGTTGCAGAATACTGAGGTAACATGCTCTGGTCCAGACCATCTATCTGCTTTAGCTTCTCACACACAGCTTCCACACTCATTGTGCTCAGAGATACATGTGATACTCCTGTGGCTGACCCTGTGCCTGCTCCTGCACCCTGTAAGTGAGAAAACATGCACATAAGACTTGTTCCAGTACTCAGTACCCCCAGAAATTCACAATACACACTAACACAAATCAAGCTGTGTTCAACTATATTTTAAAATTAAGAGATGAGAATAAGAATGCACAGGCATTTTAAATTACTATCAGAATATCTATATATTGGGATACATTCATTACATGTATTTACAGGAGAAAAAAACTAGCATCTTGAGTCCTGCCTTTGTGACAAAATAACCCTCTTACATAATTTTCAAGAAACAAAACATAAAAATCAGAAATATTAAGTACAGGTGAATCAATTTACAATGCAGTTTCACTCACAAGTTTTCCTCTAACTTTAGTAGTTAGTTTGGTTTTGGGATGTCTGAGTTTGTTTCTCAATTAATGCAGATACAATTGAGATTTTTCCTTCTTAAAAACTCCTGGTTTATCATCAAACAAAGATAACCTAAAACTCAAAATACTCAAAACAAAGATAACTCCTCAACTACTTGGATTAATTGAGTAATTTTAACAATAACTGTTCATTTTTCAGGTTCCTTCAGCTCTATGCAAGATCAGCCAAGGGGCTGTGTACCACAGTACTGAAACAGTAGCACTCCAAATGCCCTACAAGATACTATGAGGATGCTTTATGTACCTCAAACTTGGGCAAGATTCAAGTAGAAATTATTTATAATTCAGCTCTGTAATAAGAGTTGTCCTGTTAATGTTGCTAGCTTCTGGGAATTTCAAAGAAAGGGTGGAAAACTAAAACAAATGCATCTGCAGGTAGACAGTATATTAAGGCAGTATGTTCTTCTAAAAAAACACATTCCCTGTGGACAGGAACCTATGCACAGTTACACTAGTGATTCTAAATTCCTAAAGCAAAATCAGAATCAGTTCTATCAGTAAGAAAATATCTGTATGCTCTCTATTTGTGAGGAAGGTTGCACCCTCCCTTTTTCCTGAACATGAAGATTTGGGTTCAGCATTGTAGACTGTGCACCAAACAGCTCATTCTGAGAAGATGCGAAAGAGCTTCTAAACTTCAGAGGTTATCATCCCATGCACAAACCCTGGGATGTAAAAGTACATTTTGACTATCTAGTTAACCAAGTTTTATTATATTCCTCAAATCACCAATGAAGACTGGTTTTGGAGTTGTAATAGCGTTGCCATCTTTATTTAATTACTTTGAAGGTGTTAAATTTTTCAGAATTGATATAAATTACTAGACCCCAATATACTGCTTATAAAAAACAAGAGTTATCACCGAGAATGCCATTAACCTTATCTGAATTATCTAAACCAGGATATTTACAAATAATTTATTCAACTAGTAATTCCAAGGCAGCAATCTAAAACCCCATTATTTACTACCTCAGAGTTATTTCTGACTTATTGTTATCAAAGATATCCTGGTCTGGGTAGCTAGGCACACTCCCTACTCAAGCTACTCTGAGTTTCAAAGTTTAGGTGATATTACACGCAATTTCCCCAAAGTTCTCCACTAGATGTCCTTGAAATGGACTTTCAAGTGTCTAACCATCTGCTTCATTTGGGAACACTACTGGGGGTTGTGGGGAATTTGAACCTGGCAATTCACACACTTGCCTGGAAATAGCTGGGGAACTAATCTTTGTTTCTTTAACCATTCCTAATTTTTTTAATGTCATGCCAACTTGATAACAAACAAATAAAAGATATCCCATTTTCAACGAAGGCACTCTACCCAAATTACTGCAGAAAAATTAAACTTTTAAATTCCACTCCAGTCTAGGCACTTAAACTAGGGTTTGGTATTCCTTTAGAGGACATGCCAGCTACTTTTCAGATTCTGCAATGTCTCCCTAATTAGATGCCTACAATATCCAATTAGTTATCATACAGGCATCTAAAGGACAAATTTTAGGTCTTAATTTAGTCTGATTTTTAACACATCTAAAATCTGTATCATGTCATGGATATAAGTCAATCATCAAAATGAAGGAAATGACAGAATGAAGCTTCACCCATAATCTATTTATCCTATACTTCTTTTATGAACATCTTTAATTTTCCTCTTTAAGAAATCACAGTGGGTTTTTCTTCAGAATACCAGTTTTATCCATTATTTCTTCATAAACACACTATTTACTATTGGCATGAGTTAGATAATATATCAACAAAGACAAGATACTAAGTTAATTCAAATCTTAATTATTTTTTTAAAGAAGGCTTCTCAATTAAAATAAAAGAAACTGTTATAGTCAAAATTACATTGTGGCACCACTAAAATAAATGATCCCTAAGCAACATGTGTTAGCAGTTGCCTTTGTTCCCATAATCTATTAAAGACATCATCAGTGATACACCCAGAAATAAACGAAGAAAAGTTTTATACACTTCTAATTTAACAGATTCTCGTTCAAATCAAAATATTTTTCTAACAATCAAGGACAAGCAATTCTTTCTGCATGCATTGACATAGTTTAGAAACTTTGCTTTCAGTGTATAAAAAAGATATGTAAAAGCTGAAATATTTAGACTATTTTTGTAAAAGTGTGAACTGTTTGAAATAGATGCACATTAATCCAAATCATTCTTTATGAAAAGCACTCTCTGAAGAATAAGTAATGTAATAGCTTTAGGGATATTGTCATCATGTAAGTGAATTAAAACTGTACTTAAACTGACACATTTTTCAGCCTTAGTGGTTTTGTTAGAGATGCTTAGAGAACATTAGTCTGAAAAGTATTTGCCATGCAAAAGCTAAAAGCAGCTTGTCAAAACAAACCTCAAGGCTAGTAATGAGCATTAGTTTACAGACAGCCCAGCATGAAGCACCAGTATGATAGCTTCTGGAATGACTCTGAAACAAGTGAATGAGAATTCACAGAAAGTGGCTGTACCTGTCTGTTTCTGTTTAACTCAGACATACACAGCTTTGAGAAAAGGACAAAACAGAATTAAAAGAAACAACAGCTTAAAGTGACATCATAAAGGTTGAACATACAGAGAACATGCTTTGAAGTAAACAGAGGAAATCAGGGTTAGGACAGACACAGGATATTTTCATAATGTGATGAAGCTTTTAAAATAAGTCTTCAAAATACAAACTTAGGATATGCTATACAAATACTATTTTTACGAGCAGACTATTATGTTTTGCATTTGTAAAAAAACTACTTGCTATATTCAATTTTGCATAAGGGTTTTAATTATGTTTCTGACAGAAAATCCTCCCTTTCATGAAACATTCTCCTGCCATTTCAAGATCAAATTATACTACCGATGTACCTCATATAATTTTTCAAACTTCTATCTAACCAAATCTGCCAACTCCCCTTGTCCCCACTCCCCCAAAAAAGCCCCAGAAACAAACCAGCAGCCCACACAGAATAGAAAAGTTATTTCTTATAAGCACAAATATTCAAAGCACAAAAATTCTACACGAAAGCACTGGAAAATCCATAAGAAAACTCCCATGCCATACATTTTCATTCATGCTCAAACTTTTGAAAAATACTTCCAGTTTCTTAAGAAGTATTCTATATTTATCTAAATTACATGCTCTGGGCCACGTTAGTCCTCATTCAAAGCACACATACTACATCTTAAGGGATTATATATTCAGTGCAATATGAACAATTGTATTTAAACAAAGTAATTATATTGGAACAGGCTACTTCCTAAGAAGTCAAAATTAACAATGCAAACTAAAGCACAAAATCAAGTTTATGACAGATAAGCACTGCTAATGTTAGTTTGATTTCTAACATAAAAGGGAATTCTGTGAACCATTCCACGACTGGTAATATTGCAATCCACCTACAAACTCTTCAAAAGGGCACTCCAGAAGTTTTTGAAGTTATTCAGAAATAAGCATTTGTACAGTAAAACCAGCAGAAATGCATGTTTGTCTCCACCACAGATGTCAAAAGCCGGTGTCTTAAGACTGTTTTAACTAGGGATTCAAGCTGATAGCCAAAAATTTGCAATGCCCCTTCATGCTGATACAACTAAATAGATGATATTTGGTCAACTGACCAGTTTGATATCTATGTTTTGATCCATTCAGCAAAGAACAGTAAATTATGGTCTGAGACAGACATGTTTTATAATCAGCAACAGAATCTAATTATAGAAGGTGGCTGACATAAAATTCTTTTTTTTTTTTTTACTAAAATAACCTTCCTGATTTTTACTAAGATAACCTAGACTTATGCAGATATTATGAGACTAATGATCATGATCAGGAATTTCAGAACTTGATCACTCCAACATCAGACTGACAACAATGGCAGACCATAACTAGATCACATAACAGCCTCCACACAGCTTTGTCAACTCATACAATAAGCAGAAATTATGATCTGTATGAAAAAAAAAAATTATACTACAGAGTAATCCTGTTTTTTCACTCTGGTATGAAACATTCAAAACAATGATTATTCTCTATTTTACACAGGAGTTGCAACATTTTTGGCTCCTTGCCAGTTTAGCATAAAAGACAATTTTGATTCTACATGCTCCTCTTGTTTTCAATCACCAAACCAATTATACATCTCGGTGTTCATTAACCACTTTGTGCAGGTTTTTTTAGTTTATTTAATTACTTTGCGTGCACCAAACCATTCAATATGTTGGATCACTTATACAGTAGCAACGACCCATCAATTAAGAGCTACCTAAATAGCTGGATGAAATTATTGTACCCATCATCTACAGATAATTGTAGCACATAACACAAATATAATATTGTTTCCTTTAATAGGAAATTCAATAAAGTTGACAAAATAAGTAGATTTAGAGTAGATGAACCCTTGGTAAGACATCACACATAATATGCTGACTTACAACCTTCTTGTCATGATCTGATATGCTGCATTACAGACTCACAATAGTATAAATTTAAAAACAGATCTAACTAAATCTTCCATTATAATTACTTCAAAGGAAGTTTCTTTTTAATGTTTTAATTCCTGTATTTTCTTACTTAGAGGCAATAGGTTACTTAACTTACAGGAGTCTTTCAAACTGCTGTTTGAAGCTGTACCTAAATGCGCGTTAAGATACACACTCAGCAGCAAGCAGAAGAGCACCCAGTTCCAGTTCTGCTGCTGGAACTCATTCACTACTTTGCCCCAAGACTAAATCCCACTTTTCCAGGCTCGTGTCCCTTCCCATACTCACAGGGACACACACTCTTCAGCCATCACGCTAATACTTTTGAGAAAATCCTTAATTCCCCTTGCGCTGATAAGTCTCAAAGGTCTGGGAAAAGAATGGGATACTGGGATAGGGAATCAAACACAATGATGGCTTTTCCAAAGCAAAAATTACTCCAAAGTCATCCCTTCACACAAGGCAGCAAATGACTTGGGAGAGAGAAATTTAGTGCACCTTTTCCACTGCACTGCACATACATGGTTTCTCAGTGAAAGTTACGTACAGTTAAACAGAGTTTGGAATCTGTGTGGGGTTTGATTTTTTTTTTTTCATTGCACAACAGTAGAAAAATATTTTTGCAATGATTTACTAAAAGAAAAAGTAAATGCAATCAAACTATAACTATTATCAACAACTATTGGCAGCAAATATTAAGATAATAATGACAGTCACATTAAACTCTTTGTTTTGGTATAAATCACAATTACCATAATTAGAGTTAAAATATATACCATAAAGATGACATCCCAAGTATGAATACTTAGGATAAAACAAAACAAGTCATAGGAAAGGTTAATATTCTGACTCAGGAATAGAATTATGACCATCAATGTTTTATGTTTCCATTTCTATCAAAGTGCCTTATACTGTGTTACCTGAATAGCTTTATGTCATCAACTAAAGAAGCAGGGTTCAGGCGAGAGAGTTGACTGAAGCAGAAAAACACAATTGCTTCTAAAACTTAAGCACTGAATGACCAGCTGTCATTCTAACTCTGTTTAGCTACCACAACACTTTACTGAAAGCTCACCACAGCTACTGAGAAAGGCAAGGGGAAAACTACAGGGGAAAACAGAGTATGTCTCACAAGTGAAATATTAGCTTTTAAATTCATTCACGAACTACATTAGTTTTCAACTACTCTATTTGCCCACCAAAGCCACTGATGCAGTGTTAGTGAACTGCAGTTATGATTAATGCAGACTCATTACTGCTGAAAAAGCAATGAGATGCTAAAATTTCCACACCACATGACTACTCATTTACCATTGAGGGGTCTGTGGGTGAAGGAAGCCCCTCATCAGCATCCTCCTTGATAACATCCTAACAACAACAAAATATTATGGTTTGGGTAAAATGATCAAGGGCTCAACAAAAATTATGAAGTAAACAGTGAATGAGAATGATCTCATAATAATACATAATTCAATAGAAATATATTTGTTTTCTTTAAGTGATTAGAGCTTTTACCACCTTCGAACAGCCTTGCTCATTGTATCGATATCCTAGAATTAAAGCGACCAACAAGTGAGGCTTTTACATTTTTATCTTTCCTTAGTTTAAAATTCCATTTGAAAAGCCATCTGTCAGTAAAATAAATATTGTTAAATAGGAAACTTATTATTCTACAGAAAGCTAGAAAAGTCTGCTAGTTTTGCCCTTCTAATGGGTAAAGTTGTATTATATGTACTTGCAAAAACACTTAAGATAAAATGTATTTTGTTTTACTTAAATATTAAAAATATTTCTTTTAACATTTAAATTTGATCTTCCAGTTTCTAGCATTCTTTACAACATGAAAGGATGTGATTTTATCTTCTCCAGATATAAAGAATTTGTGACATATTACTAAAAAAATTTGACATAAATTTACAAGAAGCAGTCATTTTCTTATATCACTATATCTATTTAGTACTATAATACAATTGGCATTTTCATTTATCATTTTTGCCAGTATCATAGGTCATTCTCCTCTAATCTTTATATATGGATGCTAGAATTGGTTTTATTCTGTAAGGAATTTCTAAAGTTAAAACAAAATACATTTACATAACATGTTAATAACATCTTTGCTTAAAATATTTATAATATAAAGCTTATACTTGTCTAACAGAGAATCATAATTAATAACCTCCATTTTCATTACCCACTATATTTATTGTCTAGGTTAGTATTTGCATTACCCTTCAAAATACTTACTAGGCCATTGTTCTGATCTCTGGACAAATTCGTTTTTAGTGGTGGACGTGAGATGAGATGAGAACTGCCAGGGTAATACCTTGGCATGTAAAGATATGGGGCAAAGAATGGCTATGGAAAAAAAAAAAGGTGTAACAAAAAAGGGACAAACAATTACACAAATCAAAATGTAATAATAAAATAAAAATCATTACAACAAAACACATCCTCTAGTTGAGTTTAATAAAGTAAAAAAGAGCAATTACTAATAGCTTTCTTTAATTTTTGCATTGAACCATTGAACAGAATTCAATCAAAAGCTCTGAAATGAGTTCTTCAAAATCACTCAGCAAATGACCCCCTTATTTTCCTCCAAGCTAATGGGTGCTCTGGTATAGGTTTCTGGAGGAACAGAGTCAGAATGTTTTTGATAGCTACACTCTAACATCTGTTATCAATATGGGAAAATGATAATTTAACAATAATTCTGACAATTTCACTCTCTGACTCTCTAAAGTAAAAATTAGATGCTCAGTAAAACTTAGGGTCATTCATAATAGCCAAGACAATTGTACCAAATAAACAAAAAGCGTGATACATAACAGCATCACTAGAACTTCCCATATTTGTGGCACCCAACTTGAGGGCTTTCACAAATACTAGATTTTATAAACATATGAATAGATGCTTATAGCAGACAGTATTGGAGCTTTGTTTTGCTGGAAATACATTAGTGCATGTTGTACAATACAAATACCATTGTAAGGGAGAGTGTTAATCTAGACTTTAGGAAAAGCAGAATTAGAGCACTCATTGCTTTCAACTCATTGCCCAATTCTAATAAAATTCCCAAAATAATTAAAAAAAAAAACCAAAACAATTAAAAACCAACAAAACACCATAAAAATCTAAAAGAAATCTCAAAGCAATGGCTGTATTACTGATTTCTGATGTTTCTATGTGTAGCATTTTCAAAATTGTACTATCCAGATACTTCACAAGAGAACATATTATCTGATTTGTGTTTCTGCACATGACAAGATTCTGATTAATCTACAACACCAAATTCAGTATAGAGTAAATAATTCTATAAATCAAGGGATAATCTATGAGAAAGGAGTACAATTTGTTGAAGTATTCCACTTCAGATTTGCCAATAAGGATTTTAAAACTTCCATATTTAGAAGCAGCTCTAAACGAGCGGAGAAATTCAAGTTTAATTTCTATTATTTATGTAGACAGCATATGCTACAACTCCATGCACTTTATGGAAAATAAAAATGGTTCCATATTCTTAGCTGCAAGAAGTAGATTCTGAGCACTTTCACACAATTACCACAAAAATTTCATATGCCCTTCCAACATACAAAGTTACACAATATTCACATTAACCATTAGGCTAAATGGGGAAGTTTGGTTACCTAGCCTTTGCCTTATTATTATTTGCCTTATTATTTGGCTAGCCTAGAATGATGCAGGAAAGTTCACTGAATCAAAACCATTCCACTGTCATAAGGCACATTCTACAAATAATACAAACTTTTTTTTTTTTTTTTAAGAGAGATTAATTCCCAGAAAATACCACAGAATAATTTAATGCCTTAGTTTTCCACTAACAGCTTAAACCATGTGGAAAACCCCCAAGCATGAAATGCTTAATGATCAAACTGCATTCAAGTGCCCAACTCTCACTGCAGAGCCTCTTCTCTGAAACACACAGGGAGCTTGCTAGTTGCATGATACCAAACTACAAAGCAATGAAAAAAATCTGTCCACTAAGGCAATTATCCCACAATCCTCTCATAACTTCTAATCAACTCCTGAGTCCATTTGAGCTACTCCACTGTTTCCCAGTGGTGGGATTAATTCTCCATAACAGGTCAAGCACTACAGACTCAATCTTCATCTGAAATACAATACATGTATCATGAAAATATGAGATCAATATAAATATATATTGGGCATAACCCAGAGCTGCTCTTCAAGTCTGCAGATAGCCTACAAAGCTTAATTGACGTAGCAAAACATCATTTTTTCAGGATATCAAAGAATTTTCTCCTCTTTTGTAAAAAAAAAAAAAAAAAAAAAAAAGTATTTACATACCATAATTTCTCTTTCCCACCCAGGAAATCCCAATTAGACTTGCCTACTGCTCTGACCTTTCCTGTAAGAAACATCATCTCCATGATGACAGTATTTTTATGAGTCCAAAGTAATGAATACAGTTCTCTGACATTATTTATTGACACACTAAAAACAATTATACTTTAGAAGGGCTGTATAAAATTCCAGTGGGAAAGGCCAAAACTCAAGTATTTTAATCTTCAGCGGGCAAAAGAGTTAGCATGCCTGTAAGCCTTAGCACAAAGGAACAAATAAACTCTTTGTAAGAACACTTACGACTCACCAGTAATTGTTTCTCTAATGTTTATTGGAGTCAAAAACCTGCATACAGGTTTCAACAGTTTATCACCCCTGACTTTAAACCTTGTCATGTACAGCAACACAAAACAGGGCAAAACAGACATAAAAACAGGGCTTCCAATGAAACAGCTACTTGCCCTAAGCTGAGTTAGTATCAGCACAAATATTAATGTGTCAAGCATTTATCAATGTTGGAATACTTCAAAATACATGTTATTTTACATTACTTTCAACAAAACAGCACACTGTCACTATCTTGAAGGTATATAAGAATAATTTTAGAATGGATAACTTTAAAAGTTCTGGCCTACACATACATTTTTTTTTGCCTTGGCTAATACACACTGATTTAAGAATAACTCAATTTACTTTTCAGCTTTCAGGTTATATGTTTATCTATAGTCAAATCTACTTAATGTTGAGGCTATTTCCTGTATGTAGAAGTAAGCTATGACTTATATCAATTCTCTGTGTTTTCTTCATGATAGTACTGCAGAGAAAAAAGTGAAAAATGAAGTTTAAAAATACCAAATACATCCCACAAAACCAGAAGGTTTAGACTCTCTTCGACTATACAGTAAAGCACTTCATTCAATTTTCACATGAGCAATTCCCAGGACTATGTTTTCTGAGGCCTACAAATAGCTCAAAAATGTATGTTTTGTGCAATTCATGTTAATTCCTTTAAACTAGTACAACACCAGCTTAGGGAAAAGATCACGGAATAACTTTAAAAAGAGACAAAAGGGTAGACAGATATATATTCTTATAATCTATCTCCCCAGTTGAGTTTCTGTATGTTTTAACAAAAGTCACCAAAAAAAGACAGGATCCCTTCCAATGTCTGTGAGTATGTCAACAACAGAGCATAGTTTACCCCCAAAAAAAAAAAAAACAAAAACACAAAGGAAAAAACCCTATGCAATATCCTACAATTGAGCAGTGTCTCAAAAATATTTTTTTCCCTTTTTAATTTGTTTTTCTGATGCCATTTACCATGTTTCTACCCCAGACAACAGTGTCTGAACATTATTGCAAAACTTGTCAACTTTTGGAGTTTTCTCCACTCCTAAATAAAACTTGCATGGGTATTTTAATATTTAATAGATGACACCTGCAGTATTACCAGACTACATCATAAGAATGTTAATTGGATCTCGATTATTTACCCGATTGTAAAATGGATGCTGAGGTCCTGTCATACCACTATAGTAACTGCTGTGAGGCTGGGGGGATAAAACTCCACTATTGAAAGGCCCATTGAAAGAGGTTGTAGAAGAGCAAGCTGAGGAAGGCTGACTAAACAGAGATGTTCCTCTAGCAGGTGCCTCGTGTAAAGGCAAGGTGGGATAAGGAAGTCCTCCAATATTCATCTGATCTCTTGCAGCACGAACATCTGAAAAATAAATTGGTAACAAGAATAAGATTTTGCTTGAAGTATTTAGAAAAGTTTTTATTTGTTTGCCAATTCACTACAGTACATTTTTGTATATTTAATCAGAACTTATCAAGTAGAACATCAGGAAGGTCAAATTTCAGCTGGATTTGGTTGATTTCTCTTGATGATCACATCTACATAGGAGTCTTTAGGAAAGTTAGGATAATTTATCACATAAAATTATGTAGCATATTAAATCCCTCTAAACATTTAGATTTTTTTTTTTAATGTGGCATAAAGGAACCTAATAGTCACTCTCCAAGAGAAGCTGCTCCAAGGCTGGTCTATACCATGGCAGAGTGACAAATCTCAGCAAACAGGGGCCTCTTCTGATCCAGCAGGGGCTGTAAATGCTCTCACAGCAGGTGCTACGAAGACCTGGAAGGTGCAAAAAAAACCAAGGTCCCCAACAAGCCTCAGCCCAGGGAGTGGTACAAGGTAGTTTGTGTGGCCAGGGGTGCAGGAAGAGTGCAGTCATCCTAATGAAGAGGTGAGCTCCCTTGGTGGTCATCATCCCCTTGGAAGGAGCTCAGATATGGCATCCACAAGGGACAAACCTATAGTCCTCTGCACTCACCAGAAAGGATGTGGCAATGCAGACAGAGCTCCCATCCAGGTCTCAGGCTGTGGAGGGGGGTTGGGGGGGGCAGAACCTGTCACCAGTCTTGGATGGTAGTAGAGAAAACAGCTGTGTGAGACATGACCTGGCAGACAACCCTGGTCCAGCCTGGTGGCAGAGTTAAGAAAAAGGCAGAAAGACTAAGAAGCATTAGAGAGTCAGAGGACAGAGACTGCTGGAATCATGCCCTGGCCTCCCTGAGACAGAACAACCACCAGAAAAAAGCCAAGATCCAGGGGGCCCTGTATTGTCCCCACAACAAACAAAAGGCACCTGTGCCAGGGGACATTCATGCTGAACATCAGGAACAATTTCTCCACTGAAAGTCTTACAGAGATCAGCCAGGAACTCCTGAGGTAACAGAAGCCAACAGGGAAACACCACTGAAATACTTCAAAAAAATTAAAGGGTGCTCCTCTATGAAAGTGACACAGCTGACTCCCAGCTGAGGTGCCTCTACCTCAGTGCACACATAGCGGGTAACTAACAGGAGGAGCTGGAAGCCACCGTGCTGCTAGAAAGCTATCACCCAGCAGCCATTCCAGAAACTTGGTGGATAAATTCTATGACCAGAGTGCAACTATTGATGGCTGCAGGCTATTCAATGGGACAGGAGAGGAAGGAGGGGAGGAGAGGCTGCCCTCTACATCAAGAGATGGAAAGATTGCAAATTCTTAAAAACTGCAGCAAGGAGGACACCAGGAACTAGTGGCCTGTCAGCCTCAACTCTGAAGATCACGGACCAGATCTGCTAAAGCACATGGAGGACAGAGGTGATTCAAGACAGCCAGAAACAGCTTCAACACAGAGAAGTCCTGCCTGGCCAACCCTGTGGCCTTTCATGAGGAGTGACTGCATCAGTAGACAAGAGAAGGGCTACAGATAGCATTTATCTGGACTTCTACAAAACTTTTCTTGTAGTCCCCCACAACATCCTCCTCTCTACATTGGAAACACATTTGATGAGTAGACTGTTACACAGATAAGAAATTGCATGTGGACAATTGCACCCAGAGGGTCGTGGTCAATGGCTCAGAGTCCCCACAGAAATCAGTGACAAGTGCTGTCCCTCAGGGGTCCATACTGGGACTGGTGTTACTTAGTATTTGCATTAATGACATGAATGAAGAGATGAGTCTCGACCAGTCTGCAGATGACACCAAGCTGAGTGGTGCAGTTGACACACCTGAGGAATGGGACGCCATCCAGAGGGATGTGGACAAGCTCAAGAACTGGACCTATGGGAACTTTATGATGTTTAATAAGATTACCTGGATTGAGTCAACCCTCAGTAACAATCCAGGCTGGGGGAACAGATGCAGAGAGCTCTGCCAAGAAGGACTTGGGGGTGCTGGTGGATGAGAGACTGGACATGACCCAGCCATGTGCCCTTGCAGCCCACAAAGCCAAATGTGCCCTGGACTGCATCCAAAGCAGTGTGGGCAGCAGGTGAGTGAGGGGATCCTGCCCCTCTGCTCTGTCCTGGTGAAACCCCACCCTGGTGAGACCCCAGTCCTGCATCCAGCTCTGAGGTCCCCAGAAAAAGAAGGATATTAATGTATTCAAGCAAGGCCAGAGGAAGCCACAAAGATGAGTGATGAGGGATGGAACACCTCTCCTATGAGGAAAGGCTGAGAGAATTGGGATTTTTCAGAGAGAAGGCTTTGGGGTGACCTAATTGCAGCCTTCTAGCACCTGGAGAGACCCTACAAGAAAGGTGGAGAAAGACTATTTACAGGGACAGGACAAGGGGGAATGGCTTCAAACTGAGAGTAGGTTTAGATTAGATGTTATGAAGAAATTCTTTACCACGAAGGTGGTGAGGAACTGGAGCAGGTTGACCAGAGAACTTACGGATGCCCCAAAACCGGAAGTGTTCAAGACAAGGTTAGAAGGGGGAGTCTCAGCAACCTGGTCTAGTGAAAGGTGTCCCTGCATATGGCAGGGGAGTTGGAACTAGATCATCTTTAAGGTCCCTTCCAACCTAAGCCATTGTAAGATTCTAAGGAACATCTCTCCTAGGAGGAAAGGCTGACAGAGTTGGAGTTCTTCAGCCTGCAGAAGACTTTGTTTCACTGACTTCTTTTCTACAGGGTTTCACATATATTTTCAAAACTGTTAACAAAGATCTCAATTCAACTTTCATCTCTTCTTCTAAAATATTGTTGTGTGTACTGCTTTAGTCCATCTCCCAAAATGCTCTGCGAAGCAAAAACAGTGGACTTTGCCCTCCAAAAGGGAAGTTTTAGTCTAGGATGGTCTGGCTGTTACAGCAAAACTATTAAGTGAAACTGAATGGCCTCTTACTGAAGTCAAATCTGACCATTTGAAGGTATGATTTGATAAACAAATGAGTGTTCTGTGTGACACACCAAGTGGCTCTACTTAAAATAAATAACAGGTATGTCATTTTCCATTTATTTGAAAGGATACTCACCTGCAATGATTTCTCGTAGCTTGGGATCCAAGTTCACTGTACAAGGCAAAAAGGTTCTTATATCACGTGCAACAAGGACAGGTGTTCTTGAGGATAAAAATACTTCAAAGTTCCGTATATCTGCATCAATTTCAAGTAGAGGCTCAACATCTTTAGTTGTAGGAATATTCTTTGAAATCCTGGGGGGTGAAATTAGATACATCATAAACCGTATTTATTACAGTATGACTTCAGTTTATAAAGTATTATTCTAGGGTGAAACACTGGTACACTTGCACGCATTCTCCCTGTTCTCTGAAAAATAAGAGAACCCATAAAGAGCTGCACTGTCTGCAGAAAGATCAATGTAATGTTTTCTAATATGCAAAAAACATCAAACTGCTGAACAATCTGATCTAATGTTATGCTTCAGAGAAATGTCAAAGAAGCCATACATCATTAATGTCAAATCCAAAGTAAGGGGACGTTAACACTTGTGAACTTTAACCCTAAATATCTATTCAAATTTCTATACCCAATTCAGAAATTCCATGGAAAAAACGATTTCATTTTTAAACTAACTTTTTGTAATAGGAACAGGCATCTTAGAAGTTGATAGAAATTTAACTGTGCATCCCTTATAAAAAGTGGGAAAACAACCACCACCTGCTTTCAAGTAATTTTCCTTCTAATAAAAAGCCACAAACAAAAACAACAAAACCATGAGACATGATCAATGTAAGGGACTGTTCATGCATTATGACTATTGTCAAGCAACAGTGGGGGTTTTGTGAGCACTAGTATAAAGGGGAGTTTCAGGAAGGAACAAGTAAAAACATTAAATGTTAGTCTTGTGAAAGTTTATGAAAAGCTCCTACCAAGCAAGAGATGGAGGTTGACATTGTTGTTCAGATGCCCTTATCTTATCTGATGTTTCATCTCATAGTACTGGTATCTCATATCAAATGAGAAATCATAATCTCAATTAAAGATTATTAAAATGAAAAAGTATTTCTTGCACCCAGCATAATAAAAATGTAAACAGTGAAAGAATGCACTGAGAATGGTGAACACAGTTACAGTAATTGCTATAAAGTGACTGGGACACCACTCTATATGGATACCAGTGAAGTAACCACACTGTATATAAAATAAAAATAGATAAAAAAATAGGAGAAGAAAAAACAAAATAAAACTTTCTATAAAAATAAAATTAATTATGTTTTTTAATGGCTCTTTTCAAAGACCTGTTAAGACTACAACTCCATGACAAAGGGGAACAGCACAGATATGTTGGCTGCTCTGTGAGTTGCTATAACTTGCTTAAAAGAAATTGTAAGCATTTTCTCCAACTACTGGACAATTAAAAGAGCTAAGGCAACTACCAATTCTGTCGTGGAAGAAATGAGTACACTGACGCATGGATGGGAAGGGAGGAAGGAGACTCATGCACACTCAGTAAATCAGTACACAAGGCATCTCTTACATTAAATAAATTCACACTCACATTGTGTCTTTGAAAAGAAAAAAACAAACACTTAAAACAAACCCCCAACTGGTTGTAATTGAATTGTATTTTTAATAGAGCTAATGAACTAAGTCTACCATTAGCTGAACAATCTTACCCTATTTCACAATTTGTCTCCTTTTTAAAAGCAACAATCTTTTTTTATCTTTATTTTTCGATCCTCCATAGAGAGTAGAACTTTATGTACCATGGAATTATTCCAGAGACAAAAGTGGCAGATTTACACAGAATACTTAGCTTTTAATGTTAAGAAAAATAAAATAATTGAGATGCAATGGTATATGCTTGAAGCAAGTGCAAGTCCCTTGCATTAAAAATACATTTCAGCTGTGTTAATCTTTCAATCTGATGTTTTACTACATTCTTGCCATATACTAAGAGTAGAATTAGCATATTCCTATCAATTTTACCAGAAAACAATGGTCCGTGCACCTAACAGACAGAGGATATTGCCATACCGTGTTGTCATAAACATGCTGTTTGTGAATAACCTGTGTGATGTTACTTTATAGCACAGGAAAAATGTAACAAATATAAAGCATACAAGCAAGTGTAGCCTGGCTCTGCTCCTGCAAATCCTTAGGAGATATTGTCCAGATGGCACTGGGGAAGTTACCCACTTTAGGAAAGCTCAGTGCATGTAAGACTTCAGAGACTCCAGCCTTCAGAGAATAAAAGGTGCTGCTTTTGTGAGAAGACAAACTTGACACTCAAAGGTTACAATTTCAAATAATGGGAACAGCTCATTCTCCTGAGAGTTTAACGAAATCTAATAGAAACTGAAAGTACTCCTAATCTCAAGGTGTGAAGGGCCAAAAGAAAAAATAAGAACATTTGTAGCATCGAAGTAAAACTTGTATGTTCCACAGAATTCGAGAAATGCTTATTTTACACTAATATTTAGCAACTACCTTAGGTTGTTCTATTTAGCCTTATATAAAACTACAACTAAACTGACTGTAAATGTGTGTATTTTAAAGCAAACATCAGATGGTGAAAAAAACCAAGATCCTTAATGCACACTTATATATATTTTGTTATACATATTTACTGCTAGTATTTTAGACAGGGGTTCAACACTGGAAAAGTAAAAACAAAGTCACTTTTCAAGTCAGAAACTGAAGAGTTAAAGAGTGGCCTACTTCAACGCTTCAATCTACAAAATAAAAACCCAAAAGAGAATGTGACATAGATTTAAATAAAACACACAGCTGATGAATCACATGAAACAAATTAGCTGATTTTTAATGCCAGCTCTACTTAAGTCTGAATGCGAACAGTGTTCCGAATATGATGAACAAAGCTACTGTTCAGAAGCCAATAGCCCACTGCTGGTGTGCAGATTGAAGTCTCTATTCTAACCTCCCGAGCTCAATGTCTTAAACTACGCCTTTGAAAGAAATATTTATGTAAATGATAATCTTTTGGCAAAGAGCCACAAAAACCATACGTGCCTGCACTTCTCAGATAAAAAAATAAAAGGTTAGCATTTAAAGCACTTAAGGAATTACTTTTTCTAAAATATAAGCATGCAGATCTAAAAATAAAGTAATGTGAACACACTATTCTCATTTTGGGGCTAGATTCCTGAGGCAAAAGAATTATTTCTTAAATCAGAAACATCAAAAAGTGTCAGTGTTACAGACTCTCTGTCTCCAGGAGAAACTACTTGAATTTAGTAGGAATGAAGCTAAAACAAAACATTTCATTGATTGAAGTAAACCTTAAAAATTCATTCCAATACTCTTTACATCTCTTTCCCATGAGCAACTGAAATTAAAAACTGCTTTAATTTTGGAGTAAGTTATATTGCAACAATGATTAATTATTTCTGGCTTTTTCCTCAAATACAGATAACTTAGTACAAGTAGGCAGAGGTACAGAGTCTTATCTTCTATTCAAGAGACTGCAAGCTAGATTCAAATTTATTCTAATTCTGTTCACTTTGTACTTCCATGACTGACTTAGAAAATAACCACCATGGACAGACAGTATGTCCAGCACTGAATGTTGCCAGCAAAGCTCAGAGGAAGGTGCCAAGCTGTTGCACCTATTGACCATCTCCTTCACTACACTGCTAGGTGGGGGCAAAATAGCAACAGCCAAAATCCACCACCTTCATCCACACTGGAGGTGTCCATCGCTTATGTCAGGCTCTGGAATATGCTGACAGGATCTATCCACCTCTTTCCCAACCAAGGGTTTTGGGGCAGGTGCTCAAGGCTGGCTCTGACACAGTGTAGCTGAGTAACCAGGCTGTGGTGACAAGAGCTGTGAGAATCCTCTCACAGGGCTCTCTTGCTTGAGCTAAGAACTGCTTTTGCGCACAGACCTTTGCCCTTGGTCCTTCTCCAAGCTACATCTATGCACCTTTGGTCTTGACCTTGACCACTGGCTTAACCTCCTGCCTTGACCTGTGCCTTATGGCTATTCACACAGGGCTGTTTGCTGTCCCTGGTTACCATCGCTGAACCTGCTCCGCTTTTCCCGTTTGGCTGCTGAGGGATTGCTCCCCTTGCTCACAATGCCGTGCCTGCCCCGCTGCCCTCCTCAGCTCCCAGCTCACCCTCTCTCATGGAGCAGCCTGCCCTGCTGTTTCCACACTGGTGGAAGGCTGACTTTCAAGCCCTCATATCCCAAACGGCCATTCTCCCTGCTCTTTCCAAACCTCTCCCTGAAGGTGAAAACAAAGAAATGCATCAAATTAATCACTGCACACCTAATTTTTTTTCCTCATGTGTTTTACAGGAGCAAGTAACTGCATGGACAAGAGTCATTTAACTTTTTCACTCCATAAAAAGCAAATTACTTAATTAATTGCTATTAAATAATAGAGCAACAGAAGGCATGAGCATGAAGGCATGTTATGTTTTATCCATCATGTGCTTTTTAATTTTTTCCTCTCAATATAGCACAAGTCCAAATTGTTGCTTAAAATAATGAAATAATTTGTCATTAAAAATGAAAAAAAAATTCAAGAGGTTTGATACTGAGAAACACAAAACAAGAAAATCTTAGCTGTTATGGAATGCAATATGAAACTCTGATGCTTAACAGTCTGCCAATTAGATGTCTGAGCTCTAATTCCTAATAATCAAATCCTACTACTTTAGTTTTGTGCTGAAGTTACTTACCCTACTCTTCTCATGTCTGATCAATATAGTGACAGTGTTAAAAGTTCTCACACAAATCGTTCCAGAAACTTTGCAGTACTATAAACAGATCAGCAACAGTGCTGCAAACATTTTTGCAAACTGAGAATTGCAACAGGTCATTTGGACACTGAAAAAGAACATTTGCTTATATGCCTATTTGCATAATGACAGGAATAAAAAGTCATCATACACTTAATAATATAACATAAGGGAATAAACTATTTATCTAAATAAAGACCAAAAAAAGAGAAAACTATATTAATAAAGATCAAAAAAGAGAAAGCTACAGTTTGATATATCTATGTAGACAAAACTGTAAGTCTCCTCAGTGCATATTAGAAGAAGAGACTTAATTGAACACATGCAATAGCTATTTAAAAACTCCTATTACCATAGGTATTCAGAAAATCTTCTTTGCAAAACTGACTCTATTCAAGTACCTCTCTCAAAAGTTCCTGCTTTTGAGCATTTCAGAAAGCAAAGAACATTCTGATGCTTTAAAGATTGATATTTATTTAGCTAATCTCCCACATCCAGTATCACACACTGTCACTGAGCCATATTCAAAAGTTCTGTACTTTAAACAACTCTCTGGCATACTTTATGATTAAAATAAAGTGTTAAAGCAGTTACAAATGCCTGGATTCATTCACAGCTTTGCAGTGCTATTTGAATTACAAAAGGCAAAAGAATTTTTAAAAAGGTGGGCATCGACCACCTACTTCTCAACTGTACATGGCCTTTTAACACTGAGACTACACTATTAGCACAGTAAGAAACATAATAACTTTATGTGCCCTGCATTTTAATTAAAAGGCAATAGAAGGAAATGGAAAAACAAAAAGCAGGTTAAATATTTCAGAAGTAATGCCTCACTGTGAGGTCTACAAGAATACTAAATTTTCTACTTAAAGGAAGTGATTTATTTAAAGGTGGCCTGGGCAAAGATGATTTCAGAAAACATTATAATCAAAGCGATGAATGTGGCACCTTCCATGGCTCTTTCATTTCTAATTTCTATAATCACTAAATAGCGACACTTCTTAAATTAATACATCAATAGGCATTAAGCAACTCATAAATCCCTCAAAAGTTCATTTCACCCTTTTTCTTAAAAGGTATTTAAACAGTGTCAAAACTGGAATTAACATAATAACCTTCCAGAAAAGTTACATTTCAATGATCTTGCTCAGTTTTAACATTTAGAATTTCTACAGATTTGCTGAAAGCATGTAACATACTTTTCTAAAAGAATAATTCAATAGATACTTGTCTAAAGCACTGTAATGAAAATGTAAACAGATAACGCTTATCTTCCGTTTTTATTTTACTTCTTTTCTTCTTACTTATGTATATTAACAAAAAACCCTCAAATGATTTAAACAAAAGCTTTTAGCTCAACACATAATTGCAACAAAATTACAATAATTGTACCAATTAAAATAATCCTGAATGAACAGTTTGTCATCTTAATGTTCCAATGGTTTATAGAAGGATCTACTTAATTAGCTGAAATTGCTTTCCAATGTTAGTATCAAATGTCATTTGTTAAAAGTTGAACGATTTTGAAAATAATTTAACAAAGCAATTTTACAAAACACCAAGAACCAACATTTTCTTTTCAGCTGAATAAAGCAAGCAGATGTGTCATCAAATTGCTATAAAAATAAATGAGCCTTTATATGGAGAAAAAAATAAATTTTACTACTAGTGCTACAGAATACTATTTTTTATGAAATCAAATTCTTTAATAAAATAATTTTGTATCATTTATATCTTGGTGATATTTGTAGTATGCTATAAATATACTTCCTTAAATTGAAGTAGTAAACAATCAAGGAGAAATATTCCACCATACATGAAACAGAAAAAATTTTTAACCAAAGTGATTTCTGAATTTGATTTCAATGGGTGTATCACACAAGAGATCTGAATCTATCAGGAAACATGAGACCAATGAAACCACTTTACAGAACTCCAACTCTATAGTAATGAACTGCTGTTTCACTTATAACTAAATTAGTTTTTACCAGTTTAATTTCAAGAAAAAAGAAGAAAAAAAAAAAAAAGAAAAACAGTTCTGTGGTTGATTTCAAGAAGGCATAACTTCAGTAAAGACAGAAAAAAAACCCAAAGCAAAATCATATACCAGTGCTGAAAATGGACTAGAACTGAATAAATTAAGAAATAACAGTTTTTTCTATTACTGATAAATTAGACAAAGCATGTCTATTCCACAATTCATCCCTTGGAATGGTGTAAGAGTTCAAAAGCATTAAAATGAAAGTAATACATGAGCTATGGGTCGCTTAGATCCTTTGGCTCCCTTCACCCCTGCAATCCCCATTTCCCTCAACAAACAAACAAACAAAACAAACAAAAAAAAAGGAAAAAATAAAAATAAAATAAAATAATCCTGGATTAAAGAAAGCTGTTATGCTATTCTTCTAAATTTGGTGCATTCTGCCTCGGCACATCGTATTGCCATTCAATTTGCCATCCATCATAGGTAGGCATGCACACATATGTGCACAAAGACTTTATCACAGAAGTTAAATTAAACCCAAGTGATGGATGAGTTACACGTTGCTAAGTTTTAAATAATGATTACCTACAACTCTGAGGAAAGTATAACTATTTTCTTATCCTGGAAAATCTCTTGTTTCAAATTCAAAGAGTTCTTTATTTCCATAGTTTCCTTCAGCTTCCCAAAAAGCATATTTTTAAGGAGATTAAGGAAGGGTGAAGATCGTAATCTGAACAGATGGCTCATGAGAGTTTCTTCTATCCTGAGCCAAGCTATTCTGTTCTAATATTTTTAATAAATATATAAAAACAGTCACCAAAATTTAGGGACCATCAGCTATTTACAAATACCCTCACAAAAAATCAAAAAGTTCTGTCTTAACACCCCAGTATGGTCAAAGTTTGGGCAAAGAATGACAGGTAGGACTGTCCCTCGTGACATCAAGTCCAACAAGCAGATTAACATCAAAAGCAGCCAGCAGGAAACACTTGAATGGAAGGTGGTGTGAATACCTGAATTCTGTAGTGTTAAATAAATTGTACATTCTATCATGGGGAACAAGCACCCTTCCCTCCCCTGCATCTTTAAGCACGGATGTCATGGTCTCTCTTTGAACTATCTCCTCAGATACTCCAGCCTTACATTTCTCACATTTCAGCAGGTAATGGCTAGAATTATTATTCAGAAAGATAGAACCTAGATCCTAAATCCAAAAGAGAGAGGACAATATTTACCACAGATCTACCTAATGCCCAGGTGAATGTTCTATGTCTGGTATCTGAGCATGACCATGAGGAAATTCTCATGAATTGTCATCAACTTGATACTGACTTTTTCTTTCCAAAGGGCCCTCTGTAACAGGTAGATCATTAAATTACTCTGGTAGCCTGCAGTGCATCCCCTGCCATTATTTCCTTTCCAAAGGCCAACTGGAACTTTTCTACAGTGGCTTTGCCTGCCTGGACAACACACCTTGTTCACCAGCATCAGAAGGTTCCTACAACTTGTCACACAGCCTGTCTCAGCACTTGGTATAACTAATTTAGACACATTTATCTCAAAATTAAAGTAGCCTTTGCTGGTGTGCTTTGTGCTGAACCTAATTTTTTTCCTCCCTGCTGCAAACCACTTTTTTTTTGTCCTTTACTTGGCTTTTTAAGGGCTTCAGTTACTGACTGAATAGGTTCTAGGTGAAAGGTAGACCTTGCTTTAGCAATTCTGTGCATTCACAAAAGCAGAACTGTTGATTTCACAGGAACTTCAGGGATAAAAATTCAGAGCATCCACAGTTTTTCAAGTGTCTAGAAATTTACAGTCATTTTCTGAAATGCCATACAAGACATTCTTGAATTCAAGAGGCACATGCACGCCTGAAGTTTTACCTTCATTGTATACATCTCACAGTCCAGCTAGTAATAGCTCCAAGAAGTGGCAGACTAGTATCTGGTACATCTAGAAGGGAATTGGTTAGCTCATAGATACAGAAACTCTCCCTGATGCCTCCGGAAGGACAAAACCCTCCAGAAGGACAGGCATGAGAGTTACAAAATTACTTTTGTGATTTCTAGGAACATTTTCCAATTGACAAAGTACTGCAGACTTTGATTTCTGCCATGATAAGAAGGATATAAAGAGATAAAATGTGTTCATCAGATTATCTTATTTAGTGAGGCAATTTAATGAGGAAATGGAAGACATTTCTTCTCATACAATCAGCTTCAACAGCATGTTTTTTGTTCAACAAGGTGGTAATACAAATCCCTGACATCTTTAGCCTTAAGAGATAGAAAATATCAAGAAACAAAGATGACCAAGACTCAGAGCCTCAAACTGAAATGAAAAAATCAGGACTTTTGGGGAAAATAAATAAATTAATCAAATGTCTTAGGAATGAGGAGGGCGAGGGCTGGAGAAGAGAGGAGAAAATAGTCCAGCAAAATTAGTAGTCGTCAATGCTTGATGTGTGACTATAGCTTTCTTCAGCCTCTTAAATATATCAACTTCGGTACAACCATTTTGAAACATGATGATTAGAAACTCAGTCTTCAGAACTCAGAAAAGCCACAGATCTGTATAATACAGTATATTCTGCCCTTTCATTGATTTGGTAGGAACTCCTAAAGACACTGTCTGATTTTCTGACTGAAGTGGGACAAAACATTGTTCAGAGAAATGAGCAACAATTTATGAATTCCTTTCCTTAGTACAGATTTACTGCCCACTACTGGGTTAGCAGGATTATAGATGAGATTATTTTCCCCAGCAGGGTATGATATTTATATCCACCTTGACTTTGATCTGTAACTCACTCATAGCTACTTCCACAACCCTCTGAAACTTACCCTGGTTATATGTCCACATGGCATCTCCTCCCTTTATCAGACCATTTAGTCAAATAGCACAAGAATTATCTTTGGAAACCTCATCTGCAAGTTTCTCATGAGACACATACTCCTATCTTTTGCTTCCTTCTTTTGCTTTCCTGGGGCAATTGTGCCTGTTATTATCATAGACTTTAATATATTTAGATGCTTCTAGATTAAGATCTTCCTTAAAATGTCTTAAATTTCAAAATACTTCCTTGTCTTCTTCCTATGTTCATTGACTCTGTTGAGAATTCAGTTTCTTGAAGTGTATCTTTTTTCTACAAAAGCCACAGTGACTTTTCCCAAGATATCATTTATTTAGATCTGGCATTGTCATTTATTCTGGTGTCATGGATGCTTTACTTGCTTTCACAAGAGAGCACATTCCCATAGCTGGCTAATTTACAAGCCTGGGAAGTCTCAGTTGCAAACATTCAACAGAAACTTGCTTTAATCTGACAACTTAATTCTCTTAGAAATTTATTTGCAGAAAGCCCACATACTTTACTCCACTTCAGAGCTTTAAAAATTTGCCTTTTGCAACTTCTGCAAACCACTTTGGTATTACGCAAAATTGACATTAGGAAGACTCTTTACAGTAACACAGAAGAGAATACAGCACAACATAAATGTAGAAGAATATTAACTCTATGTCATAGCTATAAATAAAGTGGTAAAGGTAATTAAATTAGACCAGGATGGAGTGATGGGTAATGACAACAGTGAGCTTGACCACCAAAGAACCTAAACACAAAAGGAGAAGGAGAGACAAAATCAGAATTAAGATCTTAACCTGATAAGGAGAGAAACACATGAAAATCCTGATGATGAGAAAAGGCAACCTGAAGGAGTAAATACTGCTACTAATAAAGATACCAGGTGGAAAGCAAGACCAACCAGACCAGCAGAGAGAGGGAGGCTGAAACGGCAGAAGTGAGATGATACAGCAGGTCAGTTTCAAGACGTAAAAAGAGTAAAGATGTTTTTCTTGAGTGTATAAACTGAAAGCCAACAAAGCAGATGCAGATTCAGCACTTTCTTTTCAAAATTTGCCACAGTGACAAAGCATGGACTTGTTCCTCTCTACAAAAGATTGAGAGCATAGTGCCTCTACCTGTTACTATAAGGGATGTTAAGGGACTCCAGCTCATAAAGGTTTCTCACAGAGGTGTGCCTGTGTCACAAATTGAAGCCTTATTTTCTTTAGAGGGTTGGGGCATGGGGGTCTGCTCTGGGTTGGGGTTTTTGTGGGTTTCTCTGTGGTTTTCTAATTGGTTTTGTGGCTTGTTTAGAGTTTGTTGGGGTTTTTTGTTTGTTTGTTTGTTTTTGTTGGTTTTGGTTGTTGTTTTTTTGGTGGGTGGGAGGTCTGTGTTCTTTTGGTTTTGGAGGGGTTTTTTTGTGAGGGTGGTTTTTTTGTTTCTTTGTTGGGTTCTTTTGTTATAGACTCTGAGGAAAGTTCCCAATATGATATTCAGTAGGTTTTTCATCTCTGCATAGTATGATACAGGAAAGATACACTACTCCTGACAGACTTGGTTCCATATTCACCAATATAATCTTTGATATTCTTCATAGTATCTACAGAAAAAGACAAATTTACTTTCTCCAACAGGCCTTCACAATCAGAATATATTATTTAGCTTTATTTTTAATGACAAATGAAGCACAGAGATAAAGGTATACTTATTTAATTACCAAACTGAGGCATCCATTTTTTTCAGAATACTCCACTAACTGAAAGCAGAGCTCCCAGTAGCTCCAGATATAGCTCTGAAGGCTGAGTACTTAGCAATATCAGCCTACAAAACCATAAGCTGTACACTACCTCCCCACAGAGGCAGAAATGCTACCCAAGTGAAAGGTACTCTAGAGGTGACTAGTCCAGCATCACACAAACTCTGACTAATAGTTGTGGAACAGCTTTCACTGTCTCACTTTAGTTATTTCATTCAACTTCAACAGACAGCAAACGTGAGAGATTATGGCCCTCTCCTTTACTACAGTTTGCAAAATTAAATTCTGGACATTACAAGATGGGAATCTCATGGAGGCAAAATAGCATATAATCATGGGAATCATATATCATTGTGCCTGCATAGAGGGGAATTAACTAAAGACTATATTTATTCTTTTGCTTCTTAGTGCTTGGCTACCCGATTCTTTTCATTTTCCTGTATTTTTTCTGTGTTGTGAAAGTATCGCTTTCTCCGGGAAGCACTAAAAGCCAAGGCTCTGGCTGCAGCGCTCTCCGCGGCTGTGCCGAGCAGGGAGCGCCCTCTGCTGGCACCGCGCCGCGCTGCACAGTCCTGCGGCAACAGCGCTGCGGGGAACACGGCGGGGACAGCCCGGCCCGGGGGACAGCCCGGCCCGGGGGACAGCCCGGCCCGGGGGACAGCCCGCTGTCGGGGGTAGAGCTGGGGACAGCCCTCCTCAGGGACAGAGCTGTAAGGCAACACGGGGTTAACTGTCCCCGCCACACCTTCAGCGCACACACCGATCACCTACAGCAACTGTTGCGCTGAAGGGAGCTGAAACAGGAGCTGTAACCCATCAGTCCAGAGTGGTCACCCTCTGCTCCAAATCATCTGCAGCAGAGGGGAATGCAATGGAGAGTTCTCACTGCATGGGAATCCTGGTAATTCAAAAGATTTTTAACACATGATATTTTAAAATTTGGAAAAGCAACTGTAATATCAAAGAATTTTCCTTACACAGAGAAAGAGATCAAGTGTGAAACTTATATTTAACATAGAACCTACAAGATTTCTTTCAGCAAAGAGAGATGTCCAAGCAGCAACCCTAAGACTGCAGGGTCACAAAAAAAAGTGGTTTGACACAAACTATTCAATCCTAGGAAAACTATATTCTTGAGAAGTAACACAAACTCTGTACAGGAACAAACGACATAATTAGCAAAATCGGGTATCTATTTATGACACTCCAAATGGGAAAGCTGCTCTATAAATTAATAAAACTCAGAAAACTTAAACTGAAGCTTCGAAAGCAGAATTAACTTTGAAATTGTACTGAAACAGTTATTTAAGCCAAATTACTTTAAAGAGCTGCAGATAAAAAGAATAGCAATGACACAGAAAGGCTTACTTTAGATAAAACAGAATTTTTAGAGCTCTAGATAATCCCAGAGAAGAGTTCAACAGACCTTTTCATATTCAGCATATAATAAAGATGATCACCCAAATCACCAGACAGATGAGACCTCAGCTTTGTCAATACTTCAGGAGAGTTATATACATAATTCCTTACACATGTTTAACAGAAGGGGCTGAGAGACATCAATTCTCTTCCTGAGCATGCAGCAACATCATTGTTAGAAAACCTTTTTTGAATTGTTAAGAAGCTAAAGAAACTAAGTCTTTTAGCTTTATCATTTTCATATGAAATTATCTTGTTGGTATTTTTTGCTAAAGAGAAAATACTGAATACTGGTCTTGTTTTCCTTTTCTTTGTTTTCCTAGTATTGCTGGTAGAATACAAACAGGTTTCCTTAAATGATGATGACCACCTTCCCTTTTCCAATACATAGTACAGGGTTCTTCACTGTTTCTTCTTCCCATCATGTACCCTGGTTTTAAACACTAAAAAGTTACCTATACGCTTCTAATTGTCAGTTACAAACTAGCAGTCTACTTGAGTGGCTGTATCACTTCCAAACAACCTGCATAGCAGCAGAGAGGTTCAACAGCAGCAGTCATGAATCTCCTCCACACCTTAACTAATAAACCATGACATGGTCCAGCTGGGACAGAGCATCAACAACTCAAGTGTTTGTGCTAACAACAAACAATCCAGAACCCAAATAAGTTATTCACATACAATTGTGAATGTTCTTTTCTTTTATTCATTGTTACTACAATTTAATATCCATGAATACTGGAATTACTAGCACCCATTTATGAGAATAAATCAGGTCTCTAATACCGCCTCTGGTTTATCAGAAGACAAACATTGCTATGTCTTGAAGACAGCTCTGGACTTTGATCACCCCAAAGTGATTTACTACTGTAGATGCCAATAATCAGAAAACTGTAATGAGTTTATTGGATATATACTGAAAATATAAAATTGTGAAATGTGCCATACAGAAATCTAAATACAGATCAGTTGAATGGAACAGGAAAGGAATTAGCTGATCACATAAACATTTGTGACACTACTTGTGTGAATGCACAGTGGAAAGATGGTGCTTTACCTTTGATTTCACAGATATATTATACTCACAGAGGAAATGCAAAACCCAAAAATTGGGTCCATACTCTAAAGGACAGTGTTTTCTAATCATGCACTTAGTTTACCTGTGAAGCCTGGTATTTCTAAAACCATCTTCCAGCTTGAAGCCACTTCAGTCTACTACTTTCCCTCTTCACCTGTCTTCAACCCAGCCTCAGCCCAATCTACCCTTGTCCTTTAACTTCTGGGATTTCTGTGTTCAGATCTTAACTGCACTTCAACTTTTCTGTCCTAATACAACTCATTCAATCTTTCCCAAACAATCCTAATTCCATTCTCAGCCCAGCCCAGACCCTCACACAGTTCATTGACATTCTCCTATTCCTTGACTTTCAGTGCAGGGCACACTTCCAATATTTTATCTCCAAGTTCATTCCCCCGGACCCTGCAAAATCTCTAGATTTTCTGGTAACTTGTTCAATCAGTCACAATCTTCTCTCTTTACTTCAGCTGTTCTTTTCATCTGATCTCAATTATATTTTATCCAAGTCAAACCTTTCTTTCTTCTCCCTAGCTCTGATTCTCAGATTCTGCTTTTCTACTATAGGCCCCATTCTCAGTCACATTCGCTCTCTTCCATTTCTCCAACTGTCATCAGGTCATAACCCACAAATCCTTTTTTTAAGCAGAGAGTACTGGAGAGAGATGTTCACTGGCAACATGGAGCAATTTGTTCTTGGTAGCAGTACCTAGACAGTATTGTTGGACAGCAACTTGTAGCAGAAATGGAGAAAGTCATGCCTCTTTTACACATCCCTTAACTAGAGCACATGGCATTGCCATAGCACACCTGCTAAGCACAAAACCTTCAGAGATTTTTATCAGTAAGGCCAGTTTCTGCTGGGCTTATTTCAGATTAACAAAGAAGTGGAAAAAAATACCCAACTTGTGTCTTGGCCAAGGTAAAGATGAAAAGGATATCAAGATACATAAGTACAGCTAGCTGCCTGTGAAAGAATTCCTGTACAGTTCTCTTTGGTTTAAATACAAAGCACTCATTCATAAGCACTCATTCATACATGGTGCATCAAATAGCAATGAAACCCACTTAGAAGTTTTCAAAAGTTAGCACAAGAGGGTATGATTGCGGGAATTTTAGATTACAACCTGATAAATGTTTGAAAGCCATGTTATTCTAGTGATCATTAATAATGATCATTATTTTAACCACTGAAAGTGCACACCACTACCAGAATGATGTCTACCTCTCATAGATGGTTTTTAAAGTCAGGTGATCTGGAACACCTTCAGTCTCTTCAAGATGCAGGATAAGCCATGATGTTCTATATGGCCACTGCTCTGTGAGATTGATCCAGCTTGCCAGTCTGTCCCAATTGAATGTGATCTGATTAGCTCTCAATAATCGACCTAAAAGAACAAGGAAGTAGAAAAGGATTAGGGTTAACTTACTTCAACGAAATTCAGTAAAGAATTTAGAAGACTTTTTTCCTCCCTTTGAAAGATACCTTTTTCCTCCTCAAAGTAACAGCTATGTTACTTTGTTATTATCTGATCTGTGAACTTCCTGCTAATATATTTTTAGCTCAGTAAATTCAAAATCATCACAAGTTGCATCTAAAAATATCTTTTTAAAAATCCTTGCAAATCCTGGTCAAAATATGAGACTCTCTAAAACTGTCAACTTCAGCCACAGGTTAAACACTAATTACTATCATCCTGCTGCTGGTAAATCTTAACTTACTTCAACAAAATTCAATAAAGAATTTCACACAGCATTAATTTCTTCATCTAAACACAGAATTTCATGCTAATACTTTGACAGATTTTCTATGCATTGGCATATGAAATGCGGTCAAAACAAGTTGAGCATACAACTGACAACTTTGATGGCAAATATAGTAAAATTCAAAGCTATAAAAAAGACTGTTTTAAGCTAGTAAGGTAAGGTATCAACTACAAATAAAGTTATTTTTAAAAACAGAAAAAGTTAATGCTACAATTTATGCATTTGAAGTTTCAGCAAATTGTCTATAACTCCTTTATTAATATCTGTAATGGCGTGTAACCTACAGCCTGAAGGCTCTGTTGATAAAACTGTTTATGAAATCACATCCAACCACAGATTATACTACACTAAAAATGTTCTTGCAAGGTCTTTTTTTTAGTTTAATTTTACAACTAACATTTTGTGATTTTATTATACTTTCATAACTGCACTATAATTTGCCAAAACAAGATAGGTTACATGCTACAAATTGCAGTGACAAGCTAAGAGACAGCACACTTATTTAAAACATTAGTCCAGAATTTGAGGTCTGTTGCAGATTTATGCTCTAAACTATATACAGTGTGAAAAGTAAGCCAGTTTCTTTGTTCTGGGTAGCTGTAGGGGTACCCATTGCCTTCTAGTGTCTGTAACAGAAAAGACACTAAAGAATCACTCCCCATTCACTTACTACATGAAACATGTTTTTATTAAACCTCCATAAGCCCTTTTCCAGTTATTTCCAGTTTTTAAACTTCATACACACCAACATCTTGACTGTGTTTTGCTGAAGAAAAACAGGTGAGAAAATGCTCTCATCAGCCTCACACAATCATTTAGGGAAAAAGGACTCCAAATACTCATAGCAAAAATGAACAGAATATGTACCTGGTTTTCCTCTTACAGCTTACCTTTTCAGATGTTATCACTATAATCTTTGTTCGCACTACAGGATAATGTAATTTTCTTATCCTGTTTCAAAATTTAAAAATACAAAATTCCCTAAAAATGCAGACTAGAATAATCTCCCTCTCAACTGAAGTCAATGAAACAACAAATATTATGCATCTTTCAAACTCTATGTTGAATGGTCTGTAAATTTTTCTTACATTCTGAAAGAGTTTGCTTCAGAAGGATTTTCAGAAGCAACACACGGACTGACTTGTTCAACTTAGTTTACACACTAATAAGTTTGACTATAACTACAAGCAGCCAAAACACAATCCTGTTTACTGCACATGGGCATGTCACACTTACCCGTCACTGAAACAATATTTAGCAACCTCCTCATGGTCTGAGGGCTGATATCACTGAACCAATCCTCTGTAACCAACAGTTTGGTCAAATCAAAAGACATTTGGCGAGTAATGGTCCTCTGCATCTGGCGTCTTCGGTAAGTATCCTGATAATGAAACAAAAACCCAAGGAATACTAATTAGTATCAAAAGTTTTTATGTATTTTCAGTTTTACTTGATAATCAAGTTAGAGCCTTTGTGAGTAAGTCTGTGAGGCTGACAGGTAATATCAAACGTACAAGATAATTCTGATTTAGCTTGTAAAAGCTCAACATTATTTCCACAGAAGCCAAGAAGTGGTAAGAGTTACACATTTTACTCCCACATCAATTCTGACAGGGCAAAATAGAGTGACATAGCAAAATATTTTGTAAAAAGGTTACTACTTAAAGCATTTCCATTGTCGCTTCCTACTGTCTCTCCAAAGGGTTAATACCATCCATTTACTAACTACACGTAGAAATTAAGGTGACCATCAGGTTCCTCTGCTACAAAACTCCCCAAGTCTCTACCAATGGCAGCTCAAAAATCACAGAATCCTCAGACTCTCTGTTGCTTTTCACAACTTTCTAGATACCTTTTATTCAACCAGTTTGTGATTCTATGTAAAGATGAAATACAAGAAAGCAGAAAAAAAAACATGTGGTAGACATTGCAATACAAGTCTAGTACTTAGTATTTGAAATTCTCTGATTTACTCAATTACTGCCCCTTGTAGCAACATCCTGCAACAGATACTAGGCTTACACAAAAAAAGTCCAAGATATACATGCATACACCATAGCTCCTACCAGATTTGCTACATCATGTCAGCATTTCACAGAGAGCTGTACTTAATTTTTTGTGGAAAGGAATACTTTGCTTGGTGAGCAAGCAAACTTCTTCCTCTCTGACAGAGCATCAGTCTACTGATTAAGAATGGACTTTTCCTACATGGATCATTTATAAAAAATTCATAAGAACAGTTCGATAACTCTTCCAAGTTGATATTATTGAAAATGTCAAAGAAAAAAATCAAAAAAGAAGAAAAGGTTTTACCAGTATCTCTACTTAGATTAAAAATCCTTCTCACCCGCCTGTTGAGAGCAGTTTTGCTACCAAGTTTGGTCATGTCTCCAAGACTGTTTTGAGAAACTCTCCTGTCAACCTCTTCATGCAATCCTACAGAAAGGAAAACAAAAGTAAACCTTTTATCCAGTCACATACATTTGACTGACCTATAAAAATAATGATCTGTCAATTATTTAAACAGTTTCTTCCAAAACACAGATTTTAGCTCATTAGTTTTGTAATGCTCATTTCATCCTCCTGCATAACCTTACCTGCATTATCTGCATAAGGAATATCCCCATTGGTTGTTGAAGCTACCATCAGTTTTTTTGCATTACTAAGCCCTCGGCTGTTCAGAAAAACAGGCAAATGGACAATATTTCGCATATAATCATGGCCATTTATGTTTGAATCACGTAGAACACTGTTGAGATTCTGGTTAATTGCCTTTATAATAATGTGTGGGTCACTTGCAAAAATTGCAATGAATGGGCCTTTTGAAAACAAGACTCGTACCTGTAAAAAAGCAGACAGTACACCTTGTTAGCAACAACTAACTGTAATTGAACATTTGGCTCAACATATTATATTCATTTTGTTCAAGGAATAAACCTGAGAGGCCAAGAGATGCATGGAGATGTCAGCTTCTTCTTTATGAGATATCTAACTTTAGGAACTTACGCACACTCAACAACTTAACAGCAGAATTTACAGTGGAAGTCATCACTAAGGATGCATCATGTAGTAATGTTCCAGTCTCCCACAAATGTTTAGCATTTAAGTATTTTTCATCCAAAGTACTTCAATGGCAAAAATATGAAATGATATATGAAATGAAATATAAAATGATCCAACTCACAGTATCAAGCATCTGTAAAACCTTGTCCTGTTCACAAGCATCCAATCCATCAATAATTACAACAAGCCTTGTCTGATTCTGAGTGAAGCTGTCAATGGTTTTTGCCATTTTGGCCATCAGTTCCACTTCACACTTCAAAACCTACAAAAAAAAAACCACAAGGAAGGAAAAGACATCTCTATAATACTTACAACTGACAAAAATACATATCTTTCCTTTTGCAGATTGCTATTTGTCCCAAAAATACTTCAGTATGATTACAAGAATAAACTTACAAATACTCAAAGTGAAAAGTCCTAAAATGTCACTTCCAACATATTTATTTCCCATTTGAACAAAAATGTACAGCAGAAACATATATTCTGCTTTGATATAACAAACTATCCTTATTTAAAATCCATTACAATATTATTTAAGATGATAATATTTATGCACAGTAGAACATTATTTAAGAAGTAAATAAAATAGCATTTGTAGCTTCAGCTAGTCCTCAAAAATTGCTTCGCATAAAATGTACAGCAAAATTTTCTATCTGCCTTCCAGCCAAGCACATTATGCTATTACTCTAATGCTCAGTTATTGCTCTTCAAGATAAGCAGCCTGAAGATTTGTTAAGATTTTCAACGTTATTATACATGTAACAACCACCCATAATATAGAAACAAAGGTGGAATTTGCCTGCCCTAACTTCAGCAGCTAACAGTAGACACTAAAATCTGACACTGAAATCTACTCTTAACCAGTAGATTCATTAGAATGTGCACAATAAGATGATTTAAGACAGATTAATAACTCTCCTGAAATACCTGCTTCTCTCCTTTGATGGCAAAGGGTGAACCTAACTCCTAAAAGGCTGAAGTTATGTCAGATAAATAGCACTCTACAAAAAACTGTCAAGAAACACAGTACACCAAGACACAATCAGGTCTTCTGTGCTGCACAAACATAGCACCAGGCATGCTGCAATCAGAAGGGATTCACCTTCCTCAAAGAGCAAACAGCCTTTGACCAGAAGCCAGCACAGTTAATTGACACAGCTTTAAACAAGACATGACAGGGGAGGGGGATAATACCAGGCTTGCCCACAATAAACTGTGGGATGACACACCAAGGTTAGAGGGATGCAGTGCTAGTGAGGGCCCTCATCTGAGATACGCTGGCCACACTAGAGCATACTCGGTAGTCTTATGGAGATGAAGCAGAGTCTCCCGAGGTAACAGAAGTCAACAGAAAAACACCACTGAAATACTTCAAAAAAATTAAAGGGTGCTCCTCTATGAAAGTGACACAGCTGACTCCCAGCTGAGGTGCCTCTACCTCAGTGCACACATAGTGGGTAACTAACAGGAGGAGCTGGAAGCCACCGTGCTGCTAGAAAGCTATCACCCAGCTGCCATTCCAGAAACTTGGTGGATGAATACTATGACCAGAGTGCAACTATTGATGACTGCAGGCTATTCAATGGGACAGGAGAGGAAGGAGGGGAGGAAAGGCTGCCCTCTACATCAAGAGATGCTGAGACCACAAAGAGATGCCTCTGAGAAGCAGCCACAAAGCGGTGGAGTCAGTGCATAAAAATTTGCAAGGACCAGACCAATAAATGATACCTTGGGGTTTGTGTCTGTAAAAGGCCTGATTAAGGGGAGCCTACTGACAAAGGCTTCATGTCCCAGCTACAGCAGGCATCATGCTCATGGGCTTGCATCCTTCTGGGGAACTTAGATAACCCCCAACATCAGAAATGTAGCCTCATGAGCTGTCTGCAATACAGGAGATTGCTGGAATACATGGAGGATAACTTCTTCAGCTAGACAGTAGACAAGCTTTACCAGAAGGGGAGCAACACTGGACCTGATAGTCACTAATGTAAGTGAGCTAATTGGGGATGTCAAGCTTGCAGGCAGCCTGGGCTGTGGTGATCACACACTGGTGGAATTTGCAGTCTGAGAGATATGGGTCAGGTAAGGAGTAAAGTCAGCATGCTGCACTTTAAGCAAGCAAACTTTTAGCTTATCAAAGAGATAGTCAACAGACCCCCTGGAAAACTGCCCACAGGGACAACACAGCTGGTAGATCTTTTAAGGATGCACAAAAGCCTGTAATCCCCAGGTACAAAAAAATTGGCAAGGAAGACTAAAAGCTGGCTGTGTTGAGCAGAGACCTGCTGGTCAAACCAAAGACCAAGAAGTAAATGCACAGGCAGTGGAAGCAAGCACAAGTATGCTAGGAAAAGTACAGGGACAGTCTGGTTGTGGATGTGGTAAGGAAAGCCAAGGCACAGCTGGAGCTGAACTTGTCAAGAGATGCAAAAAATAACAAAGGGTCAATGGCTCAGTGTCCCAATGGATGTCAGTGACAAGTGCTGTCCCTCAGAGGTCTAGACTGCAACCAGTGTTATGTAATATTTGTGTTAATGACGTGAATGAAGGGATCGAGTGCGTCCTCAGCAAATTTGCAGATGACACCAAGTAATGCAGTTGACACACCTGAGGGACAGGATGCCATCCACAGGGACCTGGACAAGCTCAAGAAGGGGGTTCACAAGTGCAAGGCCCTGGCCCTGTGTACTGAACTCTATCAATCCAGGCTGGGCAATGAACAGATGCAGAGCAGCTCTACCAAGAAGGACTTGGGGGGTCCCTTTCAACCCAAACTATTCTATGACTGTATGAAAAATATTTGTACAACACATTCTTATACAATACATCTGTATTCAATACATACTGTAATCTACAGTTAGTAATCACAATGCTACATTTTACTTTCAAATAGGAGTATATAGCATACCTGATGACAGCCTGAGAGTGCATTTATCAGTTTACAGATACAGGCCAGCAAAACAATAGTATTTTCTACCATTTTTCATTAAATACATGGAGTATTTTGGTATATTCTTTCAGTGCTACAATTCCTTTCTCAGCAAAGAGGTCTTGCAGACAAAGTTAGGTGTGTTTTTACACCTTTAGAAGATTCTCAAAGTTATTCTTTCTAATTTTATGATCTAAAGTAAGCTTCTAATAAATAATGGTAATTGAGAATTGTTTTCCAAGTACTTTCTTCCTAGCAAAAATAAAATCAGAAAACTGAAACCCCAAATTTAACAATTATGATTAAGCAGATAGATCTCACATACTAAGCACAATTACCACTGACAAAGAAGTGTTCCATACAGTAAAAACTCAGCAAATCTCATTCTCCTGTTGTGAGACTTGGCCTGATTAAATTAATGGTTCCCCAACTTAATACTCCATGTTTGGGGGGTTGCTTCATTCCTTTTAAGAGCCAAATCATATAAAAGCTCACCTTCATGAAGCCCTCACTCTTCAGCTTGTGAAGCTTAGAGGCAGCACTGTGAAGACGTTTTCTCTGAGAATTCAAAACTGAATCCATCACCTGCCACCATGTGCGGCAATTCAAGAAAAAGGCCAAACCAACAATACAGGTCACTGTTATGAGAATAACATTCACTGTCATGTTGGCTGATTCCACATTGAAAATTGCCAACAGGGCAATCGCAGAAACAACACAAGACAAGATGAACAGGAAAATCACAAAAGATGGGAGGCAGCAAGTTTTCTTCCATTTCTTTTTACCTAGGAAAAAAGCATTGCTGTTAGAATTAATGTACAATGTCATGACAGGTGAGTGGAAAATCTATTAACTTGCATACTTCTCATAAAACACTAACTAGCACAAAAGCTTACTGCAGCATTACCACCCAGTCACAAACCAGTGGGGAAAAAACATCTATTATTTGCCAAAATTCTTGGAAATTATGAATTAGAGATATTCCTTTAATCTTCAGTTTATTTCCATCATTTCAAGAAATCCACACTGGATGGAAATGACAGTTTTTTATCAGTACTATCACCCCTTTTGTGGCATCTCTTTGTAAAGTGTATTTAGGTAAATAAATTGTAGGACAACAGTACAGGGACTACTCAGTTTTTATGTGGAACCTGATACTTATATAATCTAATAGTAATGGTACCATTGAAGCACTAAACCAAAATTGCAAGCTGCAACCTGAGGCCATCCTTTCTAGCATGCTAAAACATACATGAACAGGAAAACTGCAGTAAATACAGTTTGGACAGTTCACAAGGGTCCCAGAGGAGAGTACAGAGCTCCTGACTTCAAGTGGGCTAATAAGAAAGAAGTAAATACTGCAGTTGGAGCTTAGCACAGCTAAATCAGTGACCAAAGAAACAGTATTTTCCAAAGCAGCACTCTGCCTCTAGGACTTGTACAGATCCAGTGGTACATCTAGAAAATTGCTATCTTCTGGACACATTTGTTGATAATAAAGAATGGAATTTGTTAATAACAAAGAACAGAATAGCAATGATCTGAAGCAAAATTATGACAGCTAAAAATCAGTATTTGAACTGCAGGGGGAAAATCAAATTTTTAATATGCTAAGTACAAAGAATACCAAGGTTTATATGTGGCCCATATTATTCTCTACACCAAGGTATGAGCTGCCAAGGTTTTTCACATTGCTGACATAAGTGACAATAAGGATTGTGCTGCAGGACAAAGCAACAGAAAGGCATAAGGACAGAAGTGAGAAACAAAGAGGAACAGCTCAGATATAACTAGATTCAGGTCTAGATGCAAGCAGAAATGGAAACATCCTCTTACTAGAAAGAGACAAAATTGTATTAGAGATACACTACAATATCATGAACAATGAAATGACAATTGAAAGAGGCGTGTCTGCAAGTTTACAAACATAACAGAAATTAAGATACAGAAGGCTAAAAATAAACCTCTATATAATTTCTATAAACATCTAGAGGTACTAAACCTATGACCCTGAACCTGTAAACAACTAAAGAAAAAGAGAGAATGTGCAAAATCATCAAATAGATAAAATAAATTTTAAAAATAAATTAGATAATTAGGCAGAGCATAGAAAGGCAACAGAGCAAAGAATACAAGTGAATGTAAGATTACAAATGAAAGGGAAAATACGATTACTGCAAATAATCACAAGAAGCCAGCACTACACTGCCATTCTCAAGACAACTTCAGGAAAAATTACAGTATCATGAAAGCTGTTTCCCTGAGATTAAGAAGAGGAACTGAAGAACCTAACATGGAAAAAAGGGTGAAAAAATCCACACATCCCTTTCATAAAGAACACTTAGTGAATTTGAAAAAGAACAATGAGGATTAAGTTGTGTTCAGCACACAGTTGAACATAGCAAACACAGCATGTTTTTTCAGCCTCTGCAGGACAGAAGAGTTGAAACGTTTCATTTTGTGAGAGGTGACAGATTCCTCAATTTGTGGACAAAAAGAAATGAGAAGCAACTGACACATACTAAAAGTACAAGTAAGTCCTCAATAAATTGAAAGTTAAACTCAAGAACTCCTTCTTTACAATATCATACTCTACTCTACGCATTTCTTTTTCTAGAAATCTACAGATGAAACAGAATAAAAAAGTTTGTTCCATTTGGATCAAATAGGTACATTTCATCCCATCTTACTAGTACTAATCACAGCAATTTGTAGGATTGGACCAACATGTTCTACACATTTATTATTTTCAAGAGTAAGCGGTGATCACTTATCAAAGCTCTAAATTAAAATGTAATAAACTAAACAAACTTATCGTAGCAATACACAAAAAGATGTATTTCCCTTTATCTGACTCAGATACAATGACTTAATTGCTATGGAAATATGCTGCATCTATAAGAATGTAATGTAAATATACATTTCCATTGACATTTCTGAAAATTACATTTCAAAGGAGATATTCCTTCATTATATTAAAAAAATCAAGATTAGCAAATAAAATGGGGCATTTTTTCTCTTCCAAACAAAGAGTTTCCCCCTCTCTATAAATTTCTGCATGGCTACAACAATTTCTAAAAAGAGCTTATAATGCAAAAAACAGAAGCCCTGGTAACAGTGCACTGAAATGGAATAATTGGAAATGTCATTCAGGTAAAAAAAAAACCTTGTGTATCTTCTGTCTTGAAAACTCGAAATAGCCTTGTTGCTAGGAAACCAAATTCCCTTTCACATGCATCGGAGAGGGTAGCAATCATCTCAGCCAGTGAAGTCTCTCCACCTACACTGGACAGTCTATTGTAGTCTGTAAACAAAAATCTGAAAGAGACAAAAACATGTATTTGGTATACTTCAGAAAACTTTAAATATTTTCTGGAAACTAAAACAAAACTCTTGCTGCATCTCTGCAGTTAGAAGTTTTTTTAAGTGGTACAAAAAGTAAAACATTGTTTTTTTAAAAAAATCTACATGGAACGTAACTACTTCTTCTCCATTTACCAACCTCTTCTTTGCCCCACTTTCTATTCTAAAACTTGATTTCTTAAAAAGATAAAAATTCTCACATCACTAATAGTACCTCAGATGACAGTAAAACATGAAAATATCTTTATGATGTCAAAACGTAATACTGACAAATATTTTCAAAACTGCATTCTGGTCTATTTTTAAATACTTACAGAGGATGTAAAAAATTACAGAAACACAAGATCACATAAAAGCACCATGAGGCTAAAATAGAAGTTCTTGAACAATAGATGTAAATGAAATTCTCAAACACACAGCATAAGTTTTCTTGTTTTCAGGTAAACTAGAATCTTTAAACAGTCTGATGCTCTACTTACATGGAGGAAAAACTCCCTAAACCTTAACAGAAGTAATCAGTGGAACAAGTATTAAACATACATAATACACAATAAGCTATACCAGGAAATTATTATTTTATCTGGTATGAATTTTCATTAGTACAATAGCAAAAATCCCTAATTTTAAAAATCACAAACTTTCACCAACTCTGGCAGATAATTTTTATTGAAAACACTACTATCTTCTTCACACGGAAAAGTTTATGATCTTCTAGGGTTACTGTTTTTCAAACAAGAATCTCAACAACTTTTCATATTAAGCTAAACATGCACATTATTATGCAGTTTGAGAAGCATCAGAGTGAGCCTGATTGACTTATTCAAGAGTAAATAAATTAAATAACTAACCTGACAGGTAAAGCTTTAGTGGTTTGCTCTGGTAGTTCTGGTGGGTTCACAAACATGAGTTTGAGAAGCAACTCTAAATACCCAACATGTCTTGCCAACCTTGTACTTAACACCCAGGCCCAGTTCCATCTCTCTCCTTCTCTTCGGCCACCAAAGTAAATTACAGCTAAAATATTAAAAAGATGTTATGGTTTTAATTTAATCAACATTGAATCATGAAGTTTGAAGAGATAAAGCATGGAGTTCTGTAAAAAAATTATGAACTTCTAGCAGTTAGGCTAAAAATGAGAATAGCAAGAGTAACACAGTGAAATTAATAAACAAAATCCTTCATCGTTCTCAAGAATGCCCTCTCACAAATTACACACAAAACAAAGGGTCCAAAGGGCTCTTACTGTCTATAAAAATATTTAGCATTTTTTCTGAATGGCAATGCATATCTACAAAGTAATATTTAATTACAAAAATAGACAAAAATCTTCATGAATTCCATATAAGACTTACTAAAGAAAATGTAGAGAACAGCTAATAAGCTGAGTGATACTGCTATTCCAAGCTTTGCATCCACTGTGAAAGCGAGCAATAAACCCAAACCTCCACACAGCAAAAGTGTGAGGAATACAACAAGCCAGGAGAACTGAAACAGAGGTTCAATCTGCTGTCCTGCAAAAGTCTTCATTTCATCTAAAACAAAAAGACAAAGACCAGTTAACATAGGAAGTCATTCAAAAAAGAACATTTTTGAAAATTACTTTTTCAGTAGATTGTATAACTTATCCCAATTGTTGATCCAAATAAAAAAAACAATGGTGCTTGAATTCTTCAAATATTAGTGCAAAACCCCAAGTTTTCATCCATGCTATGAATGAAAACATTTAAATACACAATACTCACATTCTTGGCTGCAGATTTTCTACTTTTGAAAGCATATTAGAAGTCAGGCCATATCCTATCCTCCTTTCAAAGTGTAAAACTTATTTTATGACACTAAGAAAAATAAATTCACCATATCTGTCAAAAAGCTCCACCAAACCCCCAAAACTTCAATCACTGAAAAATGGACTGTGCTCCTCAAATAGTCAAATATAAGAGTACAATGTGAAGGCTGCAGTATTATTTCTGTTTGTTGATTCTCATATACTAAAACAGGAATTCCTGAAGGAAATTATTTAGATTCTACAGAATAAGAAATAATAGATACACAATCCAGAATAAAAACAGGAATGAGAAACAGGAGGAAAACACAGGAGGAAAGTGTTTTAGAAATTTAAGAATTCATCAGCAATAAATATCACAGTCACAGTATGTATGCTTTTTGTTTATGACATGGAACAGGAGATGAAAAAAATGAATGCAGAGATCCCATTTTCAGTAATACAAAATCACAGAAAGTAAGAAACACCAAGACCGGTAGAATTATTTTGAATTATATTGCAACATCTCAGAAAAACACCCTTTATAAGAAAATGCTAAAACTAAATACCATGCCTATTTCCACCAGGAAAAATATTGACTCATTTCATATACTATGTTTGCCTTCCTCTGCCATTTCAGAAAATTCAAAAAACTCAAAGAAAGAGGAAAGGGGAAGAAAACTAGATGCAAAGAACATACACTACAGAGAATAAAATACTAACGGTCTGATAATTGATCTTAAGCATTAAAAAGACATGGGACGCACAATAAATAAATACTGCAGCAGAGGAGGCCTGAACCTGATCAGACACACAAACAGGCCCACCAAGGCATATTCAGGCAGCCAGACTTTCTGCAGTACCTAAAGTGTAGATTCACTGCTGCAGGAAACTCACAGGAAAACAGACAGAAGCACTTAAAGACTATCTGATATTTTATATATATATACACATATACATATATACACACATATATATTCATGTATAAATGAACAAAGCAATCCATGGATGAACTGACTACAGTAAAATTTAAATCCCTTCATCATAGAAACAGAGACCAGATAAAACATCACATGGACGAACAACCCTCACAAAAACTAGTAACTCCAATGTGATGCTTTTCATAGATTGGACATACTGAAAAGACTAAATCAAGTTTTTACCTTCCAGTTTCTTAAGCAGGAAAGATTTTCCACTTCCCCACTGTGCATACAAGCCTACACAGATGGGTGGCTGCATGGTTGGTTCACTCAGAATATCAGCCAAAGCGCTGCTGTACAGGTCATAGCCCAGCATGTCACCATCAGATTCCGTGGGAGACAAGTGTCCTGGAACACAAATACTGTGGTACAAAACTTTGCTCTAAGAAAGCTCTTCAATATGATAATTTTCATACATAAAGTCATGACACATTCACCCATATTTATATATATACACTCTTGCCATGTAACAGCTGCTATTATTTGTACATTCCTGTTCAAAGGAATTTTAAATCATCCACCTAAATGATATTATATGATACTAAATGATACATAAATGATAATTATCACATCTATTAAAGGCTACTACAAGACTCAAGATCCCAAACCACAGGAAATGAAAGAAAGTAATTCCTACACAAGCAAGATCCAAATAAAAACAAAGTGACCAATGGCAGTCCCAGAGTTTTCAACACCCAAAGCCAAAATAAAAGGGATATTTGACCTTTGCCAGGCTTTTAGAGTCATGGGGTTTTTTTGCCAAATAATTATTTTTAAGCGTTCCCATTAGATGCAACATTAAAACATCAAAACTCTGTAGCCACTTTGATACATAATCAAATACTGGATTGCCAATAGTGATTAAAAAAAAACAAACTTATACTTACTGGCACCAAATATCTGCGTTAAAATACTCTTCTGGTGGCTACAGTCAATATTGTAAGGGGTTTCTCCTGTCTTGTTGGGTCTATAAAGCAATCTACCATCTTTTGGATTTCTTAAGAGTAATTCAGCAAGTTTACGGCTTCTTCCACGAATAGCAATGTGAAGTGGAGTATCTCCTTTCTGCAATTAAGTGAAAAGCTAGTAATATCTAACATGAATTCCTAAGATTATGGACAGACCATATGTTCAACACTGTTTCAGAAGCATTATTTCCTTGAAATAAATCTTAGGGCACTTTCAAAAGCATCAGTGCCTTATAGCAAGCATTTTTCCCCTTGAAAAAGCATTACAAATCTTTCAGAGAAGACATGAAAAAGCAGTTCTTAGAATGCTAAACCTCAGACACTGCCTTCTTTCTTAAATGCTTACATTAATATCCTAAAGTTCATGCAAATTGTAGTCCCTGTGTAGTACCAAATGTCTATAAGAAAACTCAGAGACATTTTTGGAACAAGAGACAGCGCTTGTTAGAATTGTTTCAATTTCTGCTAGGACTTTCCAAAAAACTTTCCAGTAAAAGCTTTCTTATTGCATCAAATCAACATTATAACTTATTTGCCTAAATATAGCAAGAGATTTAAAAAGCATCAAATAAATGTTGCTGTATTTAGAAGGTTTGCAGTCAAAGTAGGTAATGCATAGGAAGACAGCAATAGCCAGTTGTTTTTGTCCTTGACATCCCATTTGATTAATGCCTATTAATCAAAAACTAACATTAGTGACAAGTAACAACTATTCTCTATGCTCTTCTTCAAGTGTATTAAGAATTAGTTGCTTTATCCAAAGTTTTATTTCTCACCTGGATTTTTTTTTTCAAGTTATTAAGAGCACCCTAACACAAAACAAACCAAAATCTGACAATATATTAATAGTGCAAACCAATTTACACTTAAGTATTCTGATGTATTTAATTATTAAACATATGGGAGACTAAGCATTTAAGTCTTTGGTCTACTTAATTATTAAGCATCTGGGAAGCTCTCTTTCTGTATTACCCTCAATAGCTCTCTCCAAATCCTGCTGCAAAACTAAAATGATTAAATATACTAAAGTAAACAAATAAATAATTCTTTACCTTGTCTACAGCAGAGACCTTAGCTCCTTTATCCAGAAGAAGCTCTACTATTTCAATATTTCTCATCTTGGTTGCCTTTATAAGCGGTGTTTCTCCATCCTAAAACGAAAAAGTAGGACTAATATAAAGATCTCTGTATACCCAAAACCAAGGAAAAAAAGTGATTGGGTACAACTTAAAAAATTTTAAGATAATTAAAATTAAATATGCTACTGTGCAAGCAACAACACTTTAGCACTTATGTCTGTGAAAAAGTATCCCAGACCCAGTTTTCTAGATTGATTAGAATCAAAAAACAAAATACTTTTCTGTCAATAACAGTGTCAGATAGAGAATGACAAAATTCAGATAAAATACAAGATATTTGAAAAGATTTCAATCCAACTACTGTGCCAACTAACTCTTATCTTTTTCCTTACTGCAGCACATGCCTGAACTCATCCCTAGTAATATCAGAAACCTCTTTCCTCAGTTTCCAGTAGCTCTTTACTCCTTATTGCTAGTCATGTCAACGGTGTTGAGGTAAAGAATCCACATGTTCCCTGCTATCAAGGATTTAACAGCAAATCATATTTATCAATAGCAGGAACATTGCTATTGCTGAGAAGCCTTATTTCAGAAAAAAAAAAATTAACAGTGTTCAAGGTACCAACACTTCACAAAACCAGAATTTGATATGATTTTCACATCACATAGGAGCTGAGAAAAAAAAGGTTTAAAAAAGCAATTAAACTAAAATTCCAATCGTTACCTTGGTACATGTCTCAGTATCAGGGTTGCATTGCAAGATATCCCTCACCATCGTAGCATTTCCTTTCTCAACTGCCCAATATAAAGCAGTTTTATTATCCTAAAAAGAAAGAAAAAAGAGTATGAAACTTTAACAGTATTTTAATTTCATTGGATTAATTTCAAAAACAGTATTTAAAGTACAATCACTATATATTGAAAATTGCATATAATGCAGCAATTTTTAGCACAGTTCAAGGCAAAGGTCAACAAATCTTATTGGCACAACCGTAGAATTTAGAGGGGAGGACGCAAATTTGACTAAGGAATATAAATATATTTTGAAAACCTTTAGAAAATATATTAAGAGCTTTAAAAATCCAAGCAGACTCAACTTGTCTTGTCTCAAATAAAGAAATTATCTAATTAAATAAAACAACTTTATTTCAGAGCCATGCAAGCTGGGAAGCTGTAAAATTAGATGGACAAGAAAATCAACACAAAGAACCAGAATGTTGATCAGCCAAACATTTTATCAGTAAACATGGGGGAAGGTTCATACTGCAAATCTGCTTCTGACATCCTTTTTTCCCCAGTGATGTGTGGATCTGTGCTATGAAGAGTCTTCACATATGCAATCTTTCTGTAGCCTAGTGACTGCACCATGACTCGTGCTGTTTGATGCATATTTATGTAGAAACATTTAAGAAAAGCCTGCCTCTAAGCAGGAATGTCAAAGTGCCCCTTGCAGCCTTCTACCTTGCCTGTTTCTTTCATTTGCTATTCTTTCTTTTCCATCCATGGGTTTCACAGCAAACTGAGTTTAAAGCCTTTCTCAACAGTCTAACAAGCCCAGTCACTAAGATTTCTTTCCAACCACTTGGGTTTCATCTTCTCTCTCCTTCAGTGAGCTGGTTTCCAAGACATCAGCCTGAGCTGTACATCAGCTACACAGCCAGGCACAGGTCTGCCAGGTGTTCCCAGCTGGGTCCTTCCCCCTCCCAGAAGGGCTGAGGAAAACATCACCTGAGCCCTCACCTGCCCCCACACTCACTCTCAAGGGCCTTTTAGTCATGTTTTATCTGCTGAAGGTATCCGCCAGCTTGTGACCATATGAATGAATGATCAGCAAGGAACATCATTGCTGAACAAGACTCAGCAATATTTCTGAAATGTCACAAATTTGGGCAGTCAACACATCTCCCCAGAACACATCTGAGGACAGGCAGGTGCTGCAATGCCAAACAGCAGGGAAGTTGCTCCCAGTAAGGAAGGGGCACTCATATCCAATTTTGATACTGCTGGTCCTAAACTATGATCTGAAGTGCAGAGACAGAACATTGCTCTGATGGTACTGACTCCTGCTGTGCCTCCTGTAAGGCTGCAAAAGCATTCTCTACATCAACCACTGCAAACTGCCACTCAAGCAACCTCACACTGCCAGAAGTCACAAGCTTCCCTGCTACCAAAGACATTGCATCCGCTTGCTGGTTTTGTATTGCTTCAGTCATAGAGAGATGTTGAAAAGCTTCAGATTTTCAAACCCGTCACAGCCAGAAGCTGACACATGGGTTGCCAATGGCAGGTTAGAGGAAGAGAACCAAATGCTACCTTTTCTTGAAAATAAAAACTTGTTGGCTTCTCAGAGAGGCTCTGCAGCAGCAGCAGGCACTGAACCTTTGCAGCTGTCAGTGACTAGTTAGTTTTGTGTTCAAACTTGGCAGAACACATGTGCCAACAAAGCAGAGTGATTTGAATAGCTTAAAGCAAAAGAAAGCAAGCTGAATGTAACAAAAGCCAGTACCATGCTGAGTGAGAGAGTTTCCAGTAAAAAAGTAAAACTAATAACTTAATCAAAGGGACAAAAAAGAAAGAAGGGGCAGGTAGAAAACATAGAAATCACTGAAAACAGTGAAACAGGAAGCAACACAGACAGTTGGTGGAGACAAGAACCAACCAAGCACAATGACAGAACTGCTCTGACAACAGATATAATCTTGGGTGCACATTTCATTGATATTCTATTTAAAATATGATTAAAATAGTTACATCAAATGTCTTTTAAAGTATGCCATTATTTTAAATCTGTTCAGTAGTGCAGATGAAATAAGTTCAATTTACATCTTTTGCTTTTCAATCATTATACAATTAACCGAAAAAACTGTGTTTAACAAGCCATTACAATTATTTGTATCTTATATCTGAAAAGCTGCACAGCAATGTGATATATTTTACTGTTCAATGGAATTTGAGTTTCCTGCAGAGTAGACAGAGCAAACTTTGAAGCCCTGTTTTCAGGAATGCAGTATAACTCTTTGGTGCACAAATTCACATCCTATTTAAGAAGTGCTCTAACATTTACACTGTTGTACTTACCTGACCTCTGATATCTATATCAGCATATTTATGGAGCAGGGCTCTCACAATTTCAACGTGACCACCTCTAACAGCCCCAATCAACACTGTATCTCCACTCTAAAAAAAATTGTGAAAGAATATTGAGCATGAATTGATATAATTTACCAACAAGAAGTGCAGCAGAGAATGAATTATAGCTTCCAAATATACACTAAGCCTATTTACATTAAGAAATCTCCATTTTAAAAAAGAAAGATACAAAAACAATAGAACTATCTCCGAAAAAATGGGTATATAAGAGAAAAAATTCTGGACGTTTTTTAAAATTGTTCAGGAAAACAAACACTCCATAAATAGGTCTAGCTTAAGCCACTAGCCTATAAAACTCAGCATAAATTAATAATAAATATGAAAAAAGCCACTTGTTTTCTGTTCATAGGAAGACCAAACACTCACAGAAATAACCTATTTACAAGCAGACAAGGATATTGTCTGGCTCCTTGAGATGTTTCATAACTGACAAAAGCTCCTCAAGAATTTTGAATAAATTAATGCCCTTTTTTAGTGCAGATTTGACTGTTATCTTTATCATTATGTTATTATAAAGAAAAAAAGCAAAAGGCTGATTTCATCTCATATGAAAATAAAAAATATTTTGGTGTGGTAAATGGAGTCATATGTACATAAAACAAAGTTACAATTTTGCTTAAGGCTTCTGATTTTAACACACCTAAGGATATGCCAGAATTTCAGAAATTACCTTATACTCCTGAAACTGCCTAGTACTCCTTTCATGATGATACAGGAAAAATAAATAAAAGTATAGCAAAACCACAGGTGTGGAACTCAGAGTGCTCAGCAGTAGGAAATGGCCCATCAATCAGTCATTATATATTTAGCTACAAACCAAGAAATTTTCTTGGTTCCTACTCTAGCATCTGAGACTAGGAGTACTCATTGTTAGGTGTATTTTTGGAATGCAGTCAGCTGTGCTGAAAGCTGTAATTTCTCCTTCCTGAAAAGCACAGAAATACAGACCGTTGTGGAACACTGTGGCAGAAGAGGTGCTAAGAAGGATTGCAATGTTTTTTCTTAAATATTTTAAAAGTTTGCTTTGATATGTGCCTGAGGTCAAATTTTCTGTGACATGCAACACTGTAGCTCAGTACACTGCCATCTGAGAAATGCACTGACACTTAAAATACAGGAAAATGCATCCAAAAAATCCTTTAAATTTATGAGGCAAGTATTAGGAAGCTTTTCTCTATTCTCTGCAACCCCAAGCAATCCAACTTGGGGATTGTGAATGCAGCCTCAAAAATGTATAACTGTTCTGAACTAAGTCCTGAACTGACCTTGACAGAGACCTTTAAGTTTAGGTATCTAATCAACTACAGCCTCAAGGTTGCAGTGCTTGACCTGTCCTTGACACTTTAGAAACTGACTATCAAGAGGCACTGCAGACAGTCCAAAGCACCTGTATAAGTAACCAAATAAAATCCTGAGCTGCCAGCAAGCAGATTCATACTCTGGGCACCGTTCATGTCACATCTCTACTGAGTAGTGCATGTATAGGTCAGGTACACAGCGTTATATTTACATCTCTTAACCCAGAGCCGAAGTCTCCCTCTCATATATGCAAGTTTTCTAGTAAAAAGTTTCATTGTAAAAGATCAAGGTACATTCTAATTAAATACATTATTTTTTACAGAAGCCATGGTTTACAGTTTTAGCAGCACAACCCCACCCCAAATCTACAGATTAGTTCAGTATTAGTCTTATGTTACAGGTATGTCAGATGCCCTACATTCTCTATTCAAGCATCTCAAAGAGTAGTTTCAGTAGTTTATCTTTTACCTTCACATAACAACATTTACCACTCAACATACTTGTACAAGAGCAATACACAAAAATACCCCTAGATGGCAGAAAAATTAGAAAGTCAGAAAAATCACATACTTACAAATCTGAATACACTGGTATTTAAACATAAACTACATATATATAAAATGACTATTATGATGAAAATTGACTCACTCTGTCAGGGATGTTCACGTAAGTTCCAGCATCAAGAAGATCCTGCACAATTTCAGTATGTCCCTCCTTCGATGCAATCATCAAAGCTGTATTTCCATCTTTATCTGTTAGGTTTACATTTGGGTTCCTTTTCAGTATTTCTTTTACTGAGTCTGTATAGCCACCCTTCACTGCTACAATAAGTGCAGTCATAGAATTCTTTAAATAAAACCAAAAGATTTTACTGTACAGTGGATATAACAATCACCATTATATATCAGCAGTTCAAATAATGATAAAAATAAAATTCACTGACATCACTCTCTTAATCATCCAAACGCTACTTCAGTTTTGTTCTAAAGTGCAACAAAAAACATGCTTTTGAAAAACAAAGAACTAAACTAAGAACAATAGTAGAGAATACTTCAAATGCAAAAAGTAAAGTTCAGATCAGTTTATTCTTTCTCCTGAATGCCACATATACGATAAAATAATTTTCACGTCATATGGGAACATAGCATTATCAAAGTATCTAGATATACAAATACTGTTCACAAAGAGGATTTCTGAAGAACTTCAGAAAAAAATCATATGAATACCAAAAGTTTTCCTAATCTTCCACTTAACTTTTAATGGATTTTTCTTTTGTTTTGACAAGCAATTTAAATGTAATCTGTTTTATTTAAAAACAATATGCAGCTGAAATTTCTGAAAAAAATTCAATTTCTGAAAAGTTGTAGGCACCATTTCAAAAGATGTTTGGGTTTGATTTACTTTTCAAATGTCATGAGGAATAAGATATTTGATGTATCAGGCTTGCATACTGAATGAATTTTGATAGTGCTAATCTTCAGATAACAATTAGATAAATTAATTTATGTCCATTAAAATTTAAACTTAACATACCGATGTGTTCACTGTCAATATAACTCCTTAGTTACATCATAGTTTTATTAAAAGGCACAAAGAAAATTCAGTAACTCTCACATGCAGTCTGCAAATAGCTGGAAAGCAAAAGACTCCAACATTTCATCTTGTTTCATGTATTTCTTGGTATTTGTTTTATAAAAAACCCAAACAGGACACGCAGATGTACTTATCACTGGAAAATGCAGTTACTTACAGCTCCTTCTTGATCAACATCGGCTCCCATTTGCAGCAGGTATTTCACACACTCCAAATGACCTTTCCTTGCTGCCCAAACCAGTGGGGTGGTTCCATACTGAAAAAATATTCACAACATTTTATCATATTGTTTTCTGTATTTAGTATCCCATACAATCTAGTATTTATCCTACAATTCATGGCTTTCGTTTTTCCAAAAATATAATTTGGCAGAATTAACACATTGAACACAAGCATTTGAAAAACTACAACTTTTCTTTTGTAGACAGCTGTAAGAATTATTTTTCTATACAACCTTGCACGGCAAGGTTTCCAATAGCTCAGAAAATAGAAATATTTTCACAACTATCTAGAGTATACTATGCAAAAACTTCTTTCAAACATAAAAACTTACATTAACATAACTCTAGCATGCTAATTCTAATCTTATGGGTAAAATAGAATAGCAAGTGTTTTTCTAATCAAGAATTCATAGATTTCCTTTTACAAGAAATTTATCAAACATTACAGAAATTAAATATTATATAGGTATAACTTACTTTGTCAGAGCAGTTCACTTTAGCTCCATGCTGCAGTAAGAGATGGACTATATCTGAGTGGCCACGTCCTGCTGCCCAAATAATTGGATAAACACTGTATTGCTTAGAATTAAAAAACCAAATAAATAATTTTAGTCTTACGTATTTTAATTATTTTACATCAACAAAACAAGTCTCAAGAGAAGTTAAACCCACAGAAGAATTAATATGCAGAAATAAATCCAACCACATTATCAATAATTGTTATCTAGTACATTAGGTAGATGATACCTAGGAAGATGTCCACTGTTTTGAATCAGTTTTGATTTATAACTCTTTAAACAAGGTTTGTAAAATCACATCCTTTTCTTAATAGTAACATTTGTAAGGTAGAAAGGAAGCAACAGACAGCTATGTAATAACCCTGAGTAATCAGGAATGCAGAGGAGTTGTACCAGGCACACAGATACTGCATATGCAAACCAGAGAAAAATCAACCGTTACAAAGGTTGCTCTGGCCACTGGGGTTCTTCCTTCATTGTTCATTGCCTCAAACAGCAGAGAACTGACAGTATAAACAAACTGCTCAGTGCCTACACTTTTTAGAAAATTATTACAAATTAACTAAATCTCAAAATCTTACTTTTTTTTAATTCTTCAACATGAATGGTATATGTTCATATAATCTAAACTCTTATGAAACAAAGCAAATTATGGTTTCTAAATTGCACACATTAGTTACTCCATAAACTTCTACAGATGCAGAAAAATGACAGCTGTTATGCAAGTAACATTAGATACACTACTTATCTTTTCTATTATTTCCTCTCCTGATAATTTGAATCTTAGTATGAGCTATAAACTCTTTGCTTCAATTTTAAAAAAATTCAAAATTATTAAAAGAGCCAGTGGCAATCACACAGATTATTAAAGCAAACCCTTTATAAAGTACAGTTATTAATGTCATATTGCAAAAAATGCAAAATGTTTTATCAAGATAGTAAGATGAGTGTACAATTCAGGACTTCAAACACTTGGGAGGAGGAGATGTTTATGACTAAAACTTACCATGCCTGTGATGTTTGGATTTGCTCCTTTCTCAAGCAGCAGTTTAGCCACTTCAGTACGGCCTTTATATGATGCCCACATCAGGGCAGTCCATCCTCCCTAGCAAACACAATTCAAAGAAATGTAAACACGGAAAAATACTTAGAAATATAACTAATGACTTTTACTTCATTTTGTGCTTTTCCTAAGACTATTCTGCAAATTCAAAATATAGTAACAATATAGTACACAATGATGTAACCCTATTTATTTAGAATATAAATAATAATAAATCATAAGTTCCTGCATGGAAGTACTGATTTCCTGTTATATGCAAAACTTGGGAAAACATAATGTCCTTAATGTTGCTGAACATTGAATTCAGACTTCAAATGCATACAAATCTAACCACTGTATTAAAAAAAACCAAACAACAGAACATGAAACACACTGCTATCTTAAAACAAAGTCTAGACTTCAAATCAATTAACATGGAAAGATTACTTTTGATTTCTGTAGCAGGGAGTAATAAGAGCAATTAATTTAAAATTACACTGGTGTATTTCATTTAAGTTTGTAAGATAGGAGACAATGAGGCTTCACTGTCATAAGGCATTTGACAGATCAGGTAAACAAATTTCATTTTAAAATAACAGTATGCCTCCAATTACTGTAAGCACATTTTTTATTTATTTCTTTATAATACACTTTTGGAGATGTGAAAGATCCCTCTGACTGGCAGGAGTCTAGAAATCAAGCACTTGGCCATGTTAATGTGCTTAATGTTAAACAAAAAAGCTTGGTTAGTGAAGATGCCTCACCTTTCAGACAGAGTGAAACTTCAATTAAAGGAGCACCTGAACTCAACCCTAGTGGTTTTCCACATTTTAACTTAAGCAGAACAAAATTAATCCTTGCAGGTACCTAATTCCACCTTCTGTCAATGGAGACAGTTTATAGCTCTTCAGGGCCTCTAACCTTAGACTCATGTCAGCAGCTTTTGTAACTCTTTAGATGGGCTGGACTGTAGTGTCCACTTTCCCATATAAAAATTTGGCAAGACCAATGAAAGCAAGTGTTAGGAGACTGAAAACAAGGACTGCTGTATGAAGATTCACGATTGCCCAGAGTAAAAGTAAATATAGACAAGTATCTTCTGGGAAACATAATGCTTATTTTACCAGAATACTTGGGGAAAAAAAAAAAAAAAAAAAAGGCACTACCATCCAAAAAAACCTCCAACAAAAAAAACCCCACAAATGAACCCTCCTCCCACAAAGAACTCTCACCCACACAAAACACACCCAAAAATCAAACTGTTCTACAGTTCAGCTTTTTTTCAGAGCAAATTTATGGGGGAAAAGCAGCCCTAGTAAACCAGCTGCCATTATTAACACTAAAGCAATCATTTTACAGGTGTAAAAAGCAATATTTAACTATACATTCTTTTTCATTTCAACAGCACTCGCTACATTATGTAAAACCGATCATGCCTTTTCAATTCCGTTTTTTGGAACTGAAAATCTCCAACTCACAAAACTGTTTTTCTATTTTATTTTTACACTAAGACAACACATACCAAATCCCGATGCTCCAAACTGACATTATGATTGAGTAGCTCTGCTACAATAGCTGCATGTCCTTCTTTAGCTGCTGAAATAAGAGCAGTCCAGTTATCCTAGAAAAAAAAGGAAAAAACGTTATAAAGTAATATTCAATATTTCAATACCAGTAACCTTGTTTTTCAAATGTTTAATCCACAACAGGAAATATAGAAGCCCTTAAAATAGCTGTCCTTTAAAAAAAAAAAAAAGTACCAATAAACTCACAGTGTGCCAGTTATACACATGGAAATACAGAACAACTACTCCAAATCTCCCCTCCAATTATGTGCTATCCTACCCAATATCTAGCCCTTTCCACTCCCCTGTCCACTGCAGGTTATCTTAATAAATATATAGAGGAAGCAGCACCTACAAAAGATTAGAAAATGAGGTCAAGACATTAAAAACTGCTGAGAGGGAATGAGATGCTAACCAAGACCACAGAAAACTGTGGCAGTGGGTCTCCACATACAGTGTGTGACAGCACTCAAGGGACTGATCTGCAGGGTAATCTGGACTACAGCTTTCTGATCACTCCAGGAAAATACATTTCCCCTTGCATGATCCTTATTCCCCCCACCACTGCTCAAAGCTCATCCAGGTGTGGATTGATTTTTTATATGCTACACACTTATAAAATATAGCAACACTTTATAAGGTAGCTGCCCTTCCTAGAAGTATAGAAATTGTGGCAGTTATAGCAATTTTAATAAAATGTCTCAAAACAATAGAGACTTGGTTGGTTGGTAGGTTTTCGATGTTCTGGATTTTTTAGATTGCACAGAAGACCTTTCCTGGATGTCCATACTGCTACACTTAAACTAAATGCAGAAGTGAAAAAAAACAAGTAGAATCCTTTTCCTGTTTATCACTCTTCAGTGGAATATACAAAACTTCCAAAACTTTCTAACAGTATTTCTGTTCTATTTGCACCTTTTGGGCATCTTTCATCTGGAGTCACCCTCTGTAGCTGAGGCATGAAGACAATTCATGAATTTGAAACCCCTCTCTGCCACTGTTCTGGCATTCATCCGAAATAATCCTTTAACCTAAATTCTCTCTAGGTATTTACTAAAAGAAACACCAAAACCAAATAAAAGTCCCCAAATAAACAAAAATTCAACCCACTGACATACCTCAACAACACTGAGATGAGCAAAAATTCACTTGGACCTCACCTTTGAACCTGTATTTCTCTATTCTAATTTCCCAGAAGAAACACCAGCAAATTCAGCAGAGATCAAGATGTTTTAAACATCTGAGGAATATCCCTACTCTTCACGAGGGCTCAGAGAAATACAAAAGCTAAGCAATTCTGTACAGAATTTATCTTCTATATCATAATTTTCCACCTGTTCTTTCCCCCCTGAGCTCAACACTAACCTAAATTCCCTTTCTTTGTCTGCCCCTTGAAATTTCTTGTTCCTCCATTATTAGGTGCCATTACATAAAGCACTAATACTTACTGCATCTTCCAAGTTGCAATTAGCTCCCTTCTTGAGAAGCTCCTGGACAATTTCTAAATTGCCTTGCTCAGCAGCCAACATAAGCGGAGTCTGGCCATTCTGAAATCAAAGTGACAGCAAAATACATGCACTGGGAAGTGATGAAACTGACACACGTACCACACAATAAAAACCCAGAAACTCCAGAGCAACATTGTTTCCATTTATAATTGCCACTGAGAAGCAGTAAGGAGGATTGGTGTTGAAACCACACAGCATACTTGCAATAAAACTGGACAATACGGTATTAAACCTTGTCCCATAGCAGATCAAAAAAATTCAGATATTAGAAAGGGTTACTAAAAGAAAAAAAGTTACACTATTAAATATCTACCTTTCTGAATTATTTGTTCACTGAAGACATCTCCAATACATGTTACATCTTTACAACTTGGAGCAATTTAATCACATTGCTAAAAATTAATAAAGAAATGTATCTACTGTAGGAACCACAATGGCCATTAAAACATGCACACTGATTCAAAGGAGCAGTTGCTCAAGCCATTCAGGTTTTATACCTCACTTTTATTTCATAGCATGGGAAATACAGACATCACCTCCTGTCTGCTGCAACATGGGTTCTTGGCAGACAGTCTCATCTCAGGGAAGATGAAAAATAGAAAAGCTGGTTTATTTGCCTTCAGAAGTATTTTAAAAGTCAGAATTTGTCACACTTCCATCAGCCTACTTTTGTGTCAGCAAATTTCTGAGATACAATTGCTCTGGATGCTGAAAAGTAAAACTTGCTGAATTTTACAGTAAATTTATTAATTACAAGTTTTAAAAAATCAAGATAATTTTTCCTGACCTTGCTTCTGTTTTTTTCTCCACCACACAGAGAACTCAAATTATCTAGTCTTTAAATAATGCAAAAACTACATGTTAGGAGCTATATACCAGCATTTTCCCTGGAAAGAATAAAAATCTTGTATTCTTATTGTTGTGAATGCAGAATCACAACAGAGTAATATCACTAATCTTTATAATTGAAACTATTAACAATATGATTAATAAAGATACTTGATGACTTCCTGCTCTTGACACACACAAAATCATAAAAATGCATGGATTCTTTCAAAAATGCTTTCTGCCTCATCAGCTGTTCTTTATGTTATTACATCTATAAGGTAATTTTTCACAATGAAAAATTATGCTCTCATGTAAGCTTATGTTGTTCTAACTGTACATTGTATACATTCAAAAGGACATCATTGCTTTTAGATCCTAAAGTAGATTTTGTATCAACAAGAAGTACCTGAGTTTCAGGTCTGGTCATAAAAAAAAAGAATTAAAATGCTCAAAAAATCAAGAGAAAATAAACCACTATTTTTTAGAAAAGAACAGCTCTCTTTAGAGGAGAAAACAGTCATAACTTTTAACAGTTTTGCTCTTTAAGATATTCAAGTTAATAAGTTGGGAATACACATACCAAGTGATTTCAGAAATCCTGACTCTGCCTTCTGTGAAGACATCACTGATCAGTGGATGCAGAGCTGAGACATTGCTTATGCCATATCTAGCAAGTATTTCGACACTGTCTCCCACAACAACCAGGGACACTAATGAAGTACAAGCTAGACAAATGAACAGTGAGTGGGACTGAAAGTGGCTGCAGTGCTGGGCTCAGAGCATTGGGATCAGCAGTACAAAGTCCAGCTGAAGGCCAGTCACTAGTGCAGGGAATCAATACTGGGATTCTGTTTAACCCTTTCATGAAGGACTGGGGCAATGGCACAGAGTGCACCCGCAGCACCTTCGCAGCCTGGATAAAGTTGGGAGGAGTGGTTGATGCACCAGATGCTTGTGCTACTACCCAAAGGGCACTGACAGGCTGGGCAGACAGGAACCTTACTGTACTGAGTACAGTGTCTGGTTGGGATGTCCAGAGGGAACTGCGCTGAATCTTTGTGAAGAGAGGCTGGGACTGCCCTGTGCCAGACACAGGCAATTCCAGCCAGCTCCAACCAACCCACCTCAGGACACAGGGCCACATAATCTCCAGGGATCCCTTCCAAGCAGTGATTTAGCAAAACACACGAAACCTTCTGTTTTAGTGTGACCATTCTTCTCACCTCTTTCTGAACAGTTACTATTGTTATCACTCCGATTGTCTTCCAGAGTGAATAACAAAAAAGGATAACACATTCCAAATAAAAGTATGTCTGGGCAATAAGAAGCTGTGGACAGTAAAATTACTCCCTCCTGTAAGAGGTGTCATACAGCTGCAGACTGGCTTTGGTTTTTTGACACAGATGTAAAATTTTCTACAGGGGTACTGAAAACATCCTTCCCTTTTTGCTAGAAGACTCTCAAATGTAAGTATAATGTTATAACGTTTTAACCATCATGAAGATTTCACCAACCATCAAAAGATAATTACTATGTCTATGATCTCCAGATTAATTCTCAAAAGTTGTCCAAAAGTCCAGACACTCCACAAATAAATGCTTATTTTTCTCACACGCACATCAAGTACTGTCTATCTGTACATCATAGCTCAGTCTAAGTATTGGAATAACCAAATTATAAAGGAGCACACCTGTATCTTTTTAGGGAAATCAATTAGTGGTTTCCCCTTACAGGGTAGCACTCTCACAGTCTGTGAGAGAACAGAAGACTCAAAATTGAACAGGCAGAAGCTCCTTCAGTACCAAGAGCAGAAAGAAAGGCACATCAAGGGAAAGCAGAGGCTGTTAAGATCAAAGTGTATCACACAAAGCAAGCATCTATCATTAGCTATTAATCTGTCTAGTATGAGAGAGAAAAGATCACACAAGCAAAAGGATGTGCAGAGAAAAGGCAGAGGCTGAGACTCGCCCCACTTAACTGAAACTGACGGTGTTAATGCAATAAAATCATCCATACACAAACTGACTGGGACATCCCAGCTTTTCTGGGAAATGACCACAGTCAAGATGAAAAGGGTTGGAATAAAGGGTTGGTAACAAGGTGGGTGATCCTACCATTGGACAAGTCACTGCAGCCTGGGAGGTCCTGGCATTAGCAAACCTTAGCTTGCCATCAATCTTTTTAGATCTCCAAAGGCACTCTCCTTTGGGTATTTTCTTTTTACCCAAGAAGAAAAGATGTCTTGGCAGGTCCAAAACTGGAAACTGAACTGCACTCAAAGCCACTGAATTCCAAGGAAGAGCTATCATTTAAACAAAACTTCTATCATTATACATAAGGTTTTAAAACTGATGCAAACCAAACAAGTCTGTCTGTAGAAATTACCTTCTTCAATGCAAGATAAGAAGACTGAAAACAATAGGTAAATGATCTCTGCAAAAAAGGCAGTTAATGAAACCCAGGATTACATTTAGTCCCACCAATAAGTGAAGGAAAATTTAGAAAAGAAGGTGAAGGCAATGGCACTTGATAAAATCAACGTGATCTGTCTGATTTCCACCATGCTGTTGAAAGAAATTACCAGCAGAGGGAACAGACATTTCCCTTCTCAGATATGCTACATGTCAGTTGGTGAGGTCCATGTGTATGCTCTGAAACTTAAAAATTCACCCATCTGAAATACCTCAGCATATGAGCATACACAGCATGGAATGAATGTGCCAACAATGAAAGAAAACTGTCTCAGCTGAAAGCAGATCTAATAACTACAGCAAGGCTAAATTCTGTACACTGTTTTCACATTTGCATGATGCTTTTTGGGTTTGAGTAATATATGCCATTGGACTTCTTTCCAAAAACTATTCTTTCCACCATATGCAGATTTGAAAAATTGATCAAAATAACAGATTCTGAATAATTTTCATATAAACTCCCTACTATGTATCAAGACTTTTATGTACTCCTGGTAAACTCTAGACTTGCCTCTTAGATACATATTTTTTCATCTAGATGAGCATATTCTCATGTAAATTGCAATATATGCTTATATTTGGATTGTATAACAAAGTATCTCTTGACTGAAAACCAGGATGTGAGGCAAGGGTTATCATCATACCAGGTTTCACCAAAAAATGAACAGGGCATATGAAGTTGGATCTGTGAACTAAGAAAGAATTCTTAGCACAGAAATACTAGATATAACAGATATAACAGATATAACAGATATAACAGATATAACAGATATAAACTCCATTCACAATGTAAAGACAGAGCTGCATTTTCCAGCTGAGAAGAACACTCTAGAAAGCAAATACTATGAAAGGTGCTGTCAGAGACTGAACACACAGTGTTCAGGTTATGCAAATGCAAGCAATCACTTAAGAACAAATCTGAAATGTGTATATTAAATAACCAGTGTGATCTCACTAATTATTCATTCTGTAACTACTAAGCGGCAGTGTGAAACTGACCTTTTCAAAAATCATCTTACCTCATTTCTCTCATCAACATCCCTGCATTTCTCGAGAAGCGCTTTCAGAGCAGGAACATTTCCTTCCTCTACGTAAGGTCAACAGACTCTGACTCATCAGACTCGCCATCTTCACACACTATTTCAAATGCCTCTAGATAACAAAGATTACCTGTATTTCAGGAAAGAAAAAAAAAAACAGCAAAGTGTAAGCAACAGCTATGACATTTGACATTAGAAATCATGAATTGTATATGCTAGTAAGTTACTGGCTGGGTCACAAATACACGCCCTTATTCTCAACAAAACACTTTGGAGATGTGCATTAAAAGGAACTACATTTCCATGAAAAGTCTTAACTCTCTCTAGTTCTTAGAAAATTACAGAAATTACTCTGTTATGTGTTATCTAAATACATATTTTGAATGGAATGCATGTATACCTATACAGCATTATAGGAATATCTGTATATGTTACATACTTTATATATACTAGTTATTTACAATATAACCCTTATCCTTTATGTGTATAAGCAGAACATTGAGAATATTGAGACTAATCAGCATTCCAAAATACCATCATTCTATCTAAACTACAGCCATATGGAACTCTGAGAAACATGATTTACTAAATCAGTTATCACCAACTTTATGCAGACATGCCTGCATGTGATGGCACGTTGTTAACTTGCTAGTCAAATATAACACGGCTTCTGTCAACTGATTATGTTTTTAACCTCTAATATGCAAGACAGCAAAGGTTTTTCTTTCTTAAGGCAGACCACTAAGAACCATTTCAGGCTTCCTAAAAAGTTGTGTCCAGTAAGTTCAGAGCATCAGTAGTACTGTGCCAAATTTATATACATATGGCAACAGAAGTTGAATCAATCACTGCACCTAAATTAGGTTTCACTGGATGCAGAATAGGTCATGAGGCTAAATACAAGCCTCCAGCACCCCTTCACACCTTTCTCCTCACCAGTGGCTGGCATGATCATGCTCTCTGGCTTTTCCTTGTAACAGCAGAGGAAAATCTCCAGTTTAGTGTTAGCTAAAACCTACTGCTTAGGCTAGTCTCTCCCAGGGAGAAGCCAAAGACTAGTGGCTTTACCAGGCAAATATTCTTACTTTTATTCTCAAAACAAAGCAGACAATTTTTCTGTGCTTCCAACTGAAGTGGAACAAAAGAGATGAGAGAAAGCCAGCAAGAACTTCATTGTGCTTAGCACAGAAAAGTTAGTTTAGATTTGCAGATTTAAATCAAATAATCCAGCTCCACTTTAAATTGCTCACATAGTCTGTTACACCATCCTTTCTCCTTTACCAAGTAAATATGTATAGTCATACACTCTGTTGTCAGGATATGTTAGATACTACCTGAGCTCACCTAAAGCACTGCAGCCATCAGATGACTCACATACAGAAATGCCTTGTTCAAAATAATGCCAGTTAATACCTCAGTTAAGATGACAGCAGCTCTGGATACGTGCAAATGAAATTCAGGTGCACATGAATGTCTAGTGACAAAAGAAACTACAAACATTGTTCAAATTGTTAAAAATGTTAAATGTTCACACCTAAAACCGGTGAAAAAAAAAATCTAGATTTGACATGTTAAGCCCAGTAGTAGTTTTCCTAGGCACTGCCCAAGCAGCCAGTCTGCCCCACAAGAAAGCTATAAATAAATAAACTCAGAACACAAAAGGTCTGTCACATTTACTGTACAGTTAAATTACCATCAAAGGGGGTGAGCAGCACTACAGTGGTGGCATATATTTGTCTCCATCTTTTTCAGTAGGAGGAAGAGCTAATTAAGAGGTTGCAAACTTAAAAACAAAAAACCCACTAAACCACAAAAAATATGAAAGGTTTGAAAAGAAACAGCAATTTTACTGACTCAGTGTGGACACATTGGCTCCTACTGCTTACTCAAAAAATACCAGGAAAGTCAGCATCTTGCCTGGCATCCAGCTGCCAGTCCAGAACAGCCCACCACCCTTACAGCCTACAGCAGCATCTTACAGCCCCCCTATGCAGGTGGCTCAGATATTCTCAGGCACTTGAAATGACATTTGATATTCACATACACCTGTATTCCTCCCATTATTTTTTACATATGACAACAGAAATCCATGAAATGTGATTTGCTGCTAGCTCCACTGCCACCACAGGCATTTTCTGCCTTTCCTGTGTTATGTCCCAGCTTCTCTCCTGTAGCTGTACCTTCAATCCCCATGCTATTTTCCATACCAAATACTAAATTGAAAACTGTATTAAGAACATCCCCAAAACATAACTAAAAATGTCTCACCAAATGACTTATACTCTGCAGTTGTTATTAAAATTTCACCAATTAATTCTTAGCTAGTGTGAAAAAGAAAGTATTCAGCACAGCTTTTTCCTCAAAGTAAGATTCTTCCCTTGATGTTCCCTCCAGGCATATTTCCAAAAGGCAGAGGCAGCCCTGCTGCACTGTAGATAAGCACCCTGCTTCAGAAATCCCAGCTGGCAACAGTGCAGCTTCTGCCTTCATGCAGAGCTGAATCCTTAGAGACAGCTGAAACCTCTGATGCCAATGAACACATCTAGAAATGTGTTTATAAACTCCATGTTAATATCACTTTTATAAAATGATAAAAGATTTGTACCGGTGAAACATCTCAAAGAATATTAATATTTCTTGTCCCCTATGCTTCACTGTCACATAACATCCCCTTCTTAGAATTAATAGCATTCTATTTTATAATAACAAGAATCACAAAATCAAATACTCTAATTAGGCATTTTATATCATCATGCTTCTATTTGCCCTTTTTCAGGCAAGTTTCTTAGAGCATCCAAAAACTAACATCACTGGAGGGCTTTAGGAAACCGTGGTTTAGAGACAACAACAACCACCAAACAAAAATCTCCCCACCAAACAAACAAAAATCTCCCCACCACTCCAGAAACAAAGATGAATAAAAAACGGTGGGATTAAGATTTTTGGAAACTTTGTTTTATTTTTTCCCCACCAAGAACAAAGAACATGCCCAAAATAAGCCTGAATGGGTCTGTTCATGATGACAGCAACTCAACATCAGCTGAATACAACTACAGACCACCTTTTTATTAAACAAAATGTATGTTATTATGTTATGAAAACCAGGCACTGTACTCAAAGTCCATATGGGTGCTGGTCCCTAAAGTGTGATTTCTTCCAGTGCTTCAGACTTTTTTTAAATAATCATAAAAACTGAATCAACAGCCTGAGAAACAGTCTTGGGCTAGAGAAGTAATTCTATTCTGGTCCCTCTAATGAAAAAAGCTCCTAAAAACCCTGGAAAAAAAAGAAAACTCTAAGGCTTACCCTTGACCAAATTAAAGGATGAGAATTTAATCCCTGCCAAACTTCATAAATACTGTGCAAAACCAGTATCATTCAAGAACATCCTATACATAAATGGTTCTTAATTGCTCAATTAACATATTTACTTTCTTTGACACAGCAGAAGTATTTTCACAACATATAACAAAAATTTTAATTAAAACCAGGATTCTATTTGGAAACCAATCCCCTTTCCAATAAGGATCAATGCTGTTATTTTTCTCTCCCACCCAAGGGAGCTAATTTCCAGTACAAAAACCTGCTCTTCATTCACAATCCAAACTTTCAGGCTGGGAAATCTCACAATGCCCTTGGGCAGTAAATCCAGGCATTTTACAAAACTAACAACACACCAAGAACTATGAAAACATATAAAGTGCACAAATGCTCAGGTGAAGGCAATGTTTGCACAGGGATTAACCTGGTTTTGTAAGGCTCTTGCATCCTGAGCTGAAGCAGACAAACATTATCACTGGTTCTGAAAGACTGCAAAAATTTGTGAATTTAAAAAAAAAAATAGTTTCTCTCAACAGCACCAGTATTAAAAGCAGAGGTCCTAATAACTCAAATTTGCAGGTATTTTATGCATTCTCAGAACTTCTTATCTAACTATATAAGAAATACTATTACTCACTAAATTTTCCAGCTATCACAATTTTTACATGGATCTTGTGTATTTTTTTATTGTGCAAACAGTGATCTTTTTGAATAAATATCAAAATTGGTCATCAAGTCTAGCATTATTGAGAAAACCTATTGAAAACAAAAAAAAAAAAAAAGAAAGTCAAGATAGTAATGACATTAAATTCATACTTTTCATCATACAAAGGAAGAAATGTTGCCTACTTTTTAATGCCTCCTTCTTTTTCCAGACACAAAAGCCACCTTCCCAACATGCAACACTGTGGCAGATCTTTCAGCTAACTATAAAAGGAAATAATTACTATGCTGCTGAAATCTGAGCACGTACAACTCAAATGTGTAAATGCACAGCATTTCACCCTTAAGAACTGGAAACGCCACCTTTTCAAATTAGAATTAAAAAAATGTGATACATGAATTGTACACATGAAATCCATTATAAAAAACTAACATAAGTCAGTTTCATATTCTCACACATTTTTATGCTTCATGATGGCATAAAGAAATTGAAAACATGCTGAAACACCACCTCTACTTAGACCACACAGAATCTTACTAACAAAAGCATTGCCCAGCCTTTACAACATCTTATTGTAATCCCTTCCTCAGTGGATATACTTCCTAAACATGAAGAGATCACAAGTCAGGCATCACATGAAGTGGCAAATACTTTAAAATATTCTTTCTATTAGGACTGACGGAGTCAACTAGGATTCTGTTTAAAGAATAAATTTTCAGAACAGCTGAAATGAGTCTCTAAAAATATTAATTTCTGGTATTCAGAGAGAAATAACAAATCCAAGTTTCCATAAGTAGTCTACACCCACACTTCTTCTCCAGTGCCTGAAATTCCAGTGTGACTAATGACCTTATGCTGCATTTCTGCTTTTCCCTATTTATCTGGAAACATTTATTCTACTTCTTTTAATCATATTTCTGTTATCCAGATGAGAAGATTTTTTTTTAAATTATCTTACTTTTTGTTATGTTAGCAAAAAGAACAAAATTGTGTAACTATAAAATATCAAAATACACAAAAAGTGAACTACAGCTAGACACACAGGCATTCTTCTTTTGAAACCTGAAAAAAATATAACTGAAAAAAAAACCTAAAAAAAATTTGCACAAAAAGAGGTCTTTATTGTAATCATCATAACTGCACACAATAAGAAGCCGGGGAAATCCGAAATACACAAGTCCTTCTTTTCAACCATACGCACTCAAGGCAACAGCCATTCCTAAATATTGTAGAGATGGATTTTTTTTAGTTTTAATAAAACAAAAGAGGCTGGGAATTACATATAAAAGACTAGAAATATGTACATTTATACATAAAATGCAAGGCTGGTTGTTAGATGACAGCAACTATCAGACACGCCTATGTTTCACCCCTGGTTAAAAAAATCAGTTAAAATAAAGTGTGAAGGATTTATATTTTATCAGAGAAATCTGTCTACCTTCAAGACAAAATTTAAGTATGGTCAATGAACAATAACATATTGTTAAGAACATCTGAATTCTAAGACAAAATTCAATTCCTAAAAAAAAATACAAGGTGCTCAGATCTACAAATCACCGTTCCACGTTTTAAATAGATCAGATAAAAGAAAGCAAAGATAGTTACCAATATTAAGGGGTTTCTTGAAATTATACCAACCAACACCAATCAATTGTCAAAAACTGTTCAAAAAACATAACAGCACAAGAAAGTCTACAATATCATCTAACACAGTCTCACATGGCCAACACGTTTCTCTACGTCATAAAACCTAGGGTTTGTTAGTCAGACTCAAGTTATATGATAGAAATCTAACTTTTTGAGTGTTTCCACTTAAAAAGAGTGAATGGTGTAATGTAGAACTTTAAACTAATATGGCACCATTTCATAAGCTGTGGTCACACAATTTCATGCAGATACTAATTTCTCAGTAACTCATTTATTTTAAATAAACACTGCGGCAGAACAAAGCATGGATGCTTATTCAGTAGACAAAAAGGGTTTTCTTACATGTTCTGGTCTCAGAAAAAGTTCTTCTGTTTTTCTGTCCATTTCTTTGTTATTTTGGTGGCAGGAGGAGTGTCAGGTGATTAATCAGGTAACAATTCGAATGCTTTTCCAGCAAAAAGACATATTACTGTATTATTCTACCATTAATCCTCTACCAAAAGTTAGAGAGAGCAAATCACTTTTCCAACCAATTTTTAAGCACATATAATGGCAAAGCCGCACTACCTTTAAGACGTTTTGCTACTCTTTCAGTGATGTCCTGTGGCAGGACCTGAGGCAATCGACAGATATTGAAACAAAGAATCAATTAAGCTGGGAAAAACCTCTGCTTGATGACTGAGTCTAACCTGAGATTGAACTGCACTACGTCAACTAGACCACGGCACTAAGTGGTCCTTCCTTACACAACTTCAGGGTCAGTGATTCCAGCAGGTCCCTGGGCAGTCCACTGCCATGCCTAACCACTCGTCCTTTATTAGGAAGAAATTCTTCCTAATATCCAACCTAAATGTCTCCGGGCACAACTTGAGGCTACATTCTCTTGTCCTATCGCTTGTTACCTGGGAGAAAAGGCTGATCCCCACCTGGCTACGACCTCCTTTCAGGTAGCTATAGAGAGTGATAAGGTAACCCCCAAGACTCCTTCTTTTCCAGGCTAAACACCCCAGCACTCCCTCGGCCGCTCCTCATAGGACTTGCTCCAGATCCTTCACCAGCTTCACTGCCCTTCTCTGCATTCAAAGGAGTCTCCGTCTGAACATCAGGAAACACTTTGTTACCGTGAGGGTGACCCAGCACGGGCAGAGGTTGCCCAGAGAAATTGCAGGGTCTCCGGGACATCCACGTCTGCTGTCCCTACTCGCGAAGGGCTGGACCCTTACGACCTGCGGAGGTCCCTCCCATCCTCAACCGTTCTGTTATTCTCTACCTTCGAAATTAGATGCCAAAAACTTTCCTGACGGGTCGAACCCTTATCTACCTTTCCGAGTCAACAAGAGAGAAACACGGCACAAGAGGCCCCTCCATCCCCGGGACAAGGGTGACAGAGCCCCTCGGCCGTGCCCGCGGCACCCGCGGGACGCTTCACCCACGGGCGGTGCCTCCGACAACGCACAGCGGGCCCGCTCCGCCCCGCACACGGCACCGCCGGAGCCCCGGGGTGCCCAGGGCGCGCCGCCGCCCTTGAACCGCGGCCCTGCGCTGAGGGGACCGGCCCCCGAGCCACGGCGGCCGCGAATCGCCCGAGCTCGGCAGTCTCCCGGGGCCGCGCCGGGAGCGGCCCCGCGGCGCCCTTTGTTTGGCAGCGGGAGCGCCGCCTCCCCACAGCCCCGTGCCCTTCCCCTGCCCTTCCGGGCCGGCCCGTGCCTCCCCGCCTTCCCGCCGCTACTCACCCCACGGCCGGGCGGACTCGGCCCCTGCGGCGGCTGCCCGGGCCCAGCCGTAGCCTGACACGGAGGGAGGCGGCGGCGCCGTGCCCTGCTCAGCTCGGCCCGGCAGCGCCCGCCATCTTCCGCCGCTGCACTCCGCCCGCCCGGGCCGTGACGCGCGGGGGCGGCTCCGCCCGGCTCCGGCCGCGCCCATCGCCTCAGGCGGCGGCGACAGCGGGCACGGGCACGGGCACAGCCCTGCCCCGGAGCCCCGCGGCACCGCCGCCCCGGGCCTGGCTGAGCCGGAGCGCAGCGCTGGGCAGCCCAGAGGGTGGCACCGCTCTTGAGAGCCACCACCAGTCACACCTCGGCTGCTTTCTGATAGAAAAGAAGGGGGAGAAGGGTAGTGAACATTTGCTGCCTGATGTACGGACACACTGGGAAGCGAGAGGCTGGAAAGCAGCGCCGCGGAAAGGGACCTGTCCTCGAGCCCTGGGGGCAGTTTTGGGCCCCGCAATATAAAAAGATGTTAAGCTGTTAGAGAGCGTCCAGAGGAAGGCAACGAAGACTGTGAAGGGCCTTGAGCCGGGGAAATACGAGGAGGAGCTGAGGTCACTTGTCTTGTTCAGTCTGCAGGGTGAGGAGAGGCCTCATTGCAGTTGCAATTTCCTCGTGTGGGAAAGAGGAGGGGCAGCCCCGGATCTCTTCTCTGTGGTTACCGGGGACAGAACCTGAGGGATCAGCATGAGGCTGAGGCGGGAGGTTAAGGTTGAATGTTAGAAGACGGCTCTTCACCCGGAGGGTGGTTGGCACTGGAATAGGCTCCCCAGGGAAGTCATCAGCACCAAGGCTGACAGAGTTCAAGAAGCGTTTGGATAATGCTCCCAGGTCCATGGTGTGACTCTCGAGGTTGTCCTGTGCATGGCCAGGAGTTGGACTTGGTGATTCCCTTGTACTTGATAGGTCCCTTCCAGCTCAGAATATTCTATGTTTCTGTGATTTATACGCAGAAACTGTGTCAGTAACCTCCCAAGTGTAGCTCCTACTTTATGGCTGGGTTGTAATTTTCATACAAGTTACATACCCCCAGTTGACTTCTGTGCATGTTCAGGGGAAGGGTCTTCACCTGGGCAGGGTCTTTTTGATCTTTATGAGTAGTAAATATTTTTTAGTATAGCAATAGACACAATCAACATCTTGATTTACTGCAGCCTTAGAGCTTGTTAGCTCCAGGATGTCCTAACTAAGTGGTGCTAGCTGCTATCTGTTGTACTGATTAAGTCTCCTTTCTTGCTGATTTTACTTGAAAATATATAAAAACCAAATATCAAACATCCTGATTAAAGGTAATTTTAACATAATGCACGCTTTGCAATACCACTACCTACCTTGAGACTCACCAGCTTCTCTCAGACGCCCCCACAGCCCAGATGTCCAAGCAGCTTCATGGGTATTTTGGAAATTCCCCCCTCAGCCCAGGCCAGAGTGTGCATGGCTGCAGCCACCTGATTCCCAACATTTTCTTCAGTTCTTTCACCATTGATGGAAGAACTTTCAGTGATGATAAAATGCACTCAATGACTGTAAAATGTCATTTTCATCTTCAGCACAGTCTAAATCCATGATAATAGACGTGTTTAATTCACCTGGATAACTGGATGAGATATGATCTCTGATGCCTAAAGCAATAACATTTCCCCAGATCACAGAACCTTGCCTAAATCAAAGATGGCAACAAACCAGCCAGGGAAAGGAGCATAATCCCCACAGTACTACTTACTTCTAAGGTTACTGAGTTTCAAGGGTCAAAGCATTGATATAATTCTTTACAACACAAAGATGTTCAATCTCAGTAAAGAGCCATGGCTGACTCCTTCTTAAGGAAACATCTGACAGGACTTCCTCTATACCCCAAGTACTTATAAACTAGAAATTATGTAGTAAGGGTTTTACTCACTTTTTAAAGCATTAATTTTCCAATGACCTTAAAGTCTTCACATCCTGGTAAAATATACAGCTTCCTTACATGATCTAAAGTTGTTAATAAGCAAATAAAGCAAAGGCACAAGCTATGAAATTCAAAAGCTAAATCCACCTAATCTTGCACCAATATTTCAGCTGAAAAACTGGGGAAGATGAAGTACATAAAACACATTCTCCTTCTTTACACTTATTTGCAGAAATGAAATGTGAACAAATGGAGGATGAGCCCCTGCAGTTAATGTGGGGCTAAAAAGGGCAGTCTGTGCCCCCTGAACATATGCATAAGGGCCACAACTCAAGGAATAGTAGTCCTGATGCTTCAGGCACCCTTAGAATCTTGTATACTAAAAGAAACCAGTCTGATAAGACTACCTGTGTTAGCCTCCTAAAGTTTATAGATTTTGAAACACTATCAAGATACTACTCTTTTTTCACTTTATACAAAAATGCATTATTAGTATCTCATTCCATAATCTCCCATCACCCAAATCCTTATGCCCATATCATAGTGTTCCCGCCCATCAGGTGTTAGCTGTGTTCTCACTATGTAGCTACAAATTTCAGACAGAAACAGTAGCTCCTTTTCTCCTGCTTAAAAAGGAACTGTACTAAGACCATGAACAGGATGGCAGAAAAAGCAGTTTTTATATGGTCCTTCAGTATCACCCACTTTTGCTGCAGATGGATCCAGCTCCTCATATTCTTGTGCTCTTCTAACTTTTACTCTATGCTTAGACTAGGACCAACACTTTCCTAACAGTGACTAATATACATAGGTAGTGAAACATGGTGCAATTGAGGTTTATTGTTTGGAAAGATCATGTGCAGCCCTCATGGAGAAATAACTCCTTTGCTACTACATAGGACCACCTTAGGAAGAGCTGTAAGATGTACTGCCTAACTGGACAGATCTCCAACTCTCATCTAGTAAATAGGTTGAAGACATCTCCCTCTAGAACTACTTCTGTATTCCATACTGAAACATCCTGCATGTTATCAGGAAGTTACTCAGATGGAACTAAGTTAATTATAAGCACAGGAAAATATCTGCTAGCTCCAGGATACTATTAATCATGACTCTTTCTGTTCAGCAACTTAACAATTTACAACACTTAGTAGCAGAAAGCTGTGTTTTATTTTAATACCTTTAAATGAGTTTTTCACTAAATGCAGCAATCTTTAGTTCACGAGGACACTTCATACTCCTGAGTGACTGCTGTGAATGCATATTTGAGAAGGCAATTTCCTTTGCAGTCTAACTTCTGGTTAAAATGACAACATTCACCAGAGCTTCTAAAATTGCATCTGTAGTCCTTTGTGTTGGAATGGCAAGTATTTTCATCTCCTGTGATACAGCTTGCTGAAAGAGAATTCTAAACACAAAAAGCTCAAAATTACCATTGCTCCAGTAGGGCCTTTCAAGAGAACACACACATTCCATATCCCTCTACGGTGGGACTCCTGGCAGAACGAGATCTGTGTAAGTATATCTTCAAAAAGTCACACTGTCTTTACAAAGTTTGTACTGAAGTGGAATTAATACCAGGTCAAAAGAAGAGAGAAAACAATTCAGTGTGAGACAGGAAGTGATGGCAACAGCTCTTCTTTAGTAGTGACACATAGTATCTCTCCTTTGCTCCAAGAACCTAAACTCACACCAAATAAACCTGCAGGTCCAGGAGTCTCAGCCAGCTTTGACATACTTTCACCAGCCAACAGAAACTGCCTTATCAGAGTCCTGGTAGCTGAGTGAAAAAAAATGTACATGTATGGTACACATTCAGCCCTGCTTCTTTGGAACTAGCAATTAAAGCAACAGCTTCTTCAAAGCACTGAATTTGATTTCTCAGTTGTGAGGTTTCCATTTCTCAAGCTAAATCCACCACAGTTGTCATATCCAGAAGTAGTGTTCATTGGATAGCAATATGCTCTGAGATGGAGGGTTTAAATTGCTTAAGCATCTTCCCAAGTAAGAAGAGGCTAGACTCAAAATTCTGTTTACTAGCTCTACTGAAAAATAGTTACATACATATACTTGTATACAAGCCCTAGAAAACAAACTAAAAGCATTTTTGAGCTAGAACATTCCAAATAACAGTGTAAATGCATGCCATGTATATTTAGCAATCAAAAAGCAGAAACTGCATTAAAATAATTTTGTTCTTCACCACTCATTAAAGACAGACAGCAAAGAATTTAGAAAAACAAGTTCATTTTTTTAAACTACAGTTTAATCAGATTTAAAGACACAAATTAGAAAAGAACATTTATAGGCAAGTTAAAAACACCTTTAAAACATAACAGCATGCTGCTTCTGCAGCACTGCTGAGGCAAATTAGAAATAAGTAATTATTAAAATATCACAATCACAGTGTAACTAACAGTGGTATTTTACCATACACCAACACTTAGTTTATGGATCTGTTGAAAAATAACACTTTTTAAAAAATATATATTTTGGAATAATAAAAATGAAATTCACTGACAATGTATTATAATCTGAACCAGGAAAGGCAAATTTAGGAATACTGTAGCTATCCACTTTTAGGGGTGTTCTCTCACCTTAACATACGGGTGGTTGGAGGCATAACTACTTCTGCATTGAGGTAAAACTATTCCTTTGAATGTGTAACCAAGGCAGGAAAGAATAAAGTTCCATATTTTAAATTCTTAAATTGAATAACTTATTACAACATCTTTGAATAATGCTATATTACCCATCTTAGACTATTTTTCATCCAATGCATTTTGAATGCTCTCTTCTAACTCATCTAGAACACATCTGAGGTCTGGGATTTAACAGTAACTACCTAATTACTATTGTAGCATTTTGACACTTTTGTCACAATAAGACACATCAGCAGATTCTTCATAGAAATAGTCAACACCACTGGACAAAAGAAGGTACAAAGAAGGATGTAAAGAGAACTGAAAAACACAGAGAAAGGCAAAAGATGCATAGGCAAATACTCCTTAACTTACTGTAATAATTGTTGCACCTTTAATAAGCACTGTTGCACTTTTCTGACTACCAGTCTCTAGGCACCCCATTTTCTCTAATTTTTTTTGTTTGTTTGTTTCAGATTACACTGTCCCAATTTTCAAGTCTAATCTGGCTAGAGCATGGACCACAGCTGTCTATTAATATGACATGTTGTAGTGAAACCTAAATGAAAATCCAGCCTGGGGTACCTCCCCCTTAAGGGGAAGGAAGAAGATGGTGCAGAGGTCTCTTTTGCCAAGAGCTTTGTTTGGAATAAGGTGCTGGACTGAGTCACTAGCAATATAAAAACTTTCCTCCAGAAGTAGCCCTACCTCAGATCTCATTCTGAAGTCACACAGTTTTTCAATCCAAAATTTATGCAATGTTTATACGGATATGCATGTGGGTTCAGAAAATCTAAAACCATCTACAACCAAGACCAGGTCTAAGTCACTGGACACACAGCTAATGCACAAATGATGATAAAGTAGCAACATTTACTTTTGCACATTTGTGTACCTAAAATGAGAAAAATTGTGGTTTAAATATTTAATATGACAAAAATTGATATATTTGATTGTTAGATTTTGTAAAAAAACCTACAAAAAGCCCATTCTGAAACAAGTTTTTAATAAATAATTTTTTCATTTAGCTTTGACCATAATAAACAAGTGTTGCAGTATTTGTAGTTGTAACTTTGCAGGGTGACTTTGTGGATGCCTGATTTCATGGTGCTTGCAAAATGTCTAGATTAAGACAGCAAATATGTAAAAAAATCCAGCCAGATGTAACATAGAGCAGCTGCAGCCTGGGTCACAAGCAAGCAGAACCTCTGCCAAGCTCTGCACAATTCCTTCCAACCACAGATGGGATGCATTCTGACTAGAGACTTCTCTCCACTGCCATCCTTTTCCACCAAGACTGTGAAGATTAAGACCAACAGTGCAAACTAGCTGAGATGCAGACAGATCTGATAATCTTATGAGAGTAGGCTCAATTCACTAGAGTATCTGCTTACTTATTCAGAATAGCATTTAAATATAGCATTTAAATACTTATTGAAGTACTCACTGTCAATTGATTTTTAAACAGGTAAATTAAAAAATACATCAAGTGCAGTTCAGAGTATTATTGGACCTAAATAAATACATAAAGGTCAATAATGGAGTGAAATGCTGTGATGAATCACTGCAGAACTGAAGTGTATTTTTTAATACATAGTCTGCATCATATTATTATCCTTGAATATGTTTTCCTAACACTGATCACTTTACTACATAGATGGTAGTATTTCAAAATTTTCAATGAAAATTAATTCTCAAGCTTGATCTCAGAATTCAGTGAGAAGTAAAAAGTGAAAGAATTAAAGATAAGGGAAATAAAAGCCTAAATTACAGTAACTTGTGCTTTTAAATGTCTTTATCTTTCAAGGCCAACTTATAAAGTTGAACATGTGAAAGTTTACATATAAGCAAGTTACACATTTGTATGCAAACGTGAAGACACATTTGACCACGTATTTAAACAAATTGTCAACAATTTGTCTGCAAAGCTTCTGAGAGAAAAAAAAAAAATCTAGATTTTGTTAAAATTACTTTTGATATGAATTGGACAGGAGGTGATGATCTCAAACATCTCCTCTGCACCAGAGGACATTTTACCACTACCCAATCAATGCCATCAAAAGAGGCAAAACTACCTAGTGTGCATTCTGTAATACAAGCCTAGCATTTATATTAATATTGCTTATTCCCCTGGGGGAAACAGAACAAGTTCTTCAAGTGTAAAATTCCTCTAATAAATAATTTACTATATTGGTAAAATACCATATTATACCATATGTCAGTGTAGAGCAGGGACTATACCAGGGTCTCTTCATAGTCTTCTCACTAAAGTGTGATTTGTAATCAAGAGCATATTGAAATGCATATCAATATTTTTACATGTAATACATTTTAAAAATTACCAATTACTGAAATCTTGTATACATGTCAACTTAAGGAATGGCCAGGGAAAAATAAGCTTCCTGAATAAGAAGGGTGTATCTATAGCTGCAAAGCTAACAAAGCCTTTTGATTACAACAGTAGTGGGCACCACCGAAGTATTATTTAAATATGTAATATGTGTCTCTCTCATTAATACAGAATCATAAAAGTTAAAAAATGTTAAGCAAGCAAATAGTTACTATCAGGGTGACAACATTTACTAACATTAACTCATTAAGTGCCTGAATGAACTGTTCACAATAGGCAAATATGTGCAAAGCACCATAAAACTACAAATGATATGTTGCTTTTGCTTTTCATAGTGTGCTGATCTGCAATACAGGAAACATTTTTACCTTTTGGATATACATTATTTAATAAGTGAAAGAATACTTAAAACCATGTTTCCTTCATGTCCAAAACATTTATAGGAAACATACTTTCTACAGTTTTTGTCAGGAAGAGCGATGGTAATTCACTGCCATCCTTTCAAATTCAGTATCATCAAATGATGTGTGTAAGACCTAAAAATTAACTGAAGCATTGGACGGCTGGCTGCTCTTGACTTTCTGATTGAATGGATAAAAAGGATCCAGTGTGATAGCGAGGCAGAAAACGAGTAATGCAGAGGGAAAGAAACATCAAAACCCCAGTCTGACTAAAATCAGAGTGCTGCCATTAAAACAAAATAGCTCTTTCCATAGTCCCCAAGAGAATTCTTTCTCACGAAGAGCAGATTTTTGTTCGAAGTACTTTTATATTTAACAATGGCATTTAAATGTAAATTCTAGGACATGATACTTAAATTCTGTGCAGAATTAATTAATTGTCATAATTTTCTTGTGTTTCAATTACTTAATGAGTTCAAATCATGAAGAAAAAAGTCATGTCCAATTTTGAAACCTGTATTTTGCCACCTGTACTCAATGAAAGCATGAATGTATTTTCTTAGTTATTTCAACTTCTCTATATATAAAAGTACTGAACAAAACTGTACTTCTGAATTCACTCACATTGAAGTACCAGTCTTCACTACCCAAAATCTGCTTATTTTCTGTTAACTGTTTCCATATTTCATTAAGAAGAATTAGTAAGCCTCTACAGCACTCTTCGGCACGCATGCCAAAACAATAAAACAAGAGTATAAGAACATAAAAAGAAAACAGCACATTGTACTGGCATCCAAAAGTGTTTGTTTGAATAGACTTGGAGACTGCACCAATAAGATGAATTTAAGTTCAAGAGTAACAAATGCTGAAAGAATCAACCCTATTTCTACTTACCCACCCAGAAATGTGCAAATCTAATTTTTTCTTTTATGCAAATGTCCCTTCAAGTACAGAAAGCAAAAAAAAAAAAAAAAAAAAGTCTTTCCTGATTCTGTATCTAACAAGGATGATCAAACAAACTAGCATGTCCTTACTTATTAACAAAAACAAAACCATAATGTGGTGTCAAAGAAGCATATGACAACCACAACCCCATGTAAGGGGAGGTCTACCTGGGCAATCAAAGTAAGGATTTAGAAGTCAGATTATTTTATCTTACAGATAATACAGCTGTCACTGAAACAATGAACATCCCTGCTCATCTAAACAGACTCATCCACTCTCATTTCATATTCAGTTCTCCCTTTCTGAGTAGATTAATTAGTGCTAACCTACATATACGGGAAGTTATGTTCTCTTCCTCCTGGAGTTTTAGGCAAGGAGCCAAGGGCCAGACACAGAGTTATGACAGCAAGGAAACAACTCTAACCTAACTTAGGGTCTGGTTCTTCAGGGAGTACTGTGATTTTTGTGTGCCAATATCCCCAAAGCTGAGGACCATCATTGTACTTCTGGTAGTAAGAATACTCATCCAACTGGAGATAGATATTTGATGAAAACTTTAGGTTTCAAAATATTATGACAAAATTTCCTCAACCATTTATTAGTTATTAATCAACCAGCTGCATTATTTTTCTCTGGCATTATTTTGTATCTGGTTTAAAATTAAAAATAAACCCCACATGGACAAACAGCTTGTGTTTACTTAAAAAAATTGTATGAAAATACAGAATATATGCGATTAAAATGTAGCCCTTTAACAGTAGTACTCAAGCACTAACCATGATCACAATAAATGGTCGGGAATAGATATAACCACTACATTGTTTCCTTGACATACTTACATAATTCAGACAGTCAAGATATTCTGAAGGATTTCTTTCTTTCATTATGTTAATCGGAAATACGACACAAAATTTGCATCTAAAATTCTAATTCAAAGAAAAAGCTTTTCCTCAAATTCACACACTTCTTTGGATAAAGGTTCATCAATTATCAAGCATACAGAAACTGGTTGTGATAGTCATTTCATGTTTGACTACCTATGTGCTGGAGCTTCAAGGTAATTTTGCTATTTTATACTGAAAGCATCATCAACTAACTGATGCCTGAAAATTCAAAATAACTTTAAGTATTAAAAATTACTTTTTGTAAAACAGTTCTATTCTAGAACAAGTATTTATGGTATTTAAGGGCAAAACTGCACTTTCATTGAAATCCCAGTGCTTGCACATTGTCTTCTGTGCCTTGTGGCTGCCTTTCCCCCTCTGGCTGCAAAGCCCACTTGGCAGTGTTTTATTGGGTTTAGGTACTTTAAAGTAAAAGAAACCTACATTAGCACTATCAATCCCTGGAAAAGGTAAATCTTGAGGTGTTTTTAATCCATTCAGAAGGACCATTTTAATCCATTCAGAGTAATTATAATTATACTCTTTATCAAAGAAACCTAACTATAATTTGGCATCAATGTTTACAATTCTGTACTGTTACTCTAATAGTTTGAGATACTTTAAGAAAACCCTCCAAATACTGAGATGCTTATTGCAATTCCCTTTGAAAGATTCCAAAGTCTTCTAGTGACTTTGCATTTCCTATCATTACCTTTATAGCACATAGTGTTATACATTTGAAATACTTTCCACATGAAATCAAACTTGAAATACCCACTTAGAAACAATATTTCAGTAAATAGAGGGTTTTAAGGCAAGTCATTCCGTCGGAAAAATTAATTTCCATTTGTTTATCCTAGACTGACAATTTTATTCCACCCCATCAGTGCCTTGGGATACACAACGTACATTCAGCAAAGGGCACACATATGACCCCATGGACATACGTTGCAAGTCCTGAGTGCCCATTGAAATAATGGTAATATCTTCATATAAGGCGTGACCCACAGGGACATGGCATGGGAGGGGTTAATTTGTTTTGTTACCAGTCTTGCTATTGTATGTGATTTTCCTAGGTAATGCATTCTTTTCTTACTAAATATCTTTGCAAACAAATACAAACCCCTTTAAAAGGTGCTAAAAATGGGTTTCTGAAAACATATAAAATATATTCATTACAGTATTTCCTCAATCACTGTTTTAATGCTTGATATCTGCAGGTTATTTCTTGTTTCTGACTGAAACTATTATTTGTTGTGGGATAATTGTTCTTTTGTAAAAGACTTTCTTCTTCTAGTTTTCTGGACCACACAGGCTGGACACTTTCATGCTTTCTGCTTCCTTTTTGAGTTCTTTTCAATGGAAATACCAACAACACCAGGATGCTGGCAATATGAAGACAGAAATAGCAGGAGCTAAAAAATGAACAGAAATAATAAATCAATTAAATTCTTTGCACATAAGATATGAACACATTAATACTTCCTTTAAGAAAAGTAAGATAAGGGGAAAATCAGAAATTAAGTCTTCCCTCACATTATTTAGGGCTGTAACAAGGTATAAAGCGAACAGAAGTATCCTTCTTTTCACAAGTTATTTCTGGGAAGTCAATATCTAGTCTTGCTATAAAATAGTTCAAGGGCATATTTCAAAGGTATCCTCTGATTTAGTTTTTGGTTTTTTTCCCTGCTCCCTGAAAAATAAGTTTGCTATGACAAGAAAATGTGAGCAACACAAGACACACTATGTTCAAGCACTAGAAATATAGTTCATTCTGCTACAAATTGATCATAGAATTATATCACTAAAATAGCTTCAGAAATCTTCTGCCACTGAAAATATTTCTATTCCAAGTTAAAGAAAAGTAAACAGGTAGAACATGCTTACCTGTAAAAGGTGAAAGAGGGTTTTACAGAGAGCAGTACAAATGGCACAACTGTGTAACTTATTGCTGCTTGAGTTGCCATCCATGTTACAATATCATAACATATTTTAACAGCAGGAGATTCAACAAAATAATGTCTGATATTGTTTCTTATCTGAAAAAGCAGGTAATACTAAGTTAGCTGAGGAATAAACCTTGAGAGCTCAGTTTGTTGCATAAACACAAAAGTCATAGGATGAATTTAAATGCTACAGTTTAGTCACATATCTTTGAACTATTCAAAATGACCATCAACTTCAACAGGAATTGGCTCAAATTCTCTCCACTTCATTGAGCATGAGAATTTAAGCATTTATAAATTTAAACAGAATTTAAGTAAATTAATCCTACTCTAAATCCAATGCAAATTTGCACCACTTGTCTGAATGAGGCCAACATTGTATCCTATTAAGCCACTCTGCAAATAAAAGGTTGGAGTAAGTGAAGGCCATGTTTCTGATGAAAGCTTCTATATAATAATCCATTTTCATATACTTCTTAATAAAATATATTTTAAGGAAAGCAGAGCATATATCAGAATATACAAAATATCAATTCTAATCTACATATTTCAGGAGTCTACCAAGTGAGATTATTACAAAATGACTCAAATTTCTATGCTGAATCTTCTTTTGTTCTAAAATTCTGCTCAAAAGACTGAATATCAGAAGCATTTAAAAAACCCAAATCCAAATCCCACACAGGGTTGGGTTCAGTTTTATTTAAGCTTGTAATTATAAAGATATCAATAAATCTTTGTCTCTTTTTCCTTTGCCTGAACTGTTACCCTTACTCACACTCTCGTGTGCAGACAAAGCAAGATGGGCTCAACTCAGCCTTTGACCCCAATTTGCTATCACAGTTGCCACCTCCCTGCACTGGAACAGTGCTCTCTGAAAAACTGCACACCAGAGTACACTTTTTAGCTTCCTCAATTCTCAGTTTCTTTAGAACTCTTCGTTCCAAAGAACGTATCCAAGGCTAGCTCCTGCTGATTTAATTTTTTACATTAAAAACCCCTTTTGACACTTCTTGCTCTTCTTATTCTAATTGCCCTGTAGATACCACGTTCCCACTCAGTCTTTGCTTAGTTAAGCTAAGTCAAACAAGTAATTCTACATACCCTTCATTCTGCCATCTCCCTCTAGTTATTCCTATGGTCACATGCAAGGACTTGTTCCTGAGTTCTGTAGAACTCAGGTGAAGCTTCACAAAATTTCTCATAATCTTGTCTTTTAGGACTTGGAGAACAACTTTTAACACAAATCTATGACTGCCACTAGTAAACACCCGGTTATGAAATCTGTAATGATTAAAGGCAGTAAAGTAAGTTGGATACATGCTTAGGCATAACAGAACAAAGTGTGGATCAGTGCTGCCAAACTTTGCAGTTAAAGGCTAGTAAAGTTAAATAACAAATATGCTTTAACAAATCTTATTTAATATTACGTGCCTCTTGATAGAGAAACTCAAAACATTTTTTTACTAGTTTATCAATTAACACATATGAAACATGAACACAGTGGAGTCTACTAGAGAAGCCCACGATGAAAGGCAGTGAGCACTCCAATTTACTGGACTCATCTCACCAAGTAAACATTTTTTATCTGTGAACTGTCCCAGAACCTTGGCTTTTGCCCCAGCCCCCAGCTGATAAATGTCAAAAGTTCCCTGTGATAGATCTGAAGAAGAAAGCTGTATCTATTGTAAAGAAAGGAGTCGGTTCTGTCAAACAAGGCCTATACTCTTGTGAAGAAAGCAATGCCTTTGTTTTATTGATGTAGTAACAACCTAAATCTGAAGTACCACCTTCCCCTAGCTATTATAGCAACCACAGAGCAGTCTGCTTCATTTCTCACTCTCCTGGTTCTTTCAACAAAAAAGTGCTCTGTTATGCTGCTCTGATCTGATGTGTAATTTGTTCCTCTTTTTCCACTGAGTGACTGATAAACCTGTCTCTGTTCTTACACAGCTTTCTCAGGCAGAACTGTGAGAGATTTCTTGGCAGATTTGCTGTTTCCATATGGTTCTGAATAGTGACTGCAAAAGCTTGTTAATGTGACTGCATTACTGGCTGGCCAACTTGAAACAGTAACTGCACTAGAGATTTTTATGTGCTGCTTGAGGGAGAATATTCTTTAGTTATCATCCTTACAATAGTACTGGAGAGAAATTAGGAATGAGGCAGACTCTAGAAACATATAACACTGACACCCAAATTTTAAGCTATTCATTGTCAGTGATTTTTTCAAAATTATTTTTAGATAACATCAACCTGTTTAGCATGCCATAGCAACACACTATCAGTTAATAGAGAGGAAGAGCTTCCACAAAAGAGATGCTACAAAGATGTTATAGGCTATGCGTAGTCTTGTTTATTTCCACCAATAAAGCCCTCCTTTTAATAAATCATTCCCATTACTCTTGTAACTAAAAAAGTAAATACCACTATCAGACAGATTGCGTATCAACAGTAAAGGGCATCTTTGGAGCAAAGAACATGACTAACTTGCTTTTACAAAACTCATTATTTAAGAAGATACTTGGTTGGTACTTACAGCTCGTGCTGCTAGTGTCATTAGTACTCCTGTTAAAAATGTTAAATAATATCCTGGATAAACCCCATGCCAGATGGCAGAAAGAATGAAGGTTTGGATCGTTGGGCTGAAGGTGGCTCGTTCATAGCACACTCTAGCAAGTCAGAAACAATTCAAGATAAGTAAAATGAAACATATCACCCACAGTCTTCCCAGCTATACCAGTTCACCAGTTTCATCTCCAACACAGAAGTTTCAATGCAATTGAAGTTTTCTATTATTTAATAATGTTGTCACTGTATTATGTCTTACAGAAAACACTCAAAGGTATTCACAGCTCCTGATTCCATCCCTCAGTGCTAAACTTGTGCTCAGTGCCATCACACACGGTCCTTATTCCTAATTAAATGATAAACAAGCATCCAAAGATGAGTTTTGGCATTAATAAGGAATCTTGAGCCATCAAAGAATGTATTTGAAAAGCTGCACTGGAAGGCACAAACCACCCCCAGATTACTGGGATAAGAGCAGCTTATAGGAGCAGGGGAAAACTAACAACTACTTTCAATTTTGAATAATAAAGAAACTACACTTGAAAATGTGTCTGTGCGACACAGGTGAGCATGATGATGAAATTGTAATAAATACTCTAGTGCTGAGAGAATATCAAATAAGGAGAACGCTGAACTCTGTGTTATTTTAAAATTGAGACTAAATTACTAGGCAAGGTCCTATAATAAGGAATTCTAGAAGGAAGAAGGGAAAAAGGAATCCAAGAAAGTTGGTTCTAGAAGACAACATTATATGACACAATGACAAACCATCATGACGTGGAAGAATGATAGGAAACATGGTAAGGTCCTGATATGGCTTCATCAAGAGCTCTTTAATGATCTGAAAACCAAAAAGCAATAGGAAATATGGAAACAGATACAAACTAACAAAGCAAAAATAAACACCACAAGCATGCATGAGCACAAATCTACGGCTAACGCACAAAAATGAGTTTTAACTAAAAAGGCTATAGACACCAATATCTAAAAGATCTTATAACCACATAGCAAGAAACAGAAAAAGACAAGAGATTGCATATCTGTTATTTGAAGATGATATCAAGAGCCACAACATCCATTACTAATCTAACTACTTTACTGCAACTTCCACATGAAGAAAATATTACTGAAACCTACTGATGCAGTCAATGTTGAAGAACAGAAAGTAAAAAGACAGGATCTGAACAGAGGAAGATTAAAAGTGTAATTTGCTAATTTAGTTTATTTGCATCAAATAGATGTGGTAAGGTTTGTCTTCCAAGGTCTTCAGTGGGATATGTGCACAACTCCCTCCTCTTGCTAAATGGTTTCACTCACAGTGGCAATTAAGATGAGAACACGGCCTGGCATAATACTCAAATCTGAGGACATTTGCCCATAACAGATCACTGTGAAGAGGAAAGCAACATTGGTCAGGCTGAATAGTAAACAGAGAACTTTTGACAATCTGTCAGCCTCAGTAGTAGTAAAGCATTAGGAAAATCTGAGTCAGGGAGACATCTTGGAGCAAAATACTTTTCATCAAAACCTCATCTGACACAACTAGAAGTCACCCCACCAACAGCATGACCTCTGTCTAGGCCAAGACAGAGTAGCTGAATCCAGGTAGGGGCCCATCAATGAAGTGCATCATGCCAGGAAGCAGTGTCTCATCCCTGTCAGCTGCAGGCACATGGATTTGTGCCAGGCTTTTCTAGGGGCCATGTGAAATCAGCAGATTCACACCAAGCTGGAGCACCTACATCTCCCACAGGCAGTGCATGCAAGCAGGGTTTTGTATCCTACTCATCCTTAGGAAGGGAGGTGCAGTTTGCATGTAATTGTGCACATACATGTGGGCTTTTTAATCCACTTGGGATTAGTTAAAGAAGAGCGTTTAAAAATGTTCATTGCACCAAAGCACTAAACACATGCAAAATGTTATGTGTTCTAATAGTGCTATTAATTCTAAATGTATATGACCTGGTGGCTAATTATGTCTCATTAATAAAGTGATGTCTTTAATCTTTGTTTGGTTTAAAGTACTGAAATTGTCCCTGGAAAGCATTTGGGAGTGAACAAAACTCATTGAATTAACTGACCAAATTTCAGCTGTATCAGTGCAAGTGAGGTAAAATAGTACCAAAAAAAATCCTCAGATTCCAATTTCAAAGAGTAAATAGGAAACTGAAATGCTTCCATGGATTTGACAATAATAAATCGTGTTCAAATGCTTCATTTTGCAATCCTAAAAACAAACCAAGGAAATATGGTCATCACAACAGGTTGAGAAAATCTATTCAAATATAGGTGGTCCATAATGCTCTAAAAGTGGGAAGAGGCATCAACTGTTCAACAAGGTAATGTCTTTGGTCTGGTTCTATAATTTCTTTACTAACTTAGGTGGCAGACTGAGAAGTATTTTTTCCACCTTGTCTTCCCTTCCTTTTTTGAGGTGGAAGGTGGGATGGATGAGATTGGCATTGTTTTCTTAGTAGAGAACACTAGAATCCAAAATGTTCTTGGCAGACTTGAAGGATGCTCTGAAATCAACAAGATGAAGTCCAAAGCACAGAACATCTAACAAGAAAAGTGGAAGACACAAACCAGTACCATTTTTGTAACATTACTGAAAAAGTGTAGCTGAGTATGAATATGGATCAATAGTATGAAACACTGAGTATCAGCTAAGCATGAATCAACAGTAGATTGCTGCTGCAAAAAAAGACAGATGTAACACCCTAATACATCGCAGTATTACCCAAATAAAATAATAACTAATCCACTCAAAATAATCAACTCTGCCTCTAAAAAGCCAGGGGAAAACCTTGAAGGTCTTAGCAGAAGTACTACATCTACTCTAAGAAGACAGGAGGTTTGGAAAGATGTCAGAATTGAGCAACAAGAACCACAGAGGTTTTGCAGACATCACCAAAGACAAATGGGATGAGATGGTTTCTTTGGAAAAGAGATAGAATGGGCTGAGGGGGAATATAACAGCTTTCCCAGCAAGGAAACATGATGATGATCTATACTGTTGATATATGCTACTATGTAAGTATCTACTTGAACTTACATGCTTGTAACAATAATGCCTTTAAATTGCTGTATACTATGATCTACATTAAGTATTTACTAAACCACTTTGTGATCTGTAGCTCAATTAATTGTGTTTTTTACAAGTTTGCTTTTACACATAATCAGGGTTTAACTGATGGTTCAGTTTCTAGCAATTAACAGAAAAGAACAGAACAAATGCTAATGTCTGGTATTAAATATTACATAAATGGCTAAAGTTTTAGGTATTCTATAAACGGTAAAAAAGTGAGGTATTAAAAATGGATGTTTAAAGTAATCCATGTAGCTTCTCCTCTACACAAATTGTTGGAGCATTGCAGCTAACCAAATAATTAGTAACAAAATATATATTCTCTACCAGTACTTATAGACCTCATATATGATCAATTAAAACAAGTTTTTACTTGCAACAAAACTTTTATAGAACATCCACCTTTCCACGTCCTTTCACTTTGATAGAATCAATTTAGACTATCCCCAAGGATTCTTCTGTAATTGTTTCAAAAAACACTTTTTAAAGGAGATGCTTGAATTTTTCTTCACATCTTCTTTTATTATGACCTTGAGCAATTGATTTTCATTCTTTTCCTTTCAATTTTTAACAGAAATATTATTCTTCTTCACTAATAATTTTTGTTTAGAATCATTCCATTTAGGAGATTTGGAAATTTGCTGAAATATAAGTTTTCCTATTATGTTTTAATACTGTTAAACTTCTGTTCTCTTACTAAATCAAAAAGCTAAATTACATATTTGGTTTTTGAAATGCTACATTTTAGTACCCACAAGCGTGTAACTTTTTGTTGCTTGTCCTAGCAACAGGACATTGACTATTGAGCCAACCAGAATAATCACATAAAATCCAATTTCTTTTTTAAATTGAGTGAGCAAAATACTTAGGGATGAAATTATGGAAGAAAGAGAACACACTATGAAGAAATTTGATGGAAGATACATCCTGTAGCCAGCTATCCTAGAATAAGGGATAAAGTCCTTTAAGTGATCCCAAGATAGGGGTCTCAGTTCAATTTGCACCTGTGGATAGGAGATCAACTCAACAGTCTGACTGGAAGAAGGGAAACAACATCCATGCACTACTCAAGTACTTTTCTACTTTCTCCTTGCCACAAAGAAGCAGAATGATGTAGTTCACAGGCCAGGCAAGGAAAAAAAGTGCAGCTGAGAGAGATTAATTTGGAATTTTTGCTGACAGCACATTGTAGGGTTTGATATTTGTCATGCACTCATAATGGAAGGAGCACAGAAAGTTCTCTCACAAAACATATGGAATTTCCTGTACTGCTCTCTGGCTAAAAACAATGCAGAGCTCTCACAGGCTGAGGTGTACACTTTACGTGCTGCTCTCAGCAACATGCACTTGTTGAATGCTAAGAGAAGGAAAAAAGATGCCTCTGCAGATTAACAATTTTAGGTTTGCTATGGCTTGTGAAGAACAGTTTCTATCATAACCTGATAGTTTGCACTAAGAGAGAAGTCCTAAACTCAGAGGTTTTAATTCAAGTATTACAAGAAGAATCTCCCGCACAGTTGCTAAACAAGTGATGTTTTGTGGGAGTTAGCTTTAAATGTTATACCATCTTCAAAGAAATATTTATCTAAGAAACTTCAGTGGAGAAAAATTTCCTTTAAGAAATAAATACCTTTTGAGCCAAAGAGCTGTTTGGATATTCCAGTTATCAAGAAACATCTTGAAACTTGTGGAAAACTGTAAAGTAAAACAAATTAATTATTTCCATAATTGCAGAGTGCCACAATGTGTTTCAAAACTCTTGTGTGTAAATTAAAAATCCTCCCACCCAAATTTGTGATGAGTTGAATTAGTTATTTAGTCAACTACTTAAAACGACAAAATATTTTGGAAGTCAATTAACAAGTAAAACGTGTTCAAAACAGGCTATTTTCCACCCTTTCTAAAAGTGTGAACACATCATTTATGACTTAGAACATATTCACTATCTAAAGGAACAAATGTGCAGGAAAAGTTACTGAAACTAAGCGCAGCTACCTATGCGGGCATGTAGGTTTTTTTTGAAAGAGCCAGAAACAAACCTCTATTTGCTGGATTCTGAGATTTGATATTAGATCCCAACGTGTAACTCCATTTTTATCATAGCCTCTAAAACCAAACCCTGCTGCATTATTAATTGCATCTGCTGCAATGAGACAAGAAGAACAAATTAATTATAAACTGTCTGTATTACAAATTGTGCACCACACATGTAGCTCATTCAAAACATTTATAACATTTTAAGGACTACATTTATTTTTTCTTTTAAATACTGAGGATCACTTGTACAAACAAAAAACAATCCAAGCAACACCAGCTTCCAATTCAGAAACTTGCACAAAAGCATAAGAATGAGAAGCAGCACTAGCTACTTCACAGTAAAGATGTTCCCTGTCTCCCATATCACCTAATTAGTCTTGCTTGAGCAATCAGACAAAAACCACTCAATGAGATGCATCAAGACTACAAAACAGTGGCTGGTTGAAATGATTTGAGACAGCAGCTCAATGCTCAGATGCATGTCTTTGGTCTTCATTATGCAACAACAGTGATGCTTAAAGCATAAAGATGAAATTGTGTGATTCCCTCCACGCAGGTGCACGTTCACAGCACCTCACGGAGAGCAGCACAAACCTAACAGAAGAACATAGTAATTATTTTAAGGAATGCAGAGCTCATCAAACTTCCACTAATGGCAGAAGGCCACTGTTACAACACCTTTGAATGTGAAGTGTCTACAGTGCATGTCAAAGGTCAGATGTTCTAAGCAAACAATATTTTTCCCTAGGAGAAAAAGCTGCTATGTCATCTGGACTACATAGGAAAATAAAGATGGATCTCTACTGCTTGTCACTAAGTCATCACCTTTACCTTAGCTTTGTTAGCTCAAAGACTAACATTTCCTCAACTGCAATTTTCAAATTAGGATGGCCACATACAAAGAAATGAGGTGGTTTTGAATTTATAGCATTTTTACCTCCTTGTGAATTTTTTTTTAAAACATCTTTGAAAGCAACAAAATTTGCTGCCCTACATCTGATGTTGCTATGCCAACTTCAAACACTGGGCAATAGTTTCATGCTCAATTAGAAACAGCTGGAGACACAAACTCCATATTCTTTCACAAGCTAGAATGCAAAGACTAACTAGAGTAAGTACTCATTTTATTAACTAGCATTTTAGTATTCATTGTAAGTAATTAATTTCATTACCACATTTTTTGAAGTGTAAAGAATAGTAATATACAACTCAAAGGTGTAACATACAGTAAAAGCCCCTCGCATTCTACTCCTACCATTTTAAGTTTAGATGAGAAAGTGGAAGGAAGAAGGCTAACAAACTGGAAGTACAGAGCTGGCATAGTTTATTTTCTTTGGTATTAACCAGAGGAATGTTAGCTCTACACTGCTAGCAAGTGCACAAGGAGGAATCCAATTGAAGTATAAAAGGCAAAAAAAAAAACCCAACTAAAATTATTCACTTTTCAGATGACTCCTACTATTTATAGATTATACGGGTGTATAAGAGCACAATATTCAAAAGTATTTCTTTCCACAACAAGCCCCAGCATTACTATATCCAGACAAGCTGAAAGCATTTAATTCATTGACCAGGAATGAAACCAGCAGCTGTAAATGAGTCATGCTGCTCTGCTACCCTAAAGCTTTCTTTATTGCATTGTTCCCACAGATTTTCTCTCAAAAGAACTGAGACAAATATGTAAAATTGGAGAGGAGGAGGAAGCTGATGAAATCTGTTGTGTGAGCCACTTTCAAGATGTCAGCTTACTTAAATAAAGCATCTTACTGTTGTACGCATCGGTTTTTTTACAAGTAACACGAAGGGTAATGCAAAATATTCTTTAAACTATATCAGCTAGTCAAGCGTCTTAAATAAGTTACTAAGCACATTATCCTACCAGTCATTCAGAATTTTAGTAAACAGAGACTAAAACTGAAGTGTCACCCATCAAATTCTGAAAATGCCACGTATTATTAACAATGGTATAATGCATCTGAATTCCAAAGTATTAATTTTCCTTCATGATTGAATAACATCAAACAAATTACTGACAACTAACCACAGAAACAGGTTAAAATTAACTTTGAAGATATGCCAAAAATAAAAAATGTTAAAAAATAAATAAAATAAAAAACCATAAACAAAAAGAAGAATTGTACAACAGACTAGATTTACTACTATTCTTTCTTTTTTTAAAGTTACTGGTAGTAATTTAAACACTATCACTCTCCAAAACTCCTTAGGTTTCATTCAGACTTGAGAAGAAGACTATGAGCTCATTTGCAACACACCCCTCACACTGCACTCAGATTTCTGGTAGCTTTGGTTTCTCAAAAAGAGACACTATTCAATGTACTTAATACTTTGAAAGACTTAAATGCAATCAGGTTTTCCTAAGGCCTCAAGAGGGCACTGCCACTTCTTAATAGAGAATTGAGTGTTCACATCTCAGATGTCTCTCAATACATGCTCTTTCTGTTACTCTTATATTTTTAAACATATACTTACCTAAAGTCCATGCAAAATAATACTTGGGTCTGGCAGCCATAAGAGACAAATACAGGTAGAAAAACCTTACAGGCCATGATGCTGTAGCTATGAAGTTATCATCAATGTTGTATTCCACAGGCAAAGTTTTTGTAATAGTCATGTGGAAGAGTAAGGAGAGTCCGCAGATCAAGAGTTTCTGTGCCACAGCTATCTGAAAATGTAAGATGGAAGATTCTGTAAGCTTCACGTTTTTGTTTTTCTTCTGGAAACAAAGGAAAGTTATAATCTTCCTTCCCTATACAGATATATACATGTGTTAATTTTTCAGTAATAGATATACTAGCAACTTTAAAACAAATCCAGCCTAACTACAGTGAGTCTCTAAAAGCGCTTTTAATAATCAGAGCACCTTTTGCAACTCAATTTTTTTTCTTATTTTCTTGCCAAATTACTGAAGCAATTAAATTGTTAAGACATCATAACACAAAATATATCATCTAGGACAAAGTAATATTATTACTGCAGAGATTCCAAAACAATGGCAGAACTTCAGTATCTTTTCAGGACCCTTTGGCATAATGAAGGTATACAATTGCTACCCAACTCAATACTTCAATTATCTGTGTTAGATTATCACAGCATCTAAACTCTAAACCAACTAAAATACTGAAATTACTTATGAATTTCCACCCAAATTTCAGCCAATCAGTTCTAGATAGACTTGTTTTCCCAGTCAGAGTGATCAAGCTACAATGGGACAAATAACATGCTCACAGAAGTATGTTGTTCAGATAGGACCCATTCAAATTTTCTCAAAACTCACCTTTGCTGTAACTACCACAGTAAAGAGTATGACTGTTCATGAGAACTTCCCTAAGGTTTATTATAAAACATACACAGAAATATATGCCTGACACTGACTGCCCTAAGTCATTAGTCTGATCCACATCCCAAGTGCAGATACCATGTTTTGTGGAAGTCCCCAGTAAAATACTAAACCAAGCACCAACAAAAGAAAAGTTTGAGATCTAATTAATTTAAATGTAATTTTCAAGATTTTATTTTATGTAAACTCCATAGTTAAACATAAGAGTTTTAATTTACGTTACAATTACACAGATACTAAACTTGACAAGAAAGCAATCAATCTACCTTTGTTTGAAGCATCAGAATAAAAATATAACCAGAATCTATTTGTCTAAGCTGCTTCCAGTACGCCCACCCAAACTTTTAAAGATAACATCCTGCTTCACTGAGAGTTCAGCTCCACATCTAGTTCCAAAATAAAGGGCAATTGTTTTCCATGATACAGAATGGAGCAGTAAATGTCCAAGTGAAAGCACACACTTTGGCAAGGGACACAGTATCAAAGATTCACCCAGTTGCATAGATGTAAGAAGTGCTACAACCTGATTTAAAAATTAGACTTGGAAAAGCTGTAAAACAGTGAGGGTATTTTTGGATATTGCATATATTTCACTTGGCTCATCTCAGAAGATATTTCAGAGAGGATCAAGAATCCCAGCTATTTTTTAAAAACAGCCAGATAATTCAGGAGGCAACTACATATTAATGGTTAAAGCTTAATTATTTGTTTCTACTTGCTCTATAAGAAACTTCATTTTGATACTTTATTCTATTACAAGAGTTCAACATGAAGAGCATTAATTTTCTAAAAGCATTCCTTTGTTGTTCTACAACTATTAATAATCTCTCTCTCTGCTACAGCAGAGGGAAAGTTCAGTTGGCTTAACACCTTCAGAATGTTAAATAGAAATGAATGTTCATAAAACCAGTTCCTGCTAAAACTTATGAATCTTTAATTCTGGTATGCAATATCTGACAAATGCAAAAGTCTGACATTTTTAAGTATCAGAAGGCATCACCCCAAGTTCTGAAGACATTTGCAAGGATTGAACTTTAAGACCAAAGCCATAATTGCAAGTCATGGTCAATTCTGCAGGAGAAACAGTATTTATAAAGCTTGTAACAGTAACATGCAAGTTAAAACAGAAGTATGAATATATAAAATAGGTTCTTTCCATCTGAAGACAACCACAAAGTCTCAAAAAATGTTTTGGTCACTCAATGTTATCGATGTTCAATGACCTGCTTTGTGCACCGCCTCTATTTGCCGATTTTTCTATTAGTAAATAGATGTCATTCACCTGCTCATTCAACACTAAATATGCTTTGTATTTCTCTGAAGGTTCTTAACTAAATTGTGGAGGTGCAAACACCTGTTTTAAGAAAGAGCATCAGAGTTTCAACAAAATTTATTTTAAGAAAAAATAATTAACTCATACAATACTCTGCCATAAATTAAACTATTTTTTTAAAATTGCATTACTTCACTCAATAATTATAAACCCCAGCACCACTTACAGGGATCAGAATCAGGGATAATAGAGTCCTTTGAAAACTGTGGTGGAGATAAATCTCCCACCACTACAAAGTCAGGGAGCTGCTGTTTCCAGACTGGTTTAAGCAGAGTTTCTGAAGGCCAAGCCAAACACAGGCTGGAATGCAAAGCAGAGTCCTGCCCTGCCTCCACTCCTTCACTGCAGGTTTGGCTTGTGCTCCTTAGGCTGAGTCAGATTAGGGAAGCAAATCATTTGAAAATCTAAATTTTGGGCATTTTGCTGGGGGGTGGGTTTCTTCGGAATTTTTTTGGTGGGAAGGTGTGGTGGTATGTTTGGTAGGTTTTGGTGACTTTTATTTGTTTTTTCCTGACAAGTTAGCTTCAGACTAATCAAATTATCTGAATCAAGCAACAACACTGTGCACTGACACCAACAGAATCATTGTTCAATTACCTATTGAAATGCACTGGGTAAAACATCCATTCACTTCCTATTACTTAATTAACCACTATTATCCAAACTTTCTTTGCCAAGGCACAAATGAGCAATCACTGAATTGCAGAGTCACATAGGAGGGTTGATCAGTTTTTACAAGGATGAAGTAACATGAAGCTTAATGTCATGTACTCTTTAAAGTTTTTAACATAGCAAAATAACTGTTAAGGAATTAAAACACAGTAACATGCAGGATAACTTTGACCTCAGAAGAAGCACAAAATACAAATTATTTTACAACGAAAAGGTAAAAAGACCTGTTTCGTCCAGTTTTGATGAAGTACTGGGCATACCCATATAAAAATATCAAATATGATCAACACTGGGAAGGCAATACTTAAGCTAGAAGACAGTGCCAGGATAAAACTAAATATGCTTAAATTAGATGGGAATATAACTAGATTAAAAGCTAGATACCTAATTGAAGAAAGGAGCAGCTTTCTAATTGAAGAAATAAAAGGTAAAACATTCACAGACCTCAAAATTTTAGAAATAAATTACTGCATCAACATGTTAATATATAAAATAGATTAAAAATAGAGAGGAATCTTCAAAAGATTTTATCTGAATGAACTTGTTCTTAGGTTGATAACGAATCAGTACACAATACATAATATTGAATGGTATTAAGTACATTATTCTGGGGAGGTTGGTTCCTCAGATAAAAATTATAGATAACTAAGCAAGAACATTATAACCTGTAGGAAGATTCTGCATAAGCAAGAAAGCAGATATCTGCTGACAGGAATCTTGTATTTTAAGGGTAGCCATAATAAAAAGAAACTTACAAAGACAGATATTAATTTCTGAGAGTTGACACCACTTTGAGCACCAACAACTGATAGCTTGCAAAAAGGCACAATAGGAGGGATATAAGAAGTAAGTTTTAATATGATGACTTGATTCATTTAACATGCAATGAACACAGCAAAAGTACTAATCCAAGTTAACATCATGCAGTCAACACACAGTATAGAGGAGGAGGCTGGCACGAACTACTTTGGTTATGTAATTATATTTAACAAGAAATGAAACTTACTGTAACTCAGCTCAAGGATTCTCCTTTATTTATGACATTAACATTTGCTGATCCCCACAACATTTCCAATTTTTTGAGTTACCTAAAAATTTATTCTTCTTGAAATAATAACAAATTTAAAGTAATAATATAAAGTTAATGGTATTTAAACATTCTTCTAGAACAAGACAATGAATATTTTAATCGATACAGCAAATGCAGTAAAATTGTGTCATTCATCTTTCTCCAAAAGCACACAATACTCACTGGTGTTATAAAACAGCCAGATTTCTCAAACACCAGCTGGGAAATGAAGTACCAGGAGCATAAACAACTTCTTTTTCTTTTTATGTCAAAAGGTAATGCAGCATAAATTGCAAAAGTTTCAAGCATCTTAAGAGCAATTAATTTTACAGAAAACCACTTACCTGAAAGAAGAACCCATGGTAGGTTTACATTTATTTCTATTGACCTTGTCCATAATACTAGCAAGATTATGTGGTAAAAAGCCAGGAAGTCTTATCAGGCAATCAGTAGATGTATGTCCAGAAGTACTACAGGCAGATTTGGTTTACCTCCATGCATTTTCAATAATTTTACTACATAACACTTTTCTGCAGAAACAGGATTTTTTGGGAAAGTCCCCAGTAACATACTGCACCAAGCACCAACAAAAGAGAAGTTTGAGATTCTTTACTGGGCCAAAACAATGTTTAGACACAAAAGTGCCTGCAGCTCATGGGCTATGTGATGCTGGTCTACACAAGAAATTTTCCCTGTGTCTTTCACCTTTTCCTAACTTGTTCCACAGCTCACTTGTGTGAACTCACGTGCTATATCAACTTGTAGAGCACCTTCAAATGATATCATCCTCCAGCCATGAGTTTAGATTCCAGTTGTGCAAGTTACTACAATCACACAAGATGGGTAGAATGGAACACGGAAAGAATCCTCACTCACTTTCCAAGGATGGAAGTGGTTGGAGATGCCCCATCCAAATGGGAAGCACTCCCTGCTGGCCCAGCTGTGGGACTGTAACCCCTAGATGGTAGGACAAGACAAGCAGCTACATGTGGGAACGCCTTCATCTGCTCCAGCAACAGTTGGTCTCACAAGATGGGCAACTGGTGCTGGAATTCACAAAAGCCACCCATGTGAAGTGTTCCAACTGATCCCATGATAATTTTGCCTCTTATGTGAGGTAAGAATTATCTTAGGCACATGTAAATTTAAATGCCTGATACATTACTACTTAAGACAATATGAAAAGAGTGAAAAGATAATATTCTGTACTCTGAGCATTAACCTAATTGGACTAAATCTTAAAAGGAACAAGTTTTGTGAGCTTTTGATTTAAATTCAGGTCATACAAACTCTCCTGTAAGGCTTGATCAACTAGATTATCTTCTCTGTGTATCTGGTCTCTTCTCCAATAACAGGCCAAAAAGAAAAAATACTTGTGTCTTGGAATATTGTTCATAGTGTTGTGGCTGGTACATCTTTTACTACATCTTCAGATCAATATCTGTCTTTAATACCTCTCTACATGACTACAAGCATAAAAAATGAAACTATTTCTATGACTTTTTCAATTTGTTATATATGACTGGGTTTTTATGCATAGTATATGCTTTGAAGTGAACATGTATGAACAGTTTAAATTTAAAGACAGCTTTTTACCATATAAGCTTGTTAGGAAGCTCTAAATGAATCAGCTTTTATCCACCAGATCCAGACTGGAAACCATGGAGAAAACCTGCCTTTAAAAAATAAGCATATAACTTTTTGAACGGGGAACTATTCTGTTGATGAATGAACTCCAGATACAGCTCAGCAGTTATGCCTGTAAATGAAGAGTGCAAACCAAGCTTTCCATGCAATGGTTCCATAAGCATCAGCACTGCAAGAGTCATACATCTTACATTTGGGGAAGGATCCGTTTGTTCATACTTTGTATCTTCCTTCCCATTTGCTTCAGACTGTTGCAGTCGGTATGATCTGCCTTCAATGAAAGTAATATAGTCTTTGTAAGAGCATAACGGGCCTGCCAGGATACCCATGAAATTACAGTTGTAACTTAAATACTCCAGTAGACTTGGCATGCGTCTGTAATTCAAAGACAAGCAACTCGTGAGACGGATTGTGTAGTTCTTCAGGATTTCCACAGTAGGAAGTCATACTCCATGCTATCACTCACTCTAACTGCAGTAAAAACCATATGGACAAGAGCAGTTTGTCTGTCTTTTGTAATCACAGCTTGAAACATTCTACACACAGCATTTCTTTCCAACCCATACTGAGCATTTTCAGACAGACCTCCTGAACTCTACTGAGTCTCTCCTTGCTCAGTAGAAGTGTTTGAAGCTGAGCCCAAGGAAAGAAAGGGAAGGCTGTTGTCCTAAGTGTTTGTTCAACTGTATCAAGTTCTCTATTTTTCCCTCAACAATTGAATCAATAAACTAAAAATTTAGGTTAACTGGCCATAATTTCAATTAAAACAAATGTCTCAACACTCTCTTGCCCAAAGCATCATACTATTTTCAAGTGTCCTGAATAAAGAAATAAGAAAAGGCAAGTTAAATACTGAATTTAACAATGTTTCTTCACCAGCTACTTCATATGTGTGCTGTTTACTAGTCTCCTATCTGATATGACATTCATTTGCATAGACTTCACAGAATTTAAAATATTTTTTCTAATTCACTATAAATCCTACTCCTAGTGATTTCTCAGAAGAACAGATGCACAAATTAAACTACAAATATATAAAAACATGTATCTGTTTTACATGAGCTTGTAAACTCTATCTTGAATGTGAGCTGTAGAGACTGCACGGAGAATTAATAAAGCACACAAAAACATACCCAAAGGAGAATATCTGAAAGCCTACCTTACAGCCAAACACCTCTGCGATGGAGTCAAGTCTTCATTTTTCCGAAACATTCCTAGTGAAGAGGATAGGAAAAAGAAAAAAATAAAGAAAAGCTAAATCCCCCCCATTTTCCTCAGCAGAACAAGCCTCATGCTGCAATGTAATTTCTTAATATCTCAAGCAATTTTAGAGCTATTATGTCACATAACATTTTTGCTGGAGTTGGATCAAACAATTCTTACTGACAAAATTACAAACTCTCATATCTTCAGTTATATCCAGCAGTGCCAAAATGTGAAATCACGTGGATTTCAGGAAAGCATTAAGCCAACTTGAAAAAAGTTTTAACAAAAACTTTTCTCCTACATCGGTTGAGACTTCAAAGTCTGCAGGCTTTAAAACCCTTTATTTCCAATTCTGGATACAGGACAAGCCCAAAATATTGCCATTAGTAAATGCAGTTCTGATGCATAAAATGAATCAAGCCCAAGAGAGATTTCAGCAATTCAAAACTTACAGCAGACCCCAAACACAGCTTTGCACTGCAAGTAAAGGCTGTGACCAAGGTCCAGTGCAGCAGTAAACCATGCCACAGCCTTTTTCCTGAGCACCAACAAGAAGCTCTAGCCCCGGCTAGCAGAAGGGGGCAGTCCAAGTCTAAGTTCAGCAGCAAGACTGAGTTTACCTTCTTGCCAAATGTGGCTATTTCTGAAATGCTGGCGACCTATCCCTGAAAAACAGTCTTCAAAATCTGTACTCCCATGAAAAAGAGAACTAAAAAATAAGCCTTTCAACATTTTCATTTATTACAAAATACACTAATTCAAGGGAACAAAAAAAGTAGAGCTCTCTCCTTCAGACAGCCCTGGCTAATACCAGCCAGCACTGCCTGACAGAATGACCACTTCAGCTCCTCCTGTAGCCTTCTCTAGTGGCTCAGACATTCCACATGCAGCCATTTCCTGCTGTTCATATGTGCATTTTTTCTTTGTCATTGAAAGTAGTAAAACCTTCATGCACATAGTTTCCTAAAGGAAATCAAATTTATGGTATCGCACTTCAATTATCTTCCCAACTGCCAATTTTAATTAAGTCAATTTCTAATCAAGACAAAAGAGCAGGGCAATATAAATATGAAATCCTAATGTGCTTTATGAAAATAGGTGCTCCTGTAGAAGATACTCCTCCTCTCATAGAAAGCTTGCTTTCAACCCCACTCCTTAATGCCAGTAAATCCACAGAGGGGAGTCTTTATACTTGATCCAGGGTATGTTTCAACTGGAGCCAATTTTTTTTTAGATATCAAAATCAGTCAGCCTTATGACAAAAAAAAAAAAAAGATTGAGGAGCTGAGGGGAAGTAAAAGCTAATTTAATTATATGACTCATGGAAATACTTGTTATCTACAAAGAAGATAATTCTGTTGTCTTAGTGTGAGTCCAGTGTGGCCACGATCTACACACTTAAGACTTCAAAACCACACTTTTAGTCTTCAACAAAGCTAAGAATACAGAGGGGTTACCAACATGCCATCTCCTCTCTTCCACTATGATCTGGGAAAATGCCTTCCTTAGTCCTGATCCTTCACAATCTAAAGTCATTCCCATTCATACTCACTCAAGGCAAGAAATTGAAGAATAAATTATCACCCCCTAACTTCATACAGCACCTTCTCTTCCTCATCATCATTACATTTTCACATCATCTCCTTCGTTCTGTAGCAAAGACTTTCATGCTGATAAAGATACGGAATAAAAAATGTGGAAGAAGAATTTTGAAAGATTCTGTAACCTTTAAGGCCATAATACCACAGTTCTCAGGGAGTGAATCTCTGAATTTAACACAAAGAAATTTAACACAAAGACACCTATAGATGGATATAGATTCTACCACATGGCTAGAGAAGTGTCCCATACAGAGCCTACAGTCTCTTACAGCCCACACAATGCAAACTGACTGGAGCAGGAGCCTCCTTTGCCATTATATTCCACATAAGTATTTTACCCTTAAGTTAGAAGGAGGACACACCCAGTGTGTCCAAATGAACTTGCATAAAGCCAGATTAGCCACTAAATAAAGGCCATTAGTCAAATGAAATATTTCAAATTACTGACGCGGTATGAAAAAGGAGGAAAGCATCTCAAACCTGAAATAGAAGAATCTAACCACTGAAAAACAATCCGTGGTTTTGGAGAGGTAGGAGTCTACTTAAAACAGGTTTCAGTTATATACATACAGACATATGAAGTCATTTAAGGCCCAAATAACTTCATGAGCAATGCACTTGCTGCTTCAAACATATTGCATCCCAGTAAGCCTCCATTAAATTTTCATTTCCCTATCTCACTAAGGTTTCCATCTAGCCAGCAGATTCTTTGAGGTCAGGTTAGTGGCTTTCCCTGTGTTGTTTTGTTGGGCTTTTTTAAAATGCCTTCTCAGTGCCTTGAAGGTCCATTTATCATAGCAGAGCATGCAAGAACATCATGATCTCTGTGATACTCTTGAAAGCTTTTAGGAAGTTACTGTTAAAATAAACATGGAGAGGTGCTCTTACATTGATGCTTATTCAATATGAAATTAATTAATATATACACATTCACTACTTCCCAGCCCATGGGAACAGAGACCTCATAAACCATAGGTGTTCCCTACCTACTATACACTGGAGATGAAGAACTCCCACTTCAGCAGCACACTGCTGCTAGGGACCTCATGAGGTTTTGTAACATTTCTTTGGATTTTAAGAATTGCTTCCTTCTGTCCTAAAGCAGGAGACTACCACAACAACTACAGCTCTTACTTGCTACCAAATGACACAGCAGAGATCAGAGAAAATGGGTTTTAGCAAACATATGTTAGTGAGGTGAAACAATTTGGTCACTCAGCAACTGTAACCCCATTTTCTTATCTGTAAAGCCGGAAATACTCCTATATTCCTTCCTTGGTAAAAGAATTTTGTAAATCTTCAGTAAAAAAACTTTCTCAACTGGTCTAGATCATGAGGAAATTCTATCTTTACATTACTTCTCAAGAGCCCATATCCTAATGGTAACAAACTCAACACCCTTAGGCACACACCACAATCCTGCCACATAGACTTCATTATGGGATATTATGACTTCTTCTGAGCTCTCATTACAACAGTGTTTATAAACATATCATGGTATCACCCCAGCTTTGTGGTTAAACTTATCTACCTTTGTATCTGTATGGAAAGCTGGCTAACCAGTATCTAATAATGCTTAGCCATAGGGTTATATAATAAACATAGATCCTATTGCAGGCTCTGTTGCAATTACAATAAATTTTGTGGTTCTAAAGTGAATCACCAGCTGAGCCCAAATGCATGTTGTTATTAAAACATTTTAAGATCCAAAGACAGGCAGACAATAACAGTTTTAGTTGTTATTACCACACTGGCAGCAACAAAGGCAAATAGGTAAGAATGCCCACTGAGTAAAACTGAAAAAAAAAAACCTACAAAAAAAAGCAAGAAAACTTACAAGTCTTAATATCTAGAGAGCCATACAAGAAAAATGCAGGCACAAAACTATATTTGAAGACTTAGAAGGGGAAAAATACAATATAATTCCTTTAACCACTAAGGACACGTACGATTAAAAAATAATTTGGTAACTGCAACAATAATCACCATGTCGTCACTATTATAAGAGAGAACACATTAAAAAAATCAATTTTAAAAAAATCAAGAGGTACTTGGAGAGAGAGCATTAAAAGGAACTACCAAAAAAACCCCCAAAACAGCACTACACCATGGTATAATTAACAGAAATATTAGAAAGCAATGGCTTTTGTTTAACAGGTGGAAATTTTTTGTTCTAATAGAAATAAAATTCCTTTTGCTCCCTTAACTCTGTTATTTGCCTGAAGTGTTGCATAAATAAATCTAAATCTTGCCATAAAAAATTAATATGGATACCATCAGTTTCCAAATCACATAAAAATATTTCTGTCTTCAGAATATACATGTGAGATTCCAGGGATAATCAGCAAGATTACAAACAAATGTTAACTGACTACTCATTTTTGGCTCTGCTCATTTGAGTAACAAGGAATTGCAAGGTAAGAACTATCAAAGGCTGAAGTTCAAAATGTAAATCAGAATACATGAGAGGCATACTCCAAATCTCTTCAAGTGTAAGTTTCTGATCCATGCAAACTTCTGAAAAGTCTGTATTATACAGCAAACTTAAAGTACAGAATCACAGTTGGAAGGGACCCACAAGGATCATCAAGTCCAAATCGGATGCAACTCGCATTTAATTTCCGTGCTTAAAAAAATCCCTCACAATAAGAGCACAAGGGTGTAACAATTACAGGGGTAGCTGTTATTTGTGTATGGGACTCCATACTAGTTTTCAACTTGGAATCAAGCATATCCATTTAGCTACAGAGACACTTGAATATGCAGCATGAGCGAGTGGCCTTTGTGGCTACATTCAGTTCACTCCAGGACCTTCAAATGAAACCAGCTGAAGACAACAAAGGGGCTGCCATGGAAAGATGAAGTCCAGAAGACTGGCCTTCACCAAAAACAAACCTAGCTACCACAGGAATCTTGATGTTTACCAGGAACTTCCAACACACCTACACCTTTTTTTCCAGCTGTTTATTTTCATTACACTCCTTGGATGTACTGGTGAAAAACGACGGAAGAAAATAAAGTAACTGATGTTTAATACAGCCAAGCTGATGTGACTAGAGGCCCAGAGTGCCATTAATCACTTAGAATGATTTCCAACATCATCTGCTCTCCTGTCAGTATATCTTTAAGTAATTTCCAGCGGGAGCATGGACCTTTGTACAGCGAACAAAAGTCCACCGACAGCAGGGCTTGTTTTCACTAATTCTTCATGAGGGATCCCTTTTAGGTTGTGTAAGGTTAAAAACCTTTGCTTTAATGCAATCTTAGTCTCCCATGTACATCTTTTCTTATCTCATGACACCAGACTATCAGCTGCTCCTGAATTCACATTGGTCACATCAACTTCTGAAAGTCCTGATCACACTGCAACTGTGACCATCCAACTCAACATATAGACTAAACTGCAAACACAACCAGAGAGAATTTTTTCCAATATACTGTTAGCTACTCCTCAAGGGCTGACAAAAAATTTAGAGGTCAATGAGGAACAAAATTTCAAGATGTACATTATTATTCAGTGCTATCTATAAAGAAATCCAGAAGAAAATACAAATCATCTGAATTAATTTAAGTGGGAAAAAATCTTGTCTAGCTGGTGATGAAAGTTAAGAATAGAGCTAAGTGAAACATTTGTCTCAAGATTGCCAGGAACATTCACATGCTTGTTCCACACCACCATTCCACTACTCGTGCATGATGTCAGCAAATTCAGAATAGCTCTTTCCCCTAGCACAATAATAGTAAGGGGAAGCATTCATACTTGATACTAGAACTATTACTTCCTTATAATAACCTGTTTCCACTAACTTCTGTACTCCATACTTCAGTTGATTATAGCTTGCAAGATTACTACTTCTGAATATAGTTTCTCTGGAAGTGAAACATCAATGTCTTTGACCAACTAGACATGCCTAGTACTATTTATTTTCATTCATACAAAAATACTCTAAAAAAGTATTTTCCCAACTTCTCATATTCCTGAATGGTTTTGCCTACAGGCTTCTCTAGACAGTGCCACTTAACAAGAATGGGCAAAAAAACCCCAAAAAAACACCAACAGCACTAAAGCTAGGATGCATATGAGACGAAAACACATTAAACTTCATGCACAATGTTAATAAGCAGTATCAGAACAGCAGGTGTCTTAATCCAACTGTCTGGAGCTACATTCCCAAATCTTCAACTGACATCTGCAGCTCCAAGTGATTCAAGCTAACTGGATAGATTTATTAGATGACATTTTCAAACTTTAAAATGAAAATTACTCCTTTGAGTATTTTTCAATATATCTAGGTATAGATATATTCAAGGTATCTAAAAACCTAGCTATCCTACCCATGAAAGCCAACATTAGGATTCATTGTCACAACTAGGGCCCACTTATCTGATGGATACATCTGACAGGAGAAAAGACAAACATAATTAGATAATCTTCCTGTTCACAGCCATCTGTTAGCTGTGAGTGTAATTATGATACTAAACAAAATGTAACACATAAAGGTCTTAAAAAAATCAGCATATATGGCACAAACTAGGGAAGTGCTCAAGAATCAGCATTTTAAAACAGAAGGTACTCAACAACTGAAATTACATGTGCTTTTTCTATCCATCCATCAGCAACAGAGGTGCCAAAATCAGGAATTTCTTTACTTAACTCTCCCAGTCAACACCCCAGCCCAAAACAATATCAGTGCTCTTTAGACACTGACTCCAGAAGTGTTACTGGTCTTCTGATAAGTCATTTCTTCTGCACAGTATCAGCATTTTTAGAGCTTCTGTAGAGTCCAAGCAACATTTCTCAGTACTTTCATAAAAAAGCATCAATGAAACAATTGAGACACAATAATTTATTTTGCCTTGAAACACAAAACTGGTTGAAAGTAATTCACTGACTCATGATGAGCTTTCCTTAAATTTATTTTGGATGGAAAATTAAACACAGTAAAGAAATCTTACCATCATGAATCTCAAATGCCAAACTAGTGATCTTCTGTGTAATTATCATCATTGGACTGTCACAAAAAAAAAAAAAGAAAGAAAGAATAATTTAGATACAAATTCAGAATTTTCTTTCACTTATAAATACCAGGGAAATTTACATTAGGAGTCCAGGTTATCTACTCTACATCTTCAATGCAAGAACAAAGTGATGAGTTTTTTAGCTCAAACTATTGCAGAATTTTCAATGCAATGAAAAGAATTTAAGCTTTAAATGTATTATTTCATATCATCTGTCTTTTATTGCTGCATTAGGTTTTACAAATACAGATGAAGTGTTTCACATGTATTTTCTACTAAAAGAGTTTAGGGTTTTTTAGAGGAAGAAGAATAAAGGACAGAGTAATTATATTCATTGTAATTTACAGCAGCAGTAAGCAAACAACAAAACTATAGCAAAGTTGAATATTAAAATAAGCTATTTAGCTATGCAGACCACTTCCATGGGTTTTTCTAACACCTGATCCTATCTTTCATTTTTCCATCAAGAATTATTTGCTTCAAGTAAGCATATCTGGAAAAACAAAAACCCAGCATAATTATACTGGCTCAAACAGAGTTCACTTTGTTCTGAATTTAGCACACTTGAGTGAATCTTAAACTGTCCAAGAAATATTCTTCCCTGGCTAGCCAAGTCAGTTTTGTACTGAGAAATTATACCATTCTCATAGTATCTAAGAGCTTTTGTCTGATGTGAATCTCAACATTATAAACTCCCTCCCTAGGGTAGGGAGGCAATGGGGAATGCATAAAGACTACTAGAACTAAGACATTTAATTCTGAAATCAGATCTCAAAAAAACACATTGGGGTTGAATTTACCTAGAAGTATCTGAGCTGGAGATAATAAAACCCAAATCAAAAACCACCACCACCACCAAAACAACAAAGAAACTCCAATAAACAAAAAACCCCTCACAATAAAATAATCATTCTGTACAATGGGTACTCAGTTTTGTTCATGTCTTGAGTGCACTTGGCATTTTTATAACACGTTAAGTTGGCACAGAAACACAAATCCAAAAGCCTCAAGTCCTCCTTCATTAACAGGGCTACGCCAGTATTTTGCTGTATAGTTCAGTCCACCAAATTGATTTTTTTTTTTTTTTTTTTTTTTTTTTTTTAGGTAATGGTTAAAATGGTTTCAAAGTACACAAATTATTTCCAGTCCTCTAAATGCAATCGGGGGGAAAATTTTCTATGGTACTACCAATGCCCCAAAATCCTGATAGCAAGACTAGAGTGACACAGAAGGGTCAGAAAGAAGACTAAACAGATAGTCTGGTAAATTCCTCATATCTTTTTCTAGCATTTAATCTGTAGGCCTACCTGGTGCTGGCAGAAATCCCCAACTGACTCTAAACATAACAGGTTTTCCTTCTGTAAGCAGACATGAGACAGCATGGCTCCTGCCTGGTGGAAGGATGGAGTCCAGGAGGAACTCAGTCAGCCCCTACATTAATTCCAGCTGATAAATCTGTCACTGTTATCATACCAGACCCTGGTATTCTAATTTTCTTTTCCTTCTGAAGCAGCTATTCCAGTATCATCAAATATTTGGCTGAGGAGCAAAAATCTCAGAGACTAAAAGAGGAAGAGTCCTTCCTGGCACAGTGAGGCTGTGAAGCAGGATTTTTAACAATCCCTTTTAGGGGCTGGCAGAAAGGCAAAGGAGGCAGCTGGGATCTGTTAATACTGCAGCCAGGACCACACAGCTCTGCACAAGCAATTGCATCTCCAGGATGAAGTGTCCCCAGCTTTCTTCACTGTCAGTGCACTGAGACATTACTTAAAATTTTGTGCAGATTTTCTCAGCTTGGGCATCTCAGGCACTGCATGCTAGGAGAAATATCTAGGTAAACACATATAAAGCTCTTTTGGGGCTAACCACTGTATAAATCCATGTCAACATCCTTAGAAGAACTTGCTCATGCTGGAGTTCAATAGCTGGTTAGGAAACTTTAGAGGGTTTTTCTTTTTTTTTTTTTTGGCGCCTACTCTCTTTTCCCAGAACCAGAGTAAGTTTTCTTTCTCTACCTGTTTTGAAAGTCATCTCTGTCTCATTTCATGGGAGCATATGCAGTGTATGCCAGAGACTTAATGTGATACACATACATCAAGCTCTCAAACTGGTGCATGAAAGGGTGGTTCAAATCTGACATCTCAAACATACAATCAAAGAGTTAGATCTAGACTTCAGAACAGCTCTGTCCAGAGCACACAACTCATAAATCATGGAATAGTTTGGTTGGAAGGGACTTCGAAGATCATCTACCTCCATCATCCCTGTCCTGGGCAGAGATACCTTCAACTAGATCAGGTTGCTCCATCCAACATCTCCAGAGATGGGATGTGGGAATCTTTGGATGTGTTTGGACCTGCAGAAATCTCTGAGCTACCACCAAACCAGAGTCACATCTGAAAGCAGTACAGTCACATTTGAGTGATGGTGTGCTCAAGGTCTACTAGTTGTTTTGAGAATGAGAACAACAAAGTGCAATTACACTGTTTCCACAGTCAGCTCAGAACTTTGATCACTGCCAAGGTTGTACACTTTGGCCCTACAGTGAACTGGAAGGGACAGCATCTGGATTACGGTTTCATTAGTAATGGTGAAATTAAATTCAGCATCAGTAAATCTAGTGTCTTTAGGCATATGACTGTGTTGCAAGCTCTCATTATAGCCAGTGGAGTTGTAGTCCACAGAGTCAGGGCCATCTGACAAGTGACCCAATTCACACTCAGGTAGATACTTAGTGGTGGGTCAGCTGAAATGCCCTCCAGGCTCTACTGTCCATATCAATCACATCTCTGCTGAACAAATTGGAACTTGGATCTCTGGCTTGAAGGCAGACACTTGGATGTAAAGCAAATCTAGAAAGATGTTTCAGAAGGTAAGATAAAGATGACACAAAAGATGAACTCAACCATAAGAGCTCTTGGCTTCAGCCTACAAGTTAATTTTCTGGACTGCATGCCTGTTACCAATAAAGACTGAGCAGTAACGAGACTAACAAGTAAAATTCTACCATAGGTTATGCTAAACTACAAAGACCACTGCCACTCACAGTATCCCTGGAAAGTATTTAATGCATTATTTTAAGCAGACTAGCAAATACTCCTCATCTCTTCTGTCCCCCCCCTCCCCCGAATATACACACTCCTTTGAATCAACAAAAGCAAAAACCACAAACACAGTAGCAAACTTGTTTGTAAGAAATGTTGTGCTTCACTTCTGTGTCTGCAGCAGAAAGAAGAATTACCAATATGGTTTATTTTTATTTTGCCCATTTAATTTGGTTTTACTCCTATACAGTTCAAGTCAAATATAGGTACAAGTTCATGATATAAAATGAGGGCACACAGCGACTAAACTTTCTGTTTCCAAGGTCTCCGTGACTACCTCAACATCCAGGTGCCTGTCTCCTTAGCTTTCTCCTTCTGGAACATCTAACATAAAATGAAAAAAGAAAGAAGCTAAAAGCTAAATTCCATAAAGTGTTCAGATTTTCCTCAAAAAGTGCTATCAGACTGTGCCAGGCAAGCAAGTACACCAGACACAATTCAAGCTTCATCATGCTGTCAAGGATGGCAGCAGACACTTTAATAGAAAAATCAAAGAGAAAAGAATTCCCATAGCCACCAAATCCTTTATGTCATTCAAACAGGAACAAGAGGCAACAGATAACACACTGCTGGTTCTAAGAAGAACAACTGTTCATAACAATTCTCAGTTTGTATGATTAAAACATAGTTACTTATATATTTGCATGTGTGCCAATATGCACATACAATGCGCAGTTTTCTCCCAAAGTTTTAAAGGTTGACACAATTTATTTTGGGGATGAAAGTGACCATTAAAAAAATCCCTCACAACAACAGATACAGTATCACTTAGGAGGAAAAGATAAAAAGATTATTTTTCTCCTTACCCAGAAAAATCAGCAGAATACTGTCCATAATCAAAGATATAGACCCTAGTAATTTGGCACACAGTGAGGTATCCTAAAGCGAAAACAAAACAATACCTGAAAGGAAAACAGAGAAAAGAATTTCAATTAAAAATCATAAACATTTATCCACTGAATAAAGTACCTTTTCAATAGAGTTTAGTCTCCAATTACTTCTACAAAACACTACATAATAGGAATCTGTAATTACACTTTTATTCTGCCTGAGGTTTTTTTCGTAATGTTTATTCTATGCAAGCACATACTTTATTAAAAGTGTGCAGTATAAGAATATAAATTCTATTGCCAGTAGGCAAAATATTTATTCACATAAATAAAGCCTAGAATTTATAACTGTAAGCACCACTGTAAAAAGTGGAAGTCCTATGAAGAGAAAATTAATTCGTTAAAGGTTTTTTTTGTTAGTTTGTTTTTTTGTCTTGTTTTTTGTAGTTCAGACGTAATTTTTGTCTGTATGAGCATATAAGTTTAGAAAATGATACATCAAATAATTTTCATTGCATGTACTGCTATGCATTCAAAATTCACTAACACAAATTGTATTGCTGCTGTTTTCAAAGGAACTGGAAAAGACAAGTAATTTTCAAATACACATGTTAAAATATATTCAAGTGAAAAGGGAACAGGACACTTTATCTTCTGTTAAGTTGATCCTGAGCAAAGGTAAGAAAAACCACATATACAAACCACCTTATGAAAGTGTTATATTCATGATAAAATTAGGTTTACATACCATTTTCTCAACAACACACTAATGAGAACTGATTTGCCAGTACACCTTACAAAATCTTCCAGATATTCTTTGAAATCCAAAAGGACAATGAATGCCAGCAGAAACTTAACTAATCCTTTAGGACTTTAATGTATGAACTATAAAGTCTTTATTTCATTTTCACAAGACTGATGAGCAATCCATCCAGCAGAGTGTATGATGCATCCAAAATCCAGTCAGAATGAAAATATTCATACGACAAGCTGAAAAATCACCGCCAAGACTGGATTTAAGTCCTGGAACTGGTGAGGGACACTGCAAGACAACCTTGGAACATGACTTTTTTTTTACAGATAAATATTTTGCAAAAACTTGTTAAAAATAAGAAAGTAAGGTTTTCAAAATTATTCTTCAATCTGACACTCGCTACATAGAACAGTTGCAGTTTAATCTTTAACAGAAAAATGTATAAACCATTTAGTATTTTAAAGCATCTAACTTTATAATTACAGATTACCTTATATACCATTAAATTACATGTGTTTTGGTGTAAAAAATAATTTTAGAGGGTCTGTTTTAGCAATAGTTTATTTTCTGTTTTCATTAACACTCATAATCCAGAAACACTATTATACTGCATGACTAACTGGTACAAAAGTGCTTCTAGTAAGAATACGCTGGCACAGGTTGCCCAGAGAGGTGACATATGCCCCATTCCTGAAAACACTCAAGCTCAGGTTGAATAGGGCTCTGAACAACCTGATCTAGTTGAAGATGTTCCTGCTCATTGCAGGAATAGATATCCCTAAAATCCCCTAAAATTCAATCCAAACTAATCAAATTCTATGAAATAAACTTCAGTCATCATAACCAACATGGTAGGGGTTTCTCACAACATTCAGTTAATACCCACACTGAAGTTAAAGTGCAGAAATGGAAGAAAGAAAAACACCTTAAACTTCTTGATTAGATTTCAGTCTAAAACAAAAGCTGTCTTCTGACAGGGCAGTGAAATTGGCTGGTATGTTGCACTCACCAAACACAGCTATGAATCTTAATTTTCTTCCAGCTATGTCAGCCACAGTTCCAAGTTACACACAGACTGGAAAACTGTAAATTTTTAATTGATGTGTAAAACACAGGAACTTGCAACCCATACAACGCATGGGTTCAACTTCCAACTGCATCACTGCACATTACTCATGCCACATCACACCCCTTGTTCATGAAAAACATCAGGCGAAGTGCAAAGTGCAGTTTCTTCCCCTAAAGAAACTTAAAAGGTTTATGACAACTTGCATCATTCCTGTAGTTTCTTCTGCAAGTTTGTAGTGCAACTTGCTGATCATCCTAACTCTCATATAAATCCACCTTTACTCAAAAAAAATTCAAGTAAGATCTGAAAATATTTTAAGAACTTTCTAAAGCACTCTTACTGCATGTTTCTTACTCTCTTCAGTAATTCATTCACCAAAGTTTCCCTTCAATCAGAAAATTCAATTAAGTTTTGCAGAGCTCAACCACATCAAGTTTTACCCAACTACAAAGCTAATTACAGGCTGCACACAAATGCAACAGTTTTACCCAAGGCTAAAGTTTCTCCAACAGTAGAAAAGCAATTGGTCTTAAAAGTCAATGTTACTCTACACTTGCTTCTCACTGTATAATGTTCTTGTGAGCAGAAAGACAAAAGTATTTCGCACTTAACATGAACAGCCACAAGCAAGTCACAACACTGTTATTAATACAAGTAACTTTTACACAAACTGACCGGCAATGAACACTGTATTATGTAACAGAAAGACACAAAAACATTCATTTAAAATATGTCTGAGACTAATTCACAGGATCTTTGTCAATACGACCTTACTTTATCTATTAACAGATGCAACAAATTCAGACATATCTGGGAGACATTGTAGCACGTACCAGAAAGAAGAACACAGCAATACATTTAACTCCTGATTAAAAGTTAAAAAAAAAAGAAGAAATTAAGCAAACAATGCTGGATAGCCTATTATATTGAAGGGCTTTTCTTGTACAGGTATTCCACATAATATTGAAATTCCTCACAATTTTGAACTTGTCAGAACACTAAAAACAGTGTGTAATACATTCTACCCATAAAATTTTATCTTTCCTTTAAAAAGAAACATATCAAGTAAACTACTTGATGTTTTTTAAAAGTATATTCTAACATATTATAAATTAAGTACCTTAAGCTATACACATAAATATTACAATATATAGAAAATATTAAGTAGCCTCTCCATGTACTTCTTTACAGAAGATGCTCATCAAGGGAACATCCGTTTAATTATATATTTTTTAAAAATGTAAATTAATTAATTTACATTAATTAAATTAATTAAGTGAAAAAAATTCACTGTCCTATTCACTATTTTTTATCTAATATTTTTTTGACAAATAACATTAAGCAACACACATATCAGGAATTTTTATCTGCATATATACATATAAAACCAAAAAGAATCATTCTATCTACATGTGTATACACACACACACAGATATTTACAGTGTTTGGTTCCTTCCCATTACTTGAACTTTCTTTTAGTGTCCAAACATTCTGATGGAATTTGATACACATTTCCTATTACACTTTCAAAGGCTAACATTATGTAGAATGACTCCTGAAACACCACATCTGCTAATGCAGAAACATCAATCTCATCCCTGTAACCCTCTTTTTTATTGCCCTCACAAGTTTAGTACAGCCAACACACATTCACACCAGCATTGCTCACTTCAGTGCAAATTGGTTGGATTTTGTTTGAACAGCTGACTTTTTTTTTCCTACAGGCAAAGCATTTTTACTCAGTGTCACCTTACAAATTCACTCCACTGACACAGCATCACTGGTTTAACTCCAGCTGGCAGCCACTCCCTCACTGCTTCCACCATACTCTCACTACCCATGGGGAAAGGGAGAATTGGAATGAAGAGCTGAACCTTATGGGTTGAGATACGCATAATTTATTAAGTGCAACTAGATATCATAATAATAAATATACTAATACTGATAACAATAATTAAAATTACAAGGAGAGGTTCTTGTAATAGAACAAGTAATAGAAGCCAAGAGAAAAGTGACGCACAGTACAATTGCTCACCACCTGCTCATGGAGGAGCAGATCAGTCCCCTTCCAGGTAACTTCCCCCAGTTCATACACTGACCATGACACTCAATGGTATGGAATATCCCTTTGGCCCACTCAGGTCAGCTGTCCTGGCCCTGCTTCCTCACAGCTTCCTGTGCACCTCCTCACTGGCAGAGCATGGGAAACTGACGTGCATCTGACTTACAGAAAGCATTACCTAGCCACAACCTACTTGTCAGTGTGTTATCAACACTATTCTCATACTAAATCCCAAGAATAGCAATGCACCAGCTACTAGGAAGAAAATAAACCCTGTCCCAGTGAAAAGCAGGACACACAGCAGCCATCCTACCCAGCATATCATGTGTAACTGGAGGACAAAGGCTCAGAGAGAGTCTTCACCTCACCCAGGATCAAGAACTCTGTGCTCCCCACAGCAGGAGTTCAAACACACATGTCCAGGAATGTAGATGAGCAGGACAAGCACAGAAGCTGCTTCCCAGTGTTCTCCGCACTCAATCAGCAGAATCTACTTATACAATGCTGCCACTTATTTAAGAACATAAAGACTACATATGTGGTTTAAAAGCAGAACCCCCATCTTTTACCTGCACTCTTCAGAAATTTTGGGTAGCTAGTCAAGAAAGAACATCCACAGGTTAATTCTAGAGCTTTGCATCCGCTGATGAACAAGTTGAACAGCACACAGATCCAGGCTAACAATGAGCCAATGCATGCTACGGTTTTGCATAGCAAGGGGTAGGAGTTGCATTTTATTTTACACTTCTGAGGAACTCAGCATCTTAGTTATAAAATGTATGTTCCTACTGTACCTCTCTCTGTTTGGACAAAATGCAGCAAAAATAGAACTGTGACCTTGACAAAGGCAGGCTTTGAGAGATGTCATAACAGCTTCTGTTATTTTAGGCTCTTCTCATGCAGTAGAAGGACAACAGCACAATATGCTATTTTGCTGGAAGAAAGTTAAATAAACCAACCAACACAGGGTGCTTTTTTACCAGCTAGTTGGCACATACTATAGATTTAGCCTTGAAATAAAAGGTTCCATGTCAAAATCTACTTCTTCCACTCTGTTAGGGAAAGGGACATTTTTTTTTCTTTAAATGTGTAATTGTTCTGTTTCAAAAGGCAGACCTAGACACCATATAACATTATACTGCATTGATTTTTAGAAAAGGTGACAGAATAGCCTCTGAGTTTTGCCTAGCCCTGTGCTGAAAGCTGCTGCCTGGGTTTGCTTGTTTGTTTTTCTACAGATTATGCCAAATTAAAAAAAAAACAAAAAACAAAACAACCCAAAAAAAATTTAAATTCTTGCCTCTAGGGTCAGACCTGAATTCTTATTAAAACCCAGCTATATTAATTTTTTTAATTCTAATGATCATAATCAGTTTGTATTTTCACACAGAGAAAGTCAACTCTGTGCAGTTAGAACATACAATATCTGCTTACAAAACTTCAAAGGGAAAAATGTACATCAAAAAAGTCCAAAGTGTCAAAACTAAACATCTAATTCAGCACAAGCCAACATAAACACTGATTAGAATTAGCTTGGTTTTGACTGTCTGAGAGCTGCAAGGTAAGCTACTCTACCCCAATCTGCTTTTTTATACCAAAAAGAGTTGCCTATTTATACAATTTGTTTATGTACGCATTATTGACATACATAATTGGTATTTCTTAGGAAACATCAGTTTTATGATGTAAACAATAACAGCCTCAGAGGGTGTGTGCCTCTAAAATACAAGCAATATTAATCCTTGTGGCCGCTCAGAAGCCTCTGATTCACACACTACTCTTCTAGTCCCTTCTGATTATTTCAAGTGGAGATTCAAAATGCAACGAAATTAACAACAAATAAAAAGACAAAACCAGACTGTCAATGAGCCTATTTCCAGAGAAGGAAACATTCATACCATCATGCTTTGGTGATAAGCAATCTATCATGTTCCACCCACATTCAACCCTCAGCTGAAGATTTTTGAGTCTGACAGCCATTTCAAAGCAAATTTAACAAGTGGACAGAGTTGCCCAACATTTAGATGCAACAGCAGCCTGACACAACCATGGCAGGAGGGCTGCACAGGCCTCCAGCAGCACTTGCAAAGTCTGTCTGTGCCGGTAGGGCAGGGCCTGCTCCAGGCCCAGGCCCTGCAGCCATGGCGCAGGGGAGCTCTGCTCAGCCAGCAGAGAAAACTGCTGGGGCCATGCAGGCCCCTGTGTCTCCTGCAAACACACACACACATGCACACACGACTGGGTATGTGAGGCCCAGGCCCTGCAGCCATGGCCCAGCAGGGGCTCTCCTTGGCCAGTAGAGAAAACTGGTGGGGCCATGCAGGCCCCTGGGTCTCCGGCACAGACACAGACAAAAGACTGGGTATATGTGAGCCAAGGCTCTGCAGAGAAAACTGCTGGGGCCATGCAGGCCCCTGTGTCTCCTGCACACACACACACACACACACACACACGCACACACACAAGGCTGGGTATGTGAGGCCCAGACTCTGCAGCCAAGGCCCACAGGGGCTCTGCTTGGCCGGCAGAGAAAACTGCTGGGGCCATGCAGGCCCCTGGGTCTCCTGCACACACACACAAGGCTGGGTGTTGTACTGCACTGTCAAAATCGTGCAGCCATAGGCTTCCTCCTGCTGCTGCATGAACACAAATGCCAGGAATTCGGAGGACTTAGTTGCATGAACCTAACTTCCAAAGCTTCCAACATCCACAGCTGGGATGCGAGGCCCAGGCCCTGCAGCCAAGGCCCATAGGGGCTCTGCTCAGCCAGAAGAGAAAACTGCTGGGGCCATGCAGGCCCCTGGCCTTCCTGCACACACACACATCCAATGCTGGGTACTGAGGATTCATCAGCTCCATTGTCCCAGAACCATTTGCAGTGGCTTGCCTGTTTGTTTACTGCAGATCAGCTGCTGACATTATCATTTGACTAATGTATTTTGATGTTTTGCTACATAATGGCAACATAATGGCTGGGTAAAGTAAATCTTTACCAAGATAAATTAAACGATCGTTCCAGTTACAGCTACAGGCCATATTCCAAATGCAACATTAATAGATGACAAATGCAACGCAGATATTCTTGTCAAAACCACTTCAGATCTTCCACATGCACCCTAATGTTACATTCTCTTGCTTTCCAACCACTGCCCCTGCTCACTTCAATTCTGGAACATCTCAAGGACAAGGAGACCAGCTTCAGACTCTCATAAATGAGAGAAACATCATCTAAAACAGAAGACAGACAGGAGAGAGGGTGCTTTCATGTTTTCCCTGGAATGGAAGAAACATATTGTGTGATTCATTCTTTCTGTAAGACTCCAAATGGAGCACAGAACTAGGAAAGATGAGAATAAAAAAAATTTGATTTGATCCCCTAGAAAACTTAAAGTCGAGATCTGAAGTTGACTATGTCCAAAACTTAATGTTAAAACTGAGATGAGACATGAAGGGTCACTTAAGCTCTCTCTCACTTGAAAAACCACATTGTGTCATATCAACCCCTATTTCTGCAATCACTTGAAAGTTTAACAGTAAACAATGCAGATAAGAGCACCAAGTCTGACCTTCACATTTGAAAAAGCTGACAATAGTACAGAACACTTAAAAACACAAAGAAAGCCTAACAGCTTCACAACACAGAATCTGTAAAGGCAGAACTCCCATGCTGGAATCTGCCTTACAAAGTCCTGATAAAGGAAGTAGAATCTTGAGATCTTCTGACAAAAATGAATACTTATAACTCAGAAAACAAATAGCTGACATGCTGGTGCTGTGAATTTTCATCTGTTCACTCATTTTTCTACACAATATTTGCCTAGCTATAGGATGTTTCAGCATCACAGCATGCATGCAAGTGATTTTATGCTTCCTCTTTCTTCTATGTGATACATAAGTAACTTTTCTGCAAACCAGAAGTTTGATACCCATTATCATTAATTTTGCAAACCAGCAAAAACCCATAGACCGAGGTCAGAAAAGCATCTCCTATCAGGAGCTTGGCAGCAACACAACTTCTGAGAGTATTTTTAATGCAATAAAAACATAATTGACAATAATGGGACTACTGCAAGTGCTATCTTAAAGGACAGGCCTAATGGTCATAATGGTTTAGAAATGGTAAACTAAAATGCTAAGTACAAAATATTTTGTAACAATTCTATTTCAGTGGATCAGTAAGCTTTATACAAGAACTCACAGGTAGTTTAACAGAACAAATTCTCTGATGGCAAAACAATAGCAAGGTCAATCATTAAACCTATCACTGCTGTTAACTCTGTACTTGGCAAGTATCATCTTGGATGAAGATAAGAGGGAGCTGTTATTTCCATTCACCCACTCATCACCCTGCTCCAGCCCACACACCCCCTTGTGCCCCATGCACATCTCCACGTTCCGTTTGGTGGGGAAGGAGCAGACTTCCAGCTGCTTCAGCCCTCCAACCTCTGCTGCAGCCCCACACCTTTGCCCAGAGACACAACGCCTGAGGCAGAGGACCAGTGTGGCTGCGACGCTGCCAGGAGAGAGAGGAAAGGTTTGCTCGGTCATGAGGTGATGCCAGCCAGAATTTGTGTTCAGCCAGCCAGGAGACATTTTCTGCATGTGTTAAGGATGGCAGCAGCTGGGGAACATACGGGATATGATTCGCTGAGAAGACAGTTGTGCAGCCAGAATCAGTATGCAGGGCAGCCAGCAGATTAATAAACAACTCAACTCCCTGCAAGCAGCATGCAAAACAAAAGGCCAAAGGAATCAGATTCAGTTACAAAAAACAAGTATTTTAATGATTCCAAAACCAAAGGAAAGCCAGGAGTTTGTGCTAACCTAACACAGCTGCATTTTCTTTTAAACCATGTTTCAAAACAAAATGCCCTTCAGAGGTATTTTATCAGAGGAGAGGATAGTATTTATATTCCCCACCCTATTTCTTGCTTTGCCTCTAGGAAGTAAACAAACAATTCTTTGTTTTCAGCAGGATACTGGATCAACTGCAAACGCCACAGCTGGTCAGACCTGCACCAAGACTGCAGCCCTACACCTTGCTGAGCTATTTACAACACCTTGCCATCAGACACACGTCTCAAACAGCACAGTGGCTGCAATAAAACACTTCTGAAACAAATAAAACCATTCCTGAAAAACACAATTTGCTTAAAACATAGCATAATTGAAATGCCTGATTTGCTCCAATGCTTAACATTCCTCTAACACGGCAACACCTATCCTGCCAGATGACTTGTTTCATTTCTGTCCAATCCCCACCCCGCAGCTAAGTTAAAGCACCGCTACAATGTCCTGTCTTCTGCATCCTTTAATCAATGCATGCCGATGTATATAACATTCACATGATGCATCAGCGTCACCACTGTCACAGTATTTGTCATATGGTCCTGCAGAAATACACGCAGAGACCTAAATCAGCTGTTTCCTGCTGTCACTCGGGAGAAAACCTGTGGGTAGCTCCATCTTCTTTGCTCAATGATGAAGCCTCACACAGGAATAGAGGATGGCAACCTCTATTTTTGTGTATATTTTTCTCCTGCGTGTGAGAAACGTTAATAACTATTTCTGGAGGTGAATTTGAGATACTCCACAAAAAAAAAAGATACACAATACACGAGGAACCCATTATGGCAAAGCTTTGCATTTATTTTTGGAACATTTTTCATGCTTCCAGTTAGCAATGGAAAAAAAAAAAAACCAAAAAAAAAAACCCAACAAAACAAAACAACAACAAAAAAAAACCCACACCAAAAAAACCAAAAAAACAAAACCAAAAAAACCCAACAAGCAAACAAAAACCACACACGAAAAAATCCACAGCAAAATAAACACCTACTCAATGACAGTCCAAGTCATGGCAAAATCACTTAGGGAAGTGACCTACTTCAACCACAGGTAAACAATATTACACAAAGATGTATTTAAGATCTTTAAATTAGAAAGTAGCTATGTTGCCCAAGTATGTATGCACATATTACGCATATTTGTATCTATAAAACCCATACCTTTTAAATTTTTGATTTATTGGAACACTGTCTTGATCTCTTTCATGCATATTTCAATTTAGTAGTGCTTTTTTGGCCTAGCATAGCCACTGAACTGCTTGCACCTTGGTTTGTCACCTGACTGTTCTTCAGTGGAGACATACAAACCACTCATGTTAGTCATTTTCTAATATGCTTAAAAATTTCCCTTTAAATGCCCAGTGCAATCAAATAATCTCACAATTTATTAAAAATAAGAGACATTTTTAAAATTAGAGGGGCTTGGGTTATTCCAGAAAAATTAATCATATGACCTGTCCGTCACAGTGAGTTGTATGAAGTCAACCAGTAGATACTTTTGGGTAGATGGAATCACATTATATGCTAGTGGAAGAGGCTGCATTTCTGTAAAAATGCAGTCTTCATGTCAATGCTAAGAGGAATAAGGAACTTCAGATTGTTCATCAGTTATCCTTTGAGATATGAGATTAAAATAATGAATTTTTCACCTATATATATATATCCTTATTACTGCCATTTGTCTATCACTCCTCATGAAGATGTTCCATTACCTTCCTGAGTTATTCTCTCTCTTGTATTTCCAAATATAACAACTCACTATAGACCTCAACTTTCAATTCACTGAATTTACATAATAGAGAAAAGCTATTTAAGATTCTCTGAAGAAAATAAATAATCATCAACCTTACTTCAACGATTTCTTTCTCCAGCATTCAAACACTTTTCATATTCACTGTCTGGAAATTTCCTCATACTGCTGGTTTCTTCTGTTTTGTACAGGTAGGGATATGACCAAACACAATGAGCCATTCTTTATGCAGGTTAAGACTTTTTTTTTTTTCTCCTCCTCACAAGCAGGGTGTCCAAACAAATTAACTTCTCACTCCCAAATCTTTTGCAACACTGATTTATCAATGAAGAAAATCTTCCGCTGCTAGCAGGACTGTCTAGAGACAGCAAGTTACACACAAAGCAGGCATCTGCAATCATTTTGCCAGCTCAAAGCTTCCTTTGTGAAAATTTTGATTACTTGAATTCTTTTATCTACAGGTAACACAAAAGTCAAAAAAGAATTCTAAAGAGACATGTATGAATTTTAAATCTGAGCTACAAAAAAAGAGACTAAGAAGGGAGTTCATCTTGAGTTACTTTCCATGTCTTGTACTATTCTGAATGAAGAAATATGCTCAAATTTCTTTTCTATTACAATTCGAGACATTATACAGTGAAGAACTCAGTATTTTTTAAAAGCCAAATATTATCAACTCAAAGTTTGTTAAGCTCAGAGTAACAGTCAAAAAAGTAATTCACAGGAAATAGTTTACACCTTTTTGTTCATAGCAAGAAATACACATTACGTAGATATAGAAGTTTACTATGATTACAGTGGCAGAGGTCCCACTGCATGTTAGACAATTCACTGTAACAGCACTGAGCAGCCAGCACAGGCAGGCAGAATCAAGAAAGAGAAGGGGACTCCAGCAGCCTGGGAAACCTATCATAGATTCATCATATAATTACAAACAGGTGGTTTAAACCAAGATCCACAGATGCAATGTTCCTCTTTATACAGCTGTTCTCTAGGCATTCAAATTCCCATTGTATAAACCCACAGAACCTTGATATTGAGTTGCTAAATTTACAGAGCTATTTCAATCCCTCTGACTGCCCCATCTATATAACACATACAGAAACACCTGGTGCACAAGAGCATTCCGTAAGCAAGTCTGTTGGAGATTACAACTGAACTGAATTACAGGATTGTAGAATACCAGAATGTGTCTTTTTCTCAAGACTGAACAAACCCAGCTCTCTCAGCCTTTCCTCATGTGGCAGGCTGGCTCTTTTACCTCTTTTGTGCCCTTCTCTGGATCCTCTCCAGCCTGCCCACATCCTTTTTTGCAGAGCAGGGACCAAAACTGAACACAGTGTTCCAGATGTGCCCGACAATCACTGAATGGAGTGGACAATGATTTCTTTCTCTCTGCTGGTGATGCCCCTGTTGACCAGCATGCTGTTGGTTTTCTTTGCTGCAGCAGCACAATATTGAGCTGTTGTCCCTCAAGGCCCCCAGGTCCCCTTCCCAGAGCTGCTCCCAGACAGTCGATCCCAGCCTGTGCTGCACTCTGGACTTTGCTCTCCCAGGACCTTACACTTGCCCTTGTTGAACTTCACAAGATTCTTGTCAGCCACTCTTCCAGCTATCCAGGTCTTTCTGCAGGATGACACTCTCTTCCAAAGTGTCCACTTCTCTACTTGGTTTCATCCCATCTTCCAGATAACATTTGAAGATATTAAAATGTACTGGGCCCAATATCAAGCCCTGGGGGACCCAATTTGGGACAGGCTGCCAGTTTGAAGAGGAGGCATCTACCAGCACCTGGCTGAGAGTGCAGTTTCTCAGCTACTTCCCCATCCACTGCACAAATCACTTGTCCAAGCCATCATACATCAGTTTCTTTAGGAAAAGGCCACAGGAAATGGTATTGAAAGCCTTGGAGAAATCCAGGTAGACAACATTCATTCTTCACTCCCCATCAACCAAGCAGGCTGTTTTGTCATAGAAGGCAATCAGGTTTTTCAAGCACCAGTGCTCTTGGGCAATCTATGCTGGCTTTTACCAATCACACATTTCATCTGATAATCTGCAGCAGGATTATACAAAAAGAGATATTTTCATTTCCTAACTGCATCTCTGCACACCCTGGCAATGCCCTTGTAATTTTCAATAGGTGCTCATCCACTTTTTCCATCTCTGTTACAGTTCTCTTTTGCTTTTGAATACAATGAGAAGCTCACAGTTAAGCCAAGGGGATGTTTTTCTCTGCTTACTCTTCTCACCTTTGAAGGGGACGGACTGCTTTTGTGCTTCCAGGAAAACTTTCTTGAACAACTCCTCCTCTTCTTCCCTACCTATCTTCACAAAACAGCCTATATCTGTCCATCACAATTCTAGAGACACATGAGCTGGCCCACCATATTTCAGTTATTTCTACAATATAGTAACTTTGTGGCTGCACAGGGAGCTCCAGTTCCTCATGTTCCCCAGCTGGATGTGATGATGTGAGCATTGCCACTTTGGACACAACCCCTCAAGTCCTTCACTTTAAAACCTGCCTCGCCAAGTTGGTCAGTCTGCTGTGAAAGATTCCCTCACCTCTTCCAGACAGGTAAATCCCATCCCTCCAGAACAGACCACTGTCATCAAAGAATGCCCCATTGCTATAAAGTCCAAGCCCTCATGAATGGCATCAGCCACAAAGACAGAAGTTAACTCACATCATACATCTATTTCTGGGCACACCCTTTCCTCTAAACATCAAAACAGAAGAAAAACACACCAATAGTTTTAATTTGGATTCCCAGGGCTTAGTAGTTTTCCCTGTTTTTAGTTCATGCTGAACTGCTTTATGATCACTACTGTAAGAACACCTAAACACTAAACTTGTCTACTCTCCAAAACAAGTTTTTGTTAGAAAGGATGTAACATACTTATATATTGTGTTCAAGTTAATCAAAATCACTAATTTTGATTAATAGAATAGAATAGAACTTTTAATTTAATTCTAGACACGTGAAACTCTACACTGTAAGCCTTCAAGCCTAAAAATAGTGTGATTGCCAGTCAGCCAGAAATTTTGAATGCATCCAGAAGCTCCTATGTTGCACTTGCCAGGAATGTCAAGACTTTGAAAAATCACATATATTATAACAGTCAAGAGAAACTAATCTGTAACACAAGCATACAGAACACACTCTGATTTTTCATTATTGTGAAGCCTGGCAGTATCGCTGCAGTTCAGCTTCCTTCTACTTTCATTATAAAGCAAATTTGAAGAAATGTTTCAGCTAAACGTGCATGTCCTGGTCTACATGCCTTAAAAAAAACACAGTTTAACATGTTTGGGGATTATGACACTTAGTAGTGACTTCAGAATACAAAAGGAAATCGGCTGTATCTTTTAAGTAAACAATTTCATACTGTTTTGGTGACTGAAATCTAGAGGTACCCACGAAGTTTGATAAGATTGATAAGAACTCCAGGAGGAGTTTGGATCAGCTGTATTCTATTTGTGTGAAACAAAACACACTGAGTTTATGTGCCTATATTTTGTCACTAGCTATTTAATTAAATTATGTTTTCACAATATGAATAAATCTCATTGGTTGATCTTTAGACCACCAGGTATCCATCCAGCCAGGGCTAAATTTCAATTGCTATTGAATACTTGGAGAGCTAGCTCTTAAATAACTTATAACTCTTGTGCTAGTAATCACTTTCCTCCAACTTTCAGCTGTTGGAGGAGTTGAGAAAAGACTCTGTAAAGACATTACTAGTCTGAAAGCATATTCTATTTAGGCCTTTCTGTTACTTGGAAAATTTCAATCACAGAATAGGTCAGATTGGAAGAGACTACAGATTTGATCCAATCTCCCTGCCCAAGCAGGGTCATCCTAGAACACATGGCACAGGATTGTGTCCAAATGGCTTTTGAATATCCCCAGTAAGGGAGACGCCACAGCCTCTCTGGGAAACCTGTTTCTGTGCATGATCACACACAGTAAAGAAGTTCTTCCTCATGTTCAGGTGAAATTCCCTGTGCAGCAGTTTCTGCCCACTGCCTCTTGTTCTATTGGTTGGCATCACCAAGCGCCTGGCTGCATTGCCTTCACAACCACCCTGTAAATATTTATATACATTGATGTCCCCTCCCAATTATCAAGAGATGAACAGGCCCAGCTCCCTCAGCCTTTCCTCATAAGAGAGACTCTCCAGACCAATTTAGTAGCTCTCTGCTGGACAGAGGCATAAGTTGGAAAAAAAATTAAAGATGGAATGCTTTTCAAACTTCTGTTGGGTGTTAGGGACAAGTTCTGTTTGCTGTAACACCATTTCACGTATAGTCTTACACCAGCACACACATCCAAATTAGAAAGAGGCAACAGGAAGAAAAAGGTTGGTGGCAGTCTTGTGAGAAGACAGCAGAATTAAAAACAAGCAAACAGACTGTAAGATTCATATTTTGTTTTAGTGATTGCAGCTGAATGCCAGAACCTTGTCATACTTCATCTCAGGAGATGTAAAGATAACAAGTGTTGACTGAGAAAGGATGGGGAAAAAAGAAATGACAGAACCCATCATGAGAAAAAACATTCTACTTGAAGCAGCATCAAGTGTAAAGAACACCTACGAAAGGGAGATGCAGTCATGTCACAATTCACAGAGAATTATATACTTAATAACTAAACACAGTAGTGTTAAACCTTTCAGTTGATGGTTTATTGAAGTATTTTCAGTCAATATGAAGCTCTACCATACAGATCCGATATTTCAATTATAATTGAAAGCAGTACATAGGTTGGCCTTCAGCTGTTAGTTCAGTGTTAAGATCAGTGACACAGGCAAAAAATCAGCAGTGCACCCCTAAGTTATTTGTACCTTTGCCAGAGAAGGTATTTTAGGAGACTATTTAGCACATCTCTAGCCTAAACAGATTATTTTAACAAGATACAGACATGCTGCACTCCTGCAATGACTGAATTTGTTTCTCAAATTATTTCAACAGTGAACCAATAAAGCCTGTGAATGCAATGATGTATAAAAAAGTGAAAACACTTGCCTCCTATAAAATCTACAACTGCAAGAATAAAGGGACAAAGACTTAATTCAAAGGCATAGTTACTAATGATGGCCCAATTACACTGGCACACTGCAAAATCATGAGACCAGGTTTACAAGGCAGAGAGGGAAACCTCAGACAATCAAAACTGCTGTTAAGCAGCCCACAGCTTTGTCTTGTTAGCCTCAGATGTTTTATGAAGCAGTAATGCAGGTAATTTTAATTCAATGTGAATGACAGGGCATCAGGTAGGTTTTTATTCTCAAGGTCCACCTTGACCCTATATAGATCTACTCCTAGCTGATGAGCAGCTTGAAGGAGAAAGCATAGGATGACAATGGTTATCCACATCCAACAAGACAAAGTCCTGACTAACCTCATCTGTCCCCACCACTGACCCTGCTTTGAGCAGGAGGCTGAGTAAGAGACCTTGATGTTCCTCATTCTATTAACTTATTCAGTTTATTTCACTGTTAACAGTTTATTAATAGTTAATTTTTAAGATTACATGAGAAAGAAAATAAGCAATTTCTTTTATTAAAGCTTGCCATCACATCATAATATATGTGCATTCAAAATATAAAACAATAGTGTTTAACAGCTCTTTGTCCCAAAACAAGTTAATTTTCTTCAAATAATCCAAATCCTTCCTAGGACTTGAAAGCTGCACAGAAGAATATCACAGATGCAGGGTGAAGCAAACCCTACTGAAAGAAATTCAGTATTGTAGAATTGTATTGCAGCAATGAATACTGGACCACAACTAAGATGTTGCCACATGGGATAAATGTAATCATTATACTTTTGCACAGTTTTAATCTGTACAGTACCTATATATCTCCATACAGCAAGTTATAAAATATTGCTGCATTTACAGAATTGTACTAAAAGCCTCTCACTCTAAAATCCCAATATTTTAACTTAATAGTAGGAACATGTACCTCCTACACAAACTTGTAATTCCTAAAATGCTAATTTAAATAGTAGATTCTGTTGCACTATAAGCATCACTGTTAAGTCAGATTTCTCTTACCACTCTAGCTATAAACTATTTACTCCCAAATAAATATTTTTAAGTTGCAGAGGCCTGTAACTATAAGAACAAATGTGTCATCTCAACTTTTAGTACAGGTAACAGAGATTGCAGAAAAAAAAAGAGCCTTTTTTATTAAAAACACCAAACATTTGTAAAGATATTTTGAAATAAATAACTGGAAAATGACTGGGGAGCATCTGAGAAGAAAGGTAACCAAAAATCATTTACTTTAATAACTATATGCTCCAAGAGTCACTACAATTTGCTGTGGGAAAACTTGAGTAAAAAAAGCCTCCACATGTGAATGACCCAAACTGCTTAGTCAAAGAAGGACAGGACCTATGCAAAACACCCAGAGCTAGCCACAGTTTTAAAATTGTGTCTGGATTCTCACACCCCTCTCCTCTTCATGCAGTTTTTAAGAATTGTTTTAAAGGCTTTTAAATTTTTTTTGAGGGGTCAGGGGAGAACAGACACATGAGACACAATAAAACAGAACAACACACACTTTACTAGAACAAGAACTAGAAGCTTAAATTCCTAACAGAAAAATCTGAGAGCAAGTAGGGCAGCCAGAACAAAAAGCACATCCCTCCCTTTGTTCATTGTGTCCTTGGCAGGCAGACCCACACTTCCAGCCAAGTCTAGTATTTTCTGAACAGTGGCAGACTCTGCTCTACCACCCCAGTGCCTCAGAAGCTTTCCCTGTCCCCTCTGAGAACTGGCTGCCTGTTCCTAGCTCCTCACCACAGCCTTGCAGCCTCTCAATGATCCCTGGGCATCTGCAGCTTCCTCTGCACCTCTCCTTTTGCCACATTTCAGCAGCTACTCAGTCCTTAAGCCCTAAGCAAACTCTCATGGCAAGAAGTCATTTCTACCTCCACCTATCCTTGCCTTCTAAAGAAGAAACTAGGCATGATGCCTTTTGTTTACTGCTATTGATTTTGATACTTCATAGGCAATGTTTAGGTTTGACATAAAGGATCAAAGCCGTGGCTTGCTTAACAGAGTACCCTTGTCAGAACAGATACATCAGAAGCAGTTGTGAGAACCACATGGCACAGTAGCTCAGACTAGAAAATACCTGGTTAGAAGACAAATGCTCCTTTCATAGTGAAAGAATAAATGAGAGTTTCATTGGGACACTTAGTAAAAAGGCAAAAACCATGCAGACATAACAAGAAATAATGCCAGGAATACAGCTCAAAATACTCAGATTAGAATCAATAGAAGTGATTACCAGAATCCACTTTAATGGAAAATATTTTCTAACTCTTGGAATCTTCCACAAAAGCACCCAATCTTGATTTTGAAATACATTTAATTGAACAACTTATTGGTTTAACCATGGAAATACTATGTCTGTGCTACTTCAGAAGCCAAGATGAATTTAAAAAAAAAAAAATCTCCCTTTAAAAGTCTATCTCCAGAAGACTTTATTTATCTTTGTTCCTTACAGTAGGAAACCATTTTAGATCCTGACACCTGGCATTTACAAACCTTCCAGAATACTTTCTCTTTAGTAAGGATACTGAGACCCTTCTTGGCATTTTTCTAGTTTAAGCCCCAGGAATATCTTGGAAAATTAAAACCTATATTTTCACTATGAACTAAGATAGAAGCAAACACTTGCCCCTTTTGAAAGGAGAATTTTAAAAGCAATTTGGATTTACATTCTTCCTGAGGGAAAAAATTAATAAGCTGACTTTTCTATGATGCTTATATGCATCTCCATTCATAGCTAGATCTAGGTATATCCTTAAAAGTAGGTACATGCTTAGGGCAAGAGACTGCCACGAACAAAAACTTATTTTTAGAAATGAGCAGTCCTGTTGAATAGGACAATCTTAACTCTTGCTTTACGCAGTGATAGGAACATGAAATCCAGGTTTCCATTCCAGATCCCTTCCCAGTCTCCTCCCCACTGTGGTACAAGAAAAATGAAGTTTCTCCTAGGCAGATAAACAGTTTTAGGCAGGTTACAATGTTACACCTCTCTTGATTAACTGCTGTTCAAGACAGCCAACTCTGCTGTCGAAAATACCTCAACTGAATTTTCCACACCTATTGTTTTCCTGTTAATTTATCTTCTCCAAATCCACTGTAAGTGTGCAGTACTCCATGTGAAAAAGTCCTTGACACTGGGCTTATAATTACACCACATCCCCATGCCATATGAAAACACTACATCCTCCCTGTTGTTCTCCACTTCACACAGTTTGCTTTACAAAGCATCTCTTGGAGGTCATCCATGACATACAGACCCCATTCCTAATTTCAAGCAATTGCATTGAACGCACAATTGAACAGGCTCCATTGAAGTATGTATTGTTGGCTTTTTCAGTGTTGAATCAAGCCTGCCTTTTTTTGTCCATTTATTCCTTCCTGTTACTTCTGAAATTCTTCAAAACACTAGTACCTGCCTCATTCAGCCAAATCTTGCAAAGTGTTGCCAGTAATTCGAGGAGGTGACATAGTCCCTATAAAGCACTGCACAATGAGGCCACACCTGGAGCAGCAGGCGCAGCTCTGGCCTCCTCAGCAAGAATGAAACATGGACATAGTGGAGAGGGTCTCAAAGGCCACAAGGATAAGGAAGGGACTGGACATTCTCTCCTGTGGGGAAAGGCTGAGAGAGCTGGGACTGTCCAGCCTGGAGACAAGGCGGCTCAGGGGCTCCTCACCAATGCATTGTAAATACATGAAGGGAGAGTATAAAGGCACAGCCAGGCTCTTCACAGCTGCTCTAAGTGACAGGACCAGAGGCAATGGACAGGACTGAAATACAGAAGGTGCTGTGTCAACAGCAGGAAACATTTTGTTAGAGTGACTGAGCCCTGACACAGGCTGTCCAGTGAGCTCATGGAGTCTTCCCACCTTTGAGACACTCAAAAGCCATCTGGGCATGGACCAGGGCAATATGGTCTGGGTGGCCTGGCTTGAGCAGGGATTGGACCAGGCAGTTTCCACAGGCTCCTTCCAATTTCAATCATTCTGTGATTCTATGGTTATTAGTGTCTTTTTCAGATCATTAATAACTATAAATGAGTTGTGCAGTTCCACCCAGAAACAGCTTATTTCTACTAGCTTCCTAGCAGAAGGTGACAATTAGCAGCCCTGTCTAACAAATGCTTAAACCTTAAGAGCAATTCACAAGAAGCTGCTTTTTGAAACATCTTTCTTTATAATAGTCACAATGCATTCAAAAACACACAAATCAAATAGCCTGCAAATCATAAAGGCAGTATGGACAATTTCAGAAAACAAACAGAAGATAATGTCTAAAACAATCTGGAAAAGTAGGAGCTGACAAATCAAAATACAAGTAAAATCCCTAAGATATTAAGCTAAATTATGCTTAGTCATATTTAATAATTATACAATGACAAAAATTTAGCATGGGTAAGATTTCTTTGAAACTGGAAAAAATGGGCTGGCTACATTTCTTTAGAACATTGTCTTTAAATGTAGAAAGGGGAGTTCAAAAAAAACAAAGACCCTTGAATGTGAAAACAAATACTATAAAAGGTTTTGTTGGCCTTTTACACAGTATCTATTTATAAACACCTAGAAGGTAAACAGTGCAACTCAACTGAATCAAAAGCTTGTCCAGAACAAGTACAACTTGATTATATGATTGCAGCTAACAGATGTGGCCTACCACATAAGCATGACTGCCATCCATGACCAAACCTATCCTTAGCATAGCCAGTGTGAGGAACAGCTGGGACAAAGTTAATTTTCTTCCCAGTAGCTGGCACAGTGCTATGCTTTGGATATAATGAGAATAATGTTGATAACACACTGAAGTTTTAGTTGTTGCTGCGCAGTGCTTACTGTAAGTCAAGGACTTTGCAGTCTCATGCCCTGCCAGTGAGGAGGTGCACAAGAAGCCAGGAGAGTACATGGCCTGGGCAGGTGACAAACTAGTCAAAGGGATATTCTATACCACAGGGCATCATGCTTAGGATAGAAACTGGGGGGAACTGGCTCCAGGGACCAATCACTGCTAAGGGACAGCACTGCTCATTGATCAGCAGGTGATGTGCAGTTATTCATCACTTGTTTCTCTGCAATTTTATTTCTTTGTCTCCCTTTTTATAAGTACTGCGTGGTACTTCGTTGCTGGCTATGGTTAAAGTCATGCCTACAGCCAGTCAGGCTGTCTTTCCTAACACTTGGGCTGCTGAAGAGTACTAACCCAAATCCAAACAAAAAAAAAAAAAAAAAAAAAAAAAAAATTGATGAAATACCATCAAATCCCAAGGAGGTATCAGATATCACTTCACTAACTAAAACCTATGTAAACAACAGGAAACATTTAAATGCTTTGGTAACAGTAAGTAGACATTACATTACAAAACATAAATCAATACTCAGTTGATCAGAAGATCTTGGAAAAATATTAAAAATTAAGGAAGGTTTAAAAGCCTCAAATGGAGCTGAATTAAATTACACACAAAGCACAATTTTGGCTGTAAATAATCAACCATAAAAATCTGTAATGGAAACCAACTATTAGGCAGTATTAGAGCAGGACAGGATCCATGAAAAGTAACAGCACTGCTAAACAGACAGAATAAACCTTTTACTCTGCTTAGCATTACAAATACCTCAACCTGTTTTGAGAAGCCCATCTCCAAATGACATAAAACAACTGGAAGAATTCCAAAAGCAGCTACACAAAAAAAGGAAAGAGGCCTTGAAAACACAAGCTAAGGAGGGATTTAAATAGACTTGTTCAGGCTTTACTGGATTGAAAGATGACAATATAAATAGAAGATTCCTGCAACACAAGGGAAATACACTTCCCTACGAGGGGCTCAAACTACAGATGATTTAGCTTGGGCTGGATTTCTAGGGCAATTTAACAGCAAGCATAGTTAAGCACCTATAGATTGTACAGGTCGTCAAACAAGACCAGAAACTTTGTAGGATTTTAAAAGTACTTTAAAATACTTTAAACTGACTTCGATCAGAGGTCCAGATAAACTCTCAAATCCCTTTCAGCCTCCATTTCCAAAACTCTATATTGGACTTTGTTTATCAAAGAAATATTTTTCAAAATGAGAGAAAAGGAGTCTGCTTAAAAAAATTTCCATTACATAGATGAAGAGTCATGTGTATTTAAAGTATTTATAATTTAAAGTCTGTCAGAGATCAGATGCAACAGGAAAAACAGCTGTGGGAGCCAGTCAAGATACTGATGATCTGGCAAGACAAACTGAAGTACAGAAACAAGACACACCCACGGGAGCTCTTTCTGTGTCATACCATTCTAGTACTACCCAAATTTCTTTTAAATGCTTCCAATCTTGTCAAACCAAGGTTACACTTGCTGAAAAGACTTCACATTATAGTCATGTACTTGGTTTTGAACACATTCCGTATGTTAAAGTTTGATTAGGAGTTCAGCAATGCTGAGAGGGCGGACAGCCTACACCTCCCTTATCTCCTGATCAATGCAAACAAATATTTTCAAATGAGGATGAGCCTTCAGCACTAGTAAATTCAGAAACATCTGTCTGCTAAGAGAGGTAACCTACAACATCTTTTTCTAATCTTCTAATTTACAGGTTGTTCAAATATTTTATGTATTAAACTTGTTTGCAATCAGTCACAGAACAAACCATTGAATGTAAAAAAAAAAAAAAAAAAGGCAAGCAGTGTAAAAATTGAACTGAGCAGAAGTTCTCACCCACACTTTTTCCCTTCTATATGTATTGCCTTTACTCTACATGCTTGTCTCCTTGAACAGCCAGATGCAGCATTTCTTATTAATTCCTTTGGCAAAGCAGCAACTGCAAGAAAGCAAAATCTCTGAAGAAATGCAGAAATCCAAAGACTATGCTTAAAACAATGGATTTCTTAACTTCCATAAAAGGGGAAAAAATGAGCAAGACACAAATCTAGTAACAGAGCTCTAATTTGATTCAGCACCATCCCAAATGGGGATACAAAGCTCATGGCCAAAAGCTACATAGACAGCAATCAACTGTAAGACAACTTATTTCTATAATTTTCATTTAAAAAACCCATTTGTGCCATATATACCTTGGAGACAGGTGTAGAGAAGTTGTGGATTAAGAATCTGAGTCTCATGGAATGTTTCTCCCTCCTCCTCAGGCAGAGATCTTGGACTCTGCAGCAGAACTGCACCCACACATTAATTCTCACAAGACATGTCCTAATGAGCACAAGTAAGAAACAGGAAGACAGACAAGCATGAAAATAGATGAAGGCTTCTTCCTTCAGAAAGGCACTTCCAGAAGTGGTTATCTGTTGACAAAAGTCTTATTGTTTTCTCCTTTCCAGCAACTCGGAGAAGACTGTGCAGAAAGAAGTGGAATACTTTTTCTAGTCTACTCCTTATATCTGCTGGTTTCTTCATAGTCTACCAAAGGGTATAAAAATCAAAACCATAATAAAACACCTAAATACAGAAACTTTCTTTGCTTTTAAGGAGACAAGAAAACAAAACCAAAAGCACAAACAACCTCTCCATATTAATGTGAAAATACTTTTGATAGTCTCCAGTTCAGAAAAAAAGCCTTCAATTTTCAATTAACATTTTCATACCAAGAGACCTTGAAGAATCAATCGCTCCTTTCAAAAAAGTCTAAGCTTTTCTAAAAGGAAGGTGGATACTTGTTTCACTTAAATGGTGACTTACACATTAGTAGTTGGTCAGTAGACTTTCTGCACCCTGTATTTTGGACAGCTTTGTGTTCCAGTGAAACAGAAATGCTCTCTTACTATCTAGAAATGTTTCCTATGCATTTGGAGCTCTATTTATCCAATCTATGGAAATCACATTTCATTGTATTTATCTAGCTCAAACAGCAAGAAGATTGACATTTCATGAATAATACAGCATCTTTCATTACTGCAGCCAAATAATCTCCAAAATAGTCTATGATGTTTAAAGGGTAAAGCTACTAGTTCCCTTCGAGAAATTAAATCATCTCTACCTCCAAGATTTTGTCAGAAAGCATGATGCAAAAGATTTCAAAAAAAGACAAACCTCACAATTATATTGGTAGCAAATAATAACACTTACCAAAGTCCCTAGGTACACCAATTAAGTCAGAGGTCCTGTTCCAAACTTGTTTTTCATGCTGTCCTTCCCTCTTCTTAGAATTTGGAATACTGAACCATGTCAGACTATAAAACAACAATAAATGCCCAAGGATTTGTTTGGGGAGATTTGGGGCTTAGTTCTAGGGTGAGGCCTTGTGGCTGGGGTTTTTGCGTTTTCATTTGGTTTTGGTTATTTGTTTGTTTGTCTGGGGTTTTTTCACAATCAAGATACCCTAGCAAGAAAGTTTATCTCAAAATCATCTTTTAAAAGAAGATCCCTAAAGGAAATTAGATTCTGATAAATGCTGTGACAGCATCCTGCATTTGAGAGAGTAGTTAATCCCTTGGAAAACAACAGGAACATTAAAATAATTTAGAAGCAGCAGGCTCTCTAATTAATATCATCCAACATGAAATCCTGGAAGAGACATACAGAAAATTCTTTCCTCTCTGAAGTTGAAAAGGCCATCCTGTGCCCAGACTTGAGCAGATAAAAAAAATAAAAATACAAGAGCATGCAGTACAAAACAGCCAGATAAACATCACCACTTCAAATTTTTTTTAAAAATTAACACACCCTTCAAGCTGAAAAGCACGGAAAGGTAGTTCACACACAAAAGGTCATGGCACCACAGCTTCTCCATAGAGGCAAGAGAGGTAGGCAGAAGGAAAACAGCAAGGAGTTGCACGAGTTCACAAGAACACAGCAATTAGCAGGTACTCAGAAGGGAAACACAAGGTCCAGCCACCAAAAGGGAATCCTGGGTGTACAAAAGAATGGCAAAGTTTGATCTGCAGGACAGATCAATGTCCACAAGAAATGACTGAAGGCTTTGAAAACATTGCAGATTTAGAATGACAGTACCCTCTTCACTCAGCTTCCAGTTTTTATGACATGAAAAGATTATCTTGAAAAAAGTCAAATTTATGCCCAAGCTGATTGAACCAGTCAGCCAATTTCAAATGCTCAAGCACTGCATCAGCTTCTATTCATTAAGGGATTGAAAAAAAAGATTAAACCAATCACATACAGCCCTCATGGTCTTCCATTTTTAAGACTCAAAAGGAACCGAAAACAGACTGAACTGCAGAAAAACAGTACATAGGACCACAGAATGGCTTGGATTAGAAGGGATCATAAGGATCATCTAGTTCCAACCTCCCTGCCTATGGGCACTTTTCACTAGCTCAGGCTGCTCAGGGCTCCATCCAGCCTCGGCTTGAACACTTTTGGGGATCCACAACTTCTCTGGGCAACTTCTCTGGTTCCAGGACCTCATCACTCATACAGGGAAGTATTTCTTCCTTATGTCTAATCTAAACCTCCATTCTTTCCATCAGAAGGCATTCCTTCTTGTCCTATCATTGCATGCCCCCGTGAACAGTCTCTCCTGCTCTTTTGCTGGCCCCCTTCAGGTACTGGAATGTGCCCTAAGGTCTATCCAAAGCCTTCCCTTCCCTAGGCTGAACAGCTGCATTCTCTCTCAGCCTGTATTCATAGGAGTCCTCCAGCCTTCTGATCATCTTCATAGTCCTCCTCTGAACTCACTCCAAGAGTCTGATATCCTCATTTTGGGGACCCCAGATCTGAATGCAGCCCTCCAGGTAGGGTCCCACAGGAGCAGAATCAGCTCCTTGACCTGCTGGCTACACATCTAGTGATGCAGTCCAGGATACAGTTGGCTTTCTGGGCTGAATGTGCACTCTGCCGGCTCATGCTGAGCATCTCATCATGCAACACCCAAGTCCTCCTCAAGGCTACTCTCAATCCACTCTCTGTACTTGCTTGGGATTGCCCTAACCCAGGTGCATTGCCCCCCTTGCATTGGTCCTTGTTGAACCTCATGAGCTCTGCCCAGGCTCACTTGTCAAGCCTGTCCAGGTTCCTCTGGATGGCACTCCTTCCCTGTAGCAGTGTTGGTTTTACCAGTTTGATGTCACTGGCAAACTTGCTGAGAGTGCACTCAATCCCTCAGCACTGGTCCCAGTACAGACCCCTGAGGGACATCACCCATCATGGGTCTCCACTAGGAGATTGAGCCACTGACCACAGTTCTTTAACTCCATTAATACTAAAACACAGACCTGATCTTGGAAATCTACGAATGACTTTATAATTAAAAAGATAAAAGCAAAATCTAGTAAGTTAAAATAAACCATTATAGCTTTAGATATAGAAATCAGGCAAATAAATAACATGGCTAGAAACACTTTCACAAAAGCAATTTGGGATTTTTTGAAACTGGTAGACTCAAGTAGCTAAATAGCTTTTCTTAAATAAAAATACCTCGTGATTTCCAGAAGAAATGTTCCTTGTACTTAGAAAACAGCCTATTTCATGCAGCAGTCAGCTGCATGCTCTTCCCACAGACTAATGGCATTCCAGGCTGCATCGGGCAAAGCGTTGCCAGCAGGTCAAGGGCAGTGACCCATCTTCTCTACTGGGCACTGTGTGAGGCCACAAGGAATGCTGGGTCCAGTGCTGTGTTTTCCAGTACAAGGGGGCATGGACATACTGGAGACAATTCAGTAAAGGTCCACTAAGACAAGAAACTGGAGCATTCTTCTTATACGGAAAGAGCTGGGAGTGTTCAGCCTGGAGGAGGCTCAGGGAGATCTCACCAATGTGAGATCAACCAACCTGAAGGGAGACAGAAGATGGAGCCAGGCTCTTTTCCATAGTGTCCAGTGACAGGAGCATGCCTAGAGGCAATATGCACAAACTCAAACACAGAAGGTGCTCTCCAAACAGCAGGAAATACTGGCAGAAGTTCCTGAGGCACTGTGAACCCTCCCTCCTTAGAGATATTAAAAAGCCATCTGGATATTGTTTTGGACAACTGTGTCTAGGTTGCCCTGCCTGAAAGGAAGGTGATCTCTGGGAGGTTGCTTCCAACTTCAACCAAACTCAAGTTCTGCAAAGACTCTACAGGCTGTTACAATTAATACAAGAAATTCTCAGAAAATGCCTATCAGAAAACCAGGACTTGCCCCCTTAGGAGTCAATCCTAGAACCCCAAGCTCAGAACTTTGCCATTAGAAAATAAGATGCTGACAGAGCAGACTAAACAATCAGCTGCTGCAGGGGAAGGCTTACTGCTGAGCCTTTAACAAGAACTGTCTGGCTGAACTGAGGCTACCATCCATTTTCTCCCTCTGCCTCCTGAGATCTCTTGGCATCTAAAGCATCCACCAACCAGCATCCATCTGGCAGGAGTCCTAGTTTGGAATCCCTCAGGCTCTCAGAGATAGGGTATTCTGAACATCTCTGGCAAAGTGAATCAATATTTCCATTTGCAGAAGATTCCCTTTAACAGAGAATCTTTAACTGAGCACACTGATAGTTCAAGGATTGTCTACTGAAGTTACCCAATGACAACATCTGATTACTCAAGTATAAGAGAACAGGTCATGACAACCATAAACACACAAAGTTTGTAATTCAAGTGCCAGTTATTGTGTTTGGGTTGTTTGGTCTCTTCTTTCCCATTTCAACTTCTCTCAACTGCATAACGAACCACAATCTGTGTGAGTTACCTGCTAATCACTACCCACTACAGTTAACACAGAGAGGTAGACAGGAACAGAGCAAGAATTTTCACAGCCAAGGAGAGGAAAGGAAAGTGAGCTAATACAGGTTGCTCAGGTATCTGTTCAGTGACTTGACCAAATGCCATTTCAAACATATGTCATCACTGTTCATGCCCTGTGGCATGAAAACGGAGGCAATGTATCCAGAACAAACTGGACAGTGTCACAACGCTCCTATGTGTTTGCAGAAGATGGAGAAAAAGCACGATTAAGAAACAGAAGCTATTTTCTGATTGAACACATTTTCACTCTGACTATGAGAGAGTAAGGAAAGAAAATCCAATATGCAATTATGAAACACTGGAGAAATACACTATGGACAAATAATAGCTTTGTTTCACCATCCTGATAATATACTTTAAGCAAATGTCTCTCAGTGCTAACCTGAAGAGTAAGTTTACAAGAATTATGTTGAATAATGGATGTTCTTACATCAGTTAACACCTACAGCAGAAGATTTAAAAAATTAAGAACAATTTTATTTTTTCACTGATTCTGCTCATAAACACAACGTGGTATTACTGGTAAGGAACTGATGTATTAGCAAACACTGGCATTGCTTCTACCATTGCCCATTTTATCAATTTCAGAAAGCACCACTTACCTAATTTCATTATTATTAACTGCTAAAATATATTGGATTTACTACTTCCAGCAAAAGGATTTATTCTACCATAAGTACTAGACAGGGACTGCATCTGATATTCGTGTGTTTTGAGCTTATGTTGCACCTTGTATTTCAACTCTCATTCATAAGAGGATGATGTTGAAGAACAGAAATCATTTCATATTCCTGAGGTAACTGCGCTTCTGCACTGCAAAGGGAATACTTTTGAAGGATCTTTGAAAGATGCACTGAGTAGTTATATGAGTAGCAAAACATAGCTGGCACAACAAACCAAACATCCTGTATCTAGATGTCTTAGGCTCCTTTATTTAGACCCTTCTTCTATTAATATACAAATTGTGTCACATATACTAATTGCTCAAACAGTAAGTATGGAAAAACACCAGAGAAACCAACCAGCCTCTGAAGTTGCATACTTTACATCAAACCAACATCAGAATAAAGCTTTATTTTAACACACTTTACAGAAGCCACCCGTGAATCAAGTTCTGTTCTCACAGCCGAAAGCCTTAGCTTTTTTAGTTTGAAGACATCCTGGACACAGATGTTGACACTTCAGACACTTATATAAAACACAGCAAAAGCTGTTATTCTGCTCTCCAGCAGCTAGGATTGATGAAGCCATTGGCTTCTGGCTGCAGCTCTGATAGAGTTCAGTACTAAGGCCCTCACATCATTCTGTAAAGGTACAGTAATAGAATATACCACATCACGGTCATATAGATCAAATTTTAATTTTGTTATCACATAAAAAGCTAAGAACTTACTGTGGGGACAACTCTTAAGTAATCAAAATCACACAGCTTACATGGATTTCTGAAGCAAGCCTTTAGCAAGCCTACTGCAGTCCAGACAACAGAAAACTAACACCACCAAGACTACAGGTTTATATGAATATCCTCTCCCTGCAGAAGAATGTACCTACAGCATGTACCAGGCAGCTTTTCAGAGCACCATGGTCAGGCAGAGAAAGAGATCCAGAGGAGCCTGAACTCTTTGTTTCATTAGAGCTGGAGACAAGTGGATACTGTTGAGCAATGAGACATCCTTCCATTTTGTAGGGGAGAAAAAAAAAGGCTCTGTAGGTTTTTTCTTTTGTTGTAACACACTTATCAAGTTTTAACTGACATCTGTTCACCTTATGTAGGGAAATGGTAAAATCTTACTATCTAATCTCATTGTACGCATACTATACCATCATAAGATACCCTTAAAGCATTCAAGAGATTAATATTATTTGAAGACAGAAAGCTTTTTACAGATACACAAAATATCTACCACTAAAAATAGCACTCAGTATTAAAGCCAGAAGACAGTGATTAGGCACATGGATGATGACACAGCATATATTAAATGTTTTATCACAAATGGACTCTGGTAGAAGGAACTAAAAAAAGAAACTCCAAAGAGCTGAAAAGCCTGACACTTAAAGAGCTTCCAGGATACAGGATTTAAAACTCCTAGAAAGAGCAGAATACCAAGAAAAAGAAAGCTATCCATGTGACTCTTGTTTAAAATGGTGCATTACTTGTATGCATTTTGCATTTCCATGTGGTATGATCTATTAATAAAACAGATTATTCACTCTAAGTAATCATACAGCAAATCACCCAGAGCTTCCTTTTGCAAGCCTACTGACTTCACAGTTCCTGTTGTGCCTGTGATGAGTAATGACTGCAAGAACTGCTTAGCACTTGTCTATACTAAGTATTATTTCAGTTTTATTATTATCCAGTTTTGAAGATTAACTCCATGCTACATTGTCTAAGGTAGTTGCATCTTCTTACCAGATGTAAATACACAACAAACCTGCTAAAGTATCACATACCTTATATTTCCCAGAAAACAGAACACCAAAAGTTCAGATTTAAGATAGAAATCACAGTACCTATCTTTCATTTACTCACTTCTCTTCCAACATAATTCAATGCAACTTTTAAACAGAAAGTCTGAAATTTACTGTTCTAAAACACCAAGTTTCTCAACTAAAAACAATGCAAACCAATACTAAAGAAATTGCTTTCAGGAGGTCTATGTGCAAGAAATGCAATTTGTCCATAATGAAGAGTACAAGTAAATCAACTGAATGCCTTCTTATAGCATCACAGAATATGGTGAGTTGAAAAGGATCCACAAGGATCACAGAGTCTCTCTCACCCCTGGCCCTGCACAGCACTATCCCCACAAGTCACACCATGTGCATGTGAGCATTGTCCAAATGCTTCTTGAGCTCTGTCAGGCTGGTGCTGTAATCACTTCCCTGGGGAGCCTGTTCCAACACCCTATGGATGAAAAACCTTTTCCTAATATCCAACCTAAACCTGCCCTGACACAACTGCAGGCCATTCTCTCAGCTCCTGTCACTGTCACCACAGAGAAGAGATCAGTGTCTCCTCTCACAAGGAAGCTGTAACTGCAGTGAGATCTCCCCTTAGTCTCCTCTTCTTCAGGACCAAGTGACCTCAGCCACTCTTCATATGGCTTCTCCTCAAGATCTTTCACCATCTTTGTCAAGAAGGGATTTCTTGATTGCAAACTGGAAGAACATTCATATTCAAGCATAAATGAAAAGCTAATTTAAAAAAAAAACCAACTTGCAGTGACAAATACTCCCTCTGACATTTTTTCATTACTCAGCCTGGCTTCCAACTGACTGTCTTTAAGTCAGTAGAAACCAGGTAGGTTTCTACTGACTTAAAGACACAAGGCTTCTGTACTTTTACTTGGCAGTCTTTGTTTCATGTGTTTTGCCCTCACCCCTCTTTTTATTACTGATTATCTTATAAAAATGGAAAGACAGACATACTACTACTTGCTGCCTAACATGGTCTCCTCCTATCAAATTAACTATCTAAAGTACAGCTGGTTAATTTCACTTTAATTTGAAATGAGCCTGATTAATTAAAGTTAATAATACCAAATCTGGACAATTAGTGGGTGGGGGAAAATTAAAGCATAAAAAACTTTTGTGCAAGTTCAGATCAGATGAGAAAACTAAGTTGCATGAAGTCACTTCAAATAAATGTATAACTATAATAGACATTGAAGCAAGACACCAAAAGGAAATGGCTGGCATGCTTGTGACAACTGGAACTATTCACTATCATGACAGTACTAAGGAAGAATTGGGTTTCACAGAGCAACGTGCTCTAGCTGATCCTGCTTAAAACAGGCGGGGTGGGAGTCAAAAACACTTCCCTCCACAGCTATTCTATGATTCTATGATCTTGTCTTTAAGTTCCAGTAAAGACATTTGATCTGCAAAACTGATCAGCTTTAAAAGCTATATGAAATATAACATCTTTAATTAAGACATTAGATTTTAAAATTAAGATGCTTTTTATTTACATTCACTCCCCCTTATAGGAAAAAAAAACCAACACAGAATTTTTGTGGTTTGCAGTGCATTGGTATCAAGGGTCATGATCTTTTAGCTCCAATCCAGACACTTCATACACCATCACTTGCAGTTCTGCAGGCAAAACTGACTTGCCTAACTTACAGCCAGCAGTTTCATTAAGAACAATGAAATTATTGTTTGCTGAGCTTGTTGTAACTAGTCACGTGAAATTTGTCTCAAATGCAAGAAATTTCACCAAAGAATAAAAAAACATGGATAATTATGCTCTTAGAGAAGAAAATTTACTGTAATGCATGGTACCCTTGCACATAATCTCTGTATCCCAAACACCACTGACTCAATTCAGTCCATGCCATGCAACCAGAATTTTTAATCAACTCTTATTAGCAGCTGACTTTGCCAGGAGCTGAAGAAGAACATAGCTTTCACTGAACTCTCCTAGGTACAATTTATTCTGCCACTTCATTTTGTAGGGAGCCTGATTTATTTGACATCAATAGTTTGTTGAGGTAATAAACCATGCAGCAATGATACCATGACTCAGAGCTCATTTGCTAACAGTCAAGTTTCTTGGCAGCATGACAGGCAGAGTAATGTGCCTTGAAGAACTATCTGTATAGATGCTACAGAGATTACCAAACAAATACAGAGCCCCAAAACACAACTTTATCAACTCTGTTTTGATTGATTGTGCTCAGCTTCACTTTGAGCACAAAGATTAAAAAAAAAAAAAAAAAAAAAAAAAAAAGGCAAGCCAAAAAGCTACTCCAACCCAACAGATTTCTAACACATGCAGGCAATTTTACACTACTGCTTCCTTCCAAGATAGGGTTATCCTCTACATGCTTACAGAAACCAAACAGACAATGTAGGAAGTAAGAGAAGCCTCCTTCATGTAAACATCAATACTCAAAGTATAGCTAATTCCCACAACAGAACTCCAAATTTTTTTTTCACTTAACTCCAGAAGTGCCAATGGCATTATTCAAAAACCTTGTTCTTCTAAGAACTCTATTATTTTGAGTAACATCAGCTATTAAGCATAAAATAAAAATTTTAAAAGAAGGTGGGGATTTAAGAAAGACTGATTTAGACTCTTCTCTCTGGAAATAAAAAGTATATAATCAGATTTTTTTCTAGTTTCATTAAAGTAGCATATGCTTTTTTTGTACCAAACCAACTGAGAAGGCTACAACACTTTAAAAACCCCCAAGCATAATAATTTTCAGCCTCTCTGCTTAAGGATCAATCCTTACAAATCTGCAGCTATTAGATGATTCCTATCCTTCTTTCTCGCTATACCTCCATAGGGACACACACCCCCCCCAAGGTCAAATAAATGCATTTAGTCTCTATTTTAAAGTACAGTAAAGTGATAGGCACTTCAGGTAAGAAAATTTTAGTTCTCTTTTCACTCCATTCCTGTAATTAAAAAATACTTGCTCATTAAAGGCCTTTCCATTCAAACATTCCAATTTTAGGAAGGAAAATACATCAAGTTATTTTTCAACTTATATATTCATTGTTTGAAGTCATGCATTGAGTTATATTCAGGCTCAGCCTTGAGTGTTACAGGAAGTTATCAAAATGGATGAACTTGTAATAGCTATTTAGAGCAAATACTTTTAGAAGAAATTCACAATGATTACTAGGAAATTCTTTCACAGCTGCTAACTTTGACAAGTGCTTACTTTTCAAGTAACTGTAGATAGATAATTTACAGTCCATTTACATGGTTGTTTTTGTAATTATCAAATCTCTAGCACACAGAGAATCACTGCCTGGTGCTAGTCAGTGTTTCCATTCACAATCTTCAGAATAACAAGTCTGATTTCTAGATAAGCATCAGAAAAATCATGGCATTCAGCATTATTAAATACCTTACTGACAAATTAAGTGCTACAATTAACATGCTAAGGGAATTAGTTTACTCAGATGATCAAGATTTATTTTGCTCTAATCTGAGATTTTTAAGATAAAACCATCAACTCTCCTCTACACCTCCTTTGCCACATCTCCCGTTGTTTGTCTACCCCACAGTAAAGAGTGAAGGCAAAGGGGAGCCCTCCCCTCAGTCCTGGCTCTAGCTTGGAGCATAATGGAACTTGTTGAAGACTAACAGTCCAAAATTCCAAGAAAGGTATGACCAGGAAGCACCTCCACAGACACCAGACCAGAAGTTTGTTTACTCGAATCCAAATATCTCTTTACATTATCATGGTCAAACAGCTCACATATATGGGCATAGGAACAGTACAAAGAACTGTATGTCCATCAAAACAAAAAAAAAACCCAAACCACAGAATAGCAGATAAAACAGCTACCATGAAAAGTAAAAACGCTTTGGAGAATGCCAAAGTTAACCTCTAACTAGGACTGCCAACCAATGGGGCCCTCTACAATACAGAAAATAAATCCCAAACCTGGGGCTATGCAGGTATATAACAGTACTATGATTACACACATCCCCACCCAAACATTGACATTCTCCAGTCCTGAGGCCAGCTGGTACCAGCTGCACTCTACTGTACAGTACTTAACCCTCAATATCCCCTGGGTTCCATGAGAAACATTCATAGCCTGAAGACAAACACTTAGGTAGGGAGGGGAGTAATTCACATCAGTTTTTATTCAGACTGCCAATAAAAAAGCTGTAAGTGGCATTTTCCTGACAGAAAATTAAGTGCACCTGGTTACAGTCCTTAGTTAAAGGTACAAGCATCATTGTTTCTGGAATACTCCAGCAGTGGAGGGAGCAAACATGGTACAGTCTGGCCTGTATCACCTACTAGAAGTGGCTCCTGGAGATACCCATACAGCATCCACATGTTGTTCATAATTTAAAGTAACAAATTACTCTCTTACATTTTTTCTTCCACTGAAAGAAGAGTTTTTTTAGTTTTATCCAATGGCAGACTAATTCATATGGTGACAAAGCAACATAAGCTCTGTAATCAGATCTAGTTTTCCCCTCCCAGCTGTGCAGTAACAGCTGTGTATAACACAGCCAACATGTCAGAGATCAGGCCACACAGTTAAACCAGCTAGTATTAATTAGGAGGATCAGGAATTAGTGCTCCCTTGCACAGTGCAGGAAATCTGCCTACCTGTCTCACGCTATTAGGAATGCAAACCACTGCTGGATTGCCATTTTTGAGAAACCTGTGTAACTTGTTATGATAAAGACCAAAGTGCTCCTGAGGGGTACCTCCCTGTGCTGCATTACACCACATTAACAATTTCTTTTAGAATATTAAGTAACATAAGTTATAGCTTACATTGTTGAATCTCTAAAGAGAAATTTACATGAACAAGTTGCTTTACAACAATCTGTAATCAAAGAAACGGAGTCTATAAACCAGCTATCCAACCGCATGAGGTTCTCTCACACCCACATTAGCTTCAATACATGAGGCTTTGAAGAAAATCCTGAAGATAAGAGGCCAATATGGGATATTTCAAAAGACAATAAAATTGCATTCACTATCACAGTACAATCCATCAGAGTATTTTAACAGGTAGGATCATGAACTAAGACCGCCCTGTCTTTGTGCTTTCTGTGTAAAGCAATTTTTCTTTTTGTTTCTTCTACCAGCATCTTTTCTAACAGCCTCACATACTTCAGGAACCTATTCAAGCATTGCTTTGCTATTTTACTGAACATTTATACAGGAATTAACACAGTGGGATCCTAATTTGTTTCTGATCTCTAGGCTAGTAGAATAGTAAAACACATGCATACAGTAATAAAACAAACATCTTCCCTACTTTTAGGAAGGGCTGAAAAAGAAAAACAAGTGTTATTCTATACGGATTCAGATATATAATAATATATCAGATTATATATATTCATATATTCAGATATATGCTAATATATAATGCCGTATGTGTTTTATAAATGTATTCCTAACCTAAGACAGCATTCATACCAATATTAAAAAAAGGAATTATAAACACTTAGAGAAAATTTCTCAAAAAAATTGTCTTCCATTCAGACATCTTCCTTCTACTAGCATTGGCTGTTTTCAAATTACATTTGTCATTTGTCAACACCCAGAAATACAACAAATTAAGCAACGATTAAAAAATAAGAATATGTAGAACACAAAATATATCTCAGTGGGGTATTATTTTAATGAGCTTTAGATATTTCAAAAAGCTGGCAAAAATTCCCAAATAAGCCATCTTCTCTCCTGAAAATAAAACCATGGTTAGATAATTCAAATACTGTATCATAATGTTATGATACGACTAGAATTATGGTATTATATGCACCATTACAAAAAAAAAAAAAAAAAAAAAAAAAAAAAACAACTCAACAGTAGCATTCTTGTAAAAGCAAAGTAAAATAAATTTTATAATGGAAACTTACTTGTGCATATTTTCCACTCCTATTATGATCATGATATAGTAGGAAACTCCACTTTGTATAACAAAATGTAAGGCATACCTAGGGGGAAAAAAAAAAAAAAAGTAAACCCTCATGGCATTTTCTTTAATGACAATCCACTGCATGCACTTATTGTGAAATTAAAGAGGTTCAAAGTCTAAAGCCATCACCGCTCCCAAAGAAAAACCCCTTATATTCTATTTAGGTTTTCTGCCACCCTTCCTTTTAGTGAGAACTTCTCCCTTTAGCATAGCACAGAGAGCAGTAATGAACAAAAACTAGACACATAGCTAGAATGCTCCAGCTCAATCAAGGATATTTTAAATGCTGCTAATCCTTAAAATACAAAGAATATGCCTTATACTACTTCCATTTGGCATTATTCCCTGAGTAAATAACTATTAACAACAGGAAAGTTTTGTGGTGTAATTTCCACAATGCATTTTTCTACCCATTTACAACAATGGATATTTCAGACAAGGCCAACAATTTCTTAGTACCCAGAATATTGTAAGATTTCCCACTCAATAGAAATGGTGACTGTGGCCAGCCAGTCTCTTTGTCCCTTTTTAAAGGGATGATGGTGATGGTCAGAAAAAACACACCAAAAAAAGCCCTAAGCACCAACAAGCCACAGATTTGTTTCACAAAGGTGCTCTAAGCTCTTTTTTTTGTTTTCCACAGCTATTCCAACACAATTGCTTTGGGGGTTTGCTTTGGTCTTTGAAGGAGTTACACTTCAGTAAACTGTAGAGCACTAGTATCAGAGCAGTGCCAGTGAAAGGGGAAAAGAGCTGATCTTCAGTAACTTGATTTTTTTTTTTTCCTTCTTTCCCATTCTGGTACCTTAAGTGCCTCAGTACCACACTTACATATGCTCAAGTGACACAACTCATCTAATTTGGGATTTTTTTTTTCCCCATAAAAAGCAGCTAATATTTTGCTATAGTGATGCTATCCAACTAAAATCCTTCATCCTACACATGATGAACTGAAGCAAAACAAGTTACTTTGACACAAATTAACCTTGAAAAATCTTGACTTTTTATGGAACATCCAATCTGTACATGCTCCCATGCTTCACTTCTAGTTAAGGATAGAACTACCTAAAATTCAAATGTGCATTTTAATATAGTAATTGTCAACTTAAAAAATAATTACTTGCTTTTCTTACCCACCAAGTATTAGCAATATTGTGTAGCAAAGAGAGGCATTAGTGAAATGACAAAAACTTAAGAGGTTTGCCTCTTATACAGAGAACAGATACTAAGATATCAAAGCCTAAAGGAGTGTGGATTGACATGGTGTACCATATCAGGATTACAGTCACTGAAAACATTTCTCTTTCAGAGCTCTTAACAATAGCAATATGATTGATCTTTGATTCGAGCATTCAAAGGGATATATTGAAATACTGCATGGAACAGTAGTTTTTAACTACATACAAAGAGTACATATTCTGGGCCTATTATGCTATTTGCTATTATGTCAAGAAAATTATTGCTTCTCTTTCTTTCCTCTACCACCATCACAAATATTAAAAAAGCAACTGAAAACCAACACACTTGAAGGTAATGACATAACTAGTACTAAATGCCTTTAAAAGGATGCAGATTCCAAACTACTTCCCACATTTAAGTTTGCATAATCTTATCTACAAGTTACTACATTTACTAGTAACAGTATATAACAAAACAGTAACAGTTTCCTTCTTGTTATATATATTTATAAGACATGTTACAGCACAATCCAAGAGTCACTGAAGATGTATCAGGGACTTGTGACCTGTATGCATACTGGATTTCTTGGGGAGTGGAACCAAAAAAACCAAAACCTTCAAAAAACTTGCTTGTATAATATGCACTTAAGCAAAAGGAAAAAGCATTGGCAGAAATACAGCTGAAGTACCAATTTCTTAAAGAATGTGTACTAAAAATATGTACTTTCAACGTCTCAAATTATGTTCCTTTTGTTATTATTTTTGTCATTATTTTGCTTTTAGCTCCATAACTGCAAAATATAAATTAATTGCTAATGGATTCAAATATGATCCAAAGCAAACTACAATAATGTGGATTTCTACTACGGCAGAAAACTTCTCGGTTTTTTTCCAGGGCATATTGCCGGTGAGAAGTTTCCACAAATTTTTATTTATGTCTGTTGGGAGTAGAGGTTGTTTCTTTCCAAAATCTTGCATACCCAAAATTCATATAAGAATTTATTAGTAACCCTTTCTAATTACAAGTTACAATTAATGATTTCTGCTTCTAAAGCAATGGATACAGAATGTGCTTCTCAGCTTACACAGCTCTCAAAAAAAATGCTCCCATATCATCCTCTTTTATCTGTGCTAAGACTGGAGGCCTTTGAGATCAGATCATTCCCTCAAAGCAGAATACCACAGCCACATGTTTATGGAATGGATTGGAGTAGTAGAGTTTTTTATAAAAAGTAAATCATATATGTAAACCTAAAGAATAAAGATTACTGATTTCTTTTACTAAAATTTAAAAACAATATGTATCAAACAATGTTGGGAGATCTCTGCAACATGCCAACATAGAGGCTAACACACTGTGTGTGCAGAGACAGATGCACGCACACACTGTGTGCATCTTCCCACCTGCACAACAGCTTAATTAATTCCCTCTAGTTCAGTAATACTCTATAATAGTCAGCATAAATAAGTCTTTTATACACTTGAAGCTAAGTAAGCACCTTGTTTACAATGCAATAAAATGAAATTGGCACTTAAATCATCTTGGGGAGATGCGAGTCATTTGGTAAGCTACTTTTTGAAGGGAAAAAAAATAATATAAAAAAAAATCACCAAACTAAATGCATACCCTTTTCTAACTTTATTAACATTCTGTCTTGCTACACTGTGAAAGATCAAGATACACAAACAGCTCTAACACAAAATATGTGTTTGAAAAACAACATCTTCCCTCCAAATCATTAAAGAAAAAAAAAAAAAAAGAAACCATGAAACAGTCTGAAGTAAAAGCCAGCTCCTTTCCAGGTGTTTTACACTAGTAGGAATGTCTTTAGATATATTTTACAGTTCCAGCAATTCTTCCTAAAAAAAAGTCACATTATATTCAACATTCAGAAAAAGGCAGAGTTATCTCCTGCCACGAGTATTTATGGGGAATTATCCTAGTCACCATATCTGTGCTGTGCCTCAAGAGAGTACTTCTCCAGCAAGTTTACAGAAACAAAAAAAAAACAAAAAACAAAAAAAAAAAAAAAAAAAAAAAAAAAAAAAAAAGCTGTACAACTTAAACTGCACCTGCTTCATCTTCCCAAAACTATAAGCAGCCAGTATGGTAGTTATCAGCCTGCAAACAGATGAACTTGCAAAATTTGTGCACCTCATCAGAATATTTCAGCTGATTTTGGTACATTTGTAGCAGCTAAAAACCCCACAGAATTAGGCAATAAGGTCCTTCATAACACAGAAATAAAAATTTATAAGTTCCTGAAAAACGAATTTAAGTGCAACTTACCATCCAAAACAAAAAAGTGCAAGATAAAGGCCCAAGAGTGTTGCAACAACATGTCTTATAAATGGGCTAGTTTTGCTTGAATGAAGGTATGTTCGAAACCAAACAGCCGCAAGCAAGGCAAACAGTTGGCACACTACAAAGTTGACCTGCATAAAAAAAAAAAGAAAAAATATCTCACACAAGTGTGTATTAAAAATTAACAGAAATAGCCACACATTTTTAGCAATTTGCAGAACCAGTAGCTTTGCCATGGCTTTTACCATAGCACACCTAAGAGCTCCCCCCATGAGCCCCTCCATGGCTAAAGCACAATCCAGTGCTCCTCTGAGCTCAGAGGAAAAGAGGTATCACATGAGGCAATTTGTACATAAATCAAGAAAAGAAAATTATGCATTTTGCTGTAGATTTTCTAAATAACAAACCACTATCAACCATATCAACTTCTACGTCCCAGTAATGTGAAGATCTGACCTGAAGTTTTATTTGTTTTTTTTAAGTGAGCAGGACTCAAAGCTACATATCAGCTCCAAAAATCACTGACAGATCACTTCAATAGCCTGTGCAGAAGCAGGGCTCAATGAAGTGCAGTTCAGTGCTATGTAATCAGATAAACAGCTTGGTTGCATGCTGTATTTGCTTCTTGTACATTCAAGTAGGATAGTTTCAGAAATTCTTCCTCCCTTCAGGCCGTTTATTCTAGAAGATAGAAAATTTCTTGTATATTAAATATTTAAAGACATTAGCACTGAAAGCAAAACCAGAATTGAATAAAACTAAATCAGTGAGCAAAAAGAATTGTTCTGATTGTGGCCCGAAAAAAAATTAACAGTAAAGGCACAATAAAGAAATTCCTCAAATACACCAACCACTACCAAAAGTGAATTGAGCAACAAAAAGCTGGATAAATTATTTTATATAGAAAATAACATTTCTCATTACATCGATTTTATTTTTTTACTTGCATCAAACTGCCTAACAATTTTCCATGTCTAATAGTGGCATCCCAAGTCATCACAAGCAACAGCTTGGGAACCACTGCTTCAGGTCATAAGCACTTCAATATAAGAAACCTGCACATCCTGCATACTTGACTGGACCTCTGCACAACAGTGTTTTAGACTGTTGATGGCACTTAACTGAAATGCATACTTAATCTTAACTGTTGATGGCACTTAACTGAAATGCCTACTTAATCTTAACACCACAGGGTACAATGCAATATTATTTTTATGGTCCTGACAGCAAGCCTAATATTGATATTTGCAGCAACACAGTGCACACTTGCAGTACCATAATTCAGCTTGTCCATTCCTTTATCATTTTTCAACCAAGTTTCAGGCTGTAATAGGTAAGAGTCAGAGTATGCAAACATGGTCATCTTTAAAGTAGCAATCAAACCAACAACTACAGAACTCCCATTCATTTGAGCCACTCCAAAACCTCTAACACCAAGTTAAAGCATTAAGTGCTAGCAGGGAAAGAGACTCAGAAGGCAGAGCTGCACTTTTTAATAGGAGCAGTTCCCTAAATTAAACTGTTCTCTGAACCGTCACTTACGCTTTTCCATCCATTCTCTTACTCCCATATTTCTATTATGCTTTTAACAGTATTTGAAAAATCCTAAATAAATGAGGAGATATTCTTTCAGGGCATAACTTGACCTGTTTTCTCTCCTTTATAAGCAATGATGCAAATGAAACAGAGCGAGGTTTATTACTCAAGATGATTCTATAGATTTAGTGGAAAAGTTTCATACAAAACAGTCAAGTGAATCACTGGAAGGGAAACGAACTCAATGTTTTAGAAAAGAGGGCAAGAAAGAAAAATTAAAACAAAAACATTAACTATTAATTCAGTATCAACATTTGTATGAACATTTTTTACAAAAATTATGCTATGTAACCCCCAAAGCATGTTTCTGACCCAAAGAACTCACATCCTAGACAGACTAGAAGGGGAAGGGAGACAGAAGGTTGCACATTCACAGATATGCAGTGAAGCTGAGGTAAGGAGACTGAGGGAAGAAATGAGCATACCTGTCTTGAAATGGACACACTTGCATTGCTGGTTTTACTGAATGCCCAGACATTAGTGCTTTGACTGCAATACAGGTAATTTACCAACTGCTACCACATGGTGCCTTTTTTCAGATTATCACTAAAAGCAAGCCAGCAAGACCCACAGAAAATGCAGTGTCATCATCCGGCTACCATTATGAAAGGGGTAGAAGTGCTTGGCATTTCTGAACTGTATCATCAACTCTGTAGGAACAGACACTAAAAAAACAACAAGCCTTGAATCTCACAATTCAAGATGAGCCTGCAGGGTTAGGAATGTGTAAAATCCTCATACAAAACACAAGAAGCAAACCTGAGAAAGAATTCAGCAGGTAGGGACTGAAAAGAGGGTACCTTTCTTGGGCACCTGCTCTTAGTTTAGCTATTTCTCAAATGATCAAATCTGTATCAGAAAACAGTATCCCATTAATTAAAAAACAAACAAACAAAAAAATTCCCAAAAAACAAACAAACACAAACCAGAACACCTTCCCCAAGAAGAATATTTTGAGAACAGCAATAAAACACAGGATAACATACCTTTACATCAACCCCACAAGCCAACTTCCAGGGACATTAATTATGTCAGTTCTTCCAACACAAAACTGAAGTGACCCAAGCACCACAAATCTTTTCCAAAAGCCTTCCTCACAAATGAATCCAAAACCACCAGTGAGTATTTTTAAAGTGCCTTCCCCAAACTGTACACAAACATATACAATCTTGGAAATCTAAGGCATCACAACAATGGTCACACACCATCCTGCATTTCTTCTCTCTGCTCATCAATCCCATCCTTAACCTTGTCTCAGTGCACCAAAATGCAGATTACAAAGTACCAAGAGTTCTGTAGAACTTGTAAAGCTCCCAAGCTTTAAATATATATCTGTAAAACCAAGCTATGCAGCAGTTAAGGTTTGAAAGCCATGCAACTTCAGTTTAGCCTTTTCATATACCTACTTCTGACTAAATTCTTTCTGCTGCTTTATTCTATTTTCCCCAGTAGTATTTCTGATTCATTCAGCAAATGGACAATTGCCCAGACTTTGCCCTCATCCTGTGACCCATTAAATGCTTACCATCTGCATTCTACACTGAACATAAAAACTTTACATTTTATGCAGCTCTGTGTATAAGACATGGTAAGACTACATAAATGTAAACTTTGCAATGATTTCATAAGATCAATATTCCTATGCTAAAGGTGAATGACTAGTGCAAAAATTATGAAAGTCCAAAGGGCAAAATAAATTCCCACTAACTTTGCTTGCTCAATTTCAGACACTCAGTGCCTAGTTTTTCAGTCAGTACTTTTAACAGAACTTCGACTGGAACTGTGTTTTGAAAATATAAATTCAGCTGCTATTTTGAATTCTATCCAGCATGCCTATAAACCAGGCCCAAAGTATCTCAATATGCAAGCAAAATTTAAAATCATCACTACAATCTATTTTTTCCCCTATTGTTTCTCCAGCTCACAAAAAAAAATCTGATCTACTAGTGATTTTGCATTCCAAATAAAAGAGCTCATATGGAAGAGTTATTGAGCACTGCTGGGCAGTGTTAGTCACAGGGTAATCTTCATCTGACACTTATTCTGACTTTTGAGCATCTGCTATCACAGGTTATATATTCACTTGGTAAACATCTTGAATACTTTAATACTTACACTTTAAAAGAAAACACAGAATTTCTACAACAAAAATCAAAACTTACCTGTTTGCCATTACTTGTGGCTTTCAGTCCACAGCACTCATTTCTACCACTTGTACCCATTTCCACATGGAAAGAGGTTTCATCCCTTGCCAATACTACAGGAAGCAGAATGAGAAACAGACTCTGTGGGACCTCAGATTCCATCACATGCCCTTCCAGCTCCAGCAGTGAGATAATACGTGCATCTACTCAGGGTCTGAGCTCAGATCAGAGGGGGTTCCTGAAGCCTCCCAGTTATCTGCACTTCATGTGCTCTGGCAAGTGCTGTGCAATGGTGTCTGGATACACAAACGTGATTTCTTTTAAACTAAACTGAACTAGAATATCTGCTCCAAAGGCAAGTGAACATTTAGCCCACAGACTAACCTAGGCAAAAGCAGTATTTCCCCAAATTATTAGAGCACTCATGCTGGATCCTCAGTGCCAACCCCTTCATCCCACAGAAGCACTTTTCCTGCACTACTTAGTTTGGTAAACAATGCCAAAATTTAACATTCAGCCTTTTCCCAACTCCATCTCCCATCTTAAGCCATGCTGACCAGTGTGGAATTGACAGACAGCTTCATTGTAACCACACACAGACAGATGAACTTGCCTTCACATACACAGCTTGCCTTGAAATAGTGACAAAAATTATCTGGCTGCCTAGGAGACAAAAGGAACAGACAGCAAATGAGCAGGAACAAGGACAGTGCTGGACATCATCTTGAAAGCTTCCATGAAAACCAGGCATTCAACCAAGCAGTGATTTTGTTGGCAAATGTTATATATACAAACTTCAATAATTGGAAATAGTATACTTGTGTACCTTTTGAAAACTTATGTCAAGCTCATATAACATTGTGAGTACAGGCAAAATACAACTTCCTAAGTACCATATGACTTGGTCAGATGCCAGCAGAACACCCACAAAGAAAAAAGACAACATGTTCCCTAAAGCTGCATGATGCATTCTTCAAACCAAATTGCAATATGCCTCCACAAGCTCATAAAACCTATTCCAATAAGCAGCTTCAATTTTAAAGAAATTATAAAAGAAACCTAACCAAAATCTATTTAAAGCTGAGATTTCATGGAGGGGAGGGAGGGGGAATATCTTGCCATAGAGTGGCAAATTTCACCCTGCGCAGTTATAACTTAGCACGTGTATAAGAAGATAAACAGAATTTTTTTATTCCTCCTCAGTTACAGGATATCAACAGCTCAGCCAATGTGAATAACACCTCAAAACCTTACAGAGAGAGCAATGTGTAATGGAAAGTTATGTGCACATAAGAATACAACAAATACAACTATAATACAAATTATAACCACTACTTATTCAGCAATGAATGATGTGTGTTAGACATACTAAACTATTACAGATCCTGTTGTGTGTAGCCTAGCAATTTCAAAATTAAATCCACTATTTTGGTTCAAAACTAGTCATACAAGCACTGCAGTTTATAGGCACAACCCATGCCAAATATAAGAGTAAAACATGAACACAAATTCAGTTTTAATACTTGGACTGGCTACACCAAATACAAATCCATTATATCATTAACTGCATTAAGCTATCTACATAAGAAATTCTCCATTTGCATAACCTCTGCAAAAGTCAACAGAAAGTATGTAACTTTTAAAGACATTTATTTCGGTATTTTAAAAGAATTAAATGTAATTTATGCCATGCTTTTGTAAAAACAAAGTTATTGCTAAGGAAAAAAACTATTTAAGGACTCAATTCTTAACATAAAGAAATAAGTCACTGTCACATGGATTTTCATCATCAAGAGGAAATTCTAGCATAACATTGGATTTGAACAGTTAGAAGTCTCCAACTTTACAACACAAACCGCATCTTTAATAAATCGTTAAAGAAATTTAAGTCCACATTAAAAAGTAATACCGAAAAGTTTATTTCTTCTACAAAATGAATTTTAGTATATGCAAATTTTATCTAAAAATTCAGATTTTAAGCTAAGCTTCCTCTTCATATCAGCTATATTTTTATATCAAAAGCCAGTTGCTGCAGTCAAGGCCTCCAGAGTCCTGCTACTTCACAGCACAGAAGGCATTTGCCTCATTCATAAAACCAGTCAGAGCAGAGAGGGAATTTTACTGATACAGATAATGCCTAACTGGATGGCACAAGTTAATCATACAGGCCCACTACAGCCTACTAACAATCCACTGAAAAGCAGCAGCACAATGGCACAAAGTTCTGCTTACCAGCAAGGTACTGAGAGATACCCAAAGGAAAACATTTACAACAAAGTACCTCACCAGAGAAACAGTGGTTTAGCAGGTGAAGCACCAAAGATGACTCCAGAACGATGCATTTTACTCTTTCTGCCAATGAACCACACAAACTCTTTGGAAGCTACCTTGTCTGGCTGCTTCCCTATTTTCTCATTTCTAACAAATTTTCTCCAATAAGAAGAAAAATAAGTATTCAAACCTCTAAAATACAAGGAATGCCTGTGGCCTCAATAAAACACTGGATGAGTTAAAGCTGATTTGGAGGTTTTTTTCGGGGGGTTGTGTTTTCCTGTGGATTTTTGTCTGGTTGTTCTTTTGTGGTTTTTTTTAAAAGTTATTCTTGAAAAAATGAAGGCACTTCTGTTCTTATTGCTGATGAATTAGACTTCGAAAAAAGATTACCCAGATAGAAGTAGAAGCACTGAAGCCTACCTGATCAGGTGCAGAGCCTAAAATAAAAAATTTAAGATGCAAGATGTTTCACAGACAACAGTCAAAAACCTGTAGATAAGGCAATTCTGTAGATAGAAATTTAGGAGTACCTCCATTCCCTCCTCTTAGCCACACTATGGCACATATCCCCCCCTGGAAGTCAGTTTTTCTGATGTGCAAGATACCAGCATTACTTGTCTCCCTATCTATAGTAATTTTTGGCCCTCCATTCTAACACTGAATGCCTTCCCTGCTTCCTCCTTTATCTGACAGGGCCACTGAGCAAGGTGCACTAAGCAGCATCCCTCTTCTCCAACCTTTAGCTCCTCTTTTCAAGATCTATGGCTATTAGAGAAAAAGACTTTTTAGGAAGAAAAAATAGAATATGAACTACAAAACCACTTTGAAATGAGTTCTTGCAAGAGCTAGGAGATCAAGACAGAATAATGTACATACACCTTAAAAAGACCTTAAAGCCAAGGCTTTGTTGCTTTTTCTACATCTGTAGGGCCACTTTAGCAACAACTTTCTAAACATAAACCTCTTCAAGCACCACGTTTGTTGACACATACTTGTCAAAAATTGCCAAACCTTACCAAAATTAATGAAGCATCAGCTGTGCCTTGTTCCTTAAACATCATTATTTTCTTGTTCCTGCTCCAAGTCAAGTCAAAACTACTTCCCTTTCTCACCAAAACAATGAGCTGAGGAATGAAAAACATCTACAAGAGTTCACAAAAAGTTGGTTATAATATACAGGGAAGTTAATGTTTCTCCACAGCCACCAGACAGCAGTATTGATGGATATTCTTCTGTCCAATTTCTAACCTTCGTCAAGTATAAAAACAGCTTGTACAATTATCCAATAATTGCCTAATGCCAGACAGCTAAGAACTGAAGAGTAAGAATGACTATTATTTGAAACCAATGTCAATTTTCCAACTACTGCCTCAAAGTTGCTGCACTAATATTAAAGGAAACTTTTAAAAAGGGAAATAACATTTTCCCCAGTAAAGCTGAAAAACGCAATTCCACTACAAGGCTCAAAAATCAAACTGCTTGGTAATTTTCTTCAATTTATTGGGAAATCTCGGGAAGAGGAGTTCAGAGATACTGGCACAGTATTTGATAAAGTTGACAAATACTTAAGAGTAGTTCAGAGAACCTTTCTTCTCTGATGATAGGAAGAAACAAGAATCCTCTTTCAACCTAAAAAATTACAAATCTTGCAAAAATGCTTTCAAATGCATTTTTTATTCAATTAATACTCAGTGCCTTACATGACAAAAATATAACTGATTAACACTCCTGCTGTGAAGTCTCAACCTTGCTTTATATGGGTGAAACATGAAGAAATGGAGGATAAGCAGCAGCGATTATTTTGAAATCATACCAGTACAGAAGATGTTTGTACTAAAGCACAATCTTCATTGTAGTGAGACTGTACTACTGAGTGTGTATACATTATCCAGTCTGAAGGAACACTTTTTCAAATGAAAACTCCAAGCTCAGCCTTCTAACACCAGCCACTTCCTTAAAGTGCATGCTCTAATCATTTGTGTTAGTCAACATCAACATCACCGACAAATGCTTTTTCATATTGGACACATACTTCATCTTCCCATTAATTTACTGGCAGCTGAAAGAACATAAGATCCTAAATGTTTTATTTCCTAGCTGATTTCAGTCCAAAACATCCAAATCCAGTTATAACACAGGTTAGTAATAGCATTTCTATTTCCACTATTAACTCCCAGTTTCCAGTTTGCAATTCTTAAGTATGCTACAGAGAGCAAAGCACATCATGAACAACATGATGGAGGCAATAGTAATCTGGTTTGTGCAATAAATGAGCATCAAATCCAATAAGCTTTTTCAAAGAAGCCTAACTTAATCATTACTCAGAATTACTCTAAGATAAACTGTATGACTAAAGACTTAAAATGAAACATCAATGTACATTTTATAGTGAAAACAACCAAAACTAATTAATTAAGGATAGGAAGATATTGGCTGAAGCGCATTCTCTCTTATGGGCTCTTAAGATTCACCATTATAGATCATGAGTAGTCCAAAAAAGCTATTTATTCATGAGAATACCCAAAATATAAGATGTAAGTTGGTTCAAAGGTGAAATGGGACTAAGAACACTGGCTTGGGTTTTTTGTTTGTGTGTTTTGTTTTCTTCTCTCTCCAGAAATAATAAGGACCTAAACCACTTGCCTCTGTTAAGCAAAAACTGGTTTGGCCAGTTAAGGATTGCAGATCACAGACTACCAGGGAAAAATAGTTTCCAACATCAAACCACAATGCACAGCCTGGCATTATGTTGGCAAAACACAGTTCTGAACAAAGACCAACTCAGTTACTGCACTTTTAAAACCATGGGTTTTTATCACACACTCGCAGCGCACATGCACATAGTGAAATGAACTCAAAGTCTCTACTCTGTCACATCTATCAGCAGTACACTGATAACAAAACCAGCTGGAAAATAACACAATTTGGAGTATTAGAAAGCAGGCATTCTTTATTACAGTGCTGGACACTTTCAGAGGATATCTTCTCTAATCAAATGTGTGTGGGAAACTTTACAACAGGGTATTTAATCCATCATGATCATACATATTCATTACAGTGTACTTCCTAGCTAATAAATAAACACTTTTCCTAAAACTAATTTGCATGCATCTGTCTCCTACTGGAAGCCCTTTTACGGTCCTAGAGGGTCATCTAAAGGGGACTCTAGTGGTCATACTCATGAGTGCCTCAATATTACAGGTGACCTTTCCTTGAACTCTTTTTTTAAGCATGTGCTGTTACTGCTTGAGAAAAAACTTTGCCAAAAAACCCAGTATATTCCTCATTATCTGTTTATCCAATAGTTCCAGCTATGTTTATCACCCTGTGTGCATACTTTTACTTTCCTTTTTTTTGCTAGTTAATCTTTAAGCTCCATCCAGCAACTCCAAGGGAACTGAAAATTTTTATTCTCTGTGTCACTTATAAATACAGGGTATTCAAATACGTATTTAAATGACAAGTTCTTATTTTAAAGCCCAGAGAACCACTACAGTGTCAGAAATTCTGCAAAAACTTTACAAGCTACTCACTTTCCTAGGCATCTAAAAAAATAAAGCAAAATAACTAACATCTATGGAGGTATATTTCTCAAATGCAACCAGAACCTGACATTTTCTCAATTAAGATCAAGTTCACTACAATTATATTCTCCTGGTATGTGAGAAACCAAAATAAATCTTAAAATAAGCAGCAGGCATTGAAAGTAAGTCTCTTGTCCACATAGCAAGCACAAATCTGGTAATGACAATAGTCATTCCAATCAGCAAGTAGAACAAATATTCCCCCTCTTTAAAATGGTCAGCTTCTCAGTGCTCTCCATAAGAAAGAAAAAACTAGGAGAAGGCTTCACTCTCCCTTGAACAAACTGCTATCCAACACATTGGATATTCCCCCACAACACATGTATTCTATCCAACATCTGTATTCCTCCATGTCTACTACATTCCTGCCTTTCCCAGATCAGCAATCGTCCCCATGAGATGAGCCAAGCCTGATGTCCAAGCATCACAACAGCAGCCCTTTAATCATCTGAATTATGTAACAGCCCATGCAAGCAAGTACTTTGAGATGTTACATATTTTCAAATTAATTCAATTTTTAATAATATTTTAGTAACACTAAGAACTATAGTCCTATATGAAAATATTTTATCTGACTCCTTACATTCAATTCCATTACAGAAAATGATTTGCTAATGTATTCTAAGGACAGACCTTCTACAAATCTAAGCCATCACTGAACTTCCAAAATTCCTGCAGATTTGTGATGATCTCAAATTATTTCTAGCCTTTCCACCAGGAAGAATAAAACCCAATTCAATCCACTATTTCAATGACATGTTTAGTCAACTGAATGATTGAAGTTTTATAGATGTGTGTATTTATATACATATATGTAAGATTGAGAGGAAGCAATAGAATCAAGAGCATTACCCAGCCAAAAGGGAGGTCAGAAAGGCTAAGAATTATTTACAGGTGGCATTACAGTATAGAACATACCACTGTAGTAATACAACCAGTATGCTCAAAAGCCACACCTTCTGCAGCTTAGAAACTTAGAACTGGAAATAGAAGAAAACATCAAAATCCCAACTACAGAAAAATCACAACACACCAAATCAAAATAGCTTCTTCACCTTTGGATATATTATTCTAGAAAAAAAAAGCAGATCTATGGAATTTTTTCCTTTGTAAAAGGTGGCTTAGTTACCAGAATGCTCACTTAAAACAAGTAGGCATAACTAGCACTTACCTAAATTTGCAGACAAATTGAAATTCTCAAACAGATCTGTTCACTTAAACAAGTGCTAAAAGACTAGCAATGTTGATTCAACTGATGTTGAATTTAAAATACTTCCCAAAGGGAAGAAGAAAAATGAAATATCTATACTGAAAAGCTACATCAACTTTTTTGTAACACAAATAATGTGAAGATGCACAAACCAAACAAGCAGGTTTTTACTTGGCTATGTGTAGTTGTTCTCAATTTTCAGGAGAAACTAAAAGTCCAGTCTAGACTCCCTAGTTGCAGGGAAACAATGAAAAAAAATGGGTACATTACTCAGGAAAAGTGCACATTAGTTAAAATGTGTAATCAAGGCTGCAAAGGATGGATCACAGTGCTTCATTAGGTCAACACAGGAACAGGTAAACAGGAGTTAAAAGTCAACAAATGTCAGGATTACTGAATGATAAAGATGACTCATCTATTTCAGTTTTATTGGTTTTCAGAACTCTTGCTTAAAGTCAGCCCAGTACTTAAGAAAAAGCCCACAGAGAGAAAAGATCAACATAGCTGTGGTACCAGAGATTTACAGGAGAAACCCTACAGAAACAGAAAGCATCACTGTGGTAACTATTCACTCTAAAAAGTGACTCTTGTTATCTTCCTTATGCCTTCCTCTTTTTTCTTTATTAGGCTGTTCTTTGAGCACTCCACTTTTTCAACATCCCAGAGCTGCAGTATTTTTATAGAAGTTTCTGAAGCCCATTTTGGATTCTGTCATGAGTGCTCTTACACAACCTCAACTTTCATAAGGATGTAAAAACAATGTGACAAAACAAAGCAGGTGACTATAAGGTGTTTAGGTAAAGAGCATTTAGTTTAGATGTTTATTGTAGAAACCTTAGGTATAATTATACTTGAGTTTTTTCACTGCTTTGCAAAAAAACTGAAGAAAACATACCCAGTATGAAACATGTGGGATAACAAAATTCACTGCTGCTTTCGTATTAAAGAATTAAAGCAGCTCTGTAATTTACATCCTCATAACAATACTCAGGAACCTGAATAACACAGATGTATTTCCTTCTTGCACTAAATCTTTCTATCACTTAATAAATGGGCCACCTTTTCTAACACTATAACCAGTGTTTGCTTTTTTTTCCAAGTCTGTTCATGACAGATTTCACCTCTTCCTTCAAGACAGTCACTTTCTCCTGTCAATTTTTCCTCTTATCCCAACCCTTTCATCCTTCATGTATTTTTCATTGCAGAGTTAACTCTTTACCCATTGTTTCTTAATTAAGTCAACACCTAACCACTAACAGTAAAATCTGGAAAGGTGTCACTGCAGAGGACCCTTCTGATGATACATTCCCTCCTTTCCAAGAGTTCAAAGGAGAATTTACAAACCACTAAAAACTTGGCTAGCAAACCCAAACGATTGAAAACATCCAGTCACTGAGAACAGCACATACAGAATGAAGAACAGAACTTTATTTCCAGCTCTTTTTCACCAACTATAGTCTCTATCCATCATCACAGAAGATCGTATTTTGCCATCCACCCTTCATTCACCCAACTGGTGCTGCTAGCAGCACATAAGGAAAGCACAGGGCAAAGCAGAGGGCACAATCTGCTTATCCCTACCACTTCCTTGCCTTCAGTGTTTGCATTTTACACATCCATGAGTGCTAACTTTGCTCATATCTATTACTTAAAAATTTCCTGGGTTGTATCTGAAAAATCAGTAGTAAGCTGCTCTGGGTTCCACAATCACACACAAGGGTCTAAGAATCAATGAAGAAAGATGGAAACTTGGGACACTCTTCACTTTATTCTCTTCTAGTTTGAGAATGCTTCAGTCAAATGTTAGGCCATCTAAATTCTGGACAGTTATACAGGACAAACATTTTGATATCCATTCCAGGTTCAGACAAAAAGGTTTTTATCAGACTAAAACATTTCAGCCCTCAGGAGGCTACATTATGTTGCCTTGGCAGAAACCAAGGGCTGATAAGGCATCGCTAAGGCTCAAAATTTTGTGAAACTACAGAGATCTAACTAGGAGACATACTCAGATGTACCCTGCAGGCAAATCAGGCATGTAATGCTTCTCAGCAACATTCCCTACCCCACCTCCAAAGTTTCTCCAAACTACAGCTATGCTCACCTCCAATGCATCAAAATAAAGCAAGCTAAATTGCTTTCTTACATCATATGCATGTAAGAAATAAGTATTTCATAGAGATATACAAGGAAAAAATTCCTGCCCACTCTCTTTGAGGGCTTAAAGGTGAAACACTGGCTCAACATAGAACAGTGCTTTTATGTGGAACCAAGTTAAGGGCACGATGAAAGCAACTTGGGTAACTGCACAAGGAAGCACATGCAGAAAATTATGTGAAGGTACAGCAAAGTGGCTTATGATCACTAAATGAAGGAAGTTTATACAATTCATGTTTAGGAAGGCTTGGATTTTTATGTCTATCCTTAATAACAAAAGTCAGTTTAGATTCTTTGAAGACTGATGGCACTCACGTAGAAAATCACATTTATTTTACACAAATGAGCAAACTTAACCAAATAAAAGCTAAAACTAGATTGGAAAAAAAAAAAAAAACAAACCAAAAACCAAGAAAAGTGTGGAAATACCACAGAAATATTTTTTCTTCTATTGAAAAAAACACCACTTATTTTTACATTCTGGAGTTTAAGTCAAGTGGATAATCATAAGCATGACATTTTATTCTGTCCACATATCTTCACACAGTTATACTGTTCGTAGTTGAAGTCACATTCTTCCTTTTCTTATCTAGAAGACAATCACTGAACTTCAGACTGATAATCACTTAGTTCAGACCATATTTTATAATCTCAAAATCAATCTCTTAGACAACTTGTATAAAATGTTGATGTTCACATCCTGTTATCGTCTCCTATCTCCCCTGCTCAGCTATTCCTCCACTACAAATTATCTATTTCTACAACACACGAAGGGCAGAAATAACCCCTACAATTTCTGTCCATTTTCAGTAAAAAATTTTTGCTCCCTCTGGTGGAAGCAGTGAAAGCAATGACTATCTTCTGAACTCCCCTAACCCCACAGAGACCAAAAAGCCAAAAAGAAAGCTTTGCTCTCCTAGAATCACTGTCAAAGCAAATTTAAATCTTTCCAATTTAATGACAAGTAAGCTGACACATAATCAAGGTAAGTCATTTGTCAATAGAAAATCAGCAAGGTAGTGGTAGAATTGGAAACAGACCAAAGTCCAACACATTATTTGTCAGGCTTCACCTTAAAGAAAGGAGAGAGAAGCAGAGGAACAAATATGACATGAGAACAGACAGGAAAAACATAAAGCTAGGTGACAGATGTAACTACAACAAAATAATTCAAGTTGCAACCTCAATGCATTACGCAACATGTGATAATCTAGCAGCCAAGTTTTTATGGTAAACCTTCCCATACTTCTCTTGGGAAGTTGTCCAGGTGGGAAGGATATGGCCGCTTTTATTCCTTCTGTCTCCTGAGAATACACAAGGGATATGCAGTAAATTAATATTTATTCACTCATTCATTAACTTTAAGGACCAAATGTGCCACAGCTGTTGACAGAATGCCTCCTTCCCTGAGCAGACAACTTACATTCTCCAAGATGGGAAAATGAACAGTTTTTACAAGGCTTTTCACTCCCAAGCAGTGGTTTTGGTTTTTTTCTCCTACTACAAAGTACAGAAGAAAGGTAAGTTTGCTGTAGGTTCTTGCCCACATGGAGCATCTTCCCTTTCATCAAATAACTGCAAATAGCAACAGAAAAACAGGCCCAAGAAGCCAATAAAGAACACATTAACTATTCCAAGCAGCCGTTTAGGTTACCTTGGTGCACGACAAAACGAGAGCTGAAGGAAAGGTTAATGTAGCAACAAGTTACTGCACAATACCTTGTTGGGGGATACACACAGAAGCAGAAAACAAGTTCTTCTCCATTCCTTTAGCTACCTAGTACTATGGTTCCAAGAAAAAATGTCTAGGAACAGCAAATTGTTAAAGCAACAAAGCTTTACTTTGGAACACAGTTGGGCACACAGAGTCAAATGGTTCTGATGGAGCTCACCCTTCATCTTCTGCACTGACCTCCAACTAGCACATAACCAGCACCATTCTCAAATCTCTGCCTCTAGTTCTGCCAAGCATTAAATAAAAAAGTAATCAATTTCTGACACTTGATCCACACAGAGATGGGGATCTAACGGATTAATCCTACAGATAGCAACTTCACCTTGAATTTAAATTTCTACTTCCATCCACTGCCAAATAGGGAAGGTTCTCCATTCATTTGTTTGAACACCAGAGAGTAAGGCAACATGAACACATGCTACCTCAATTTGTCTCCCAAGAGTTATATGACTTAACATGATAATTAGATAGTAATGGCTTAAAACTAAATAACAACTTAGGCAACATTTCGGATAAAAATTATTATTTACTTGTGGTCAAAACTAAAACTGAGACCCTACTGATCTCCAGCAGTTCTGAATGCTGGTATTATACCAGAGTGCCTATTTCTAGCAGCTGCTACATTGGTATGATAGTAGTCATAGTACAGATTTGGAGCAAGTAGTAGAGACAATGTACTAACCAAAAAACCTTCATTCTTCTATTATTTTTTTCAAAGCAGTACTACATTTTCATTCTGAATGTGCTTATAGTACCATCAAATGTCATGCATAATCTCTGAGCAAACACACCAAAGAGCGTCAGCACTTTCTTTTTCTTCCGTGCCCTCTTTATCTCCTTCACTCCCTTTGATTTCATTACACTGAACACAATTCACATTCTTTCTGTATTACAAATTTACTATCAAGATAGAATCTTGCACTGAGGGTGCAAAAAAACTTTGCTTTTTTCATCAGGTTTTTTATAGATATGTTCTCCTCAGTGCAACATAATTTTGAAGCTCTCCAGTTCATACTCCAGTCACAATCAGTGCTCTTCATATATAACCGGACCTATACTATGTACAGTCCACTGATGTCCAAAAACAAAGTATGTTTGACTTCCAACTGCTTATAACAAATCTTCTAAACTACATGTTTAGCCACCCTCCACATGGTTACTCTCAAAAGCTCCAACAGAGCTCAAATGATACTTTATAAAAACTTCTTGGCTCTACAGGAACATCTGTTGCAAAACATTCAATACAGGGAAGTCTTCCAGGCTTTGATAAAAAGTAACCTCATTATTATCAAAATGCCATACCTACAATATTAAAACAATTTTGGTAGTAGCCACACCATGTCATAAAACAAATTTATGACTATTAATATGAGTAGTAAATTCTACACCACCAGCATCACACCATAAAAAGACAGTCAACTCTGATGCGTTTTACAGTGCCCTGCAGAAGCTGCTCATTTTATGGAAATAAATACATAGCACCTGGCAAGAACAGCTTACGGCTGCAGGTATGAGGCACCAAGCCACGAGGTGCCATCGATCCCAGCCACAGGTATCATTGCAAGGAGTGCCCAGTATCTATTCTATCACAGCAAGCTCAATTTCAACTTGCCCGTTTTACCAGTTTTCTAGAAGATACTTTTTCATGTATACCCTTAACCATGGTTCCATTCAAAGAAATGGCTAGGGAACGGGGGAAGAAAAAAGAAGAATGAGTAACTTAGTCACTTCCAAAATACTTTCACTAGGCATGCCCCTTCCTCTGTATTTCATTTCCAGTTACTTCTCTCACTTATTAGGTGTATTTTGTAAAACCAAGACACCAAAGTCTCCCTCTACTGAAGCACAGACTGTTTTCTTTGATATATTTCACCCATATGTATGTGAATGAAGCATTAAAAAAAAAAATAAATCCTAACATTAAATTTCTTGGTGCTACAAAATTTATATGAGTAATTACTTCAGATTACTTTTCTTATGTATTCCTAAATACATAAATATTATGTAGATTTAGGAGGTCTAGACCACTTCCCCCATAAACAAACATTCTGGTCCAACTTCAGTGATTAAACTCAGCAAACCTCAGTTTCCCAATCTTATTTTGTCATCTTCTGATGTTTTGTGAAGACACCAGGATGAACAGCCTTCAGGAATTTTTATATCACTTGGACAATAGACACCACAGAAAGGCTCTGCCTACGGAGCACACACGAATTCCCAGCAGCATTGTGTGCGGCGCACATTATTTAACACCGCGTGTGAACCCCCCTGGCAGGCGCATCCAGGCGCAGCGCGCTGCTTTGCATTTGCAATTATTGCCCAACCTTTGCATCCCTTGAGCTGACACCGGCCCCATTCCAGCTGCGGCTCCACATCTGCCGCTGACGATGCCAACAAGTTGGGGCGAGGCAGGGCCGGGCAGGACAGGGTTGGATGCGGGCGGGATGCTGGACCAGCCGGGGCGGGCACGGAGCGGGCGCACCTGCCCGCCGAGCCCGGCCGCCGCCCCGGCGCCCCCGCCCGCGGGCGCGGAAAGGGAACCGCGGCCGCCCCGCTGCGGGCGCTGCCCGCCCGGCCCGGCCCCGCACATGGACGGAGGGGTCGCGGGGGACGGGGCGGCAGAACGGCGCGGAGCGGGGCGCGGTGCGGTGGCTCCCCGGCGAGCCCGCGGGAGCGGCGGCGGGGCGGGCGCCTCCCATCCTCACCTGGTCAACGGGCAGGCGCACGGCGTTGCTGAGGGGGCTGCAGCAGCGTGGAGCCCGTGGTGCTGGTGGCCATGGCGAGGCCGGGGAGCCGCTCCCCGCTCCGGCTCCCGCGGCGGCGGCGGCAACAACGGCGGTGCGAGCGGCCCCAGCCCCGCACGGCGCCGTGACAACAAGGGGCGGGCGCGGTCCCGCCGATGACTGACGGCGCCTGCGGCCATCGCTGCGCGGCGCTGCCGCGGAGTGACGGGCGGGCTCGCCCAATCCCCGCCCCCCGGCGGGTTGGGCGGGACGAGGCGGTGCCGCGGCGGCCGCTCCGCGCTGAGGGAGGGTGGGGGCTGCGCGCAGCGCCGGCGCCGACTCGCCCGGTCCCAACCTGAGCGAGGCTGGACGTTCCTCGCAGGAAGAACAATTAGACGTTGGAATGGGCTGCTCCGGCCAGTGGTGGAGTCACGGTCCCTGGAGGTGTTTAGGGAAAGACTACTCAGTGCTGGTCTAGTTGACATAGTGCTGTTCGCTCATAGGCTGGACTCGATGATCTCGGAGTCCCTTCCTACTTGATTCTGTAATTCGGAGCCCCTCGGTGCGCGGTGTGAGCGCTGCGGGCGCCAGTGGGTGATGGATGAGGGCACCTGATGGGAAGTGGCTCTGTCCCAGACAGGGACAGCCGGGCAGGGAGCGCAGCGCTGGCCGGGCCGGTGCCCAGCGGCCCAGGCGGCCCCTGAGGAGGTGTCTCGCTGAGGGTAGCGCCAGTCCGTGTGGGTCCAAGTAATTATTGAAGTAATGAAGATCTCAGCCCACGTCCGGCTCCGGGCCCTCGCCCCTTTGCCCAGACGGGCACATGGGCGCTCAGCAGAGGCGTACACAGAGCTGGATGAGTGACGGGGAATGAGGGTGGCCTGGAACGCTGAAGAGGTGGCACAGGAAATGGGTGAAAAATCCTGTTTTTAAAGCCACCCATGGATTTAAGGAATTCTGTTTATCATGGCTGTAAGGTACAGTTTTTAGTTTATTATTGGCCTATTTCTTAAATACAGAAACACGAAATGATAAAAGCACCAGTACTTCTTCAGTGGGTTCAGTCTAGCAGTACTGTTTCCTTAAAGAAAGCAAGAAGTGATGTGGTGATGGCAATAGTACTGAACTGGTGCACAGCACAGCTCTTCCACTTGTCCAGTCAACACTATCCAGTGTGAAACAGAGTAAGCACTTCAGTGAAGGCATCACATTAGGGAAGTGCAGAAAACTCTACCAGATGAGCTTCTGCAGTGGGCTACTTATTAAGCCATTCTGGTTTAGTGCCCTGCATGCCTATTTACATTAGAGCTTTCTGTAGATTTTTTTTCCCCTATGAAATAAATGATATACTAATTGTTCTAAAAGACATTGTGAAGGAGGATCAAAAGGAATAATCAGATCTTATCTATAAAATTGCTCAAGAACCCTGTATCTCTTGAGATAAAACTGCAAGTTATTCCATGTAGTTTATCAAACATTTTTTATAATTTTTTGTATATTGCATCTCTAAACCACAATACAATCAGAAATTTTCCCTCAACACAAAAAAAGTCACCATTTTAAGCATGTAAAAGACAAAATGCATTGTCAATATCATGCTAGCAGCCTGAGTGTGTCTTGGTTAGTAGCCAGGTGTAGTGATTTACATAGTCATTTAAGTTCGTGGTTAATGCTAATTGGTAATAGCAGGAAAAATGGAGGTAAGTGTAATTATCTGAAAACACGCCTTGTTTCTCTTACTGAATTGCAGACCGCACTCTGTACTTACATTTTAGCTTGTGGTAAGGTCTTTTGTCTGAATTTAAAGAGACTGGTTAATAGGTGCAAATAAGTGGTTTTAATTAGATTTCTTCACTGCATGACAGGCAGTTACAATTGTGGTAGCATCTGCAGCTGCAGAAGCAGTAGCATAATATTCTTATAGTAAAGCAAAAAGAGCTGCTTTCAGAAAGGGGGAAAAAAACCCCAAAGTTTTCCCAATTAATTCTGAATCACTCTCTTAAATCTAAACCTGCAAATTATATATATGTGTGTGAGTAACTTCCTAGGAGTACAGTGTCACTAGGTTCAATACAGGCTGCATTACGCTATACATATGTATATATGTATATGAAGACTCAGCTCAGTTTATCTGATTTTTCTTTTATTAAGAAGATATATATCTACACACAGAAATCCCTGGAAATCTTAACCTAAACGTTCTCAAATGAAACCACAAAAGAGCTGCTTTAGAAAAGGCTGATACCAAATTCTAAATCAGTCTGATGGCAAGGAATTATTCTGGTGCATCTGTCTAAATCCGTGGAGGTGCCATTACTGACACTGATGAAATACTGGCAGCAAAGAATTGACCTACTGAACGAACTCCTTATTTCCAATTAACAAAACACCTGAGAACAAACTCATGATATCACACACCAGAAATGTTGGTTGGATATAAAACACAACGTTTTATTTTTCTGGTAAGTTTTCATTCTGTTGTCAGTGCATGTATTTCTTGCAATGCTCAGAAAATAGCGAAAATATTCTTTCCTGTATGACTCCTAGGATCCTAGGAGTTAATCTGTCAAAGATACACCTATACTGTGTATCACAGTATTATTATAAATAGTGTGCACCTATGGCATTAAGTTGCATAATTATGCCTTTCACAAATTTTCAGAGAAATGTGTTTTGAGAAGACTTGCTTGTTCTCTTATTTAGGAAGGTGTTTGTTGGGGAGCACATCATCACAGAAATACATCTTGGAAACAGCTACAAAAGAATAGTTCCTTTGTTGAAACCCTCCCTGGGTGGGGGAGATTGGTTACGTGGAAGAACAAAAGGTGTTCTGCCCCACAGAGCTGAAAATCTAAGTTTGCAATTAAAAATGAAGTGTACAAATGTTACTCGAGAAGAAAGTAACAGGAAAATAAGGGATTTCTGACAGAGAAAATGTAGCTTGTCTTTGATGTCTGCTGTACAAATGCATGGTAAGGGCTGTCACTGGCACTGCAGTAAAACTAGGTCTTCTGCTTTTCCTCTCTTTGTTTTTTTTTTGTTTGTTTTTGTTTTTGGTTTTTTTTTACTGTGAAAGAGATGTTTTCAGAGAACTTCCTGCCCGTGTGAGAATACTGAGTGTGGGAAGGTGAAGCATTGTCTGGTGACAGGTAGTGTTCTACATCATATTGACACAATGACAAGGCATTTGGTCTGAAAGGTAAATGATGCTATGGAAAAGAAGGCTGGTGAGTGATACACAGAAGTTGAGGTACTAAGGGTAGTGAATCTGTAAAATTTCATGTGAATTGGACAGTTTTCAATAAACATGACTTACATTCCTACTGGTTTAAGTATTTTCGTGTAAGAGAACAAGAAGTGATACTTCCACCAGGAAATTCTTTCCACCAAAGGCTGTCAGACAGAATGCAGGAGGGTGTGGTGATTTAAGGAATTCCAGGAGAGTGGCTTGGCATACCAGAACAACTTCTGACGTTCTACTTCTGATTAAGTTTTTATGGTCCCATAAATGCTTATAGTTCTTGGGTACAAAAATAATCACTAAGGCATCTCATCCCTACAAAGATACCTCAATCTTTCAGAAAGAAGTAACAAACGCTAGAGGCTTCCTGTAAACTTTTTTTTATTTGAATGACAATATAAGATGCTCAGGTACTAACAATACCAGTCTTCCCATATGACACTCTACAATAAAATAACAAAACAAGAAGCACTGTGGCAGAGGACAAGAAGGGATAAAGTTTCTGGATGCACCGTTGTGTATCATTCTAGTTCCTCTTTGTTTGATAAGGCCATTCTAGGAACACATTCAGAGTCAAAAAATAGGAACAATTACTGAAACTCCTTCTAACAAAATAAATGAAAAGGAAAATGAGTTTCAGTGTTAGAGAATCGACCACTTTTGCACAGTAAAGTCTTTTTTTAGACTTTCCTTCTAGCTTGCTTGACCTGAAATATTTGAGACTTTGTTCCAAAGAGAAGGATGTTTCTTTAAAAGCTGATGCCAGTCAAATGGAAATACTTTAATTTAAAAACCTACTCTTAAAATTTAGGTATTTTTATTATTGTCTCACCCTTCCTGCAAAGCAGTCTTTTGCTATATCTTTAAATATTCTGCAGAGCACAGTAAGCCTCACAGGTGTCAGCTGTTTTCTGAAATGATATAATCTTTAATTAGCCATTTTAGCTATTTTAGTACTTTAGTGCTCTGTGAGATTCTTTAATATTTGTTGGAATTCTTCATGATGAGGCTGTTGATTGCTAGTTCAAGTAACTTTTGTTTGTCTCTCCCTCTCTACTTATCAGGAAAAATATAAATACCTTTCCACAGTTTAGATACAAGGTAGATAAAGTCTCCCTTTGGCTCTTTTAGCAGAATGCTTTGGTTTCAGATTTTTTACTTATTTTAGTCTTAGAGCTGCTCTGAGAGTGAACAATCTTCTCTGTTATTAAGGCAGCAATCAGTTTCAATCATATAATTGATTCAGATCAACGTTTTTTCTTCTAAGTGCTTACGTCTTGGAAATTCTCTTATGGGGAAATGCATCGGTGTCTCTTGAAAACATAAAGTCATGTTCATCTCAGGCCATTTTGGTTTTCAAATGTAGCACAAAATCAGGCAGAACTTCTAAAGAAGGATGAGTGAAAGCTGAATAAAGCTTACCATTCAGCTGTAAATATCAGCTCTTATGTACGGATCTTAAAAGTTGTAATTTCTTTGCTAAAGGAACTTCCTGCTTTCATGACAAGGTCAAGGCATCTGCCTTCAACAAGAAGTTACTCTGTTGAAGGGTTACCTTTTTAAAGCAAATTCTACTCAAAAATCCCTTATGGAGAAACCATCCAAACAGACAGTGTACAGCATTTCAGAATGTAATAATCAGTGCCACAGGCAGTTGGGGTTTTGTTGTCACTCTGGTAATTGAAAGGTTTAGGGGACAGAAGCCCTTTTTTCAGAACTGAAATAAAAGCAATGAACTTCAAAGCTAGGTTACGAGTTTAAGAACAGCTGTTTTGAGCGTAATTAAATATTTGTTGTAGACTGTGGGAGATACAGTGGATGGGAGAGGCTGGTGATAACTTTGCAAAAAACTATAAAACTAGTTACTGTAACTAGGAACTAATAACTATAAAACAGTAGTAAAGAACTGGCAAGTCTTCCTTTTCATTGATTTAACTATTGAAAAAAATCTGTATTCCGATGAAATGTATATGAACAAGTGTGCAGTGAATATATAATTTAGTTTTTTTTCCTGTCATGCTGTATCAACAGGGCATGGAAATAAGAGTTTTTACAAGTTTCTCAGGTTTCTGGGCTGTGTATCATGTCTCCTTGGCTGAAAGGGGAGACCTGGCTTTCCTTGATATCAGATATTACAAGTTCCCAAACTGATGCTTGCTGCTTAGAGAGCTCAGTTCCTGAGGTTCCTCCCACTTGCCAAAGGTGAGTGCAACAAGATAGGACTAAGATTCCTCTTTATTTGGATTAATTGCTTTTCAAATAATAAAAATGCCTTATTCATCCCAAAGTTGCTTTAGAGTTGCTTTTAATGCCAAGATAAGCTTTCAGAATAAAAGGAGTTTACTCCAAGAGCAAAGTGTAGGAGAGGATGCAAAATAAATAACAAGAATGGAATTTTAAATTAGGCTTACCAAGTAAGTTTTCCTTTCAGTTACTTCAAGTTCCCAGTTAACTTAAAGGAGAGAAAGGGAGAAGAGCTATGGCATTTTCTTTTTCTGTACCCCTGGACTAGCTCACACTAAATAGCTTTCTCAGTCCATATGGCCATTGCTGCTTAGTTTGAGATGGTTCTCGCTGTTCTTATGCATTATCATGTTCAATCTTATAATATTTCTGTTCAGTAAGAAGGAGAAAATTTTCCTTCATGTATTTCTGATGTTAGTCTTGTATGTTCTTTTGAGTTTAAATTATCCTCCTATTTTTGAAACTTTTTTTATGTTTTCGTCTTAAGACATCTTCAGTGTTCATGCACCTTATTAATTTCATTGTCTGCCATTCATTTTAAATTCTTTGTTACAATTGCATGTGTCTGCACTTGAGAGGGTAAGGTTAGACAATTCTTCATTCCTGCTTGTCCTATCATTCCTATTATTTTCTTCTCCACATACTCTTGGGACTCCTGCTCTTAAAATTCCTCCCTTGCTACTTCTGACTCCAACAACATCAGTCAGCACAGCTTGAGGTGTCTCCTCTTTGACAGCCACTAGGTCACAATGGACTTTTTAGTGATCAGAACTGGTGGTGTGTGGCAGAACCAGGTTTTGTGATGTGAGGAATGGAAAGTAGATACTTGGGATGTTTGACCTGTCTGCTGCAGCCAGAAATAGCCCAGTGCAATTGAACTCATCACTGGTTGCTTCTGCAGCTGCTCTGCTGCTCACCTGTTTCACCAGTACCTTTCTCTTGCTTTGTACAATACGTGAGAAGCTGTTGCTATCTGTCCTGTGGCTGAGTCTTCACTGTTCAGAGCAGAACAGGCTGGTCAGCTCAGAGATCTACAGACCTGAGAGGAAATGGACCAAGAGCCTCACACCATCAACCACTGAACATAAAAATACTCAACTGAGGTTTACTTTTGTTTATTGTATCTTAGCTTGGTGTCCTGTCTGCTAAGTGTCCATCTGCAAGCATATAGGGATATGGAGAATGAGCATTCTCCAAATACAGATTTGTGAGATAATTCATAATACCATAGTCTTCCTAAAAATATCCCCAAAACTTTAGTAAGTAATGTTCTGGAAAGAGTAGTCAAAGATGCATGCTACTGTTCAGGTTTCTGAGAGTTATTTCAAGTCACATACAAGCTCAGATACATGTTCCATTTCTATAAGTAGTGTTACTTGCATAAGTGAAGCTATTTGCATAAAGTTCAACAATTCAGTGAAGGAGCACTCTTCCTAAAATTGCACTATGTGTACCTGAAACACTCTAGGATATAAATTTATTTTTCAAAAAACCAACTAGAAAACTGAAGAAGCATTTTATTAAGTTGAATATACCCATTGGTATATATAAGTTCTTTTCTTTTTCCTTGATAGCTCAGTTAAACCATAATCAAATCATTAGATAGATATATCTTGCTGTTCTTCATTCTTTTCACACTTTACCTTGTGTGTAAAAACAGATTTTGTCTATTATATCCTCCATGGTTTTTGAGATTGGTGTTTATAATGAAAGTAAATTTAATGTTTCTAAACTGTACTTTAATCAAGTACAAGTGAGTATTTAGTGTCATGAATGATAAAACAGCCTGAATGGAAAGGCAGTGTTCCATCTCTTTCTTCAAGTTGGTTGTACCTTCATTGCTTCTCTGAAAATCAGGATTCATGTCTGCATATAACAAAATTTGTTAACATCAACTGCTATGCCAGTCAGAATAATCCATTTCATGATGTTTTGTCCACAGATCTTTATTGTAAACAGCAAATCTGTCTGACATTGCTGCTTTTTTGATGATCCTGCTCCTAGTTTTGGCATTTTTATTGACCAATTATGGTTACATTTACTTTTAATAAATAATTAACTATTAAAGATTACATAGGACCACTGCATCTCCTTGTCTAAAAATTCTGTGGAAGAATATAGAACAGACAGCAAATTTAAAAGAATGTACTTATTCTTTGGAAATCACAACCAGAATGTAAAAGCCTTCTTAAGTGTATTTTTTGAAATAAGCAACAATAGAGATAATTTAAAATCACAAAGGATATAAATCTTTAAGCCTTGGACTTTTAGTTACTAAGCTAAGAAGTTACTGTTCTGTCAAAGAAACTTATGTGTAGGTTATTACATAATTGACTTCTCAAATTTTGCACCTTTTTGCAAGATACCAGGGAGAAATGCTAAACCACTGATCAATTCCCTAGTGCAGTAAAGTTGTTCCTTCTCTTCCCATTTCTGTTAGAGAGTTATTGTGTCGCAGTGAAGAAATACTAACTGCAGGATCTTGCCATATATAACACTGCAGGGGACCCTTGAAGCTGACTGGAGCCCTGTTCCTGCAATGCTCCAGTCAAGTTAATATCATGAACTGTGTGATTGATGTTCTCAGGGCTGCACTCCCTGCTGCTTTAAACAGGAAGCTCTTCCAGTGTTGCTTCAGCTCAGTGAATAAAGCCACTTCCTCAACAGTACAATAACAGGAATTCAATCAGAAACTTCAAAATTCAGATCTCAAAGGCATGAAAATGATTGCTTTCATTCTTGCATTATCTGCAGTGTTTAGGTATAAAAGTTATGGATTTTATTTGAAAAAAAAAGAATACTTTCCTCATATTCTTTTCACAAGACAGAATTTGGCTTTTTTATAATTAAAATATTGTTCCAGTTCTGCGAGAAATTTATCATTCTTCTTTCTTTCCCTAGACTAGATTTATGTTGCCAATATCGCAATATGATTCTGCAGGAAAATGCCCTCAGCTGCTTATTAACAGGTTTTTCAACTTCCAAGGTCCATGTTCACCACTAAGAAGAATAGTTTTAAACAGATTTGTTCAGGTGCAGGATGCTCAAGAAGCATCTGTCAGTCACTGCCTGCATTCATTTGCTACTTCTAATACAGATACAAAAATATTACAGCTAAATAAAGCTGTATTATTCATACCACCGTACTAAATTGCTTGCCTTGGTTTTTACTGGTGAGATTTGCTTTCAGGGATCCTAGGCCATGGAGATCAGTGGAAAAGGTCTGAAGATTTAACCTCAGTAGAAGTGGATTGAGTTAGGAAACGTTTAAACAAATAGAGCATATGCAAGTCAGTAGGATTTGGTGGGATTCAACCATGCATGCAGGGCTACTCTCAGTTCTATCTGGAAGGTCATGGAAATCAAAGGAGGTTCTTGGGGCCTGTAAGAAAGCAAATGTCCATGCTGTATTCCAGAAGGGCAAGAATGAGAATACAGGGAACTACAAGACTGTCAGCCTCACCTAAATCTTTTGGGGAGGGTAAAACAGCAAAGCCTCAAGAAAATTATTTTCAAATATATAATGGACAGGATGATTAGGAGTTGTCAACATGGATATAAATGGGGGAAGCTTTGCCTAACCAATCTGGTGGCCTTCTGTGATGGAAGAACTGGCTTTGTGGATGAGAGGAGGGTGGGGCATGTTGTTTATCTTGGCTTTAGCAAGGTTTTCAATGCTGTGTCCTGTAACATCCAAACTGACAAAGGGCAGACTAGATAAATGAACAGTGCGATGAACTGAAAACTGGATGAACTACTGGGCTCAAAGGGCTGTGCTGGGCACAAAGTATCATGAGGATTGATACCAGGGCTTATATATTGGGTGGTGCTGTCAGAGTGCACCCACAGCAATTATCCAGACAATAGAAGATTGAGAGGAGTGGTTGAGACCAGGTGTATGTGCTGACATTTAGAGGGACATCAACAGGCTTGAGAAATGGGCCAGCTCTTGTTCTTGAACCTCATAAAATTCAACAAAGGGAAATGCCAAGTCATGTAGCAGCTGAGGATTAACCCTATGCACTAATACACGTCGGAGCCTGGGAAGCAGCTTTACAGAAAAGGATCCAGGGCTCCTGCTGGGCAAAATGTTGACTGTGAACCAGCAGTGTGCAATTGCAGACAAGGCAGCCAACAACATCCAGGCATTGCCAGTAGGGTCAAGGGAAATAGTTTTTCCTCTCTAGTGAGACCACACCTTGACATCTGTGTCCAGTTCTGGGCTCCCCAGCAAAAGACATACATGCCCAAAATGGAGAAAGTTCAGTGAAAGGTTATAAAGATAATTAGGAGAATGGAGGATGTGTCATACAAGGAAAGGCTGGGAGAGTTTAAATTGTTAACCTGGAGGAAAGAAGGCTCAGTAAATCTTACCTGTCTGTAAATACCAGAAGGGATTAAGGTAGTAAAAGACCACAGAACCAGTATCTTTTCACTGCTGCCTAGAAAGGGCAATAGGCACACATTGAAAGACAGGAAACTCCACTTAAATATATGAAAAACTTCTTTACAGTGAGGATGATCAGACACTGAAACATGTATCCCAGAGTAGTTGTGGAGTCTTCAGCCTTGGAGACCCTTGAAATCCAACTGGATAAAATCCTGTGCCACCTGCTATCGTTGACTAAAGTTTGAGCAGGGTAGGGCCTGAACTCAACATTCTGGTGAGGTCCCTTTATGATTCAACTATTATTCTTCTGTGAGTCTATCAAGTTAGGGTAGACAGAAAGGTTTGGGATAAATTCTGCCATTTACAGATGAAGCATAAGAGCATAAGGAGCAAGGTAAAGCCTCAAGATAAATTGTTGGCTAGGAGTTTCTATTCAAAAATACAGGATTTGTGCCTATCAGGAGTGCAATACATATAAACACAAATGCTTGCAGAGTGGACCTAAACCATTCCTTTTGGCATTCTGTACTAATTTGCTAATGGATGTCATGCAGATTGGGATTTTTAATTGTAGAGGGACCTTGGAATGAAAAAGTAATTTAAAGTCTTCTCAATTTCTGTTGAAATCTGTTCATTCAAGAAGCCTGCTGGGAAACCTATTATTCAACCCTGCAAGGATTTATATTTTTAATGTGTTTTTTGAATGATTCAATTCAACTTTCAAGTCCAAGAAATTGCAAGTTGTGGCTTTTATGTATATGTGCAACAATGTCACTAAATAAAGGGGAGCAGCATAAAGATGCTTTTCTCCACCATTTTATTGAATCTTTGTTTTGTAGCTTCCATATACTTTATAATCTTGGAGTTGTCTGGGCTGGTGGGAGGTACGGCACTCAGATAAATCACTCCTTTTCCTTAGCTGTGGTTCTGTGGTTTTACCTACTCTGGATTAAGTTATCTTCCTTTTTTTTTTTTTTTTTTTTTTTTTTTTTTTTCCTCTCTATTCTTAATTTCCCCTCCCATTTCCTTGTGGGGAATGGCATTTCACACACCTGGAGACACACCACACTTAAGCTTCAGGTTCTCCCTTGAATAGGAGATTCTACAGCCATTCTTCAAAATTCAGACATGTCTCATGGATCTGCATTTTCAGCTGTGTGAACTTTAGCAAAGATTCAACAACTTCTCTTTCTTTTCATCATAGGCTCCAATAGTCTCTTTTTGGCTAACATGCAATTAGTCTGTTCTGAACAACTGCAAAGGCTTTTCCTCCTTGTTTTTCAGTAACAGATGGATGTTACTGCTTGTGTGTTTGGGAAAGAAGACAAAGACTGGACATCTATTTCTCAGCCATCTGCTTCCTTGTCAGAGACTTTCTTTAAACCATGTTATGGAAGAGGAGTATCAGGGTCTCCAGCATGATAGTTTGACATAAATAAATTAAAAAGGCATGGTTCCTGCTCAAAAATTTACAGTAAAAAGAGAGAAATGCCAAGAAAATAATCACTGAGGCTTCATACAGGTATGTAAATTGCATCATGTACCATAAAAAATATTTAAAAATTCAATATTTGAAGTAAATATCTCATGTATACAATTCCACCATACATCCTAAAAAAAGGCAGAATTTTGTTTTTAAATTTTTGTAGCACTACAGAAGACTATGTATGTGTTTTATACCTGCCATGAAAAAGCCTCTTGACAGATGTGCTTGTGTTGAAAGCACTGAAAAGTTTATGCTGTTTAATTGCATTATTCACCCCCTTGCTCAAGTAGATACTGCAGTTTGTCCAAATTGGAAAATCCAAAGCTTTTTTTTTTACTGTTATTATCTCCATCTGCTTTTTGAAACTCTTGTAAGGGTGTAATAGCCATGTGCATGCTGTGCTGCTTGGAACTTTGGTCTGTATTTTACTGGGAGGAGCATTTCTAGTTTCCTACAGGACCCAATAAAACAACCTTCTCCCCTTGGGAAAGTGATTTGTGCTTTTTTATTAGTCCAAAGCTAGAGGCTATTTTAATCCTCCAAATAGTGACTTTCCTGCTTACTAATGTGAATTTAAAACAAAACAAATCAAGAAACCAAAAAAAAAAAAACCAGCAATAAAAACGTGGATCTTCTTTATGTCTGCAAGTCGTGTTTTCTTTCTGGAGAGCAATGTGCAGACTTAGTGCACAGAGGCAATACAACCTTGAGAAGGAGATAAAGCAGGAAAGAAGGAAGCAGTACAGGTGTTGAAGACTTGATAATTTGTGGGCTTCTCAGAGCAGGAAAATCTGCCTGAAATCTCTAGAGTCTAAGTCAAGAAATGGTAGAGATTGCCTACCCTGTACTGATGTTGGAAGTAAACTATTAGACTCAATTGCCAAGCCCTGTCATCAGGAACACACCTGAAATACTTTTTCATTTTCAGAGTGTTCTTGTTGTAGGATACAAGCATTCACTTAATTGCACTATTTGAAAGAGCCAAGATAGCTTCAAATAGTAGTGTTCCTCTAATCCTAGGAGACTGCTGGGGAACATTCACAAGCACCCATTTGGATAAAGCCTCTGTTTCAACATATTCTGAAAAAGTGAACTCAGAGCTTCTTGGACAGCCAAAACCTATGGCCGCACATACACTTCTCTATCACAGCTTAGGGAGAACTGAGTCTGTCATCCTCTGATGAGCCCTGAAAGCAACCTGACACTATATGGGCTGTGCAGAACATTTTGTTCTTAGTTGTGATGCCTGGAAAGGCTGACCTGGAACAGAGACTAGACAGAGCAAAAGGAATAAAATAGGTATTTATTGGAAGAATACACCTTGGGCACTGTAAGAGCCCGGCTGGGGCTGCACCCAGGTTGAATCCAAGATGAATGCCAGTCATGAGTTTTTACACTTTTATAAGTTTTGGTTCATCTACATATTGGGATCAATTGTCCAACCACAGCCCCAGGTTACAAAGTCTCAGCCTCCCGGCTTGCCCCCTTCCCTTAGCCATTGTTTCTGCTTTTTGGGTACCAGATGTCCTTGATTCTCTAGCTAGGAAGGGATTGTTTAGTCAAACTACCCTGTGAAGAGAATTTACCAATACTGATATGAAGTTTCAGAGTTACACACCAAGCAGCAGAGAATCTGAAAAATATAAAAGTTAAAACCCAAGGCATCAGTTGTTCATAGGTAACACAGTTCCACAGTCATAAAACAGTCACCTAAACAATGTTGACCTAAGGGAAGAGGCACTGGTAAAATTAATGTTGAACTTAATTCCCTGCCCTTTACAGATACTCTAATAAGTAGTTTCCTGCAACCATGTACAGTGTTAAGTTGCAAAATACCTTGCAACATGTTGTCCTCATTTCTTTTGTGCTCTGTGGTCTATATTTGCTTATGCTTCTACTTTTTGAGACTGTTCTGCCCAGGGTATTTTGTCATAAATTAATTAACAAAATGTGAATTACAAAAGCAAATATTTAAGTAGTCTCATCAGATTGCTAAAAAAAAGCAAATGGAGTTTTAAACTGCGGTATTGCATGCAAACAAGCCAAAATTCAACCTGTGAAATGCTTGGACTGGGACAGGAATTGTAATTTCTTCTGCATTTGAGGGGTTTATTTTCTTACAGTTCTCTTCTTCATTTGGCTTGGACTATGGCCACTATGTCAGATCACACAAGTATCTCATAAAATGCTCATCTTTGCCTTTTTCATTCTCTGAAAAGCAACAGACCTAAGTTTAGAGGAGTTTGGGATGCTTGCCTCTGAAACTGGAGGGGAATTTGTGGGATGGGGATCATGTGCCCCTGTGTCTGTAGGAGACTTTTTTCTCAGAGCCTGGCAAAAGTGCCAGTGGTGGCTTCATCACTGAGCCAATGCTCGAAGTGTTTCTGGTGTCTGTCCACAAAGGATTTGTTTTTCAAGAACCCTGACAGGATTTGCAATTCCCCTATGGCTGCAATAATTTTTGGGGGATATTTTGCCTCCTAGTGTGGGTAAGGGATGCATTTTCTCCTGCACACTGTGGTGACCATGTACTCAGGCTCCTCTTGTTTTCACAGTATTTGCAGTGAGAAAAACCAGTCTTTCAATATTCTTTCTCAGATATCAAGACCTGGATTTTCAATGTGAGAATTAATTACTTTTACATTACAGAATTGCGGTTTGCTGATTTAGTTTTATTTTGTCTTATTTCCCCTTTGAGCTCAGCAGACCTCAGTGGTTTCTGGGAAATTTTATCAGAGTGACAACAGATCATGTTGTGAGAAAGTGGCTTTTGTTATTTGTTGCTTTGTTTAAATCACCTTTTATAAGCTTACTGACTTCCTATGGAAGTGGTTTGCCTTTTGGTATTAATGTGTCTAAACAGATAATTAGCATCTTAGTCTTGGGCCTGTTTGGCTTTCTTAGAGCTTGGGCAATCTACTGGTGATATTTATATCTTAGAGATCCCTGAATGGAGAACAGAGGAAATGTCTAAGGCCAGCATAGCCTGACATTCTCTTCAGGCTCTGCAAAGTTTTAGAATAGCCTTCTGAACACATAATATATAAGTAAAATGGGACATTTTCTGAATTACAAAAGCTCAAATATGAATTGCCCTATTACTTGACCAAATCCATTGCCTGAAATGCTTTTTCCCTTGAATTTGTCAATTATTACTTTATATATGGTTCTGGAAGAGTGCTGATCTGAAGTCGCTGCTTTTTGTATAGTACCTGTCAATCAGCATTGCCCCAAGAATTACTTATCTGCCACAGCAGAGGGGGCAGAAGTGAGTTGTATGTAGTTTATCACCAGGACCTCCCATGATGGAGGTCTGCCTCTGTGACTGTTCAAAGGATCCATTGCCAAAAAGCATTGGCTGTTGCACTGCCTGGGACAGCTTCCACCTAAAACAGACCAGTAGAACAGACCTCTGGTGACTTTTCATGTCAATAGATGTCACCCACTAAAGCAGACTCACAATTTAAATGTTACTCAAAACTTAACTTTCCTTAGACTAATTCACAAGCACTATCCTTATACAGACAATGGTAACAATGATTATTATTGAAGTACAGGTTGCAGAATTTACCACACACCCCTTGTTGGACCCCTGGAAACTGAGAATTTTGGGCTTTCTATGCTAACAGGCACAACCCCCAAGAAAACTCTGCTTTTGACTTGGAGAAGGCTTCCAAAACTGAATGATAGAACTAGGATCACTGGTGTGTGGTTTGAATAGAAGTGTGTAATATCACATGGTGGAAAACTTGGAACTTAAGGTTTTAGAATATAGCAATATATGTGAAGAAAGATGGAGGTTTTGGGGCGGAGGTTTCTTTCTTCTTCACCTACATGGGTCTAGGTGGTACTTTTGTAATTGGTTAGAAAATGCCACACTGTGGGTCACTGGTGTTTGGTGATTGGGTTAAAAGTAAAAATAATTTAGGTGTTAGTTCTTAATTGGACAGACTGGCCCATAAAAGGCATTATAACAATTGATACATTGCCATTTTTAGCTTGTTAGCTAGAAGTGCTGTAGCACTCACTGTAGTATAGATAGGAATTAATAAACATCTGAGTCCAAACCTGAAATACCATCTCTCGAGCTTTTAATCTCTGGCAGAAGAGAAAAAAAGAAGATAAAACACGATACACCATAAACTATCTTTACTTAGGTGAGAACCCTCTATAAAAAGAGATATCACTAGTATAAATTAATCTTGGAGAAAGAGGTTTAAGGTTGACTTAACAGTTCTGCAGCCCTTACTGAGATAGTATTGGGAAAGGTGCCGCACCATTATAATGGGTTTTGAAACAGTACATCCATCAGTGATGTCTCACTGTGAAGAAATTGGCCAAGTATATAAGGCAGTTTCTTTTAGAGTCAAAAACTGGATGAGATGGTTTCCTTTGTAGATCACTATCCCATATCTGGCTGGAGACAGCATTCAAACCAAGTAATGCAGCACAAGCTGTCAGCTGCTTCTGAAAGCTATTTCCCATGTGAGTTGACTGTACTTGTCTGCAACTGCTGCAACCATGACAAAACCAGACTTCTTGTAATTTTAATATTTACACACATAATTGTGTATTTAAAATATATTAACCTTCTGTGGCAATTGCTGAGACATGCTTTATTACATAATGTAAAAATCCAAACACAATGCAAATTCGAAGTGATACAATTGCTGAGTCTATGTATATAAAAACCCCTCCTACAGACAGTCATCCATGCAAGCAGCAGCCATGAACTTAGTTGGTTTCTTCTATTTCTAACTGTAGCTTGTAACCATCTGTCCAGAAATCTCCACCCTGTTTACAGAGGTGTTCCTCAAACTATAGCAAAGTCAGTGCCTGATATTTTGACAACATCATTCAGAACATGGATGGATTTCTCCCAGTGCATCAAGTCCCCCAGTAATTCTTCTAGCATGTGAGGGAAGTGTTTGTTAAGGAAGTTGTTCAAGACAAGGTGTTAGGATAAATGGCTAAGTTTGTGTTGTAGTAACACTCCATGGAATGTCTTTCTACCCTCCTGTCATTTTTGTCCTTTGAAAAACTGACTGCTTAAAAAAACAAAAAAAAAGATATTTCAGAAAGCTCCGTACTGAAGGCAATATAAGCACTTTGTTGGGCTCTGATTAGGAAAGACTGGAGGTCAGGGCATGCCCAAGCACAGTTCAGATCCATTGTCTTTCAGGAGGTTAGAGACATAAGCCTGATGCTCCCCTCAAATTGCTGTGTGCACCCTTGCTCAAAATGGCACTGCTGCAATGTGCTTAATATATCAGCTGAAGTCACAGGGCCTGTGTGTTCCTGCCGGGATCTGACCAGGATTTCACTGTACTCTCCCTACTTATGACTGCATGTCAGGAACGTGCATAACTTGGGCTGAGAGCCTGGAGCAGCCCCGTTAATAAGAGGCTGTAGGCCAAACACGGTTGTACAATACTGCTTCAGTAAAGCAGTAAATGGAAAAATTTGTCCTAAGAGCAGGAGATTTGGGGATGGTGAGTGATGGATGTACTGGCTTAACTGCCAGCAGCTTGTGGTTCTGCTGCAGCCACAATGCGCAGGAGGAAGCGGGGCCAGCAGCTGAAGCAGGTGTAGCAGTGAAATCTGAGCCCCCCGAGGCTGCCCTTATGCCACAGGGCCAACATAGGAGCCCGGCGGTGCTTCCCGGCTGCTCTGGGCACAGGCGTGAGCAGGAACTCACTCCCAGCCCAGCTGGGCACTGGTTCCTGGTGTGTGCTCAGGGACCAGATTATACAAAAAATAAATTCTTGTCTTTCCTTATAAGGAATGTAGAGTTTTTGCCCATAAGCAAGATTTTAAACATAGCAGAATTGGACACACATTTTCTTTGTTTGTATAGCTGTTGCATCATCCCAGGGAGGCAGGCATTCTCCTGAGTTTGTGGAGCAGTCTTTCCCAATGAATGGCTGAGAGGGCAATGAGCAGGGAGGAACCAAATGGCCATATCATCCTGATTCATCCAGCACATATTTTCATTATGTGACTACATCCTTATTTCCCACCAACGATAATCTTGGGATTTCTTAATTTAACCTATGATCTAATTATGAACTTTTGACACTACCATAAAACTACTGTCCTTAGTATTATGTTTTTCTCTTCTTTCCACTGCTCTGAAGTAGAAGCTTAGATTGAGCACAAGATAACTCAGGAATTCAGACTTAAATGCAAATTTTAGTTTAATGACAAACAGTAGTAATTACTACTAATTATGTGTGTACAGGTCTTATTATACAGCAAGTGCATAGCATAGCACTTTACAAATATTGATGAAGTTAGTTTGATAGTGCCAAGATAATGTAAGTAAGCATAAATTTAGGCACTCAACACGAAACAGCTCTGGTAATGCATGTGACTAATAAAAGCGTGTAATACTTTATGTTAATTTACTAAGCCTGTTGACTCACTGTGTAACCAAAATCCAGTTAAAGGAAATGGGGAGTGGCTGTATAGGACAAGGGGCAAGGACTATACAGGCAGGAAGGGTTTGAGAGGGTGGGACACTGTAAACATAAGGCTTTTTATTTCCTCATTTTACTTCTTTTTAATGGTTGTCAAATTCCAGAAAGGGACAAGTTACACTGGTTCTGTCACTGAGAAGGCTGGGCACAACATCTCTGCATATAGGAAGTGCATCTGCTTTGAGATGGGATGTTTGAAGAAGGAAGTATAAGAGGGACACTAGAGTAGTGTCACCTCTGCATAGCCAGTCCTTGGCTTTATTTGACAACCACCTCATATATTTTCTTCTATAAATCAATCAAATCAGTTTATAAACTCTGTTTCATTATTTGTCCTTATAACTCCCATTGGAAAGTTTTTCAGGAACTCAGTAGTTTATTCTAGTGTTAGCAAAAATCAGCTTTGGTACCTTGATACCTGCCATGTGCTTTAATTTGAAGAACACACCTCTTTTCATCTGCTTCTTCAACTCAAAATTTACTTTAAAATCCCATTCCTACTGCTGGCCCTGCACTGGAAACTTCCCTTACAGAGCACCTGGCATTGTTGTTGTTTCCAGTATTTTAAGTCTTCTGTGTGTTGTTTCTTTCAGTTGTTGCCCTTAAATAATCAGTACAAGTAATTTGTTGTAAGTACAACAGTTTAACTACAGTGAACTGCATTTGCTATTACTTTGCTATATGTGTTTTAAAGGTTTTCTTTAATTATTCCATTCATACATTTCTGCATTATTTTGAATTAGCCACTCAGCATGCTGGATTGGATTGACAGCCCAGCATTCAGTGTTAACTTGTGCTGCCTGGCATTACAAGATTTTTTTCTTTTCCATTGGCAATGTTCATGGATCCTTAGCAGAAAGAATGGAGATCAAGTTAACAAAGCTGTACACTTCCTTTGCTGGCATTAAATAAATGCTGTACATTTGGAGTCATTTCAGCTGTTCAATCCACTTTAAGTCATTTTCAACCCACTGTCAGACAGTCAGAGGAGTCTACCAAGCTCTCCTACACTTAAGAAGAAAATGTTGCTTCTGCATTTAGAACAATTTATTAATTTTGCTTTCTATGTCCCGCTAAAAATCAGGAGTAAAATGTGATTGAAAAACAGGCCATGAGTTTCCAGTGCTGCCTGACATGAATCACAACCTGTCACCAAGAGACAGATGAGTTCTAAGTATAAAGTCCAGTGCATACCTCATGCAATTCAGATGGGCTTTGAAATTTTCTACTACTAACATCTTTGAATGCAAATCCAATAGCCATTTTTATTCTAGGATTAAGCAAGAGTGCATGTTGTTCCATAAAGGTTCTGTGGCCCCTTCTTAAGCTGTTGATATACATATGACAAATTGCTCTAAGTAAAATGCAGCAATGCAGCCCAACTCAATCTAGTAGCAAATTGCTTTTCAGTTGCAGTCCCTAAACTTTGTTGTGGAAAAATAAGAAAAGCTGATGGAAAGAATTGCTCAAAATTGCTCAAGAATATGTACTTGATAAACACTGAAAATAAAGAACTGTTGGTCAATTGTGATTTTATCAAGATTTTTTTCATTGGTACAGTTAGAGATGAGCGATTTCAAGCAAAAGAGGTTAGTTATATCAAATAATACATTGTTTGCTATTGTACAGTGTTGGGGAGAGCAAATTATTACTTCTTGGAGGAAGATAAAAGTGAGATTTAACAGCTTAAAAGGATGCAGGAAGTGTATCCTGCAGCAAAGGAAACAAATCCTCCCATTTGTTGGAAAAAGAAAATCATGGTTAAGGACTATGCTGTAAGTAAGGAAACACATTTATATTTGATTTTATTAGGGATGATTGTATGAACTTTATATTGTGATGCCCACAGGTATTCAAACTGCATTTGTATAATATTTTCCAGAAAAAAACTAGTAGCAACAAGTTTAAATATGATAATGGATTTTATAGAAATAAAGTTATTATCAAAAGTTGTGATAAAAGGCCAAAAATCAAGAGGAATGGTCAAAATAAGGTTCTCTTGATACATTGATCCTTTAAATAGACAGAGAAATTGTAGTTCCATTAGCAATGGGGTTTTTTTATGCGTTATGGATATAGAAGATGGAAGGACAACAGTTCAGTCATCAGGACCACCAGCTATGTTTGTTGTTTAGGCAGTTCACTTCCTCCCCAGTTAAGGCTGCTCACAGACCTGAGCACCACCTCTTTGGGTCAGGTACTGTGTCTAAGATGAATTCTGCCTTCACAAACCTCTCTAGCTTTCAGAAATTTGTCAGGTTCTCTGGGAGTAGTAAAGTCCTTTCCCTCATGATTTTAAGTGCTATGGAAAAGCAGAAACTGAGGTTTCAGAAGATAAATAGCCAGGAATATATGAATTCATCAAGATCTCAGTGGCCCAATTAAACCGTTGAAGACTCAGCTCATGAAAAACTGAGTATACTAATAAAACCATGAGTCATCATTCCTTTTTTATTGATTCTTGTTATCTTTCTGTATCAGAGGCAACAATAAACATGATTTATATGCACTGCCTTTAATTTCCCATGGTGTTCTAATCTCACAGTGGTGTAGGGGAAAAGTCAATGAAGATGAATGGTGAGCAGACTGCAAACTGGGAGGCAGGCAGCAAATTTGGCCAGAAATTGGGGCAGGGGGGATCATGTTGCAGAGATAAGTAACTTTTGCATCTCTAGATCTGATGCCATTTAGAATATATTAAAAGAAAAATAATGTTGCGATGGGTAAGGCAGGAAGACGGTTCTGTCTGTACCCACAAAAAGTGCCCATTTAAATCTCCTTTGTGGATGAATTGGAAAATGATGCTTAACACTTATGAGCCTTCCTTCCCTCTGCACACTGCTAAGCAGAGACAAAATCTGTGAAGATGGCTTCTATAAGGTCCAAATAATCTAATTTATAAGGTGGAACCTGTTGCAGCGGTTCTCCTCACTGAGCCACATGGACAGCATAACACACATGGCATTACAGGAACGTCCAGTGCCTCCATATACATTTTCTGTGTCACATGGATGTTTGATGGACAGCTGCCTGGAAATAGGCTGGCAGCATCATTCAGAAAAAAATAATTAAATCTTCTGAAATATAGGCAGATTAGAAGAAAATTACTACAGGCTGTTTTCCGGTTCCTTCTCTTTGGATGCATTGTGGGGGCTTTTTTGTTTTGAAACAACATTGAATTAGGCTGTGAAATCCTCCCCTTTCATTTATTGTTTCTGATAATATCCTCTTTATGACTGTATTCCAGTTGCTGCTGAAATGATGCCGTTTCACTAAATGCTATTTATCTTCGCAAAAAGGATGGTTAAGCCTGCAGCTTCTGGCAGAGCCATGACCCTCATGTCTCTACGAGGACCTCTGCATATGATACAGAAGAGGCACCACTTGCTGCCTGTGAGAATCTGAATGAAGATGAGATGCCAGAGCACTTGGCTGAAATGGGAATCGGTGCTGACAACAGCTATCAGGAAAGTGCTTAAGAGTGCAAGTGCCAATACTTACTGACTTCCTTCTAGAATTACTTACTGTGGCTCATGAAATCGAGAGCATTGATGTGCAAATGGGTCAGTCATGGGCACAGAAAATGTAGTAGTAAAGCAACTAGACTTCTAGAAATGCTGTATACCTCTGTAGAGAATGCCTCAGGGAGAAAAAAAAAAGCCTTTCCAAGGAGCAGTTTTTTGTAGGGCCATTGCAGCAATTGTCGAGGGATATCCTTGTAAGCTCAGCTTTGTCTCCAGTTGTTGTTATTGGAATAAGAAAAAGGTCACATTCTAAAGCAACAATGGCTTAAGCCTTTATGAGCAGCTTCTCCTTTATGGTTCATTTTGTGGTCTCACCAATAAACTGTTTTACAGTCTTCCAGAGAAAGGCAGCCTTACAGTTAGAGAAAAGCCCTTTAGGTTCTGTTCCTCAGCTCCACTATCCCTCTCTCCTCCAGTGAACACGGAGATCCTTAACCTACTTTAACGTTATTATGAGGCTCGGAGCCTGTGCTGCTCCCTTTGAGGACAACTGGAAAGCTGCCACTGACTTCCAAAAGAGCATGGGCAGGCTTCTTGTTAGTTAACATTTGTAAAGTGCTTGGAGATACTTAGACAAGAGATGTTACATAAATGCTATTAATATTGTAACTTGTCTGTCAATACTGCAAGGTTGTGCTGCACCTTGGTTAGCAGCATCTCCATTCACACTCAGCACCATGTGGCTGAGGATTAGGGGTTAGTCAAATACAGAAAAATAATCTTCCCAAATTCAATGCAACTATTCATCTACATAAATAAAGCTTCTACCTTTGTCTAAGTAAGGAAATCTCCCATTTGTGTGGAAACCCTTTTAGAAGTATATATATTAACACAGGCTCTTATTTCTGGTACAATTATAAAACATAGCTGCTTATTGAGGTGTTGTATGTTTGAATCATCACAGATGCCCTGGGAATAGCAATATAAAAATAGATACAGAAGGTGAATGCTACTTAATACTAACAATTCAACTGTTCATGTTAACTTTTGACAGTTAATTGTCAAAATTAGCTTTATCTTCCAGTGACACAGAGAAGCCCACTAAACTGATGAGTTGTTTAGGTTACCTAAGCACCAAAGTATTTAGGTTTGTTCCTTTCCCATTCCATGAGAACAAAGTTATTTCTTTATAATTTTACATAATTCACATCAATATTTCAAATTCTATGGGCATTTCTTAGTGGTTTCATAAATTAACCTTCAAGTTAAATTTGGGCAGTATTGCTGGACTCTATCATCTTGAGGCCACTACAGTCAGAGTTTTGAAAAAGAAGTTGGAGACTTGGAAAGAGAAGCTGATAAATGCAATGCCTAGAAATCACCTACTGACATGGAATGGCAGCCAGTGCTGACAGGGAGAGGTGGATGTGCTCCCCCAGGAAGGATCCATGGGAGAGGGCTGGTAGAAGGGGGCAGATTTCTGGTGAGTCTCAGCTCCTCGCACCAGTAATGGCAATGGGATAAAGAGTGGAATCCAATGCCTGAAAGGCAGTAACAAGCACAAATCCCTGTCCTGTGTACACAACCCACATTCATACACAGGCTTTATATTCTATGAGCAGAGTCATCATGCATTATGAGAACTATAATATGTACTAACTGATTGATTTAATTATGTTCCATGAACCATTGTCTTTTTTCCTAAAATTCAATCCAGAAGATAAAATCTGGCATCAAGTCTTTTGATAGGTTTTCTTGTATGATGTAAACTTCTCCTTTTGTATCACACCCCTGCAATTCTCCATCAGCACTCTGCATGCATTTTTATTACTGAGAGTCTAAAATTAATATTTTATAGTAGTTCCTTTTGTGTATTGGAAGCACTTTGTTGTCCTGTGCTGCAAATATTAATCAGTTTGGTGATTCTTAACAAAAACAAAGGCTCTGTATCTACCATTTCAGATTCTAGTTTACTTGTTTGAGGTAATTACCAAAGAAATATGCAGATCATCTGTGGGAAGTAACTTAAAGAACATAGCATTATTGTAAAAGTAAACATTATTCTATGTTTAGAATATTCTATGTTTTCTGTGTTACACAACTAAAAATATAATGAGTTGAGAGGAAACCTACTGTGTATCTGAAAGGGCAACTATAATGCACTTTGTCAGCATTTGTATTCCCACATTTCTTTCATGTCCAGCACATAAAGAAGGCAATCCTTGATGTAGACAGCTGGTTTAGTAGGCCTTAAGTGATGGAGAACCTGCAGTACATGGATAGTTCAGGCAAATATTTGCAAGCAGTGTAATTGAGCTGTGCTTTTCATTTCTTAGACACAGAATGTGAGATACTTGTAGTGTGATGGGAAGAAGTATTTAGCCCATTATTCTAGTCATGGCTTGGCAATCATAATGCCAGTTCATGCATCCTTGATATATTTGGTATTTGAGTATTTTACTTTGAGACACAGCCTTTCTACAATAGTGGATGTTATTCACTATAGTTGTTATTCACTTTGCTGCTTTGCAGCCACTTTTAAGGTTAGTGTTTTCAAAGCTGTTGTTCCCTTCTGTACAAATATGACTTTATATGTCAATATTAAAATGTGGAATACTTCTTTGCACTCTGTTCAGCAAGTGATGCCTATAAAAGTTAGGTTTACATTTTCAATTTCCACTCCATCAGTCTTTGTGCTGCACAGGGATATTAAAGCCAGCTCAAGAGGAGCTCACTACAGGCTTGTGTTGCTGAAAAAACCCAGCTGTTTCCAGGCTTCACCAGTTCCCTTCAGCCATGGACCAGCTCCAAAGCTCAAACAATTTCTCAGCCAGTTTGATGACTGATGAGTAAATTGGATAGGGATTTGGAATTTGCCTGCAATTTGCCAGTGATAACCCAGAAATGGAATGTTAATGCCGGTCTCTGAGTTAGTCAGAGATGGGAAGGTTCTTACAAAATTTCATTTCACTATGTGGACAAAAACTTTCTTCTCTCTCTACTGCTTGAGAGTAGCTATTTTATGCGATCTTCAGAGTGACTGATTAAAAAATTAATGTATAGCTGCTTAAATAATTTAAACGCTGAAGTGTGTTAAGTCATCAAACTGAGTAATAACGATGGGTATTTTCTCTACCCTACTTTTATTCAAATTCAGCCAACTCAGTCTTTTATGCCTGAAAAAGATTTACACTGATGTTTGAAGAGAAATGTTGAATATATGTTCCTTTTTAAAATGTACTAATAGAATCACTAGAATATCCTTAGTTGTAAGAGACTTGCAAGGATTATTAGGCCATCTCCTGGCCCTGCACAGGACAAGCCCAGGTCACACCATGTGCCTGAAAGCACTGTCCAAACACTTCTTGAACTCTGTCAGCCTTGGTGCTGTGATCACTTCCATGGGAAGCCAATTCCAGTGCCTGACTACCCTCTGGGTGAAGAAACTTTACCTAATACTCAGCCTAGACCTCCACTCAGTGAGTATTGATTAAAAGTTGATAAAGTCAGTGACCTGAATTTCCTTCAGACTGTGCTTCCATTTTGCAGGGAGGAGACAAAAAAGCATTTCCCTTAGTTCTGAATATGTAGAGACAGCTGGCTCTATTTTTCCTATTCACCTCCAGCATCCATCATTTGTAGTCATATAGAGTCTTTGCTCACAAGAGAGAGTCATTCTGTCATTGCAGTATCATCTCCTGCGTAAAGTGCCACAGGGCTGCCCAGTGTTGCCTAAACTAGGGCACAAATATGATGTCTTGATGTTAAAATCAACAGAAATAAACAAGGAACCTGCAAAAAGGTCTCGGTGTTACAATTGTTTCTTGTTTATAGTGAGATTATATCTAGCACCAGTGTCGTTTGCATGTAAGGCAGAGGGTATTTCTCCTGGCCATTAATTAAGGCAGACCCAGTCCTGCCTAGAAGCTAGCAGTCAGTCATCTCTTGTGCAGCTCCACTGAAACAGATGGAGTTGGCCTCTGCTAAATGTACTTTACACTTTAAAATAGTCATGCAATCATGTCTGGATCTTACACCTAATGTATTTTTTCTTTGTAGTTTTTTTTTAAGATATTTTCAGTTATGTAGCCCCTTTTCCTGTACAGTGCTTCACAAAAGTGGACAGCTTTTGACTTTGAAGTGGTGTGCATCATTAGACCACTGACTTCATGCTTGAAAAACTACATGTACTTATAATTTCTGGCAACTTGTTTTTTTCTTCTTCTTTCAATAATTATATTCCTGAAATGAAGCAAAAGAAGTAGAATATTGATCAGCACAGAGGCAAGAACAGCAGTTGATTGCACAATATGGACAGCTGTTACATGCTTTTGCAGAACATTGAGGAAATATTTTGTTATATTTGGTACTCATACCCTCTTAATTCAAAGAGGCTCTAATTTATATCAACTAAATATTGTATCAGTGAAAATCCTTGTGGCAAGCACAGGAAGTTTGTGGTAAAATGAGACACAAAAAGCTGTCCCAAACATCATATGTCAGCTATTTAACTTGTTAGAGCTGATTTATTATTGACAGTGACTACCTAAACAGACTGTTACCATTTTAATTTTAATTTTATAAGGATCTTAAATATATGTAAATTCTGCCCAAATGCTGAATATTCTCTTCCTGATCCCAAAGCCCCACTTGCTACTGAACAACAGCTCCAACTTACTCAGACATTACCCTGTGCTATGACTGCAGTGGGCAGAGAATCAGATGTGACCGTTATGGAAGAAATTAAGTCGTGGGTTTTTTCTGGATTTGGCCACCTCTCCCACTATGGAACAATTAGTTTCAATGCTCAGGTTTTGTTTCCTTCAGCTCTTAAGAGCACATGACCTGTATCATTTTTGTTATAATATCTAATTTATGGTATGCTACCAAGAATTTTCATATGAACCTTTTCCATTCTTTCTTTGCTCATTTCAAACTTAGTGCTTCAATCCTGGAGAAAAAAGCCATATAGCCATAAACAAGCTTGGAACCATATTTATCAAATGTCTTGATTTGTATGGATGTCCATATTCTTTTCAAATCATGCCTAGTTTGGCAATCATATGGGTGCACTGTTTGTAATTCACCAACATTAAGTTATATACCACATTATGAAGCTTATTGCTGAAGTTTCCTATTTCTTAATTTATTTTTGATTAGTTTACTGTTGTAGATAAGAAAGGACATACATACATACATGGACACTGAGAGGAGACTGACTCTGGGCCATAAAAAGGAGCCAACATTTTCAGTTACAGGTCAGGTTATTATTTCTGTCCCCTAGCAGAAATTTGGCATCCAGACTTCAAAATAACATACTAAGATTTTATTACTAATGGTGGGCTGGCTATGGGTAATTGCTATAAACTGTTAGTGTTATAATGGTTTCCCCATAATAACTTAATTAAGCAATTGAACCTGACAGGCAGTGCATTGTAGAGGGATTATTGCATGCCTTTAATAAAAAATAAAATAAAAAGCAAGGAATTTCAGCTACCAAGAAACCTCTGAAAACAAATCTTCTGACCACCTTGTTGTTAAAAAAACAAAAAAGAAACCCACGGAATTTTAGGACAGCGGAAAAGAAAATAGATCAGTCTTGAATTCAGCAGTCTAAGGGTATTTATCACCACTCAGAAAAATCTGCCCAGAATACTGTATTCATTTCTCATAACCCTTTGCAAGATGACTGGAACCAAGATTCAAGCAATGGTTTAATGTTAAGATACTTTCCCATGTATTCTGACAAAAAACAAGAATCATTAGGGAGCCAACCTCATGGTGTTCTTTTGAGGAGTGAGCAGATATGGAGACCATCTCCTCTCATTAGGTTTGTCTGCTTTTCTGGAGACAGATGAAAAGATGATGCAAGGAAATAGTATTAGCAGCTAAGAGTTAGTAGGATATAGCCCAGTTTACTTGAGCCAAACCCTGCATTACTGTCAGAGCTTTGCCAGCTGACAATATGGTTTGCAGCAGAAGAATTTCTATTGACTAAAGACTTGGTTCTAGAGCCAGTTATGTAATACAGAAATACCCAAATAATTTATTTCACTAAAACACTGAGGAGAGCTAAAATTCTGCCATGCTAACAAAATAGGTACTTTTCACAACCACATTACTGACAGGGACTACCAGCACAAGTGTACTGTAATGCTTTCCAAAACTTTACCTTCCAATATTTCATATCTAAACATAATGTGTCAGAAAAGGAGTGGGAAGATTAGGCCAGTCAAAGCCAAACCAGGAGTTTTCACTGTATTTTTCTAGCTTTTGAGGTTGGCATGCTGTATTCTACATGGAGAAATAATAAAGACTTTGTTTAAACCTCTTTCAATCTGGAGCAATGAAACCAAGAGTAACATGGAGGATATTGTGTTGCAAAAACGTTTGGCTTTATTTTGATCCCTGCTTTTCTATTTGAGTTCTACTATGAGGCCTTTCTGGTCTGAGTTCAGTCTTCAGAACCTGAAGGGCACTGATTGTCCCTGTTGGATGCCTTGTCAGTATCAAGTGTAGATAATAGTTAGGTAACCATTCACCTACATACTCACATATTCACAGACTCCTCACTGTATCAATCGTGTATTGGATTTTGAAGGCTATTCAAAAAAACAACTATTGACCCATTCTTCTGCTTTATTCCCACATTCCCCTTGGATTTACCAAATATATCAAATATCTCTCCTCCCATCTTATATCTCATGTCAGTGACAGGCTGTCTTCACAGCAGCATGTGCTTCCCATTGAGGATCAGAAGATGAAACAATGGAGCTGTTTGACCTATGCTGGAGTTGGCATGTAATCAAATGAAGAAGATGCCATTTCTATTTAGTTTACTGGCACCTGAACTACCACTGGTACATGAGTTGATGCTGGTGAAGGAGGAAGAGAGCTGTGAAGGTGCCTGATGAACTTCTCATGGCAGTCCTTATCTAAATGCCAAAGAGGCATTCCTGCCACTTTGGCACCAGACCAAGGGCTGGCATTCTTTTTGTTTGCCTTTCCAGTTATCTCTCTGATATGCTTTCTTCCTTGAGCTGAGGATAATCACATTAGGAACATACTGTACTTCTATGTTTAGATCTCTAAATAGTTTATTCAATAGGGTAAGTATAATTATCCTCATTTTGAACCATTGTAAGAAGATGAAACAATTTGCTCAACATTTCACCCCAAATAATTTAGATGCATGTTTTTATATCTATGAAAATTCCCCATTGTATTGCTTTTAGTAATAGATTGTCACACTTAGTGACCTGTGCCCCACATCTCACTTCCAAGCATTTATTTCCAAGTAAACTCCATAGTAGACTTCTGCCCACATTTGCTTCACATCTACACTGTGATGTGGATGAGAGGCACAGCCTCACACAGCAGCAGAATGAAGGAATCTGCCTCACAGGGCACCTCCTTTGAAAATTTCCCTGTTTGCTCTAAAAACCAGAACAGATGTATGTTGACATTTAATTTCTCCTAGTCAGCTATTTGTTAGCACATCACTTCTTAAAGCAAGTATAATGCTATGTGTGTAGAAGTCGAGGAATTTTTAAAAAGGCATTCTGTAGCTGATGAATCCCAACACAGTTTTCTGTTTAGTAAACCATTCTCTGCTATAACGGACTAATGGACTGAAAAGTTGCATTCATAAGCCAGAGTAATTCAGAAAGTTAATTTTTTTTCCAGCTCTATTTTATATTATTTTTTTTAAGCAATGGAAAATTTATAGGAAACTTGAAAAGGTTTTTGGCAGTTGCATCCACAGCAGCACATATATTCTGTTCAGCACAATCACTACACTGGAGCACACAAAACCCCAGTTTTCATTTGTTGGGACTGACTCTTAAGAAGCTTTCTCACCAGTGCATACAATTTGGTCTGTGTGTTCTCTTTTGTGACCATTATTAACTCAGAGTGTGGGCTATAAACCTAGGCTTCCTCATCTGGTGCCAACTGGCATCCGTCACCACTCTCCTTATCTGATACCTCTGCCAGTTCCCAGTGTGAAATGAGGCCACGCCACGCTATCATCGGGATTAGACCTAATGCACTGAGTTCTGTCTGCCCTGTTTATTTTTACCAACTTATTTAGATTTCCAGTCTGGGCATCTGATGTCCAGAAATACTGGTGTTTTAATAAGCAGTAAATCCACACAGATGCAAAGCCTGACTATTTCCTCTGTCCGTTTTTTTGTGTGTCCTTAGAAAGCATGGAGATGCAAAATCCTACAGCACAGAAAGCCCTGCAGAAGTTGCTTCCATACCACTGCCACTTGTGTGTCCAGGTGGTAGAAGGACCAGAGGACATGAGGAAGGACAATTGGCTGACTGACAAAGGCACCTGGAGCAAATTGAGCTAATGATCTGCAGGTATTGACCAGATAATTGTTCTGCTACTATTTCCTAAACTAGCTGTATCTTTATTAGATATTGAGAGATAAAATGAAAAAGCAATAAATGGATTTAAAACTTCCTCCTCTAATAGATAATGATGATTAGATAAAAAACATTACGTGATCCATTCACAACCCTGATCTGAAACTGATGGAACTAAACCTAAATTAGGTCAGATGCCAAAGCACAAAAGAGCAGGGACACAAACATGAGATGTGCAATTTGTTTCTCATGTATGGAAGAACATAAAGGAGCTCTGCAAAGAGAGAAAGCATCTAGAAGCCAATGCAGAAGTATCCTTACCCAGTCTTTTCTAAGGGTTTCAGTCCAGTCCATTTTTTAGACACAGCCAATCTCTTACTAGATATTTCAGATAGGAATACATTGCACTGTTGGACATAATTTTCCTTCACAAGTTAAACAGAGTTCTCATTTTCTTCCCTTCATTTTTTTTCTTATTACTTCACAAAATTTTTCAGCATCATGGGTGTTTGCATCTTTTAAAATACTTATTTGCCTGTTAAATCCCTCAGTACCTTCTTTACATTCCTTAAATTAGTCACCACAACTCACTAGTCAGAAAGTAATAAAAACATCAGACTTTCATTTAATAAAACAAGGTTAGCAAGGTTAAGACAAAAATGGAAATTAAGCAAGCCTCCAAAGCAAAAAGCTGCAGAACACTTCCAGAGGGTGTTACAGATTTCAAAATATTATGCATGTGCATAATGCAATTAGATTCATGGGAAAAAAGCACTTCAAGTGCGGTGAAAGGAAAGATGTCAGCAAGTCAGCTAGCTGCAGATCACTGAGGAATGGGCAGTGAGCTAGGGAAGAAGAATCACATGCTTCCCAAGCACCTTTTGTCAGCCACTTTCAGGGAAGACTAATGAACTAGATGGACCTCTGGCCTGGTTCAATACATCAGTCCTTACAGTTTTTTGTTATCCCTTTGGGATGGGTGGATTGCTTTTTTGATTGATGTAATTTATCTACTGTATCACACAGAAACCCTGCCAAGAAAACAAATTGCTATATTCATCATGGTGTTGCTAGGACAGAGGTCAACAGTGCAGAGTAGTACTTCTGGGCTGATAAAGGTACAGCCTGACAGCCTGGAAAAGGTTTTCAGAGAGAGATGCTCAAGGTGTGTGTTTCTGTGGGGGAGAGCTAGATTGGACAAATGCACAACAGCATGAGTGGCACTCAGGTTTTTCTCATCATTCACCTCCTGTGGCAGAGGACAGATCTCTCCCAGGACAGCTTCAGTGAGAAGCTGCTGAAAGAGGAGATCCAGCAGCACTGCACTGCTGGGGCCCAAGGAGGCAGCAGTGGCACTGTGAGGTGGTGCTGGCCCGGAGCTGGGAGCAGAAGTGTAGCTCAGCTCCACCGGTGTCTGTGCTGGCAGGGTGCCCCGCTTACTGAAGCCCAGGGCAGGGCTCCTTACGAGAAAACATCAGCACCCTGCAGTGCAACAGTGCTTTAAGCTGCAGAAGAGTCATGTTTTCCCTGTGTGAAGTTCATTAGGGGGGGTTCCAGGATACTGGCTGAGGTTTCACTAACTAAAACTTGCACTTTCAGGCCATTATAACCTCAGGATTGTGCTTTCTTATGCACAGATTCCTCTTTCCTCACTTCACTTCCCACGCTCAATCGACAGCGATGGCTGGCTTCTAACATGCTCAGGACAATGTAATTGAGGGCAGAGCTTAGTGTTGGTTCTTGGACCAGAAAAAGGTGAAACAGTGGGTGGAGACTCATGGTCACAAACCAGAATGGGTTTCAGATCTCTGTTTCCTTATCACTTCAAAGAAAATTATGTTCATTTAGTCCGAGGAAATGAAATGTAATACTGACATTAATATTTTTAAATTTTTCTCAGTAATTAAAGAACTCAGACTACTGAAGTTTCAAAAATAAACACTTGTCCGCTTCTATGAGCTTAAATAAGCAGTGATTTATTTAGAAATACTAAGCACAAACACTTGATAAATAGCACTTGCTACTGGGAGAAAAATTGTCCAAACCAGCCAAGCTTCAGCTTGATTCATTATTTCCCAGCAAACCAGACCTCTGCCACAAGCAAGGCATCGCAGCACATAGTCCTGCCAGTCAGCTGTAGTCTCTGACTATATTTGTCCATAAACACACCTAATAATCACAGCCTCAATAATTATTAAATTATTGGAATTTAATTGGTTTCATTATTTAATTTATTTTTTATCTAAAATTTATTATTATTATTGTTGTATTTTTATAGCTGTCTATCAACATAAAGAAGGGTTCATAGTCCAATTACTGTTTTCTTCATCATTTCATGTATCCTGTGATTGCCTAACCTCGGCTAAGATGGGGACAAACATCTATGTTTTTCTATTCAGTTAGGCACAGTTTTCTTATTTGTGAAGAAAAATTTTTCCTCTGTCAGTTCAGTGCTCTGTTCCTATCAGTTTTAGTGCTCGGATGCATTTCACTCCTTTTTTTCTGTAATTCACTTCCCTTTCCAAGTTATTTAATATTTTGGCCAGGTACTCTGCTCTAAATTGATTTAAACCTGTTGAGGACCGGTTTCAAGAGCTCATGAGTAAAAAAACCTTGTTCATCTATTTGTTTTCACCTTATTAAACCAAAGCTAGATTGTATTATGTATTAAATTGCATTATAATCATCTTAGTGTCTGCAGTAGTCAGCTACTCACAAACATATGGTTATATGGATAGCTTTATGCCTGAGATACTTCTAGTAGTTTTGGGAGTTATTCCAGTATCAACATCTTCATGTGTGTTTGTGTGTGCAGGATCAGGGTCACAGCTTTCAGGGAAGTAATTTCTAAGCAGGAACATGACATGCTACATTTCACACTGTGACAGATCTTGTAGTAATACTCAAATCTTCGAGAAGTATTCTCACAAGAGTGTGACTCAAACCAGCCTCGACTGTCAGCACATGTAAGGGATCAAATGCTCAGAAAAAAGAAGTTTCAGAGCAAGAAGACAAAGTAGCATAACTATTCTTAGGTACTGCAGGGCAAAACCCAGGTGCTAGCTGGCTGACCTAAACATTGTGATTGCCAATTAAAAGCAAAAATGAAGATGATGAAAAATGTTAGACTGAGGGCTAGTTAAGGAGTTTACATAACTTGTCTTTGGCTTTCACCAGCCTGATTTTGAGGTTTGGTGTTTCTACCCCAAGAGCACAGCTGTGATTTGTGGGGTGTTATCAGTATCAAAAATTTTTCATGGTAAAAACTACTGACAAATATTTTCTTAAAACAGGACTTCCTTAAAACATTTAAAAGTTTATAGTTAATACTTCCATTTTTTCTACTTTCAATCCCAACCTTAGAATTATTTACCAAACTGCATTCTGTATTTTTTGTGAATGTAGCAGGTTTTCTACGTTATGCTTACTTGATAACCTAATTTTTTTTTTGTCTCTGAAGTGTCATAGACTGCCTTATGTGTTGATATACTAGACAACTAGAAAATATTTTTAATTCAATGATTGTGTAGCCATATGATGTCACAAGCTCCTAATGACTAAGCAATATGTTGTCAATAGGGCCTTGTGCTTATGGTCTATGAATATCCATGGGATTTCACCTGATATTTATTGTCTCTTTCCTACTGAATTTACCCTTTCATCACTCTCCTCATCCTCCTCTCACCAGGTGAAACAAGTACAACTCCCTTTACCTTTCCTTGTAGGTGTAGGCCCTTTACAATCCTGGCATACTCCCCTCCATTTTCTCTGCATCCATTCTAACTCAACCAAAAAACCCTTCCTGAAAGATGTGTTTCAGATGGAGCCTCCCCAACACTGAGTAGAGAACAAGGCAGTGGGATAAAAAATGTGAAGCCATGCAATATAAACCTGACAGACCTGGACATTTTCACTTAGGAGTAAAGAGTCTTCAGAAATCTCTGACAAAAATGCAGCAGGGTAAGATTAGCCTCGCTCTGGACAGGAGCACAGCATCAGGGCAGAGCCCCTTGGGGCACGTTTAGCACTTTCTCCATCATGTTCATTTTCTTCAATGTTTTTAGCTGATAAACTTCCACGAGTGCATCCTTAATGAGCTGATATGAGCACTGCACCAGCTGAGCACTGCTGCCACACTGCAGTCAGGGCAGGTGATCCAGGCAATGCTTCTCAGCACTCACTCACCAGCTGGTCCTGGTGGCAAGGCTGGGAAAGGGACCCTCAATCAGGACCAGTAGTTATTCCGGATCCAAAGGAAAAATAGAGTGATACAAACACCTTACTGGTGGCAATAGTGAACAACTACCAGACAGATTAAATTAATTCTTTGTCTACTACAGCTAATGTTAAGCGTGATTTGATCAGCTCTTTCCCATCCCTAAGGGATCTGAGGTTCTTTGTCTCTGGTACTTCTCTTTGCTTTAGAACAGTAGTTTTGGCCAAGTTTACTGCCCCCCTTGAGGATGTTTGGTAAGGACCATCTTTTCTGATGTTTTTTGACTGCCGTCACGGCTAAGGTGATATGCAGAACTGTGGCCCTGCCTAGTCAGGGGCTTCATCACATCTGCCATGGACAGCCCACACTCCTTGGCATCCCCTCCTGCTTGTGATTTCAAACTGCTGCAATTTATGCACTTGTTAGGCCAGTTCAGTACAAGTAACATTCTGGAAAAGATGTGGTTGTTTACTAGCACTCATCCCAGGAGAATGGCATCTCAAAACCACTAACATATTTTTAGTATATTCTCATTTAAATAGAGATAATCACACTCCGGTGAATTTAACTCCCTAAATTCAAAACACATCCATTTCTGACTTTTCCAGGGATTTGCTTCTGGTTTGAACCATCTCTTAGTGACCACAGCTGTTCCTCCTTGTCTCTGTGTGCTTTTTTGAGTTATGTAAAGAACTGCTAACAGTCAGTATGGTCCATATATCCAGACTGGTAATTCCATACTGCTTTCTCTTGTGATGAATGATTGCAGGCCTATTGAAGGGTTCTCCATAATGGGTTGTGGGTTCTGTGAACTCTGATTACAGCTTGGGAACTCTGATTACAGAATTGGGATGGGATTGGGATATTTTTTTCCAGTAAGATTCTCTCTCGGTTTAAAGAGAACTCGTCCTGCAGCCGGTTCATCAGCCACAGTATTCCTAGCTTCCCCCTCCACGCCCTGATCATCTTTCATTAAACATTCAGGAATTCCGTGTGGAATTAAGATAGCAGATGGGCATTCGAGTTCAGATGGGCAGGATCTCCCTCTGGAGGCCTCCAACAGCAACTGCTTCTCTTCCTTGGTTCAGAGACCCCGGGAGCGAAGCGCTTTGGCAGAACCAAAATGCTGCTGAAAGTCAGACACATCTGGGACAGGATGCCCTTGCTTTCTGATTTGCCTTACACCACCAATCCTTCTGGCAAATGTGGCTGCAATTTTCCAGCAGCTTCAAAGGCTCTTGGAATGGCAGCTCTTCCCGCTCCATCCCAGAGGCAGAAGGGGGAAGGGGGGCCGAGGCGTTCCCATGTGCGGGCCGGGAGAGCCGCGGCCCCCCCGGGGCTGCTCGGAACGATCCGGGACAGTTTATCCGACAGGAGCACCGGCGTGAGCGGGGACTAAAGCTGTCTGATAGAAATGAGTCTCGCGGGGATGATAAGGAACCAGAGGAAACACTAAACCCATAATGTAGCTTCTAATGCTAAGGTTTGAAAAACATACAAGAAGGCCAGTATGAGCTACTTTAGGGGTTTAGGCATGTTCAGGGAGGGGTTAGTCAGTGTCATAGTCCCATATCCGACCAGTTGAATCACTTTTTCTGAAACATACCTGACAGAAAATGAAGTATTTCTGGGCATAGGAAGGAAGATATGCAGGCTACCAGTTTTTCCCAATTAAATATTCTGGATTTTATAAAAGGTTTACAATTGTGACTCTAAAAATAACAAATGCACTTTTTTCATTAACCGGAGTAATTTGTATCAAGAACTTAGAACCAACTTTTATTGTATAGACCACGATGAACTAAATGAGTTTAACTTAGTACCTTCCACTCTTCTTGTACATTTTTTTTTTTTTCACTTTCGTGAGTCTTTTGAACTCATGTTCATTAGGTCTCCCAGTAATAAGGTGCTCTCCACCACACTTGAAAAGGATGCTATCAAACTGAAACCCAGCAAAAGGCAAAGGTTGTTTGAAAAGTTGTATTTCAATACCAATACTTCTGTATAAATAAAAGGCTTCCGTTAAATTTCAGCCGGTGAAGCTGGTAAAAAAATCCTGACTAAAGAAGGACTCAGACTTCAATCTCTTTGGAAATTCTACTGGTTAGCAAATCAAATACTTTGTAATCAAAAAGAATCTTAAGTAGATTTAAGATGGGAATTTGTTTCAGTAGCAGTTAACAGATGTGTTTCAGATTTTAGAAGTATGTCTAAGCTAAAAAGAAAAAAAGAAAAAAGAGAGAAATGTCAGCCCATGATCTGAAGGGGAGATTGTAGTGCAAATCCATGCCTACTCATAAACACAACAAGAACTATATTTTGAAAATTAGCAATAACTCTCAGGTATAAGTTGTTAGAAGTTAAGATGTTTGTCTGCTGTGTTAGTGACTTGGGAATCAAGAAAACTGAAAGGTAAGCAAAAATATTCCTGCTGCCGTAGTAGCTAAATGCAGAATTTACTTCGATCACTAAGAGGCGCTGCTGCATCAGGCCCATGGGCGACTGTCGCTCGTCACACGGTGAGGTGGAGCCAAGAGTAAATAAATACCTGCACACATAGATTTAGATGGGTTTTTTAATGCTGGAACGTGTGTGTATTATCTATCTATCTATCTGTCTATCTATATTGATCTTTGAATTAAAATTTGTCTTTCAATTAAAAAAAATCAGCTTAAAAATACACTTTTTTGTGTATTTTTTACACATGTGAGTTGCTGCTCTAGCTTCTATCAGAAATATCCTGTACTTTCATTAAGCTGTGAAAGATTTTGTGCTGTACTTGTGATATTGGAAACCGTTCTGAGAGTTATGATGATGCAGGCTGCAAATTTTTGGTGCCTGAGGCTGTGTAAATCCTCAAGCTGGTAATGTACATTAAAAGGAATTTTAGATCTATAGAGCCAAGTCCCCTTTCATGAGAGGATCTAAGAACAGGCTTAAAGTGCTTCTTTCTGTCATACACAGAGCATGTTAAGCAATGTTTTACTCCTTCATTTGCAAAGATGGAGTTTCAGGAGCAAACATAGCTAAGCCAGAAATACACATAAATATTATTAAAATGGTTCATGCAGCTAAGGTGGCTGATACCAACTGGTAGAACTTGTTTTAATTTGGAAAGGAGTCTTTTCAGCAGAGTTCACAGCGAGCTGGATTTGGACTGGGATGGAACAGGGTAGGAAGAAAGGATTTGCAGTTAATGAGGGTGAATGCACCTATAAAACAAAACCTGTACAAGACTATGATCACAGCTTCAGCATGCAGCAGGCCTAGAAGGTACAGCTTGGTCTTAGTAGGCTTGTCTTGGGTTTGTTCTTTACATCCTTGCTGTGGACACTGGAAATCTTAGAGATAAAAATGAAAGATTACAGGATGATTAGTGGTCCATATGACTCTTCCAAGATGCCTTCTTTTAGGAAAAGGAAAAGAAACACAAACAGTACTCCACTCATTGAAGAAATGGTGAGAAGAATATCAGTACTGATTAAGAAAGAAACAATCACCTCAAAAGAGTGTTTGACATATGAAAATATGACAATTTGAATGAAATTTATTTATATTTGTCACAATTGCTCTGTGCACCATTCTCCTTTTAAAAGCTAACTTAAGAGCTTTTATTCAAAAGAATTAAAAGAAAAACCATTAAAAGAAAAGGGAGAAAAAACATATTTGTAAAGGCTTTTGTAGCTATAGGCTCACACATTTTTTGTGTTAGGGAAAAATAAACAAATTAACACAGAAGAGAGCAGGAAAGCAGTAGTTAAAATCACAACAATGTTTACTGCTTCTCACTCCTTGAAGATTATTTAACAGTTAAATTAGAGGAGGAATGTTCTTCTCTTGTGATTGGTGATGGTGGAACTATAAACCAAACTGCTTTTCAAAGAAATGAGTAAAGGGTATGGTTTCAAACACAATAAAGCTGCTAAAATGCAGACTGCCTCCCCTTACCCACCTTTGGCTTTAGCCCATGAGCTGGTACTTGCCTGATCAAATCACAAACCAGTTAAAAAATGTAAACTGACAGAAAACACACTACCCACTGAAAAAATACAAGTAAATGCATTTTTGCCAGTTCAGCTCCCTTAGCTCAGCACCAAGTGATTGGATAAGCTCGAGTAGAAGGGACAGCACAGGAAGAGGTGGCATAGGGATGGGATCAAGTGTCAATTTGGGCAGCATTGCTGCCTCAGCTGAAGTGGATCATCAAATTGAAACTTATCCTTTTTGGCCTTCTCTTTCCCATGTGTGAAATCCCGTGTGACTTTTGGATAGTCTTCCTCTTGTGGCTGAAGCGTACACTGTGATTTATCATAGAGTAGGAGCATAGAATCATAAAATCATTAAGATTCTCTGGAAAAGAACCTTGAGTCCAACCTTTGACCAAACACCACCATATCAATTAAACCATAGCACTAAGTGCCATGTCCAGGCATTTCTCGCACACTTCCAGGGATGGTGACTCAACCACCTCCCAGGGCAGCCCGTTCCAATGCTTAACCAGCCTTTCAGTGAAGAAATTCTTCCCGATGTCCAGCCTCAACACACTAGCCACAGCTTCAGGCTGTGTCCTCTTGTCCTGTCACTGTTGCCTGGGAGAACACACCAACCTCCACCTGGCTCCACATTCCTTTCAGGCAATTGTAGAAAGCAATAAGGTCACCCCTGAGCCTCCCCTTCCCCAGGCTAAACAACCCAAGGTCTTCTTCAGATGTTCACTATTATAATGTCTTTTTGTCTTCAGTTGGAAGACCAGTGTTTTTTCCAGTGCAATTTCTGCTAGTCAACTTTTAGAAAAAAAAAATTTCCAATCAAGAATTTAAAGAATTTATATATGTTCTTCCTATTGCTTTTGCTACATCAGCATACCAGAAATGGTCAAGGGACATTTTGAACTTCCAAGTTACTCTCTCCAGCTGCTCTTCAGACTTGTAAAGCAGATTACAAAGATGTGCTGCCAGGATGCTTGCTCCTTCTCCCACTGCCACCACTTCCAATGGCATTGCATGGAGAGGGGCCTGACCCAGCAGGCCATGCCCAGCTCCTCACCAAGGGCAAACTGTCCTCTGGCAAACTCTGCATTCCAAAAGGACAGGTTATGAAGGAGGCAAAGGGTATTACACCAGAGGTCAAGAAGACATAATCTATGACTCTAACATGGTAGTGATACAGCAGTGTGTGATAACAAGGAGCTGTAAAGCACTTCAGCATGTTGCATTCTCTGTAGGTGTCAGGACAGGAAGGTAATGTGAAGGGTTTTTACCCTCTTAGCATTCACATCCCGTGCCTCCAATTATCCCTGTGAGAACATCTCCCTGTGAGAGATTTGTTTCTTTTCTAAATTATGCTATTCTTTTGGCATCAGGTGCCTGAAAGTCACTAACATTATTCAATGTTGTGAAAAAAAAAAAAAAAGTCTTTTATGGATTGAAGAGCGATTGTTCTACTGTGACAATTTGTAAGTAGGAGACAGACTCAAGATGCAAAATTGAGTTCATGCAGAAAACAGCAAAACAGGAAAATGGGTCAGACTCTTCAAGTAGAGGGGGATTTATGATTGTCAATATATAGAGTAGGAACATAGTAAAAATATTCAGTGGAACTTACCCTTTTAAAAATTTCCACTGCACTTTATTTATAAAAATATTAAGGGCATGGTAAAGGAAATTCTGCCTAATTTCCAGTATACCTTTGTGTAAATGTTTCTCACTGTAGCAAATCATCAAGATATCATCAGAGCTGACCGAATGCAAGACTTGTATTTCTGTCTTCAGCAATCATAATAAAGCTACAAATCCCTTTAAAAGGGTAAGGGCATAACAGCAGAGATGGCATCAGAATTTGTTTTCATTTATTAGCATTAAGATTTTGGTGGAAAATATTCTAAATAGTAATTAATAGATTATGTGGTGATTGTGTTTGTGTGAGTACTTTGCTTTCCCATGAGGTCTGTCTTTGCCACATCTCAGTACAGCATTAGCAGTGTCTGTCTTTTGCTTTATTGTTGAAGCTCAATCATTCTTTCCATCACCAGAGCCACCACAGAATTCATAACTGAACAACTCCATGTAAAGGAAAAGTGCCTTCTGCCATAATTAAACACTCCGTGCTGCAAACATCAAAATAAATTAATCAACATACTAAAATTTTTCAAATTACTAAATTTATTGTATCTCAAACTCTTATAGTAGTTCTTTAATTTCAAAGCTCATAAACAAAGTTAAATAAGAAATAATCTAAAGGAAGAGTAAGGGGAGGAAAAATAGATTTTCTCTGATAATATAGTGACTGTGTTGTATTCCATGCAGTGACTGTATGTCAACCACTGAGCAAACCTCACAGCTTTTCTCCTTCACCTTCCCATGGTGTAGAATTTGGAATAATTGTCTTGATGCATGTTGCAGCTTCTACTTAACTTCCCCTGTTTTTTAAAAAATTTTGTGAGGATCTAAAACACATGAGCTCTTCTGCTTGTCCCTGGCTTTAAAAAAACTCACCAGGTGATGAGTAGCACAGAAATATTGTGGAAACTTTAGGCTGGTGTTCATTATGCTTATAATTTTTTTTTTCCTGTAGCAATTGTGATCAGAACCTAACTAACTTTTAACTAAAATGATATTTAAGATTGCTCCTCTATCACTTCCAGAACTGGGCATGATAAACAATGGTCCTAAGTCTTGTGATAAAATCAGTAAAATTAGCTCAGCATGGAAATGTAGCATAATAGGAATATCTTATACATGAAGTACAAGTATATAGTACAAGAGGTAAAATTGACACACAGAATGCCAGTCACTTCAAGATTAAACAATTTTTGGGTCCTGGGAATTCTTGTCCGTGCAGATTCATCCACACAACACATTATGTTTGATTCTTTTTTCCCAATTAAACAGAATGCAGTCTTACTATCTGATTAGTTTTCTGGCAAAGACACTGTGTTTTCCTCTTGTGCTTCTAAAATAGAGATGCAGATTCTAAACAGCTGGACATTCAACAGAAATGATCTCATTCTTTAAATCTGTAGTGTCATAACAAGACAGAAATAACCTTTGAGTGAAATGAATATTTTTTATAACATTAAGGCCCCATGCAGGAAATGGGACACTCAATTGTTCTTAAGATCTTTGATATGGGTCTGTCAGAAGAACTCTAAACTGAATTTTGGAAAGGAAGGATGAAGTGGACTGAGAACTTTCTTGTGGCTGTATCATAATTAAAGTTATTGTTGTCAGGCTAATTTATAATCGCTGAAAGCCTCTGCTTTCCCCTTTGACTTCATGAGGAATTTGACTGCAGAATGGAGTAATTTTTTCCAGTAGACTGGGTACTCCGTGTTTTTCCCACCCGTCACTAAAACCATTCTTTGCATTAGTGTGGTTTTCAGCTGCACTTCAGATCTGAAAGCAGAACTCTTATCAGTTACTGAAAAATATCCAAAATATTGTGACTAATGCTACTGACAGAGCTACAAATCCTCATGCCAATAAAGGGTAAGGTCTAAAAAGATTTATCTTTATATTTCTAAGACACTAGGATTTTAATATAAACCCTGAAGTATCAGGGTTTTTCAGGGCTTGTTGTGGGTCCATGAATGCCAAAGTCCTCAGGAAGCAATTGGAAGCAGAGACAAGATATGTGTGCAACTTCCCAAAAGGTCCTCAACTCCTGCTTTCCACTCACCACTGCTTAGTGCCAAAGCACTAGGTGATTTTTGGAAGTGGAATTTTGGAAGTTTGCATCCCTCATGAGTTTTGTACAAGTGGGGTTTTGTTTTGTTTGGGGTTTGTTGTTTGATTTTTTAATTGAGTCAAGAGTTTTAATAAATTCTCTGAGTAAACTGGAACAGATTAAGCCTCCAAGATGAGGGACAGCTGTCAATGGAAGAAAAGCTCCTGCTCACAAAAGCCTGTCTTTCTCACATTTGCTTGAAAAGTATTTCTACTTCCAAACATGCGCCTGTGTACTTTAGGATATAATTTATTGTAATAACAAACAGGATACTATGGTTTCCAGGAACAGCTGCAAGGGGCTTTGGAGCAGTGGTGTGGAAAGAGCTACATCCTTCCTGCAGCAACCAGCAAGAACAGCAGCCAGCCCAGCACAGAGCCAGGCTACAGTCAGCAGTCTTGGTTAATCTCAATCTAAATCCCCCCCGGAATCCCTGCAGCAAACAGTGTTTGACAAACTCCTCTGATGAATCTGCCAGCAAGGCCACTCATTACCTGAATTTGTGCCTTAAGTTCCGTCTCTTCTCATCATCCTGGCAATTACCCAGGCTGTGAAACAGGGACTAAGTGCACTTTCTTTTTCAGGGGAAGAGGGACTTTAGCAGGAAGAAGGAATTTCAAGCCCAGTAGCTGTGTGAAGAGGACCAGTGCTGTGGGGAGGCTCATTGGAAACCATAACCTGAGAATTTTTGATGTCCCATGATCTCGATTGTCAGAACAGGGTGGTGCAGATGGACAGCAACCCAGCTGTCCTGCAGCTCAGGGCCAGGCTGTCCCATGCACTGCTGCCCAGGCTCCAAACCACTTAGAATTTATGCACACCTCCCTCACTTTGCAATTTATTCAAAGATCTGACAAAATCGATTGAAAATAAAGAAACTTTGCCCATAGGTGCAGAAAAATGTCATAAATAATTAGAACTGATCAGAAAAAAAAAATCACTGAGAACTTTTAATATTTTGCGCTAAATCAGGACACTTCTAAAATCACAGGATCATTGTATCATAGAATGGCATGGGTTGGATGTGACTCTAAAGACTGTGTAGTTCCATCTCCCTTGCCATGGGCAGGGACACTTCGCACTAGATCAGGTTGCTCAGAGCTCCCTCCAGCCTGGGAGGGAGCTTCCCAGGATGGGGCATCTACAACCCCCCTGGGCAACCTGATCCAGTGCCTCACCACCATCACAGTGAAGAACTGCCTTCTAATATCTAACCTAAACCTACTTTCTTTTACTTTGAGTCCATTCCCCCTTGTCCCGTCGCTAGAAGTGCTTGTAAAAACTAGAAATTCTCAAGTATTTTAATTATAAATATAAGAATTATAAACAGGTATTTTACATAGACATAAAATGCTTCCTTCCTTAACACATTAATCTTTCAAAGAGGCAGAAAAAAACACTGTTCACTTGATTTTTTTTTATTTTTAATTTTTCTACTTGCAAATATTCTTTTAACCTAACATTATGCCATATTAGAGAGAGGGTAGTGAAACAAAGCAATCTGTTCCAATCACCATCACCATGCAGCCACCATACTGGGGTCTGATCAGGCATCTTGTGGTCTACACCTACACAAATAGACACGTCCCGGGTTGAGTTTCCACAATGGGAAATCACACCCTTTTAGCCAATAGAGAACGGATCATGGAGATAGGAAATAGGCAGAGCTATGACCAAAGCTGGAAGGTCCTTGCCCAACTTGGTTTGGCAGCCTCACACTCTCACACAAAGTGATGTACTGAGTGGAGATTCACCAAATCTTTTATCATGGGAAAAGCTATGCAAATTATTTGTGTATTCGAATTTTTCATGCGTTTCTATGAACCAATGCCTTGGAAAACAGATGGGTTTTCATGTAACTTCTTCAGTCAAGAACTCTCTGAAGAAGGAAATCTAAATGTGAGAAATCCTCAAGTGCTGTAGGATGCTGCCCCAAGCCCAGTCAAGTATTCTACCTTTTCTAAGTTCTCCAGAATTGTTCTTCCTCGGCAAGGGACCTTGAGCTGCTTCTTCGTAACAAAGTCCACATGTCATGGAAAATGGTGACTGGTTTCATGACTAGCTTCTCTCTGACCCAAACCCCTCCAGGAACATCTCTGCTTAGACTGCAAATACCACACAAAACTACCAAGACTCTACAGTCAGAGAAAGTTTCTGCTGGAGCACAGAAAACTGTTTTAGAAGCCAGTACTTGAACATATTCTTAGATTTTAGAGACTGAAAGACTTTATGTCTGCTTTTCTGACTGCTCATCCATCACAAGCTTTTAAATGGAAAAGCAAAGTTTACATACTTCGTGAGAACCCATTTTGTTCAAGTTTTGGGAATTCAAGCCCTTCCTGCAAGATATTCAGCCTGGTCCCTGTTCCAAACTCCCTTTTCAAATTTGAAGATGGATATGAATACATTTGAAATAACTCCCAGCCACTGTCCTGGGCTTAGAAAGTGAAGAAGGAAGGAGAAAATTCTTGCCCAAGCAGTCATGAAAAGGGACATTTTGGCTGTTGTTCTCTTCTGTGGTTCCAAAGTAAATCTTATTTCTCAACTGTCTCTTCATACACACCCTGGCAGTTCTACCTGACTGACACCATCTGTTATTCCCATGCTTGGGGAGAGAAGTTAGTCTCTTCCATCTCTGTATGAAACCACACAAAAACAAATGCTAAAAGCGTAGTGGCTATCTCTAATATACTGCAATGGCTTAAACCAGTGATAATTACATCTTGAGCCACATTAAATTTAGGCTGTGGGCAAATGACCAAACGTTTTTGCAAGATGTTCCAAATATTTGTTGACAATAAATGTGATATGAGTATCCAGAATGTCTATGAGGAAGTGATATTAAAACAACATTTTTGCACATCATTGTTCATAATGAAGTCTTGGAAACTTGTTGCCTAAGTATGTTTGCTACCTTGATGTAATTTGTAGATTTATCTTAACACCTGAAATTTAGGGAAGTATTTTTGAAAAGTGAAAGCAAACAACAAACCAAAGTCTTCAATGTTTAAGCAAACAGAATAAGTGTTGGTTGTGGAGAGGAACTATAACTGAAGATTAACCACACACCCCTTACAAGATTCCTTCTCTACACTTCATCTTGTCATCTGGGATGCATCATTGCTGTATTGTGTTGCTTTGAGTCAAACAGATTTTTTACTAAACTGAAAAAGAAGTGTAAATCCTTAAGGTGAGCCTTCAGTATTAATCAATTTTATCAGAATTAACTAGCTGGATTTCATGAAGAAACTTGGTGAGAATCTTCAAAGAGTTTTTAATAAAATGGATACTGTAGTTACTGGAAGCTAAAAAAATTAATGAGTGCTCAAAGCTTGAAATCTTAGCTGTTATTCATAGAAAGTCTGGAGGATGGTAACCTGCAACAGCAGTTACTGATATTTTTATTTCCTCTACTCTAAGCAGAAATACCTCCATATCCATGAAATAAGCAAAGCAGAGCTTAGAAAACTTAGAAAACATCCTATGTAGCTTTATTGGCTGCTTCATTCAAGCAAGAGTAGGCTGACACTGCCATAGTAATGTCAGATGTTGTTTGCTTAATAAAATGTCTCTTTGATTAGACTGTGGGCAGATATTTTGGCATTTAAACTATTAGACTGTGGTGGATTTCACTTAATTTAGAAATAAATTTCTCATAAGCATTTTATTTCTTCTTTCAGGCAGTAAAATCAGAATTAAACATATACTCACTTTTCTATAATCAAGGCAGATTGTAAAGGACATCCCACACAGCCCTTACTGTCACTCTGATTTTTTTATGCTTGCAGGGAACAATAATCTAATACTTCTATGGGAGACATCCCCTTAAAGAGACCTTGAACATTTTTCTGAGAAATCTGTTTCTATTTGGAGCTGTCAGATTAAATTTCTCTTTTTCAAGACAGTGGTCTTCTGTTGGTGACCAGGGCTTTCCTGTTACGTTTTTCCTACTGCTTCCAAACAGTGGGGTATCAACACCTTTCTGGAAGTTCTTTGGCGTTCCCAAAATTCTAAATCACAATTAGACATGCAGTATCACACCCCATGGACTTTTTACCACACGGGAAGATGAAGACTTAAAGCCTTTCTGCCTGAAGATGTTTTTCACCTCTTCCTGGTGAGGTACTAACTTATATCCCAGAAATTGCCTAAAAATATCAAATATCAGAGTTGTAACATATTTACCTTGTTTTTATAGCGACATGTATTACCTAGCAAGGTACAGAGCAGTGGATTCATGTCCCCTCTACCATACTGACATAGTATCAGTGTGCTAAGCGTAACATTCAAGTGTAACACAATTTGAATACCATTATCGTGGTCTGTTACAATGGTGCCAGTCTTCGAAAAACATAGAAGTCATCAACAGACACCACATAATCATTAGCAAGCAGTTTGGCTAAGGGATTTCTGCAAAGACTTAAAGTGGTAAGTACTATCCAGTCATAATTAACTCCAGTACTGCGGACAGTAAAGGTCAAAACTGAAATATCTGGCAGACTCAGAGACTGACTACATGTTGCTGTGACATAATTCTGTCCATCTTACTACAGAGACTTCTTTATCACCACCAACAGAATAATTTGGTTAGAAAGGGAAAAAATCTTATGATTGCTACAAATTCTCTTGTATAAGAAGAGAGAAAATAACTTCTCTGAGCTTAATGCCATCACCACAGGGAACTTGTATCACCATACAAATGCTATCCAGCGAGAGCAAACCTAAATTAAGTATTTTATACTCAGTTAGATGCTTGTCTGCTTATGTGTACAGAAGATTTTGTGCCTTCAAGGTTGGCAGCACACGTGCACACTTCAAATACCTTCTCTTTAAGCAAAGCCAGCAGTGCCTCTAGACACAACCTACTGCAAGCACTGGCCACTGGCCAAAAGCAGAGATGGCAACTGGTCTATGTAGGAATTGAGGTCTTCAGTCTGCATTTAATCTTTCCTCAGAATATTGTGGAATGAAAGACTGAGCAGCCTTTTCTCTTTCTTTAGCTATTATTAATTGACATTATTTCTATAGTTCCACTGCCATGCACCTTTTTCCTTGGCTTTCAGTTTACCAATGAAAGTAATGTCTAAACAGAGAGTACACGAGGCAGGGACTACCTACCAGCTCCTTCCCTTTAGTGTCAATTACCTGCATAAATGAGGGAACTATAGAACAGTGAGATAAAAGAACAACAGAGTATTTTAAAGAACAACACTGAAGACACTATATCATAGCACTGTGATATAAAGGCTTATTGTGGGAGCAGCTGGGTTCGCAACCTCAACTGATTATCAAAATGTGCAAGGAACTACTGCTCTGAACAATGTGTGTGCTCTCCTGCCATGGGGATGCCACATACATGCCCCACTTCCACAAAGAAAAGCATAAACAGCCTTACTGGCTACAAAACTGTGAAGAAGAGTCTTCACTAATGAGGGTCTGCTTCTTTTGCTTTTCTGTGAAAAGTCAGCAGGTATTTTCATTCACAGGCATGAAAGAAAGGAATGAGGAAAATGCTGACTTTCAGACTCTGCAAATGTTCACAGAAATTGCAGACCAGTGACAGGTAATTTATTTATTGTCACTTTGTTGTGAAATCACCGTATTAATTTCCCACCATTGTGGGAAGATTAGCTACTATGCATTCAGGTGGCCTTAAGTGTAGAAATAAGCTGCCTTTAGAGGTCAAACAAACTGTCCCTGAAAATGCTTATCATCTTGGTATATGAGAATCCATTAATACAGTGAAAATCAGATGCAGTTGGGAGGGATGAATTTCAGAAGACATTTAATTGAAAGTAAGGGAAGGTAGGTACAAAATCTAATTGGACAGGAATACGCTAAGAGTAGTTATTAATGGACTCACTGTTTAAATTGAGGGATTGATCAGCAAGCCTATTTCTATCAAGCTTGGGGATACAGAAATCTGGCCCAGGTCCATTTTCATTCAAAATTTCATTTGTAACCTGGGTGATAGACTAGGCAATATTTCTATTAAATTTACAGACAACATGAAACTGCAGAAGACTGAAATGATATTGGCTGGCAGGATAAGACTTCAAAATAGTTTGGACTTGTAGGAAAAAAAAATTAGGAGAAGATATGAGAGGAAATTCAGTCCAAGTGATGGAAACCTATATACTTAGGCCATGTTTCCACAATTATGAGAGATCTGTGCTCTGCTAAATCACCCACCTTTACCACCTCATTTAGAAGCAAATACGATGTTTATCATCATAATTTTCAACCTATTACCACATGAGCAACATGTCATGTTCACCTCTACCTTAAGCAGCAGCAGTAGGCTGGATATCTATCTGGAGGTGGTCAGAGAGATGTGTGAAGAGGAATGGGCCCATTCAAAGCTCATCACACACATCACAAAGGGACAGTGCAATTGTATGGCCATCTGTAGCAAATCTGGGCTGCTGTAGTTCTGCCATCTGCAGGACTTCCCAGCTACATTCCCATCTTTTTTATTTTATTTTTTTTTTTTTTTACTACTGCTTCTAATTCAACCACATGCTGAGACAGTTCAGGGGGCTGACAGCTGGCTCTGGCAAGAAAGTGATTGTTTTTTTGTCAGAGCAGCTCTCAGAGTCAGCTCACCACATAATTCTATGAGCTTGTGCACTGTGAGGGATGGGAACGTGTCTGGGGCTGAGTGGGGCAGCAGGAACTCAGCAGCTCGGATATGATCGGCTCCAGGTACCATAGCACTGTAAACAGAGAGAGGACTCAGCTAAGACTTTAGGAAGTCACTGTAGCCATGTGAATAAAGGAACTCCCCTTCTGAAATCATGCCATGAGAAAAGAAGTGTCTCATAACTGTGGGATGAGCATCCATAGGTGGCTGTAGAAAATGTGCTTGATCACCAGAAAGCCAGAGGAATATTTCTTAAAGGGAAGAAAAATCTCTGACTAACTTGAAAAAGATTCTGTTTCTCTGCTGTCTCTTGCATTGCATTTGCAGGAGCAAAGAGGAGCAGATGGCACCAGACAGAGAATAAGAAGCCCAAATGGAGCCCCGGTCACCACCTGTGCCTGCCACAGCTTGTTCACTCACCCGGAACAAATGGGAGGGGCAAATTGTGGAGAATACCCTAACTGACTGTGCTGTGCACAATCCCTGACCACTGCTTGCTATGCTGTGAAATTATGCATGTGCTGGAGTGAAAGCAGTAAACAATTGTGTTCTGCAAACCTTGCTTCTAGTCTTTTTTAAGGTGTTATTCCTGCACCCACCCTGGACCCCCAGCCTCTGCCAGACCTGGCATAGGGCTGGCAAGGCCTAGATTCCCCAGGCTGATGGTTCATTGATCATTCCCAGCCCCGTGTTAATAATCTTCCAAATTACTCTTGCAAATTTTCTGCTTGGCAAAAATGCAGACAACCCAGAAATGTTAAAGTGTAACAGAATTTGTTAAAATGTAACAAAGGCTGAGCTATGCAAAGACAGCGGCAGTTCTGAAAGAGAAGGGCTGTAGATAACTGGAAAGGTTGGAATCCCATCATGTGTCCTCCTGTGTCCTTCCCATCCAGTGACTCTTACAATCCACTTGCTGTTCCTCAATCAGAAGGACTTTTCAGTGCTAGGAATCTTCTGGGGACAAAGTTGTCCTGGGGAGAATATAACAACTGCCACACATAGGGCCATGGTATGGTGGTGGAGGAAAATGCAGGAGAGCAGAACGTGGCACGAAGTACAGAGATCCCTTGGCCACTGGCACTTCTATCCATCACCTGCTCTCTCTCCAACAAAAGCACAGAAGATATTGTCACCTAGACAGAAACCATGAGGGAGCAATAAAAGCAATTGGAGGTCTAGAAACACAAGGAAGGAACTAAAGAATAAAGGATATTTACCCTGTGGAGGAAAAACAAAGGGAAGCCTCATAATAGTCTTCAGAACGTTTTAGTGGAGAGGAGCAGAGCAGTGGAATTACACTGTTTGCAACAATTACACTCACTAAGCTTTTAGGATCTGGTCAGAAAAGGCCTGTGAGGAAGCTGCTGATAAAATCTTGGGATGAATTCATGACTTGTGCCACCTCTGACTAAATTTTTATGACCTTATAATTAATACACTTCATTGCATTTGCCTCCTAAAGCAGACAAAGCAATAAAGAGATTCATGAGATATGAAAGAGGATTACAGGGATTTGGTTAAGAATATTGCAGTAATCACAGTCCTGTCTCAGAACACTGATAGGATTCTGCTCAGAAACCAGAGGCCCAGATAACTCTGCAATCCATATTCCCAACACCACTCCTCTTCAGTCTTCAAATTATTACACAATCGCTCTTTTAATTACCTTTATTAGAATTTGTTTTAATTAATTTAACTCAAATAAAAAAATGATTACTCATATTTACCAAAATCAGAAGGATTTAATAAATTGTACTTTCATATATATTATATGTTGCCACCTATTTGAGCACTATTCTGTGAATTTAGGACTGCTAATAACATTAAGTTCTTTATCAGGTCTCCTTGAGTCCTTCAGTGTGTTGGACTGACAAGTACACTCTGGGAAAATGCTTCTGGAATCACCTTCTGTCTTTTAAGATAGCATCAGAATGGTTATACTAATTATTTTGTCAACCAAACCCATTTTATCAAACTACCTGCATGATCTGATTTGAAAGTAATGGCAACAATAAAACAGAGGATCAGGAATGAACTCTTTCAACAATTTTTACTCCTCATTTAAATTCCTCTATGAAAATAGTAATTTTGCTGAGCTTTTCCACTTTTTACTGTCCTTTAGTGGCTAGCTTGTCTTTTTACTGATACATTTCGGTACCTGAATCTCATTGTTTGTGTAATTTCAGCTGCCTGGGTGTGCTCATGCAGTGCTACAAGGAGAGGAAGCCTTGAAGCAGTGCCTATTGCATCCCAAAGGACAGGCTGAAATGTCATTTAGTGCTTTGCTATTGCTTACACTCCAGTGCTGAATGACAATGTGGAATGCAAGTGACCATCTGATTCCAGATTTTCTGGTGGTAAAACGAATCCTGGAAGAACAGACATCCAGGTGCACTGCAGGTTTATTCTGGATCCTATTAATATTTCCTATCACCCATTTCCAAACACACTCTTATTGCCTTGTGATTCAAAAGACTGACCAGATTACCGGGTTCTAGGGGGCTGTACCAGGGAGAAGGGGGAGCCGATTTGAGGGCACTTGCTGTGATTCTTCCTTTTATTTCCAAATAGATCTCTTTTTCTAAACACAAGAAAAATCAAAATAATAATGTATAATTCCCATCCTCAAATCTTTCCCATTCAAAACCCGATTAAAAATCCCTTTTTCTTCCTCAGCTTTTTCTCAGATCACCAGTACCAGACTTCTGTGGGTCTGCCCTATCCCATATTTATTTATTTATTTATTTATTTATTTATTTATTTATTTATTTATTTATCTAAGTGATATTTCTGCCTCCTTTTGTAAAGACAAACAAAAAAGAACAAAACAATAACCAATGAATTCCTCTGTATATGTATGTGCTTTCTTTTGGATGAAGCAGCTGGTGCTTCAGCTGCCTTTTTTTTCCATGGAAATGTTTAGTAATTTCTTAATCTTAAATGAGGAGTCCTATACATAACAGTATACTCATCCTTGATGAATGTCCTGATAAATCCTGATTTCTTACTCTAATATAGGAATTTGGGCCAAGTGGAGAAGATCATTATAAAGCAATCCTTTTATTTTTCATGTGAATTTTACTGAGGTTTCAAATATACTTAAATTAGTTTTGTAGACTGTACTTTCCTTGGCCTTTGTCTTCTCTTCTGTTTATTTATGCTATTTTAGCCCCCTGCAGCAATATTCAATAAATAATAAATGCCTTTCTGTTAAAAACTGCCATTGTATAATATTTGTTCCAATCCCTGTTTCCTGTAGTTTTAGCTGAAAATCATCATTGCCACCAGCCTGAGGAAGCTTAATTCAGTAAGTTGTTAGTGCAGGCAAGTGCTTAAGAATTTACCTCACAGAAATTAGGAAAATGAAAGCAAGGCATCTACAGTTTGGCTATATTTCTACACAATCCTCCATGAAGTGAAATCAAAGGATTTATTGTTTCTGTTACATGTTGCATATCAAAATACACTCGATGTATTAGCAGTTTTGATAAGCATATGACAGAAGGAGCCAACAGAAATGTATTTCGCATTGATACTGAGTCCGAAAGCCTGATTCAGCTTCAGGCTGATTTCCAGTTTGCAGACTCAATAGACATCCAGTGCCAGTGGAAGAAAGGGTAACTGCATGCTTTTCCAAAAGAAAACTCCTCAGAAAGGAGAGACATTTAAGGATTTTTGAGACTGAAAAAATTAGTATGTCCTGCCCATTCAAAAGACAGAAGATTTTTTTTAGCATTCACAGAGCAGAATTCTGCTTTTCTCAGACTGAAAATAAAAGTACATTGATTTTATCCTAGAATGACTGTGGCATGCAATGTCTTGGCTAGCTGTGACACGAGCAGCTTACAAGATGAGCTTCCAGACAGATTCTTAGTCTTACTCTGGTACCTTTACTATGCTATCCATGCAGGCATCCCTCCATCACTGCAGTGTTACTGCTGCCTCCCCATACTCACATCAGCACGTTCGTGTTCTTCCTTTGAAACAACACACTTTGCTGTATGTACTTGTCTCATCTGAAAAGCTTTAAATCATCCTGGGACCCCCTTAACAAGATAGACTCTAAAACATCATCTTTGTTTAAAGCTTTGTTGGCAAGTTCCTCGTGAGACATACAGTAAATTCACTGAAATGAAAAACAGGTCACCCCACTGCACCTTGCCATGAATCATTGCATACCTCCCTTTCCTGTGTTTCAGATTCAAGTACTGGGTTTTGTCACTCCATTACATTTTAGCTTTTTTTCCTATAATAAAGGGAGTTCAAAGCATCACCAAATCTAAGTTTTCCACTTGTTCTGTTGCTAAGTTTTATAAAATCTCGGTATAAATGAAAACTTCGTTATAAAATGAGGTCAGTGCAGGACTGCTATAGGAGGTCACTGAAGAGCTCACAGAGCACATTACACAATGCCAGCAAGTCGAAGTGAGCTACCAGCAACAAACCATGACAATAGCAACAGCAGTCATAATGATGAGTAGCTGCCTCACAGTTGTTCGAGGTTTTCCACAAACCTCAGCACTTGTCATGCAAATAGAAATTCAGAAACTGCTAACAATAGTGTATGAAAACAACACACTGTGTTGCAACAAACAGGCATTATGTTAATGCACAAAGCCTAAACACTCTTTTGGGCTAGATAATTATCCCCCTTGTACTTCTGGAAAGGCAGAATTGCACAACGAGAACTGCACTAGCTCAGACGTGGTCAAATAGTGGCCCAACTGAGGCCTCAGTGCCTGTGGGTATGTTTTATTATTGCTATAAAACAATGATAATTTGTGGTAGCTAGAGACAGAACTTTTCTTCTGCAAAATCCTATAACATTGCTTTAATTATCTTTTCCAAAGTTTTCCAGACAGCGCTTGCAGTCTATAGCAGAGCTGAGCTAGCATCACATAGCACCAGGAAAAAACAGAGCATTGAAACACATAATGGACACAGGCTGTTGCAGCGAACTCCAAATGAGGATAGAGAGAGGTCAAGCACCAGCAAGAGGTCATTTTATGTATACAGAAGTGGAGAGCACTAAATTTAGTCAGCTGATTATTTATCTCATATTACATTTTGCTTGAACATTTGGCTGTGGAATACAAAAATGCTAATGTGACTCCATGGATATTCTTGAGAGCATAATAAATTTGTAGAGTGGATAGATAATCCCATTGAAATAAATACTTTGGACCATGCTGAAAATAGCACTCAGGACAATACCACTTAGACATTAAAGATATTACAATAATTGGTTTCATGTAAAACAGATAGCTAAAGACATTGGATTAGTTCCCAGGAGTGTGCTAGACTACATCATTGAAGATGGGTTCTTTAATTGAATGCGTATAGGAATAGATATAACAGCTTGAGCCATACACAGTATGTCACAAACCTTAACAATTATGGCGACATTTCATTTTGCACACCATCCCATCCCCATAAAATAGCTTGTTTCAAATTTAAAGGTACAGAATCCAATATATTTGCTTAAGAGGCATTTTATATTCTTTGAGGAAGGAGACACATCCTCGTGCTTTTTACTGAAAAGAACCAAGTACAGTCCTGGAGCAATATAAATAATAAATCTCTCTCTTACACATTTATAAAGACTCCATCAGTATGATACATATTTAACATACAAGCACTTCATATTTCATTATATATGTATGTGAAAATTAACTCCACTTTCTAGGTTTTCATAAATTTTCCTGTATAACTGGCTTGAAATCATGGGTTATGTATTCTTCTTTTCCATTTTTTAGTTTTATTTTCTTTTTTTTTTGTTTGTTTTTCTTTTTTTTTTTTTTAGTATATTGATAGAAACTGAAAACGTGCTTGCATCTATGTTTATCCTTTTCCTACATCTTAATTTTTTTAAAGGATCTGCCAATATCTAGACTATTTTTTGTTTAAGTGCAGGAAACTAAGAATTTTCATTGGTAGAGTGTGCCTACACTATTCCAATTTTGCAATCATATATGTGGAAAAGTAAAAACAGAGCAACTCAAGCCATAAGGACCACAGATCAATCTGGCCAAATAATCAGACATCCTGCATTAGAGAACTTCCTCAATTTTTGAAAGATAAGGGAAGATAAGTATTGTAAACCAAACCTCTACCTTCAGCCAAAACCAACTGTGCACTGTAATGGCTCTCTTATGAGCATTATCACAATAGCTTTGGAAACAGAGTGCTGTGTTGTCTGTAAGTGTGAAGATAATGAAAATATGTGAATGGAAATCATGTGATTTCCTTGGAATGCTATATTAAATCTCTTGACTGAGTCTCATAAATTGCTTTGCAATTACTGCACTAATTCTTTCCTTGGTTAGAGATGAAACAATGTAGTATTTACTCAACAAGTTTTCTAACACTTAAAAATGCATCAGAAAAAGTCTCAGCTGCCTTCAAAATGGCGTATGTTCTTTGAAGCATATACTGGAATTCTTAATAAGTTTTTGCATAATCAATTAGCCTCCTACAGGATAAAATTAGATTGTAAAACCATAAATATCAAATTAGGTTGCTTGCAGTTTACACCAGAGTAGCCTCATTTCAGAGGTGCTCAGAAACCACAAGAGGGAGTGGATTGCATCAGCTCTCAGCCTGGTAAAGACACTTTCCATAACTCGCCATTCATGCACGCAGCAAATTGTGAAGCAAATCCTCATCTCAGCTTACTTTGACCCATATGGACAGTCTAGTTCTGTGGAGCCAGATTTCCTCCATGAGCTGCTACTTGGGATGCTAATGCAGAGGAATTAAGGGGCTGCCTTAAGGCTCCTTAGATGCATCACAGCAACAACTGCGCTGCATCCAAGCACTGCTGCATTTTAATTCTTAACCACAAGTCAGTTATTGGTGTTTATTTCTTTGTTTCCTTCATACAACATTGTAAATGTTTATGTTGGTATAAACGAAGGATTAAAAAATTACTTTTAATCATCTCCAACACACCAAGCAACATGCTGGCATGTGATTTGTTTCACTTCATTGATAATATGCTCAGAGCCTTTTGTGCTGAGGCATGAAAAGTTAATTACTTGCAGCACAGGGTATTTATTATATCTCCTTGGGTTCTAAGTGTTAGCATTTTCTGGATGGACTATTTAAATGAATTTTTGAGGTAGTAGTATTTGTTGTTGTTGTTATTTTAATGCACATCATGATTATGTACAATTTTCATCTTATCTGGACTTTACCGATGGATTGTTTTCTCTTTTTCCTTTAGGTAACAAATTCTTTTAGCCAGTGAGAACTGTGTGCTCATTGCTACTTTTCACTAAGTTTTAGATATTAGTGACACCAAAAAAAAGTTGGTCAGATACCTTAAGAGAGTGAGTATAACTCAGTTCAGACAGAAATAAAGCTGATGTAAAAGGACTGAGCTTTGTGGCATCCAAAAGTCTGTACATTTCTACTGAAGTTCGTCACTGTCTGCCACTAATCCCACAAAGCTCAGTAGGGATCAGCTGCCGATAGCACCAATGAAAGGGGGTCTTTGTTACAACACTCTGTGTTTTTGTACATATTGAAGACCTTGTGAGCCTCATTCAGATTGTCTGTTACTTAGCAAATATTAACAGTGTGTATAATGCAGTGCCTCAGACAATTCTGTATTTTCTCAGGGTTTTTTGTGTTATTTCCATTCATAACAAATGTTTTATATACAATTCATGCTAATGATTTCATTTTCTATCCACAATAAATGCCTCATAAATAAACATTTTAGTTTTTTGGTCTTCTCTTTAGTGGCAAAATAATGATTGCATGGATAAAGTTCAAAGCTAGAATGTTTTGCCTGTGGTGGATTTTTTATTACCATTATAAAAGTTGTCTTCAAAGAGTTAAAGTTGGTTAGTTAGTTATTCCAATTCTCCCTGTTTAATGAAATTATTTTGTTTCCTTAAACTGTGTTTAATAAGGAAGACTAGAAAATTAATACACATCTTGCTGTATTGATTTAGGTTTAGTTCATTCTGTTTTCTCTCTGAAGTCTACAAGCCTTTAGGTGCTAGCTAATCTATTCATTTCTGACATGCACATCTTTCTATTGCCTAAGCGCCTGTGCTGTTCTTGAAACAGCCTCAGAGATTATTTAAATCCACATGCTTTGCTTTTTCACCTGTTCATCACTTCCCACACCCTTTTATTATGTACTTCAAAACATTATAATTGTACTCTAAGAAACTCCATTGTCATATTAGGTCTTACTTAACACAACCATTTTATCCAAGGATAGTCCCTACATCCATTGTCCTGCAACCACAGGAATACTGCTAGATCTCCTCTTGAGTTCTGAAAGTGCCTAGCAGCAATTCCATATTCAGGACTGCATTTTAAAATGGATAGCTACTAGTGTTGGAGGGTAATGACTCAGGTTGTTCAAATATAGGTAAGATGTGAGCAAAGTTAAGACTGTGGTACTATACTAAGTGTGATGAGAGCAGACTGCACAGTTATTTTTAGATGACAGTGCAGGAAATAAAATGATGTGCTTAAAACCCACAAAATGCTAAATTCAAACCTACAAAGTGCAGAGTCATTATGACTGAAGCAGCCACGATCAGCAAAGTGAGGCACCAAGGCTGGTGAAAGGGCTGGAAGGCATGTCCTGCATGGAGTGGCTGTCACTGGCTTTGTCTAGTTTGGACCAAAGGCACTTGAGGGGTGAATCCATTGCTCTTTAAAGCTTTCTGAGGAATGGACATGGGGAGAGAGGGAGGTGCTGAGCTTTTCTCCCTGGGATGCAGGGATAGGACATATGAGAATGGTCCAGAGCTGCACTAGGGGAGGTTCAGACAAGACACCATGAAGCATTTCTTTACTCTGAGATTGATCGAACACTGGAAAGGCTTCCTTGAAAGACAATCAATGCCCTGAGCCTGTCAGTGTTTAAGAGTCATTTGGACACCACCTTAACAACATTTAATATTGGTCAGACCTGGTGGTCGGGCGGTTGGAGAGACGGTCACTGTTGGTTCCTTCCAGCTGAATATTCCAGTATATCCATATAGCCACAGTGCCTTTCTATACAAACAACATCTTCTCGGTATAACTTCTCCACTGAATCCTTCTGCCTGAGCCTCCTTAGGCAGCAGTTGACCCAAGCTGTACAGACTCCCTAGGGTCTTTCCCTACCACTCAGAGCAGATATGAGCAGTTCCCCCAGGAGGATGCAGGCCTTTTCTAAGCCCGGAATGCCAAGACAGGAGTCAGTAGCTAAGAACACTCTGGACTATGATCTTGTTCAGGCTAAATTCAAGAGCAGAACCACCACTCTGAAGGGAGTTCCTTTCTGTACTGCCTAGGACCTGCCATGTCCCCTACCACCAATAAGCTGTCCCATCAAGTAAGCTATTTCCTAGGTTTTCCATGGATTCCAGATCATCAGATGCAGGCAAGCAAGAAATGTAGCAAAGGATAGCCCCTGAAAGGCATCCAAGGCAGCTAGTTCATATAATCACAGAATAGATTTGGGCTGGAGAAGACCTTAAAGATCACCCAGTTCCAATGCCTCTGACAAGGGCAGGGACACCTTCCACTAGAGCATGTTGTTTAAAGTTCATCACTGCCAGATATTCCCATTCATTGCAGTTGATCTTGCATTATGTTTGAATAAGTGAAGACTTTACCATACAAGGATAGAAGATGCCAGGCTAGTAGACTTATTATTGTTACTATATGTATTCTCCACTTTAAAGGTCACCATATTTTATTTAGCAGACATTAATGAAATGCTTGATCTCATATGCTACACTCTTGATTGCAAGCCTGGCTCTGGGAAACAAAATAGATTTATGCTCTTTTGTTTAAATTCTACTTTGTTTTGAGCTATGCCTTATTACAATGGGGAAATTTCAAATTTCTATGCTTGTTTTCCATGTTAAAGCCACGTGAACTTCAGTCTTAGTTCTCTTTTTTATACAGTCTTTGTCTACTGAATTTAATTTCTTAGGGTTTTGTAGTATTCTAAGTAGCTTTTTGAAGACAGACCCATTCCAAGTTTTTAAATTCCAGTGGGGCAATGAAGCACTACTGTCTTCTGAACTGAGTTTCAGGAATTGGTCCTTTACAGCAAATTTATGAGAGGAATAAAGGTGCTTTGTGTTTGACAACAATACAGGCTTTTCTTTCTTTCTAAAAATTCTTGAATCTGAGAAAATTCCTTGTCTTTTCATTTTGTGCCCATGGAAACTAATGTCTCTTCATTCCTAAACACCACTCTGTTGTCTTCCATGTAAGTGCTGTCACCTGAAACTTTGTTGATTCTGGCACTGAATTGTAAATCTTTAATTTCTCAGAAGAGAAATCACCTTATCTCAAGCTATATGTCAGGGATCTGACACAACAGAGCAGTGTATTGAAGATGGTCTGCTGAGTGCAAAAAATGGGCCACAGACTGCTGACCTTGCCTGTTTTCATTGGTGATCTGAAGCTGTAGGATCAGACTAAGATCAAAAAGCCATGTGTATGTAAGGGTACCTCCATTGTGTAGCTTGACACAGCTGAGTTGCTGACAGAAAGGATGTGGTTCAGCATGACCTGAAGCTTGAGAAGTGACCCTTCAGGATGTGCTTGTTCTTGCGAACATTGCAACTACAGAGGTATTTACAACTGTCCGGGTACTAGAAAGACTGAGTTTCCCTCTGCAGATGTTACTCTCCTCCCCCTGTGTCAACAGGCTGGCTTATGGCCCAGTGCAGAACTGAATGGCTGTGGTGGTTAGGGATTGGTGACACAGGGTGAGGGAGCAGCCCAGCCAGGGGAAGCACAAGCTCTGCAGATGAGTGTTAGAAGAATCTCTCTGGGACTGTAGCAAGGCAACTTCAGCAGTTGGTATCCCTGAGGCCTTCCCATCTAATGTGCGTTCCTGAGGTGGCCCAGGGGCCTGAGGCTTGATCCACATGCACAAGACAGCCCAAGGCTCTGAGAGAGGAGCAGTGCTCGAGGGCATCCTTAAAGATAACACACAGCAGTGCACACATTCATCCAGGGCATACCTTACAAATACTGTGAGCTTAAGATATTAATATTGAATTTAAATTAAAACATACGGTGTAGCTCTGCCAAATCTCAGTAAGGAAAACAGATTACACTGAAAGATGTTAGATGTTACAGATGCAGTCCTGTCCACTTTCACTCTTGAAGTAGGATGCTCCCACACTGCTGGTTTAAATAATACCTTTGGGGAATTTTGAGGGAAATAGAAAAAAGGCCAACACTCTCCTCCATTTTTTCCCTCTTGCTTTCGTCTACACACAGTATGCCTGTTACAGGTGATGTTGTTACTATTAATACTAGGCAAAATAAATATTTTCAAATTCTCTACAAAAGTCTGAGAGCAATGCAAAGGTACATGATGTAACATGTAGTAAGGGTGGGAAAAGCACACAATCACATGTGCTTGAAACAGAGAGTTTTAAGTAGGCATTTCCATATGCAAAAGGACATGGAAAAAATATATTTTTCTGAACTAACTTTTTAAATTTGCACTTATTTACAGAAATAAATCTCTGGAAATAGATCAATGAGACCAAATAAAATTTCAAATAGGAATTATTTTCAAATTAATTCTAAAAGACCAGTCATAGTTGCTATTCTAAAGCTGCTACATGTTGTAGTTGGTATCATTAAAACACGAGTTAAACCTCCAAAATCATAGGAAAGACTTTAAAATAACCAGAAATCTGCTCCTTTGGGGATTATTACCTTTAGAAATCACGAGATGCCTTTCTCCAAAACTGTGGTAACAAATTTTCAAAAGTGGAAACTGTTTTGAAAGTGTTTCTCTGAGCAATCAACACCAGGGATGGATGCTTCATGGAAAAAATGTAAGAATTGGGATGAAATGACACAATCCACTAATAAGGCTCACCACAAAGTATTTTACTTATCTTCTATGAATTATATGTACTATAGAAATTTCCTGAATTTAACATCCACCTGCCTCAAAATTGTTACCCAGTAATTAGCAGCTGCCAGACTACATTTATTTGCATGCTTATTTTTAAAGTTCAAAGAAAAGTGATGATGGTAATGAGATTTTCTATGAACCATCTTCTTGTTATGTTCCCTCAAAACACCCTTAATAAAATTAACAAATACACCTCAGAATCATTGTAAATACTGAGTACATACAAAGAAGGCAAAGGAAAAGTATTTCCTCAAACCATCTAAAGCTATGAAAGAAAGAAATTCTGTGAAAAACCATTGGCATAAAATAAAAATAGAGCAAATAGAAACAATGTCATGGAGCTGGTCACTGAGGGACATCACTGCTACAGGTTAGAAAAAACAACTTTACACCTTTTGGGTCCTATCCTAGGCAGCTGATTGAGGGATCATCATATTCTAACCAGACCATCATGTTCTTTCCCTGCTATTCTCACAAGTCCTTTAGCATGTCCTCTCATTAAACAGACATTAATTTTGCCTCTGATCCAAGATGTTTACCTCAAACTCCGATATGTTAAATTTCAAGGACACAAAGTCTTTTGCACTTTTTCTCATGTTGACCCTTATTATTGAATAATTCCCCTTTAAACACACCAATCTACCACATAATCCTTCTTGAAAATCCTACTTAAAATGTCTAAAGAAACAATTGGGCAGCAGGATGTGAAGATTGTAGACTCTAATACAGACCAATAACCAGTATTCCTTTATATTCACTCAACTGCCCTTCAATTAGCTAATTTTAGATATCAAGATCTCCAGAGGCTGCCTTATTTTTCTGTTTCTATAGCACCTGCTTCTCGGTTTGAGTTCTCACTTACTAGCAGTGATGCAAATAAAGATTTTGACATACAGATAAGATTTCTAAAGGCTCAAACCCAGCCATATAAATAAACAAAAAGATAAGAAAATCAGTTATTTTTAAATCTGTCTTACTATTTTGAAGATCTGACATGTTTTTAACAACACTGACTGATGTAACCATTAATGCTGTTTTGAAGTCAGCGTTGGAAGAAATGTTTGTACAAATCAAGTATTCTGATTAATGGAGCTGTAGTCTGTGTGTATCCAGGAGATTAGAAGTTTTCCAGCAATATGCAGAGCATGAATCTTTGGGAAATATTTTTTGTTATTAATTTGTATTCAGTAGTAGAAGACCTCTAACTGAGTGACTGGGTCAAAGAAGGCAGTGGCATTTTGAGGGAGGGAGGACGGAAGGAAGGAAGGAAGGAAGGAAGGAAGGAAGGAAGGAAGGAAGGAAGGAAGGAAGGAAGGAAGGAAGGAAGGAAGGAAGGAAGGAAGGAAGGAAGGAAGGAAGGAAGGAAGGAAGGAAGGAAGGAAGGAAGGAAGGAAGGAAGGAAGGAAGGAAGGAAGGAAGGAAGGAAGGAAGGAAGGAAGGAAGGAAGGAAGGAAGGAAGGAAGGAAGGAAAGGAAGGAAGGAAGGACGGACCAAAACCAGAACAAGAGGGGCTATGGTGAAGAAGCAAGCAGGAAAACCTAGAGACAAAATAGTAGTACCCCATTCTCCACAAGAAAGCTTTGTTCACAGCCTTTTTAGCAAGGCATTCCACTCTAAAACTCATTCACAAGTTCAAAGAATGGGGTGTGGAAATTAAGTATCACTCATAAATACCTAAAGGCCAGAGTGTAGGGTTAGATGAGCCTGAGTATGACATTGGGACCAGAAAGTCTAATAATACTCTTGAATATAACAATGAAGGAGTAGAGAACAAGGAGAATAATTTATTGAGGTGTTAGAACTATAAAAATGATGGAAGTGCTGAGAAAACAGCCTTTCAGTGAAAGACACAGGACTCGCACACACTGGTAAAAGTGTTACTGCAGAGTAATGAGGTGCCATGTGTCAGCTGATTCACAGTCACCACCTTGGTACTCAGTCTGGGTTTGTGGCCAATGCAAAGCAGTTCAAATTAACTCTGCCCTCTTTAGAAGAGGGGAGTTGTTCAGTTTCGTTTATCAAGAAATAAGCTTGGAAATTATTTCATGCCTGTGTACAAGAATGCTCACAAGGAAAAAAGCCTGAGTACTGAATAGTTCCTTAACTACTGAAAAGTTGGAATAATAATAGCTGTAGATGTAATTAGCTGATGTCCTAAAACACATCAGAAGTAAGGAATTCTTCAAACTGTTGAGTCTTGATGTCAAGTCTAAACAACTTCTAGAAAGCTTATCCAAGCACAAGTCTTTAGCTTAATAAAGAGAAGAGCTGAGGCAAATGTATAGTCTGTCAAGCAAAAAAAAGGCCTTGCACTTTCTTTGGGATGGTAAATTTTTGAATCTATTTAAGTTAAAGATAGAAGATCAGATACTGCAGCAATTATCTAACCTAACCTGCTGTACAAAGCAGAATCTGTAGAATTCAAAGACTCATTGCATGATGGTACTGTCTGTCCTGTTTTCATCTGGGATAGAGTTAATCTCCTTCTTTGCAGCTGGCACAATCCTGTGTTTGGAATTCAGTATGAGAATAATGTTGATACCACATCAATCTAGTTGTTGCTACGTAGTGCTTACTCTAAATCAAGGACTTTCCATTTTCCCATACTCTGCCTGCAAGCAGGTGCACGAGAAGCCAGGAGGGTGCATAACTGGGACAGCTGATCTGACCAGGCCAAAGGGATATCCTGGACCAGTGAATGTTATACTCATCATATAAACTGGGGCTGGCTGGGGGCATCAACCACTGCTCGGCCATGGGAGAGGTATTGGTCAGTGGCTGGTAAGCATTGTCCTGTGTATCGCTTGTTCATCTTCAGTTTTAGTCCTTTCTCTCTCTCCTTCTCAATAAAATTACTATTGTAATCATTATTATTACTATAATATTTTATTTTGTTTCCATTATTAAACTGTTCATAGCTCAACCCACAAGTTTTTCCCTTATTTTTTGATTCTTCTTTCCACTGAGCAGACCAGCAATGATGAGTGTCTGTGTGGTATTTTATTGCTTTGTACTGGGCTGGAGTTAAACCATGACACCATCTCAGTTGCATATACTCCAATATCAAACTGTGGACGCAACCACTAGGGGCTGCATTACTATGTTGCAGATTTGCACTATATCTGATAGAAGAGCTGCTGCAGAAAGTCAAAGTCTAGTAGTAGTTGCCTTTCAGACCACAAGATTTTCATTCCCTTTAAAATATCAAAATAAATATGCCACACTGGAAGGTATGGAAGGCAGTTTAAGAATGCTAGCATTTATTATAAGTTTGGATAATAGCGTGATAAGTGTTGCTTTAAAGGTACCACCATCAGCTAAGGCAAAAATGAAGATGTAAGATCACACATTTTTAGCAAGAATGATTACTTATACCCAACTATACTTACTTACTATGTGACTTACAAATACAGACAATAAATTTAATGCATTAGCAGCAGAACAATATATCTTTGTATGCCATAGTAACTGATCATGCATAAATATTAACAAGGAGAGTGGCAAAGAAGTTAAAAGCGAAAACAACAGTGATGATTTTCATTAGAGAAAATAAGGAATAATTAGGATGGAAAACTATTAAGAGTTAAAAACTGAAAGAACATGTAGATAGTCCCTGTTCATTCATCTGATTTACTACAAACAGTAAAATAAATATGGTTGACAAGCTTTATTATTTATGCTAAAAGATCAAGCAACGATTGCAAAGGGCAGTAACATCCAGGCAGGCCTGCAGTTATTTATTTGGACATTTTACAAACGGCAGCAAAAGAGTACCTGCTTGCTCTTTTGAATTCCCTGAAGTGTTTTAAAACAGAGTAATAAAGAATCACTTATAGAAAGCTAATAACTGTATTACCAGAGGGGAGTGAAAGAGCCACAGGAGAGTTTCTGGGCCAAAATACAGCTTTCTGCAGGAATCAGCTAGAAGTCCTAAGGGTTTTGAGGCCAAAAGAAACCACTGCCATGGATCACATCCCCATATTCCCAATGCAAGCAGCACCATGCTCGTTCAGTGGCACCTTACCGGTGTCCCTTCTGCTGCATCAATCACAAGCGCCACAGCTCGGGCTGAGTTTCACCCTTTTTGCCTTGAGTAATCCTTGTGGCTTTATATCGAAGAACAAAGCACCTCCTCTGATAGCTCTCATTCCTTGAGTACAGAAAAAGCTTTCTAAGAATTTAAATTTAAACGTTACTTAGCCTAAAAGTATTTTTGCACGGACCTCTTGGGAAGGACAGCACTTCTCCTTAGCTGCCTCGAAACTAGACAACGAACTCGTAAAACAGATTAAACTGTTGAAACATAAATTACGAGCTGTGAGGGAAGAGACTGTCCCTGCACCTGCGGGCAGTCCCGGAGGAGACAGCGCGGAGACCTGTCCGGTGGGTTTCAACCTGCTCCCCCTCCCCAGGCAGGCACTGCGCCTCACCTTCCCCTGCCCTTGGGTTTTTGTTGTTAAACACTACCCGAACCACACGGCTGGATTCGTCCTGCCTGTCGCCGGGATTACCCAGCCGGCGCCTGCCACCTCGTCTCCCCTCGGGGCTCGGGGAGGACGGGCTGAGGGAGGGGGCCGCCATCTTCCCAGGGCGGGCGCGGGTGGCGAGTGCGCGGCGGCAGGTCCGCTCCGGGGGCTGCAGGGGGCCGCGCCCCCGCCCCGCCGGCGTGTGAGGGAGCGAGGGAGGAGGAGGAAAGCGAGAGGGAGAAAGCGAACGGGAGGGCGGGGTGTGGCGGCAGCTCCCGCGGCTGGGCGTGTGCCCGGCCCCCGGTGCTGCGTGACCGCGCGGGAGGAGCAGGAGGAGGAGTGTGGGTGCGGGGAATTTCCTTGTGTGGCGGCGGAGGAACAACACCGCTCCAGACGGCGGGGCTGCGAGGAGGGCGCTGCCGCCGCCGCCGGTTGCCGAGCGATGTGAGGGGGAGCCCCCCCTGCGCCCTCCCCTCCCTGCCCCTGGAGCCGCCTGCTTTCCCCCTCCCGCCCCTCGCTCATCCCCGCCCCGCCATGCCGGACCAGATCTCCGTGTCGGAATTCGTGTCCGAGACCAATGAGGATTACAAGTCACCCACCGCCTCCAACTTCACCACCCGGATGGCCCAGTGCAGGAACACGGTGGCGGCCATCGAGGAGGTGAGCCCGGGCGTGGGGCGCGGGGCGCGCAGCCCTCTCTGGCCTGGCTGCAGAGAACAAGGCGCTACCGGCGCTGGCTCCTGCCGCTCCCTCTCCCGCCCGGCCCCGAGCAGCGCCCTCGACTGCCGCTTGGAGGAAGTGGGGCTCGCCCGAGTGGAGAGGGGAAAGAAAAGGAGCGGGGGAAGGGCCGGGGCGCCGCTCCCCCGGCCCGCGGGGCTCACGGTCCGCCCGCCCCTCGGCGCACGGCGGGGCAGGGTCGCCCGCCGCCCTCAGCTGGGGGAGCACGAGCCGGCGCTTCTCGCTGCTCCTGAACGCCCGAGGAGCCCCGATCCGGGCGGTTCCGCCCGCTTTCCTTGTAACTGGGAGTGGGGGGGAACTTGAACTCTGCAGGCTCCTCCGTCAGCCCCTTCCTTCACAGCGACACCTGAGCCGCCTTGGCCTCGCCAGCTGCCCTGTGGGGCTTCGGCTTTCCCTGTTTGTCCTTTCCCCGAGCGTGTGTTTGCCCGCCTCCGGGCACAGGTGGGATTTAATCCGCTTTCCAGTTCCCGCACACAGAAATTTAAACGCGCTTCCCCCGGCCATACGGTTTAAGGCAGCCTTCCCTGGGGATCTGCTCCCTCAGGGCCGTGCCCGCCCTTCGGCGTGCGGGATCCCGAGCTTCCTCTTCCCTGCCTCCTCCGGGACAGCCGGGCTGCGGGTGCCTGGTGTGAGCCGCTTTTGTCTCGCCCAAGAGCCGGCTGTTTCTCTCTCTGTAAAGATAGTCGGAACGTGCCGTGAGAGCCCACCCTGCCTCCCACGAGGGATGTCTGCTCCCTCGGGAGAGGGAGGCTCTCTTCCCTCCTGTTTCAAATCAGTGGGAAATCTGGGACAGGTCTGTACACAGTGAGAGCACATTCCACATCCCAGTCATACATGCACAATGAAAGGAGAAGCGTCTGTGTATCTTGAGTCCTCTAGCAGCTTCTCTGAAGTAACTTGTAGGAAGGGGGAATCTTACTTGTGCTGCAGATTAATTTGCTCCATCTACCTGTTACATCAGTTCTTACAGTGTGTGTTTAGTTGATTTGTTTTGCAGTAAGCATGTGTTTTTAAAAGAGCCTCTTCAGCAAAAAGAATCTTGTCAGATGTTGATGTCCCTTCTTACAAAAGAACTGCCACTAGCAATGGATTATTAACATGTCTTAAGTGAACAAAACCTAGGTAAGGTGTTTAAACACCCTTTTCAGGATTTTCCTGTTTTGCCAGTTCCCAAAACCACTAAAGCAAGGAGTTGAATTCAAAATAATCTTGTTCCTGAGGTAATTTTCTGCCCTGCAAGCTCTTGCACTTAAATGCCTGGATTTAATTATTCATTATTAACCCGATAGTCTTAAGATCAAGAGTTCTGTAACAAAGACAACCTCTTCCGGAATATTTATAGTAATGAATAATTTTAATTGCAAGGTAGAACTTCTTAATAATTGATTAATACAAGATCGAAGGTGGTATAAGCATCTGGGTCAAATGCAGTTTTGTGAGATTTAGAGATTTTTATTTCTGAAAAAAAAAATTATTTTTTTCTCTATGTTGAATTTAGTGGATTGGTGTTTGATTTTTAATGGAACTCAATCAGAACAATAAATCTTTCTTTGTATCTGCATATTTCTGGTATTAGATGCTGTCTGCTAGCTTATTAGTAGTAATGATGATAAAGAATGAGCCTGGTGAAGTTTGAAAGGCAGGGGGTGAGAGATTGCAGAGACAGGCAGTAGTTGTTAATAGTATTGATCGATCTGGCACTTCTGGCAAAATATCAGCAGTTCCTGCCTGTTCGTGCTGCTGTCTGAAAGCATATGTGGAAATGCTTTTACTCTGATTTGTCAGGAACAACAAATATATTTTCATAGTTTCAAAATGGTGAAATTTTTTCAGGATTAGACTTCTTCGGTTTGGAAATACTCATGTCCTTTAGCATGACGTGCCTGGTTTTTCAGGTTAAATGTGATTCTTGGATAAAAGGCTGTCTATAAATTGTGCAATAGAGAAGTCAGCGCTCAGCACTATTTTTTTTTTTTCTGGGAGGCTGGGCAAGAAGTAATTCATCAGCTTGTTATGAACGAAAGCTTATTAAAGAATGCATCTAAAAATGTTCAGGGAATACAAAGAACCTGTGCATTTCCAGTGGCACTGGTAGTGTGAAGCATTGGTTTCCAGAGCACACTGCTCTCTTGCAGCAGGCAGTGTACTTCTGGGAACTAGGAAGTCTGGCTGTGTATGATTGAGGGAATGTGTTACTTTAAAGCAGTTAATAGGTAAGTTGAAACTGGTTGACTGCTGACTTTGTGTATGCATTGGTTTGAACAAGCGACTGTAAGAGCTAGTTTATTAACTGAGGACACATTTTTGCTTCCCAGGATATTGTATACATTTATTAAATCTACAAATTAAGTGGTTAATACTGATACTTAGAGGATGTCTCTTTACTACTACTCCCAGAAAATCTGGTTCTGGAATGGAGTATTCAACTGCCTGCATGAAGCCAGCTCTAGCCTCCCAAGTCTGGTGCTCCCCTGGAAGCTGGGGAGGCAGTGCAGGAGCACAGGACGGGGAGGCTGCTGTCATTTGTTAGCCTGAGCTCAGCTGTCCTCAAACACAGATATGTTTTCACATCCCACATGTCTTTTGCACTTAACATTGCTGGCTACTAGTTTTGTAATGCTGTCTTTGTTAATTAGTAGGTGTCTAATAGTGTCTTAAAAGTTTAATTAATGAAGCTTTCCATGTTGGAGTGGAAGAGGCTTGTTAAGTGAGGAAACCATTAAGACGGACAATTAAAAGTGTATAATTTATCTTTATATCTTTGTGGGCAGTGGAATTGTCTTAAATCTCAACTTGGATTAACTGACCTCTGTCAGTTTCACAATATGGTTGATTCTTAGTATCAGTTGAAAATACTTTCAGTTTTACTGTTTTATGTGTTTATATACACTGATTGCATACCATGGATCATGGCTTTTGAGATCACCAGAAACACCTGCATTGCAGTTTGGGAGCTGGTGTCTGTTCAAACACTTGCAGAAAGAGCATCTGATTCTTTGCTTAATCTGTTTCTTTGCTCTCTGTAGTGGAAAAGGGATTAGGAAAGGCATGCTTGTGGAACACAAAGTGATTTCAAAGGAAAAGGAATCATATAATTTCTGCATTGTTCTCAGATTAGGGTGTTGTTTAGCAAAATGTTGGGAATATTTAGCTTCTTCTGAAGCAAAATTGCTAGTGAGCAATATATCATAGGCCCTTACAGGTTACTGTTTAATCTTTACATGTGTGATAGTGACTAAGATTAAATAAGTTTTAATTGATAGAGTGCAGAGCATGGTCACATGATTGGGGGAGGGGTTGCTTGAAATCAGTAAACTGGTCTGATGACTGCAGCCTTTTTAATAGTCTGTTTCTATTAAAGGTCACAGGATCTAAAAATTTGTGGTGACCATTCTTAAACTATGAATGCTTAAAAAATCTAGTTTCAGTATTGCTGTTACTTAGAACAGGCACTTCTCTCTTTTATATGCTGAAAGTTAAGCCCCAAATTGTAATGAAACCTGCAAGGTGGTTCTAGTAACTGTGATCATTTTAACAATTTTTAGAAATTAGTTTAAAGAGTAATTGAATGACTGGAATCTAATTGTGCCCCCTTTTTTTTGAAGCATGAGTCAAATTTTACAATAAAGAGTGGAAGTGAAGCCCATGTTTCTGTTCTGTTTATTAGGGCCCAGTGCTGGACCAAGTAATAGGATAGAGAGCAGTTTTGCAGGCTAATACAAAGAGTAGCAGACAGTCCCTGTGCTGAAGACATTTCCATCTAAGTCAGGGTTGAGATACAAAATTTACCCACCTACTTAAACTTAACTGCATGCACAGATTTCCCTATGAAGGGAGGAGAATGGAAACATTGAGAGAAGTTTAATACCTTACTGGAACACCTCCACACCATAGTGGCACTTGCCACTGGGATAAATGTATTCTAAAAAGTAGAGAGGACAAACATGGGGGAAATACATAAAAGTGTACAACCAAAAGAAACAGTATAGGTCCCATTCCATGATGATGATACCTCAATAATTCTGTTATTTAAAAGATTTTTTTTCTCTTTAAAAGATTTTAAAAAAATTCACCACTTCTACAAATGCAGCATGTAATTTCTGTATCAAATCCTTTTCTTCCTCACTGTCATTTATAATGCAATTTTCTATCAAAAATGGCACCATCATCTTGCTACCTAAGGCAGTCCAGTTTTCAGCTGGCTTGGAGTGGTGTAAGGGATCAATGTTTATTGAATTTGATTCCCCCTTGTATGGTACAATTCTGTAATATTCTCTTCTGCATTTTGGTTTTGCAAAGCTAATAAGGGGAAGATCTAATAGCAGCATGGTAGGGTGGGGGAATGTGAGTCTGGATACATGGATACACCTGTATATTTACTTTCTACTTGCTACATTTATAGGACTGGATCTGTTTTTCTATAGTTGATGATTGTGCCTTGAATTTCAAAGTTACATGAAGAAGGTGTTTCTGTATAGTTTGAGAAGCAGTAGGAAGTGTCATATACTGTAGTGCATTTTGAGAAATTTACTGTGGTTTCATGTATGTTTATTTTTAATAAAATATATCTTTATATCTTTATAGCATGCTCTTTAGTAGAACATATTTGCACACTTTTCTTACCTCATTACCAAATACACTTCCATAAAAGTGTGTTGTTTAAAACTTTTTTTGTGTTCCACTTCTGCTTCCTTTCTGGAATCATGATTCTCTGTCATTGGCATCCAAAGAGGTTTATGGAAAAGTCATTATAACACAAAAGGCATGATGATTTCAGAAGGAGTGTGGGAATTGTTTTCTTTTTGAGAGGCATATAGAGGATGAAAATTGCATAAATGCAGGAGCTAAACTGTACATCTTCAGCTGGAGCTTAGTGCATATTTTCAGATAGGCAATTTAAACCTTAAACCTTTAATGTCGACATGCAGTAAGTTAAAACAATGTCAAACCACAAGAAAAGGTTTCTGTGCACCTTACCTTAGTGCATTTGGTGATGAATCTGCTTCAGCGTTTACCAAATGCTACTGTTCCTCCTAGAAGGATGAATGAAAAATATAGACTTATAAAGAAAGAGATAAATCCTTCTGAAATATTTTACTAATTGGGAGTTTTGTGTTTTGAGTTTTCCATAATGTTGCTGTATTTTTCAGAACCATCTTATCTGAATCTAGTGTACTTCATACTGCTGCTAGAAGAGGGTAATGTAGAAAGTGGCAGCTTCTGCTTAGATTTAACCCACCTTCACTTCCTCTTCTTATCTTCATGTTGTTCTCTGTATACCATAATATGCAACAATATTAGGTAAAGGTGAAGCCCTTATTTTGAAAGGCATTGAAAAGTCATTGGACAAAAGCCTAATCCCTGCTTCAGAGTTCTTACAGTCCACATGTCAAGTGGATCTGGCTGATGAATACAGGTGGAGAAATGCAAGAGAACTTGGTGCACCTCTAGTGTAGTTTGTTAGTAGCTGAAACACTCTGAAGTGCTTTCTTTTTATTCATATGCATTGGAGTAGTGGTTATTAAACACTTAATTCAACTCTTAAAGCTATTTTTTTTATAATTTCCACCTTTGTATGTGTGAGTATGTGTATGTATTATATACAGCCATTTCCTGTGTAAGCTCCAGCACTGCACCTTCTGAGCATCTTAACATCCCACACGATTTGTCTGCCCCAGTTTCCCTCAAACAACCTTTCCACTTAAAGCTCCACAAAAGTCGGGTCTAGCCTTGTTTAGGCTGACTCTTCCCTCTCTTGTCTTGGGTATCAAGCTTCTCCATGCTTTTGAAATGTTTACAGTCCCCTTATGTTTCTTAATTTCCTGAAACTCCTTTGCTACAGTGATTTTTGGTGCTTTTCCTACCTCTGTGGAGGTCCCTGCCTTGGCCCAGCCCTGTCCAAGGTACTGGAGCAATGGCTGGAGCTCAGGTGGGCTTCATGCTAAGATGAAATGCCTCTCATGGATGGGCCAGTGGCAAGAGCCTTCACTTGTTCTCAGCCCTTGCTGTCTCCAAATAAATCTTATATTCTTCATGAGGTTGCTAGAGAGGGAAGAAGTCATGTTATAGTCAGGCATCTGTCATGGCAAGCCAAGATGCTGGCTTTTATATAGGGAAACAGAAGCTGGAGGGCTAATGTGAGAATCACTGTTTTAAAGAAAGGAATCAAGTTGTGGAGACAAGTGAAGTGTTTGTTAAATAGTAGGGGCTGAATTAACTGTGTACTAAAAGCAAAACAAAGAAATTAAAAGTTTTTATATAGTCATTAAACTGAGTTCTGGTGAGGTTGACAGAACTAAAGAGTTCATGTACTAAAAGTCTGAAAAATGTTCATTAAATATCCCAGGATCGGGGAAGATAATGAGAAAATTTACAGACATGAAACACCCCAGGAATAATATCACAAATTATCTGAGCCTGTCAGACATGTGAAGAAAAAGCCAGAGGAAAGTTTTTTTACAGGAAAGTTTTGTTATAATGTATATGTGTAAAGATAAAAGACAAATTTGCAAAGGTCAAGTTTCTTTAGGAGTAACAGGAGGCAGTAAAGAAAACAAAAACACTCTTAAGCACATAAAATTGCAAGGGGAAAAAGAAGACCTAATTTGCAGTTAGAGTGTAGTAGTATTAAAGATAATGTAGGTATTGCCAAGTCTAAACAAGTGCTCTGCTGCAATTTTTGAGCTCACATTGTGGGAGAAGGTAGAATGGATGGCAGGAATAGAGATGCAAGTAAGCAAGGCAATAAACAAAATTGTGAACAAGAAAAGGAAATTTGAATTAAAAACAAATTGAGAGATTGAGTTATGAGAAGCAGAAGTACTGTGTTAGCATATGAAGAATTGAAGGGTCAGGAATTGCCACTGGGGGAGAAGCATTAAGGAGGGGATGAGGAAATGCATAAAAAGTCTGAGGAAGTTCAGAGGAATTGGTATTGCCAGGAACTGCAAAGGAAGAGGGAGTGTGGCAGTGTTCACACAGGAAGTAGGATGAAAACACAGGCCTGAAAACGTGGGGGAAGGGCTAATGTGAAAAGGATCAGTGTAGTAAGGAGGTGAGCAAGAATATAGGGAAGGGGTAGTGGTGGGGGACAGGGAATAAAGATGATAGTTGTATCCTATTGTGTAATTTAGGAGTGGGAGAAGAGTTCTGCATGTTTCCCAGAAAATGGAATGTGATTCTAAGAGTTATGCAGACCTTATGAGATATTATACATATCTCAATTTTGTTTGGAAAGAGAAAATAATTTACCTTACAGGGGAGAATTTACTGATGGAGGAACTGAGATAAACTGTTATAGCTGAATAGGCTTTTTCTTATGAGCAGTGATGCTTTGCAGGAAATTAGCTTGGGTGGTGTGATGCAGTACTTTTCATCTCAAGTATTTGTTTTCAAGTGAGTAGGTGTTGGACAGAATTTGAAAAATTTGCTTCTTTGTGTGTGTGAACTCTGCTTCACAAAAATATTTACTGTGTAAGTGACATACTGTGCAGTGAAGTATATTTCTTTGGAGTATATTCTTTAAGAGGTGGCTGTAAAAGTTAACAAGAAAGAAGCTGTAGTATAAATTCTAGCATTCAACTTGTTAAACCAAGAGGAAGTAGAGAACTAAGGGAGAAGGCTGAAACTCTGCTCCTTGTAGTCTTGGAGCAGTGTGGTGTTCACAACCATCTGCTGTTTGTGGACCCCTCAGCTAGCCCTGATTAAAGATCAGATTATCAATGTAGTTCTAGCCTGAAATCTATAATTCTCTCTAGGCATTATGCTAAGTATGCATGCAGATACATAAAAACAGCTGAAGTGATTAGAGCTGAACAAACTGCTTTCACATTCCTGGAAGCTTTGTACTACATTTAAAAAGCATATAGGAAAGGAAAGTGATAGTGAAGTGTACTGGATGTTCTTAGAGATTTTCTCATGTTATATGATTTCTGTTCATTTTTAGTGAAAGATTTCTTTCCTAGAATATGCAATTTCAAGGAGACTTAGGCTATATTCTAGGGAAACAAATGTATTTAGTAATCATTTAAAGCCTCTTCAATCAAACAGGATTACTGTTTGGCAATTGCAATAGGAGTAGAAATTTCCTTAGCATTTGCAAACACATAATCCCTGCTCCGTAAAACATGCAGTATGGAGTTCTGGTGAGCACATATTTTTAATAATTTGTTTATTTTCCAGCACTGTAGGTGTATGTTACACAATAATAGAAAAATGCCAGCAGAGTCCTCCTATGCTTTGAGCTTGTAGACTCAAATGCTAATTGTGCTGATGAGAATAGCATTGAAGAAGCAATGAAGTAGTAAATCTTTTGTAAGCTGCTTTTTGTTTGGTTTTGTTCTTCTGCTTAGTTCACTCTCTTCTGCTGCTTGAATGGTCTGGATGTAGATGACAAGCTTTTCATATAAGTATTTCCAGCCCAGTCTGTTCTAGGGATGGAGTGGTCATGGTTGCCACTGCCTTCTCTGTTCCCCAGTCCATACGGATGTGGCACTGGTGTAAGGACACATGGTGCTTGGTTACATATAGATTCAGGCATTTGTCTCTTCTGCTTCAGTCGGTTGGTTCAGTAACTCTTTTCTGTTCATTTAAAAACAGAAGTTCTGATTGACCTGGACATGCTTCTCTGTTCTAAATTGCTTCAATTTTAAATGCAGAAGTTCTTTGTCTTAGGTAGTGTTTTGTTGTAGGTGACAGTTGTGCATGAATTTACCTTCCTAATGCTTCATTGATGATATGGAGAAGTACCATCTGTTACATTTGATAGATGCCTTCCATGACATGAACTCTGATTATTTTGGTGAAGTCTGCTCTGGGAATAAAGCTTTTATTTTTGCATCAATATTATGTAAATGGGTATTTCATATCTACTGTTTGGATTACACTAATAATTGCATTAAGTTATACTTAAAGCTGCTGAAATTCCAGTAGAATTTAAGACCATTGCTTTCAAGATTGTCCTGTGATTTCTGTGTTGAGTATCTAAAATGAATGGCTTCAGATGCATTATTTTAAGTGTATTGATACTGAGACCATGCAGAGATTTTCAAAGGTAAAGTGAATTACAGAGAAGTTGGAGTGAAAATCACAGGCTGAAGTCTGGAAGCCACTATAGAACAGAAATAATTGTTTGATGTTTCAAGAGAAAATAAGTTTTATCATTTGACACTGGATTTTATGAGTAACAATATACAATTAGTATTATAGGTAGATGCTGTTAATAAATTTCTACCCTGATAATAGAGAGATGATGTCCAATGTGCTGCTTTACCTCTGATGAACCTTGTTTTGACAGCTGGTTCTGTATGTCCCTAGGAATAGTTGATTCATTTGAGGTGATTTGTCTTGCTCTCCTGAAGTTCCCTCTAGATACCTCTGCCATTCTTTGTTGTGGGAATATGGTGTCCTAAGGGTTTCAAGTGTGTCGTAAACTAGATGGAGTTTGTGTGCCTTCTGTTCCATTTCAGAATGGACACCTTGTATGTGTTTGCCAGAGATGTTTGTGGTACTGATTTATTATTTATTTCTGATAAGGAGATCTCAGAGGCCTGTTAAGACTGAAGTTTGATATTACTATGTTGCTGTAGACTCTTTTCTAGGCTAGTTTCTTGTCCTTAGAATTATTGGATCCCTAAAGAAGAAAAAGTTAAAGGAATGTTGGATGAGGAGGGATAGATCAGTTTATGGCATCCAGCTGAATTTGTGCACACACTGCAAAAGTTCTCATTTTTAGTGTAAAGTACATCATACATAGGGAGAAACATAACTGTTTAGTTTTTCATTGCTTTATAGACATTGTAACAGGAGTGTCTGGCTGGTTCAAGTAGAGGTTTTGAAGACTACAGATACCAAATTAGACTACTAATATAGGAACTTTTGAGTATCTGGAAAATATTTTGATTTGTTAATTGCTTGCATAAATAACCAAAAATTCTCTTTTCAGAAAGCTTATCACATGTAGAATAAAAGGACTTTATGTTCTGCAAAGATTAGTTCTTGTTGCTTCTGATTTTTTTCCGAAAAAATTTAATACTGGGGAAAAGAGTTACTGAATTAAAAAATCTGCAAAAGGAAAATCCCATCAGCCAGCTCATCATAATGCTGTTGAATGATAGGGTGAGGATCAGCCTCTTCCAACAGCTGGACTCCAAACCACGAACGGCTTTGATGGATGCTGACAGCAGATAGAAATGCAAAAACATGAAGATAGAAAAAAGTCCCTTGCAGGATGAGGACCAGAGAATTTTGACATTGGTAAAGGGTTGCTAAATCTTACTTGTCCATTTAAGACAATCATCACTGGAACTTTAATCCTGTTGCCTGTGTTACTTTATTTTGCATGGTGATGATTCTTAGGGTGTTGAAGCATGTAATAGTAAATAAATGGAGATGGATATCAGGAATTGCCTACTGCAACTGAAAAAATATACAACAATTAAATATTAAATAAGGGAATTTTATTTAAACACCCTCTGTTTATAAATGAGCAACTGTAAAGAATAAGTGCATCATCTATTACGTTGCTTATGAGGTCTGTACTTAAAGTTCAGTCAATTTGCCTTTGAAAGCAGATAGCTGCAGTGTTGGAGAAGGAAAATATATTTCTCAGTGTAAAAATTGGTTAATGCAGGAGGTGGATGTGTTTTGGAGAAAGAGTTGGCATAAGCAGCTTTCATTCTTTCTCTAAGCATAGGATTTTATTTCACAAAAATGCTTGATGTCTGTTTCCCAGATAAATATTTGTTGCATTTCTAACTTTTTGTAGTGAGCGGAGCCTGTGGAAATTAATTAATACACGGATACCTGCTTTGTTTAGTGTGAAACATTCTCATTTAGTGACTTGTATTAATGATGTAACATTTTGTGTCTCTGAACCTCTGATTTGGGATTTCTCTTCTGATAGAAGTAGTCTGTTAGAGACTTCTGTTTTTTTTAGGCATCCCTTCTTTGTTTTAATGAATGCATTGTACCAAGTCATCATGCTCAGGTCTGGTTTTATACACAACATAGAGCCCTTCCAAATTCTCCCATCGTTTACCTTTGCAGCAGAATTACCTTGCACTTTCAAGTATTAATTTCCCAAAGCACAGTGGTATTACTTTTTTCCACCATGCATATCCTTAGCTCAAGAGTTTACTGCATTCTTCTGCCAAATACACCAGTGCTTGTTTAAAAAGATTGCCTTGGCATTGGGCCCACAAGAACCATGAACCCAGATGCTGGAGAAATAATGCTTTTGTGGAAAGGGACCTTTCAGAGATGATTCTGCCATAAACTCTACCCTTTTTTTGCAGGTTTGTCTCTGAACCTTCAGTCTCTTTAGCTGACAGGACTCACACCAAAGAGCTCATTTATACTACCATAGCTACTGCAGTTTTTTTGCATGCATACTCCAAGTAAAGTAATTGCCCCAAATTAAAGTTTTTTTTAAAAATTACTGTTCTAGGATACATTTAGAATCTACAATGCCTTGCCCCAGACTATGCCTGTAAGGGTTTTTTTTCCACCCGTTGTATCAATCCCTCTGTGAATGTGCAAGCTGATCAGTGGAAGGAAACTAGAGAGGATTTAGAAAAGAAACTAGTACATTGAAGGAGGAAATGACATAACAGTAGGAGAATGGAAAGAGGATTCTGGAAAGGGATAACAAAATTTAGGAAGTTTTTTTACCACTCTCTGTAACAGAAAAGTGAATTGAAGCCAGTGGTGTTGACAGTTCATTACTAGTAGAAAAATAACGAACTGAGACAGAATGTCTGTGGATATCTCTGATCTTTTGAGTCAGCAAGGATTAATTACAGCAAATATCAGATTACCTGTAAAGATACACCAGAAAAGCCAAACTATTGTGCTTCCTGGATACAAGTATAAAAAACTTGCTGTTGTTAAGTTTAAAACAAGACCAGTTCAGTGAGGCACAAGAACCTTGTCTTGTTTTGCTGTCTCTACAATAACTACTTGATTGCTTCTCTTTTCTTTTACTGACCAAGTTTCTTCCTGTGCCCTTTTGTTTTTGGGAAGGTTGTTCCTATATGTGTTCAGCATCTGCAGCAGTCTCTGGCATTATTATTTATTCTGAAATACTGGAATGGGTGAAGTGGAAGATTTATGAGCAGCCCGATGTTTTAAAGTAAATTGCTAAAATTAAGAGTAAGGTCTGATTTTATTTTAAAGAAATAATGTTAAGGTAACGATGTATAGTAGGTCAAATATCAATGTGTTAATTTTTTTTTTTGGTATATTTGTCAGTTAGATATTCAATATAGGGAAGAACACATAGGTTCCTGGCTCCAGGATAATTTTTCAAATTACATGAGGATCTATTTCCCAAAATTGTGTTACTGCTTTAGCAGTACTTCCAAGCATTAGTTGCTGTTGTTCCAATGGACTCTTTATTTTACAAAATGGTAACCTTGAACTTTCTGCAAATTCAGATCCCATGCTATGAATACTTTCAGCAAAACCCCATCCCAGTAACTGAAAATGTGAAATAGTTACTTTTGCACTTCCCAAAAGGAAGCTGCTATGGGTAAGAAGGAAGGAATGCTTTTGAGATTTTGAAGTGGTTTAAATGCAAGATAAAAATGATGGCTGACTCCTTCCTCTTCCTCTGTCACTACTTCTCATGGTATGCTCTCAGTCCCTTGTCTGGAATGAGAAAACTTGGGCTTCTTGTTTCTCTGGAGAATAGCCTGTTGGGCTATGTAGTGTTTATGATTGCGAGTATCTCCGTCTGTTTTTAAACTCATTACTGGAAACTGGGAGATTATCCTGGGGAAGGATGTGTACGTGCTTTTCCTTGCTGCTCCGAACATCTGCTGTTGGCTGCTCCTGATAGAGGATATCAGGTTAAATGCAGTGTTGATCTGATCCAGTATGGCTGTTTTTCTGTTCCTTCACAGATATTAATTATTTTCTGGGCCATAAAGAAAAAAGACAGTGGTGTGAGGACACTTGCACAAGATAAAGACCCAGACTTCTGTTGTTAGTTTGGCGCAAAACATGTTTAATGAACCACTAGAGCCTGGGGACTCTCCACTTATGTTGCTACTGCCCCGGTTTTCCCCGTACCCTTCGGCTCTGTAAAAGGTGCCAAAATAATCTCTGGGATGTTCAGTTTCTGAGTTTGTCTTCATTCTTTTTTCCCCCCCCTTCAGTTAAATATGCTAATAATAGAACAGTTTGTTTCTCCTTTCTCCTCTGAAAAGAGCAAATAATACATTCATCTTATGTGGCAACCATCTATATTGCACAGATCTATTTAGACAATATGGATTTAGGGATTGATGCTAATATTTTTCTTCTTCTTTCTTTTTTTTTTTTTTTTTGTTAGTAGGGGAAAGCAGTGCAACTAAATGTTTGAAAATTGTATATCCTGGTAGGCTGAAAACTTCCTAGGCAATATGAAACAGACTTAAATGGAACTATTATTATTATTATTATTATTTATTATTATTATTATTATTATTATTATTATTTAGATTGAGGCATACAGAATAGAATGTAGAATAACATTTCAGGATGTTCCAGTAATCTCAGACTGATTTCTTCCTGCTAAAATGGAAGAATTAATTAGTTAATTACGTTTTACTGTTCAAAGTAGAAAACTTTGAAGCAGCAAAGATGGAAATTGGCCTTTGGCAAGTGAAACTGGACCTTGTTCCTACATGTGGAAAAAGGCTTTGCTACTTATCACTGGTAGCTTGAGTCCTCTGTCTTGTGTTCCTTTGAAAATTTACATTTGATTTTGATATGCTTATTCCCCTCCCTACTACATTTCTGACTAAAAAGTAATTTACCTTAAAAATGGTTTCATCAGATTGCCATCAGAAATCACGTGAAAGTAAATGAGCAGAAACATAAATACTGTATTTGGAAAAAAGATTGCACAGACAAGGACACACTCAAGAAAGTCACTTTCGAGTTTCTGTTTCAGTTCATGTGCATGGCACCACTTCCACAATAATGTGACTTCTTGTCGTTCGTACTGTAGAGAGTTTTTTCCCCCCCCTTAAGTCAAAGCTATATTTATTAACAATAGAGAAGTCTGAGTGCTCATCAGTAGAACTGAGTGGGACTATGAAATTATTTATATGACCTCATAGACTAAGTCGTGCTGAAACAGATGCTAAAATAAGCAGTCTTACAATAGAGTTTTTTGAGGCAGAACTAGGAACATTACATGAGAGGACACAATGATCTCACTATATGATCACTTTTATTGTATAGGAGTTTACTTGCCATTTTAAGTAAATAAAAAGAAATGCTAGTGTATACAGCATCTGAAGCCATTTTAAAATTCCCTGCTTCTGAAACTACTGAGAATGCACCAAGAAGATGAATTAGGCTGCATTTTGATGCACGTGTGTGCATTGGTATATTGTGTGTATATTTATGTGATAAACACAAGCTCAGAAATGTGAACTACAATGTAGCTACAGCTGGATTCAAACTGATTTCCCAGTGCTAAGATGTGGACAAAGAAAAGGACAAGGAAATATGAAGAACAACACTGAAGACAAGGAGCTGACATTTTCAAATTTTATCCTGAAATAACTCATTTGAAACATTATATGTGAATAAACACCAATGCTGTTCAATTAAACAAAGGCAAAGTCCTCCTCTCTGTTTTTTAGTCTGTAGGCAAGACTGAAATACAGTATTAAAGATGTAAAGTTTTCGGTATTTTGCCCATTAGCTGTAGGCACACATAGGCACTTTTAAATGTCACACATCTGAGAAGATTGCACCAAGGTACGGAGGAATAGACAAAACCTCCTAAAAGAGGGAGTGTAGTTTCCTTACCACAGTTGGAAACATAGTAATTGTATTTCATAAATGTATCTAGGTCCCTCTTCAAATGGGTGAATATTTTTTATCTTTTGTTTCCTGTTTGGAAAGCTTTCCAGAACTGATTTTTTTCCCAATTTCTAGTCACAGTTTGTTAAGGTTCAGCTACAACTTTGCACTGACACAGCTGAAAATAAAGGCAGGGGATGAAGAGAGGACTCAAGAAAGCCTGACCTGTACAGGTCAGACACATTAAGGTTTTAGGTTTTGCTTGCTATGTTGTCTTTGGTACTGTCAGTGGGGTGTTTTCCTCATTATCCTTTGTTTTGAATTTTTATGTGGACCAGCTGTCTGAAATGGATTGATGCTTGAGTTGTCACTGGTGTATTGGGGCATTATCTGCCATTTCTGTTGGACTCTGGTTATGCTATGCCTTGTGGGTTTGTTCCTCTGCTGCCTTATCCTGGTGAAAGTGGAAGTTGGTAGAGAGACATTTCAAACCAAAATGATGACTTTGGTTGAGGAAGAGGATTTGAGGTTTTTTTCCTTACTGGGAGTTTGTGCTTTCTGACTGAGGCAGTCTTGGGCCAGAGGATTTTATGAATCCATAGACCTGTTTGGTCCCTGACCACCGTAATACCGTTAATCCCATGCATTTATCCTTCCAGCATGTCTCTTCCTCAAGAATTATCTCCCCCAAACTAAGGTGCAGAGATTTAATATTTTCTCAGCTGCACATGCAAATCTAAGGCTTAGCTGAGAATTTAATTTGTAAGTTTTAAGGCTGTCAGCCTTCTCTTTGGAGTGTTGCTTGTATAGCTCGTAGTTGGAGACATTCCTTTCACTTGGACTCCAAGAGGGTGATTGCCCTTTGATGCAGTCATCAATTAAATAATTCCTCTGTAGTCAGCTGATTGGAGGGTGCTTTTTTGAGGTTATTTTTAGAAATCATAAATGAGGGAATTCACTTCATGTACTCCCATCCAAACAGGTGACTAATCTAACCTTGGAGATCACACTAGATACAGACTTGTAGTAGATGGAAATCAAATTGCTGAAGAGGGTGAACAGGTCTGGCATGGCTTTTATGGGCTTGCTTAGATTGTTTTATTTTCCCCTTCTTCTGTACTTTAGAACTCCAGGTGAAAAAGCGTCTGCACTTCTCCTGCTAATACATTTCAGATGTGGATATACAGATGTTGGAGGTAAAACCTCCAATGGGTACAGCAGTACCATGACGCTGTAACCATTAATGTTAAGGCATTGTCTAAATTGGTTGGTTTCCTTGGAATGCTGTGAAGATTTTGTTCAGCTATTTGTTGTCTAAATGGATTCAGTTTAAGAGTATTCCCAGAATCAGGGGGCTTAATATTTCTTTTTTGCATTCACTGTATTAAAATAATTGGATAGACTCCTATGGGCTGACTTTTCCACATTGTGTCTCTTACACAAATGATTAACAATAAAACAATGGTAGGTCAGATGTGTAGCTGCTGCAATTCATTGAAATGTTTTGAATGAACACTGGAATTAATTTGGTGGGTTTCTTTGCTTTATCATGTATCATGCTAAGCAGCTCTTGGCATAGTACAATTTGCAGTGTTCAGTATTGTTCTTCAGTGGGGTCTAAAGACACCACCATGTCTGAAACATATTTTCAAGTTTCACAACTTTTTTTTTTTTTTTTTAAATTAATTTGTATAACCATAATTCTGCTTCTCCCTTCTGGAACAATTCTACATTTTTGAGTCTGCTTATGTTTCACTTCAGTAAGCAAAAGGGTTGCCTGCTTTTACTTTTTTCTTCAAAACAAATTGATTATAAGTGCTTGAGCATTCTGGACAAGATTTAAACTTAAATTTTATGTAGTGTTGGAGAAAGCTTAGCCTAGTGTTAAACTGTGTGAAAGATATTTGAGAGATATGCAATTTATTTTGCTCAGCATAGCAGTTAGAAAGTTCATATAATTGAGAATGCAATTAACTAAATTATCCAGGAGAAGTGAAATTAAATTCCATTTTCAATATTCTGCCTAAGGAAGTGATATTGCTCGTTTCTTCAGCAATGTCAGAACATATGATGGGTGAAAACTGTTTTAAGCGTCTTTAATAATTCAGCATGGAAAGATGATACTGTGTAAATTGTTTCCTGCTAAGTTTATATGATGCTGGTCACCAGCCAAAGGTGGAGGAGGTATTTTTTTGGGCAAGGGGACAGAATAGGTTGTATGGATGAGGATGGAAGCAAATGGCAAGTAATTTATTAATTACGGAAATAAAGTTAGTTATGTAATAGTTGTAACTACTGCAGGTTTCCAGGACAAAAATTTGCCCAAGGACAACCCACTAATACTTTTTTTCTCTTTTGTTTTTAGGCTCTGGATGTTGACCGAACTGTTCTCTACAAAATGAAGAAATCTGTCAAAGCCATAAACTTATCTGGTCTGGGTAAGGTCATAATTCCTATTAGTTTATATTGGTGAAATTGTAAGATTTAAGCAGTCAGATGTCGTATGGAATCAGAGGTATATGGGTAACTCTGAGAAGAGAAATATGTGCATTTTAAATGGCAATCTTGAACTAGCTGTTTGATCATGACCTCAGTAAGGATGAGATGTTGTGGGGTAGATAATCCTCTCTTACTGCCATACTGGTACTAAGTGGTGAAGCTGTGCTCTCCTCTTTCCACTGGCTGTGGGCTACCTGCTCCTTCTGTCACACCTGCTGCTTTGCAGATCCCTAGATGAGTTTTTAAGCTTGTACAAAGCTGCATATGCAGTGAGATCAACTTAATTGGGATTAGATGAGTGCCTGAAGTGGTAAGGCCATGTGTATCATCAAGAGATGAGGGTGTGGGGGAGTGAAATTACTCTTTGGCAGCAGTAAGAAGCCACATTGGCTCTACTGCTATGTGAAATCTCAGTCTCCCTGGTGGCTTCCACTTATGTATGTTGAGAACTTCATGAGAAGAGGGAGCTGATGAACTGCAACTTTTTATTGTCATGATGTAAAAAATCAGGTAGTTTTCTTACAATGCTGTATAAAATACAAAGAACTATTCTGCATGCATTTTTAAATGTGTGCAAATCTCTTAGAGTTGTGTATGTTTATGTCCTTTGAAAAAAATAACTGAAGCTTTTGTTTTTTGTGGATCAGCAGCATTTTGTGAATAAGAAACAGCATTTGTTTTAGTGGATAAGAAATGGCATTTGGTTGGCTTTTGTTCTCACTGTGCAGTTCATAGCAATTAGAGCTAACAAAACCTATATTAAATGCAAAATAGATAGGCCTGTCAACCTTGGAGAGCCACCAATATCTGACAGAACTTGTGACCATGTTGGTGTTCAGACAAGGTTAGAACAAGGACTACTGTTGTGGTGTAATTCATCTCAAGTAATTGAAAGGAATTTCCTTGTTGAATGTAAGAAAGCTGTTATCTTTGGATTGTGGAGGGTCCAGTTTAAGATTCATTAGGAACTGTTTCATTGATTTGGCATCCTTTCTTCTCTTTCTTGCTTGGCTGGGGTTTTTTTTGGCTGTTGATTTTTATAAAAAAAATTATTCTAGTGTGCTAGACTGTGCCTTATAATCAGAGTACCTGTTAGAACATTGTAGTGAATCACTAGTCTTTACATAAAATCAGTGCCTTGTCCGCGTTTTAAATTTGTGCTGCCCACCCAATCTTGACAAAAAAGGTTTGGAGGCATTTATCTTCCACCAGCAGAAACATCACTAATCGAGCCACTTGTCAGTCTCTGGGGTTCCTTTTGACGAAACAAACCCCATGGTCCTACACTCATAAGAGCACAGTGGCTGGATTTTTAGTATAGATTCTCTAAATAGTTAATATCCATATTTTGTCTTTCTTTTTTCAATGTGAGAGTTTACAAACCATTGTTAAGGATTACATAGTGACTCCCAGTTTGTACCTAGCTGGGTTCTTACTTAAACAAAGACTCTAAACCCTCAAAACTGGATCAAGTCTTTTTTTTTGGTGTATTTCATACCTTTTGTTTGTAGAGAAACTTTTAAAATTTGTCAGGAAAACACCATAGGACAGGAAGAGTATTTTGGAGGGTTCCATTGGAAAAGTAGATTTTTGTGTTCTTCAAAAGTACTTGGGGAGTACCAGCTCAGTTAATAGTACTGCTGCAGTAAACTACCATCAGCATTCTGGGGAATGTCTCAGAATTCAGAACAGTCCCTAGGATGCTGGAGAATAGAAGACTCCTGAGGATGCCATGTGGAATGGATGCTGTGCTTGTTTCCTAAGGTGAAAAGTCAGCATGACTCAGCTACTGGTTGCACATCTAACCATAACACTTAATGGTAGCAGCCTTTTCACCTTGCTTTCATGCAGGAGGCATCCTTCTGTTTTTTGGTGTAGGAATTGTGGCCTGACCTCTTCTCTCACCTGGGTTCACATAAGCTAAGCTGGGTGGAGGAAGCAGCAAGAATGCAGAAAGCAGTGTGGTAGAAATAATTCACCTTACTGGGTAGATGTGAGATCTAAAGGAGCTGCGACCTGCCAGATCTTCGTTTTTGCTGCCTGTGCCAGTTAATTGAAAGCTTGTTCAGGTGTATATATGTCACACAATAAAATTAGTTGAACATTCTACAGCAAAACATTCTACAGCAAAAATTTTGGTAGGTGCTCAGCCCTTTCTGTTGGTGCTGAGGAAAATAAGTAACTTTCAGTACTAGTATTCAGTTTTTAAATGTAATAGCTGTCTGCAAACTCTCTGTCACTGGCTGCAAATTCAAGTGCTCAAGTTACAGACTTGTAGAATTAATGCTTCTTGTGTAATTTCCATTCTGCATGTACATTATGCCAGTCTTTAATTACATAGTGTTATACCACTGCTGCACAGGCTTTTAGTTTCATATATTGGAAATCAGAGAAAAATTGTAGCTATTTGAAAAACAAAATTCTATAATGGCTATCCAGATAGGGCACATGAACAGACAGGCTTGTTTTTAATCTGGAGCATGAGTTTATTGAACAGGTTGTATAACTAATTCACTGAAATTTGGTAAAGGACGTAGTATCGAAAATCCTTTGGATATTAAATGTGTTGATGCGTACAAATGGGCTTGAAATAAAACTGCATCATTGCTTGTTTTAACAGATTAATCCTCTCTAAATAATCTTCAGGATTTATGTAGTCTCATGTAATGATTAAGACAGTCTTTGTCCTTATTAATACATAATTTGTTTTCTAGGGTGTGGAGCTTTTTTTCCCTGACTTCCTTTGAAGCTCTAGAAACTGTCTACAGCTAGAATATGAAATAGACAATGTTAACTTTCTCAGGTGCCAACTTGGTGTGCTTTGTCAACATGCTCAAGCTTCACACGGTCACTAAACTTCTGTTCAGAAAAACTTTCTGTTTTATTCCACAGGTCAAATTGACTTTTGACAAAGGGACTTTTTATGCCTGTCTGTATAGGCAAGTAACCTGGTGACCTAGGAGTAAATCACTTGGGCAAAGTAGTTAAGACTGAAGCCTCTCAGATTTCCTTTATATTTGAATCAGGGGAATTTATTTTATGCCTAGATTTCCTCTCCTGCCCTGGGCTGAATAATCCCTCAATATGTGCAACTCAAAGCTTTCTGAACATTGATGTTAGGTGTATGCTGGATGAATTGTCCTGGTGTAGCCCAGGACTAATGGAAGACTTCTAGGACAGAGCTTCTGGTTTTGTTGTCTTAGAAAGGAATCTGGTTGTCATAAACCAGCACTGCTTTCAGAACTGAACTGGTCTGTGGTAAATGCAGTTTGCTAGGATTTGCTTCAGATCCCCACTGCTGCCTTAAATCAGAGAACTAACATAGATATGGTTTTGTCCTCCTCTGTAATGTGGGTTATAGTCCTTTTTCCTAGGATTTCCCAAGAGTATTTGATCTGTTACCTTCTGCTGTAGACATCCAAGACTGCCAGCACACTAGCTCCTCTGTTTCCTTTTCAGCACACAGTAAAACATAATAGCACACAGTTAAAATAAGAAAGTGTTAATGAAAGACCCTAAAACCTGAAAGTTCATTATAGGAGTTGTGGGTTGTTATGAGGTCTCTGCTATGGTGCAGAAATATTATGGGTCTTTCTGGAGTGTCAGATGTTTGTCTTGTCTTGGCACATTGTCATTTGTACAACATGTGGATAGGTACATGCAAACCAGAATTTGTGATATATGTCATACTTCTGGCATATCAGTGTTAAAGTGTAAATAATTTTTTGTACCAAGTAAACATTTTTAGTAATAACTCTGGAAAGTGTTTTTTTTTAAAAAAAGCCCATCAGTTGTGATTTCAATAACTTTTTATCTACTGATATTATCTTCATGTTTTGCTCTTTTTGAAGCTCACGTGGAAAATGAAGAACAGTATACACAAGCACTGGAGAAGTTTGGTGGCAACTGTGTTTGCAGGGATGACCCAGATTTGGGAACAGCGTTTTTAAAATTTTCTGTGTTTACAAAGGAATTAACTGCACTCTTCAAAAATTTGGTAAGAATTACTTAAGAAAAACATGTTGGAATTTTAAAGGCAAAGGCTGTGTTTTGGAATTATAACAGCTCTTCATATTGAAAACAATTTGTGTTTTAGAAGTCACCATTCTTAAAAAATTCTCAGCTTATAAAAATATCTCATGTCCTAGGCTTTTCCTTTACAGAAGTCAAAACTCAACCCAAACAAAAGAAGCCACCACAGAGCAAAAACACAACAGCCCCCCCTTCTTCCAACACTTCTCACACCTAAAAGCTTCCCACAAAAAAGTAGTTATAACATGCATTATAAAACACACATCTCAATTTGCTTTAAGTTATGAAATCAGCAAAACCCAGCTTGGTTTACTGTGTGATAATGATGCTTTGCTTTACTTTTTTCCCACTTTCCATTTATATTTGTAAAGGGAGATTTTAGTGGCTCTGCAAGAGAGCTTTTTTGTTTCTCAGGGAAGTGAGTCAGGAAAACAAAATCAAGCAAAATGCTAAAACAACAGTAGCATCCATTGGGGACCAATGCTACAGCTGAAGCCAGTAGCTTTGGCTCTTTGATGAGCCAAATGGGATGGAGCCAAATGGAATAACAGGATTTTTAATTATAAATGGAGAATTTTCAGCCTCAATTTCACATTAATCAGAGGGTGCAAAAAGGGCAGATTCTGATTACATCCTAGGAGCTAGAGCTTTCCCATATCTTAAGTACCAAATTTACTTGAATTCACAGAACTCTTATACCAGGGGCTAGGAAGGGGAAATGACCCAGATTCCCAGGAGCATTTAAAAGTCTGTGTCTGCTGAAATCAATGGCATGAAGAACACATCAAATGCTTTTGTGAGTCTAGACCAAATGTCTGTAGTTTACAGCCAGCTGGTCATAATCACTTCTTTAGGGAATGTTTCCAGCTGATGGGATTTAGGGCAGTTCCATTCACTCTCTGATGCTGTCCTCTCTTTTTACCTAATCATGATATTGATGAATACAGCCACAAATGTATTTATCAACAATGAAATGTATTTCATACTGGTTATATTGATTTGAACTTCTCTGTACATACAAATACTATCTGAGATTATGTATCAGAGGAGGCATCCTGATTCAGTTTGAGTCAGTTATGCCAAGCCTCTTATACAGAGGCAGGCAGCTCCTATGGAAAAAAAAATGGAATGGGTCTTCTAATTGATACTTTCTGTTGACTAAAACGCCCCCTCTGTCATCTATTAATTGCAGCATGATGAATTCATTAGGCAAATGGATCTGGGAAATGTGATGTTTATGTGATTTAAAAATCAATCTGCTAAAAGCTACACCCCCTCCCCAGAAAAATCTTTTAATGTATTGCATTTCAAGAATACTTTTAAAAGCTTGAAGGTGTTGCTTTTTTACCAAAAATCTTAAGCTATTTTTTCTCTTAAAACCAGAAACTTATCTTTGCAAAGTGTTTCTGACAAGAATAACTTTTCTTCCATACTTTAGAAAGGAAAAAGACCAAAATAAGTATCTGTGGAATGCATGTTTTGTTACCTGTTATCTACCTAAGTGTTTTGTGTGTCTTCTCCAAGGAATATTTGTAGTTCTTTTTTCTGTGTACTAGTGTTTTTTTTAGTAGCATCAATGTCCTTTTGCTTCAGTTTGGGTGTATAAAAAGAGGATATGTCATAACAGAGTAGCTAAGTCTGTAATTTTCTCAGTTTGTTGTTCTTATTTTTTCTATTTTTGAAGGGAAGAGTAATTTTGCATAGGCATGAATGTAATTTTTTTAAAACATTGCAATTGCATAGGCACCTTCTCTTTAACACTGTCTGGTGAGGAGCAGATCTCTGTAAAGTTCTGCTCCTTCCTAATATGCCTCATATTGTTGAGGTTTGAAGCTTTTTGTTTTTTCCTGACTAGCAAAGGAAACCTAGTGGTCCTTGAATTGGTGTCTTAATAGGAAAATAGTTTCCTCCAGAAAGAAATACATATGGAAAAAAAGATGTGAACCTCATTACTGCTTGCAAATACCATATTTATGAAAAATAAATCTTGAATAATGAAAAATTATAACTGTGTATAGCTTTGCCTATTAGAAGTTAATGCCACTAGAATAAATTTTTAGAAACTAGTCATTTTGAAAATCTATTCATAAATTAGTGTTTGAGGTCTAGTTTTCTAAAAGGTTAAAGGATATTGACCAGTATAAAAAGTTCTGTACAGTAATTAGAAATAATTTGGGAAAGTCATTGCCATATGTGCATTCTCACAATGAGGTCATGTATCCAACTCTGAATGCTTTCAAGATATTGACTTTAAAAACCTGCCTCTCCTTTGATGTTTCCTTGTAGCACTCGTCATGTTTTGATTGTAAATATTTTAATCCAAAATGTAGCCAGGGCCATGCAACCTGCTACTGTTGAAAAAACATTCTGAAAGGTACCCTTTAAATGGGAGTTTCACAAGGTGCTAAATTTCCACAGATTTTAACTGAAGTGGATGGGGAATGTGCAGGGAGGTGAGAGGACATGTTCAGACTGGAACAGATGCCAAAGCTATTAACACTGGCAAAGCTTTAGGGCTACTGTCAAGTTTTGCTTTGTCATGTATTTTACTTTTGTTTCTAGAAGCTGATGTGTTCTGTCAGCTCTTGGCCTGGATGTTATTTAGAGCTGTAGCTCTGAAGTACTTCTGCACAAAGATTTTCCCTAAACTTGTCCTTAGTTTAGGCAGAGGAAAGCCATGATAAGGTTGTTCTGCTTTAACTGGAGTTTCAGGTGCTTGTTTTCCCTAGTAATTTAAAAGTTTCCCTAAAGACTTTGAAGTTTTTGTGGCCTTATCAAGGCATCAGTGTTTTAAAGTATTTCAATAACAGCTGAAGTGTTTTTGTTTTTAATCCTAAAACCTGTATACTATTCAAGTTGAAGTTTAGGTCTTGAGGTTTTTATAAATTTGCTGTACTACTTTTATGTGTGGACTTTCAAATAGTGCATAAAATTAAGAAGAAAACCCCACCCCAATCTTTGTAGTTTTTCTTCGCTTTTGAAGTGATTTATAAATGCATCTTCAGTAAATGAATTTATATTTACTGTGTACAAGATCCTTTTAACCACTCATTTTAGCCATTCTACCTCAGTTTGCATAATTTGGATCACTTTGTGATATAAACTATGCAATTATTTTCTCTTGCCAAAGCGCTGATATCAACTTACAATTTTTTCTTCAAGTTCTGTTTTTTAAGAAGATTGAGCAATTAGCTTGTCTTTTTGGAAGTGAAAGGTCTGAAAATACTAGAGGCCATTTTCAGAGATAATATACTACATTTTGTGGCAAGCACAATATTGCTTGTTGATGCCAACCTGTGACTAATTCCTAATAGCATTGGACCACCCGCTAGAGAAGGAGGAGTTCCCAGGTAGGTTAGGTCTGTATGGCACTTGCTTGTAGTGTTAATCACTCTGTCTTTTTAAGTATAGTGCCAAGGAATTAAGGTGTAAATCTTAATATAAAAAATATTAGGACAAGGAAAGGCTCATTGCAATATATTTGCGCCTCAAATATTTTAATAGGATTTTAAATCCTGTTAAATGACTACACTGAGAAGAAATAAACTCTAGTTGTGCATCGTTGTCAGTACTCCTTGAAAAGGCGTTTGATCTGTGAAGATGAAGTATCTATTTAACAAATACCATTTTCTGTATTGGTTGTTGTTATACTTACTCTTTTCCTTTCTTTTTCATTTATATAAATTTAAAGCTAATGAAACAGGCTGAGTTGAGAGCAGTGGATCTGGTATTTCCACTCTCTGGAAGATAGCTGGGAATAAGAGATTCTATTTTCATTAATAATCCTTGGACTTCTACTCAGAAAAAATGGAAGAACAGCAGTGATATTTTTCTGACCGTATGTTCTTTCTTTACTTACTTTTTTAAATTTAAGAAGAAAGAAAATTTGCTTAACCATAAAAGGTAACAGCAAAACTGAAGGAATTATCTTTTCTGTATTATATAATGAACTTGAAAAATTTATGCCCAGAATTTTCTTTGTTTAGACCGAGGTTTTAAAAAACAATGTTTAATGCCTGAACCCTCACAAACATAGTTTTGTTTAGAAAAAAAAAACCCTGAAAAAACTTTACAGGTATGCGTATTTGAGATTGGAGTATTATATATGGAGTTTAATTATTTAAGTTGTGAGCTTTCTGTTTTTCGCTAGTATACTTGGCTAACAGTGAGAGTTAAAAAATAAAGAGTACTGTTTGATTTATACTTGTAGAGATATAAGCCAAGATGTAGTAATTCCTCCTTGGCAGCATGGCTTCAGCTCCATCTGGAATCAAATCTTTTTTTTTTTTTTTTTTTTTTTTTTTTTTTCCCCCCCCCCAAGGAGTATTGATTCAACTGGAGGAAATTCAGAGGACAGTAATAAAACATGATTAGGGCTTCAATAGATAGGTTTATAAAGGAAGTTTAGAAGAATTTTAAATTTATGGTTTGCTTCACAGATAACTCTGGTTGAGGAGAAGGAAAATAATAAATTGCTATAAATGGGATCTCATTCTGAAAATATTAGGTGAAGTGTCCCAGAGAAAGTTATAGAAACTTAGGTCTTTCAGCCTAGGTTAGAAAATGTGCACTCTGGAATTGACTGGCATGGAAGAAGGGCTAGAATAACTGCAAGTCTCTTCCTTGCTTTGCTTTTGCAGCTCTTCATTTTATGCTTTTCAGATATTCCATTAAATACTTCCTAATAAAGAAGTTCCCAGTTTGTAGTTTGCACATTGGTGCTAATAGTGGGGCTGACTCTAAGTAGTCCATGGTGCTACACTTGGTATCTTGTGTAAAGGCATTTTTCTTGACAGCTGTGCCAGTAGCTCCACGTGGACACTTAATGGTGCTCAGCTCCTGTTCTGCTAAAGTCATTTTCCTTGTAGCATAATTGGTGGTGGGTGATGTCTGAGCTCAGCCATACCTGTGCTGCAGGGGAAAGGGGGTGAGGACAGAGGAGGGGCAGCATTGTGTCCTTGTGTGCAAGGGGAAGGCACAGTGCAAAGATGAAAGTTTGTGCTGCCAGTCTTTGTTACGCATTTTTCTGAGGTCTTGGGGGTAGATGCTAAACATTAAAGTTCAGACAAACAATGTCTCATCTGTGGTGGATGTTCTGATTTCCACTTTCTCCCTGCTGTCTATTGGCCTTGTCCTACTAACACTCATGTCATTAGAAAAATTATTGGAAACTATTAAATCCAACAGCACTTCCCATTAGAAAAGGAAAAAAAAACCCACTCATTTGTCAGCAGGCAGTACTGCCATCAACTGCACACACCCAAGCTCACTGATGGTTGAGAAGCCCACAGCTAAGTACATCTGCATCTAAAGTGCATCTGCATCTAAGTACGTCTGCATCTAAAGTTTAGTAATGGCAATAGGGGACATATACTGTTCTATTGCTTGAATTTTAGTTTAAACTGAAAAAGTTGTAAGTTAATAGTTAAGAAAGCTATTTACCTTCTGAAGTATACTGAAAAGGGTTTTTCTTTTCTGCTTGGATTTAGCAAACAAAACCTACAGAAGTACCGTGGGCACCAGTATCCAAAGCTCTTATGGAAAAGAGATTTACTTTAAAGTAATCAGGAAAGCTGGCAAATTTAAATGTTTAGCCATAGGCCCTTAAACCACTTGAACATCTTTCCCCTTTACAAATGCTGGCTTGCTTGTTGCCTCTACCAGCACTTCTGGCAGCTATGTGTTTTGTTTATCTGTTCTCTCCCCTGCCATTTCTTCTTCTCTGAGCCTTCTCCAACTTAGGAAGTTTTAATTTTTTACCCTGTCATCTTGTTGGAAACTGTCAGAGGAAAACTGCAAGTGCCAAAGCAGCAATGTTGGAAGTGGAAACGAGGTCAACTATTTTTTTTTTTTTTTTTTTTTTTTTTAAACATTCAATTTGCTAGTGTTTCTCTGAGACTGGATGACTTCAGTATCTGTGAAGCTTTCTTGCACCTTTGTATATTTTTTTAAAGCATATTTTAAAGCATCAAGTAGTCAAAATGTAGAGGCCATTGCATATGTTCTAGCTCCTTGTACTCTGTAAACAAGGTAGGAGCTGCAGCATATTAGTGCTTCTCTGCATACCAAAAATGGGTCTATATTTTTAGATAGTTCAGCTTATCCTTCTCAAGAAAGAGGGGAAAACATCTTTCATCTGTGTATTGCTTGCTGACTAATAAATATGAGGGAGTATGATTCATCTAACTAGGTTAATAATGACAAGTTCATGCATTATGTATGCTTACTTTTGTTACAAGTAGAATAGGAGCATAGGGAATACAATAGACTGATAGTAATGTACAGGTGATAGCACACAGAAGGAATTAATTTGACCAGTCAAACATTCTCTAAACTTTTTATAGGGATGTAGAGCTTTTCTGCTGTAAAATTTTTTTTGTTGTTGTTTTTTTTTTTTGAAGTTGCTTTGGACTCCAGGCCTCATGGTGTGAAATTCTAGCAAATAGCCATAACTATTTTGGAGTCTGACTGATATTTATACATGAGTATGTTTGGGATAATACTTCGGATTTTTTTTTAATGACTTAAAGAAAAATCAGTTATCTTAAGTCTGCTGCTAAGAAATGCTTTGTTCTTTATCCCTGTCTACTGGATTTGAAGATTAATTAAATGGAGACTATGAAAGTATTGATCCTTTAGTTAGACATTTGACTGCATCGTACTCGTAAAATAGAATAACAAAGTAGAAAACTTCACATGGGATGGTATCTTGAAAGAGACCTCTTTTCCACCTGAATAACCATTCTGGATGTGCACTTGCAGCTTCTAGAAGTTTTGGGGGTTTTTTACATAGGTGTTGTGCAGTTTAAACCTTTGCACTTATCTCTTGTATCTCTGACATAAAATTTTATTACCTTTGGGGATGGTTATGTTGATATGTGCATGTGGCAGTACTGCTGAGGACTTAGGAGGTGGGTGGTTTCCAGCACTGACAACTAAGCATGTGTACATGTTGCTTATTCAATTTTTACAGAAAGTACTTTGAAAAACTAGCCCCCACACAGAGCTGAAATTTAACTTGTTGATTCTGAAGGGCCATGGTTGGGTCCTGCAGCTTACTGGGGAGGAGAAAAAGTAAGGTGGAGGAGGGGAAATGTGATTTGTGTTAAGAGTCTGAAAGACCAGATTTTCTGTATTTCTTTAGCTTTCCCATGCAGAGTCAATCTGTGTAACCTTTAAAACTTATGAAGGTCCACTTTGCCTGGTGGCTGAAATTTCAAGCAAATGCAGTAAGGTAGTTTCTTTGAGGAGGAAAGGTGGGGACAGCAGAGCTTTGCTTGTTTATTTTAACAACAGCTGTTAGATATCACGTCTGTTCTAGTGAGTAACTACAGGGTGATAATATTTTGTATTTTACAATTCTGGGGAGACTGAAACATCCATAATTGGAAATATTTTTTTCTTCAAATTTAGTATTTCTTTCTGTGGAAGGATTATACTAAAGGTGATTTTGATGTCCCTGACATTGTTCCTGAAGAAATAAAAGCATTTGTTCCTACATGATGCAAAATTCTTTCTGTAATTTGAAACATTTGAAATGCATCCTCATATAGGGATTTCAGACCTTCTTGAAAAAAAAAAACCATTTTAAAAGAACAGCATAAAATACCAAAAAAAGAACAACTCATGCAAGGGCAATTTTCACTGAACTGCTGCAAAAGTTATTCTGACTTTTTTTCTCACTGTATTATTCTAAAGTATTTTGGGTTTTGCTCCTCAGAGGAACCAATCTTTTTGAATAGTTGCAGCTTAAACTCTGCCTAGACATTATGGTCCATAGCTTGAATGTTTTCCCTGAATCATAAAGGAGTTGATATACAATCTTTTCCTAGCAACTTTATTCCGACAATCTTTCTTTGTTCTTTGTACTTATTAAAATATTATCATCCAGATACTTAACAAAAACCATAATTACTTTATCACTTTTTAAATTTGAAATAATTTTTATCTTCTTGAAGTACTTATTTTCTCCTGAGTTACTTACATAATGAAGACCTCCTAAAATTCTTATTTTAAAGTGTGTATGAGGTAAATAAGGCAGATGTATTGCTCTTTAAAAGCAAATGGAAAATATTGGAATGGTGACTCTTTTACAGGCCATCATTCTTTCTCTTTATAGCTTCTGTCAGAGTAAGGTACCATGTATTGAGAGAGTAGCAGATATGCTTTATGAAATAGGTTTGAGGAGGCTGGAAAGTAAACAAGGTTAATATAAAATATGCTCATGAACTAAGAATTACCAGTGCTAAAAAATTGTATGATTGTTTTTGTATGATTTAAGTGGGGAAATAAGGCAATGTAAAAATTAGTGGTCTTATTTTGCAGACACTGTTGAGATATTTATAATCAGCAGTAATTCTGGAGGTTTCCTGCTGGCTTGGGTTATAGTGTTTCCAGAGTGAGTTTAATTAACTCGTGTTGGTTTCATCTTTGATTACTGGCTGTGCTGATAAACATCTCCATAAGGCAGGGACAGGAAAATAATATGTGAGATTTCCTTGAGAAACTTTCTGAAATGTGTGTATTAAGGCAGTTTATGCTCTGTGTCTAAATATATTAACTGATTTGGTGTAATTTTCTTGTTACAGATTCAGAATATGAACAACATAATCACTTTTCCATTGGACAGTTTGCTGAAGGGAGACCTGAAAGGAGTAAAAGGGGTATGTCTTTGTTCCTATTTATATAGAGGATTGTTGTTGGTACAGTAGATACCTTTAGCAAGTGTATTAATCTTATGTGCTGGGAGGTGTAGGATATTCAAGTATTGTATTAGCTCAATAAACAAGACTTTGGGGGCTCTGTTTGTTTTTTAGGGTTTTTTTGTAATCAAGTCATCCCTTCTGTTTGTGGATTCACATACCTCATGTTCTTGACTGTGTATACAAAACAACATTTTAGAAGCTTTAAAAGCAGGCCTGAGATATAGAAGATAAGCAGACAAAGAGGTGTAAGATTTAGATATTATTTAGGTGAGTGAAGGGTAGTACTATATTTTAAAGGATTATTAGCATTCTAGCATTTAGCATTCTGAACTTACCTGGAACTATTAAGAAACACACATCAGACTGTATGAGCATAGGATTTTTCTAAAAGAAGCTGAAATCTATCTGTTTATGGCCCAAGGACATTTCCTATTTGAAATAACAGCATTTTAGGACTCAAATGATTATATGTTTATGATAAATTTCATAGCCTATGGTAAGCAAAATTACTTGGCTTTTGCTTTGTTTAGTAGTGAGCAAACAGGAAACAACTGCCAGTTATTGTTCTAGGACATTGAAGGAAGGAGAAAAATATGTACATAGACTAAAAATGGTTTCTGTAAATTACTGGAAGATAAATAGATTATTTAGTGAGATAGACTTATTATCTTTGTATTGTTTGCTTACCACATTTCACTTGTGTTCTTCTCTGTGTCAGAATAAATACATTTATTACAATAGTTTCCCCACTGCCTTGAGAATATAGATATAGATATAGATATAGAAATGCTACTTCAGTTAATTTTGTAGTTGTCTCAATAACTAACATGTAAGAATTAGTTCCTAATCTGTAGTTGCAAAGTTTTTCCATTGTCTGACAGTTAATATTTTTTGTGGCTGTCTTTTCTCTTCAACTTCATCAAAATTTCAGGTCTTGCAGTTTTAGACATCAATGAAATAACTTATTAAGATAGGTTTATCCAAATTACCTTATTTAAAGGAAAGAAGATAAAGGAATTCGGAATATAACTAATTCAGAATTCTCACAGAATTAGTTATGCCGAACCATAAGGTCTGTACTGTTCTCATTAAGTCAATGGAAAATTGATTTTTTTAAACTTTAGTGTGATGAATTAAGTTTGTAGCCAAGGCTATACTGCAGCCTCGGGACAGGGTCTTCTCTCTAGTAGAGCCAGAGACAGAATGATGAGAAAGTAGTTACTTTGATTAATTGCATAATGTGGTCTTGGGATAACATGTTGTTATACCTTTTAAGGAGTAAAATGGAGCTGTAAAAATCATAGTAAAAAGCATCCTAGAGATGCATTTAAAAGCATGAGTGTATTAATTCTCTTTACAAGATTGCTTTCTCTATGTGCAAGATTGCTTTTTCAGAACCCTTAGGTTCAAGAAGTCTCTTATTCTAGCAGGCACTGCAAACAGCCAAGATGTGTCTTCATTGTTAGAGCCACAGTATTTTTCATGTAAAAAGCTGGATTTTTTTTTCTCTTTTCTTGACAGGACCTGAAAAAACCCTTTGATAAAGCTTGGAAGGACTATGAAACAAAAGTGTATGTAACTTTTAAAATTTTATTTAAGAGGGAAATGTAACTGAAATCTGTAGAGATTATTACGTAATGCTGAGGCTGGATGCTCTCAGCAGGTGCAGCATGTACTAGAAGTGGATGTACACCTATCAGAGGCTTGTAAATTGTGTCTTATGTTGTGGATCTAACCTAGCTTAGCATAAGCCACTTGTTTGAAGTTGCCAGATACACTGTATAAACAACTATAAAATAAGTTTATAAAAAATGAAATTTTATATCCAGCTAAATAAATTTAATGAGTCAACAAAGCTCAACACCTGTCAAACACAATTTATTCCGGTTCCTAGTAAATCTTAAGTGGTTCAGTGCCCTCCATCAGGGGCAGTTGTTTCCAGGGTTTGCCAGGTCAATTGTATCAGTACAGCTGACAGTCTCTGAAGTAGAATTTTGTAGTGAGTTTTCTTCCACATTACATTGGATTATTACCTGGATTATGACTATGGGTTTTGTGTCACATGTCCAGTATCTTTTTTCTTCTGAAATAATGCTGCTTTGTATCAACCATCTCTGATGATACAGGTCCAGAAGAATCACATATGATGTCACTATTTAACATAAATGACTTGCAGATCCACAGCCAACTAGACTGGCTGAAAATCTAGCACCATTTATGTATTTTTTTAAATTGCACGAAGTTATAATGATTCTCTGGTGCTCACTTAGTCTGTGTCAAGTCTTCAGAAATTATTCCTGTAGCTGATTTAACCACAAAAGCAACCAGTTAGCTAAAGTTCATTATTTCTTTTGTGAATAGCAATGAGAATGTTCTAGTTATTGCTTTCTAGCATTAAATTGTGGGCACTACCTATATGGCTTTTGGTTTTTGAAACTGCCTAGTTATAGCTGGATTTTCCTAAGAAGGCATTCTGAAATACTGTGATAAACCTCTGGTCTGACACTCTAAATCCATAGAAGATTGTGATGTCTCCAGTGTTTTATGTTCCTGACACCAGTGAGCAATCTCAATTGGTGCCATACCAGTTATTGACTATTGAAGTAATTAAGATTTCTAATCATTGCCTATGGCAGTAGTCGATCTCTGAGGACAGGCCTTAAAGAATAGTCCTATAATTTAGTCTGCTGTTGTCTAGCACTTCTTGATTGCTGGATCTGAAAGCTTGTTTACTTGTGTGTGACTATTCATACTGACATACCACAAAGTTTATGTCCAGAATTTAAAATAAAGTTGTGCACTGCTAGGGCATACAACAAGAGCAATGTTACTACTGAACCAAGACTTCTAGTGCTTTTGGGATTTCTGATCTAATATTCACTAGGATGAGTGTGTTGAAGTGATGTAAAGATTTGTAGTTGATCATCAGTTTGCTCAGAACTGGCATTTCAGAGTCAGATATGCTAGAAATATTATCAGTTATTATTTAATTAAGTACTTGAGAAGTAAGAAATCCTCTTAGAATATGTATTTGTATATTTGGGAACTTTCATTTGAGGTTATGGACATGTTGGGAATGTTCTGTGTGCTATGTCATTCAGGACATGAAAACATGATGCTGATGATGTATTTTCTGTCTGTGGCGTTAAATCCATTGCTGCTTGTGTGATGAGATTTTTTCTTTTTCTTTCACCTGGCAATCCTTTAGAAAACCTGTTTTATGACTTTGCTTTCAAGTAAGACACTTGGGTTTTGATTTGAAACAGGTTTCCTTTTTCCACTTGCAGTTATCTCTACTTTCTGCAAGATATTTTAACAAATGAAGCAGATCTCCTTGACAGTGTTTATTTGTAAGCCATTAATGTGCCAGGTTATTCAACATGCAAAAGTTGAAGGTAGCACATATTCATCAGGAAATTCTTTCAGATCCATGAACCATTTTTTTAGCATTTCTAGGTGGTGGGCTGGTACAATTACTGGGTGCCCTATTTTTTTAAGTGGTTAGATGAAAGCTCCACATCAATATTTTGAAGTTTTAAGCTCTTAGTCCAGCCTGTTGGACTCCTTGACTTTGATCAAGACCAAAGGATCATCTGCTTGAGGCTCAGGATAGGGAGTCTGGGAATTCTGTGTACAAGAAAATTATTTAAAACAATGGGCTGCTATTTTTTTGCCTTTTTTGTAGGCTATTCTACAACAGCAGAAATTACTTTTAATGGCGTCAGGCTGGCAGTCAGGGAGTATTTTTTTCTGGTGCAAGCTGTGCTTATACCAAGGAGCACAGGAGTTTTCCGTGGTTTTGTTGAATTAAATTCAATCTTGGAACTTCCGTGAGATCCCTGCCCCTGCAGTAGGACTGTGGGATTTGTCAGACGTCTTGTGCTTAAGATCAGTACCCAGATAAATGGAGATGTTAGGGCGGCCATTATGGAGTATTTGTCTTTAAAAACCAGAGATGGGAAGTTTAATGTTGTGATCTAGCCAGAAGTTTAATGATGTGATCAGACCTAGACAGCATGGGTTTAGGAGGGGTAGGTTGTGTTTGACCTACCTGGTCTCCTTTTATGACCAGGTGACCCACCTGGTAGATGTGGGAAGGGCTGTGGATGTTATCTGTCTGGACTTCAGCAAGGCCTTTGACACAGTCTCTCACAGCATACTCCTGGAAAAGCTGCCTTGGACAGGAACACTCCTCGCTGGTTTAAGAATTGACTCTCTGGGCCCAGAGAGGGGTGGCGAATGGTGCTGCATCCAGCTGGCGGTCAGTCACCAGTGGTGTTCCTCAGGGGTCTGTGCTGGGGCCAGTTCTGTTCAATATTTTTATTGATGACCTGGATGAGGGTATTGAGTCTTTCATTAGTAAATTTGCACACAACACTAAGCTGGGGCATGTGCTGATCTGTTGGAAGGGAGGAGGGCTCTGCAGACAGACCTGGAATCATTGGATGGATGGCAGAGTCCAGTGGGATGAAGTTTAATAATCAAAGTGCCAAGTCCTGCATTTTGGCCACAATAACCCCCTGCAGTGTTACGGGCTGGGGACAGTGTGGCTGGACAGTGCCCAGGCAGTTAGGGACCTGGAGGTACTGGTCTACAGCCAACTGAACATGAGCCAGCAGTGTGCCCTGGTGGCCAAGAAGGCCGATGGCCCCTGGCCTGTATCAGGAATGGTGTGGCCAGCAGGAGCAGGGAGGTCATTCTTCCCCTGTACTCAGCACTGGTGAGGCCACACCTTGAGTGCTGTGTCCAGTTCTGTCCCCTCAGTTCAGGGAGGACATTGAGATGCCTTGAGGGTGTCTAGAGGAGGCAACAAGGCTGGTGAGGGGCTTGGAACACAAACCCTGTGAGGAACAACTGAGGGAGCTGGGGTTGTTCAGCCTGAGAAAAGAAGACTCAGAGGTGACCTTATCACTCTCTACAACTTCCTGAAAAGTGATTGCAGTCAGGTGGGGGTTGGTCTCTCTCCAGGCAGCAACTGACAGAATGAGAGGACACAGTCTTAAGCTGCACCAAGGGATATATAGGTTGGATATTAGAAAAAAAGCTTTTTACGGAGTGATAAAAGTACTGGTGTAATTATCACTCAGTAAAAAGTACTGGTTTTACTGAGTGATAAAAAGAATGGTCTGGGGAGGTGGTGGAGTCACCATCCCTGGATGTATTTAAAAAAAAAATTGGATGTGGCACTTGGTGCCATGGTTTAGTTGAGGTGCATGGGTTGGACTTGTTGATCTTGAAGATCTCTTCCAACCTAGTGATTCTGTGATTTTCAATTGAGGATGACAATTTTAATTTGAGCTCAATATTTGAGGTCATATTTTTTCTCATACTAATTTTTGGACTAGGAAAACAGTGAGGTTTTATGGGTTGCTATTATACATTCTGCTAAGGTTTCTTAAGAAAATAACTCTTTTCATTCTGTGGCTGTCCCAAATGGATCTAAACTTCCTTATAGCTGTGTATTTTGGTCGTCTGTAGCAGTGGGTGGATGCAGATTCACCTCAAGAATTCTTAATTGCAAATTTTGGGGGTTTTGTTGTGGTATCTTCATGCTCTCTGCTTTAATAAAAAGGACAAAGGAACCGGGAGAGGTAACCTCAGTCTCACCTACAGCTTGTATTGCCAGAGTAGAATGGGGAATGTGGGTGCCAATAGCCAGAGGTTTACTCAGTCTTCTTTAATCTATTACTTTTGATAACTCCCTCTTTGGATTGTGCCTAAAACCAGTTCTAGGTGTGTGCTTAGTGAGCTGTCTTTTCCCGTGATATTTCTTCAAATATATGAATAATTATTTTTTTAAATTCTTCCTGTTTCTTTTTTTTTATTTTTCTTTCTTTTACTTTTCCCTTTGGGTTAACAAACTATTCAAGGCTTCTAGGCTGCCTTTTTCTGTGCATGCCTCTGTGTCACATGCTTAACATTATATTGTTCATCTGCATTTCCTAATCACAAGTACAGACCTGTGAAGCCACATGCCAGATAACGAAGTGGTATTTTTGTAGTCTGTTGGGAAGTGACAGTTTTAATATTGATTGCTGTCCTTATAAGGAAAATTTTTAAGCTTGTCACACTATCTCATCTCTCTTACTTGCACCTTTGTGATGACCTCTTGGTGCAAATATACCCAAGTGTGACCAATTTGAAAAGAAAGAAGGTTAATTTGAAAATGGCATCTGCTTTGCTTTATTCCCATAACATTCTTTGAGCTGCTGCTTCAACCTCTGTATGTAATTAAACACATTTTAAAATTCCTGTGTATCTAGTTTTTGTTTGGGAGAGCAATATTAAGATCCATTCTGATGCTCTTGGATCACCATCCATCATTGTCAATTACTGTGCACCTCCTTTGCCCTGTAGCCACCTAACTTCTCAGACTATTTTCCTCAGGATCACCTCAGCTGAAGTAACTGAGGGAAGCTGGATCCCTATTTCTCTATACCCTTGGGCTGCTCTTGAGTAAGGTAGTATGAGGAGTAAGTAACCTATAGCTTCATGCAAACCTACCTCAGTCAAAAATCAGGACTATCCTGAGATGACATTAATGAATAATTTATCTTTTCTCACCGTCAATCATTAACATGACTCAGTTGAAGCTATAAAGATTTTTAAATGTTTTTAAAGCTTTAAAGCAGTGCATTTCTCATGGGACCTCAGTTATAGTTGTTGTTTCCTACATAAGAGCTGGGAGATGCTGCCGGCCACCACAGCAGTGCAGCAGGACTGGTCCATGTCCTTTGGGAGAGCTGTTTCAGACTGGGCTCTTTTTGTTACGAGGCAGTGGCTTTCCCCTGTGTACTTAAACACTAATGGCAGGCGTGCTGGGGGACCATATGGGGAAGGAGTACACATGTCATAAAAACTGCTCATTCTCCCAGCAGACAGATCAGATTCAGCAAGGCGCTGAGCCAGATATCACCCACATGCTTCAGTTTGATCGGTCCTGTTGTGGTAGATTCCAAGGTAAAGACTTTGTATCAATTTTACACAGGAAATAAAAGTATAAACATACTGAAGCATATTATTCTTTTTTTTTTTTTTTTTTTTTTTTTTGAATACATCTGTATTCTGGACATAAGCCTGATTTTCCTGAAAAGAAAAAAAATTAACATTTTTTAGAATAGGGTTACCTTATTTTGGGGCCTGTAAATGCCTATTGTCTTCAGAAGTCTTCTTTAACAAATGTTTTGTTAACGCTATGAAATGTAAAGGTTTAATGGAGACTAATGAGCTGTTTCTGGGAAGGCTGATTACCTTTCCTCCTTTGTCATTCTCCTTTTAAAAACTGGGCATGAGGTCTCTTGCACAACTGAGTGAAGAGAACAAGTTGCTTGAATGTGCTTTTGGCATTTTAATATCCAGGCATTAACAATACATAACTGTGAAGAAACACAAGGGCTCATATCTTGAAATAACTATCATTGAACTATTTGAAGTCAGTGTTAAAATTTACGAAGTCAAATACAGTCATCTATTAAGATGTCTGCACAACTTTTTAAGTGATGCTATTTCCAGTTTGGTAAACCTGTTTTACACAATATGAAACAATTTTATCTGAAAATTCTTCATTCTCAATTTCCTTCTTCAGAGCTCTAACTTGATTCAGTAGACCACTGATATTCATAGCTCCTAGGTATTTCTTTTTTAATGCAACTACATAAGACAAAGTGGAGGTCACAGCTTGTAAATAGTGATATAGAATGAAAGTTGGTTAAAGAAGGTTGGCTAAAGAAGGTTGCTTAAATATAGAAGCATAGAATAGAATAATACAATCATTTAAGTTTGGAAATACCTTTAAGATGATCAAGTTAAACCATAAATCTCAGGCTGCCAAGTCCAGTTCTAAAGCATGTTTCTAAGTGTTACATCTACACATCTAAATGCCTGCAGGGATAGCAACTCAACCACTCCCCTGGACAGTCTGTTCCGATGCTTGAAAACCCTTTCCAGAAGAATTTGTTTTCTAACATCCAGTCAAAACTTCCCTTGGTGTAACTTGAGGCAGTTTCTTTTTGTCCTGTTTCTTGTTACCTGTGAGAAGAAACTGAAATTCCACTTCTAAAACCTCCTTTCAGGTAGTTGTAAAGAGTGATAAGGTCTCCCTGAGCCTCATTTTCAACAACCTAAAGAATCCCAGCTCCCTCAGCCACTTCTCATCAGACTTGTGCTCCAGACCCTTCACCAGTTCTGTTGCTCTTCTCTGGACTTGCTCCAATGCCTTGATGTCTTTGAGGGACACAGCCCTCAAGGTGTGGCCTCTCTGGTGCAGAGTACAGAGGGATGATCACTGCCCTGTTCCTGTTAACCACACTTTTACTGATACAGGCCAGAATGCCATTGGCCTTCTTGGCCACCTGGGCACATGCTGGCTCGTGTTCAGCTGGCTTCTGACCAGGACCGCCAGGCTCTTTTCTGATGGGCAGCTGTCCAGCCACTCTGTCCCCAGCCTGTAGCGCTGCCTGGGGTTGTTGCTATCCAAGTGCAGGACCTGGCACGTGGCCTTATTGAACTTCAAACCATTGGCCTTTCCCTATTGATCCAGCCTGTCCAGATCCCTCAGCAGAGTCTTCCTGCCCTCCAGCAGATCCGCATCCCCCCCAAACTTACTGGGAATGCACTCAATCCCCTTTTCCAGGTGATTCATAGGGTTATTAACCAAGACTGGCCCCATCACCAAGCCTGGGGAATACCACTAGTGACTGGTCACCAGTTGAAGTAATTCCATTCACCACGATCCTCTGGGCCTGGCTCTCCAGGCTGTTTTTTTGCCCAGTGAACAGTGCGCCTGTTCAAGCCATGAGCAGCCAGTTTCTCCAGGAGAATCCTCTGGGAAACATTGTCAAGGGCTTTACTGAAGTTCAGGTAACCACATCCACAATATACTGTTTCACGTCTAAGATTTCATATTAAGCATTTCTATTTTGAAAGAGATTACCTACAAATTAAATGGAGAAATCTTTGAATGAATCTGCAAATGTTATGGATGAAATGATGAAAATATCGGAGCGCATTTCACTCTTTCTGCCCTCTTCCCCTTTATCATTCAGAGCAGGATATATGGAAGGGAAAATCTTTTCAGCATTTCCAAAAGGAAAAGGTGACTCTTCATTGAGGACTTGAGAGATAGGAGAGACAATGTAAGCATTGGCAGGCAGTAGAGTGATATAAAATGGAGGCTCTTTCACTGAAAACCTGGAGGGCCGGAGCCTGGAGAGTCAGGCTGAAAAGAAAGACTAGACAAAGGAAGGATATTTGAAATGAAAATGTCTAGTATTATTTTGTCAAATGAAATAGCCTTCAGAAGCACTTCTTTATCCAGAGTGCTACCAATTCAAGTGTGCTTTTTCCAGGTGCTATTCTCAGTCTGTGCACCTTCTCATGTACATAACCAGACTCAGCCTGGCTTACTGCCCTATGGAGAAGGAGAGGAAGAATGACAGAGATGCTTTCCAGCCAGCCAGTTCACTACTGCTGCATGGACAGGGTGCTCTGATTGTTTACCCTTATTGACTGGCAGAAAAGAAATATGAGTCTTTGGTGCTTATTTATACCATGATCTGTGTGACAAAATTGATTTATTTGAAATCAAAATTGTAATTTATACTGAAAGATGGTTGCTTTTCAAATTGGAGCAGTAAAAATAGTCTTATATTGGAAACTGGATGGGTGAGACCATTCACTTTGTCTCTCTTTGACTTTACTGTTGTAATTCTTTGTTCTTTATTTCAGCTTTGCTTGTCTGTTACATCTGAGCTCACTGTATATTAGTTATGTGCAGCTGTGCTGTAAATGGACTGATGTGGGCTCACATTTTAATCTTAGTCAGCAAAGTCTGCATATGTGATATGTGCTGCATGAGCTCCAAGAATAGCAGCATTACAAAACATTTGCTTTCTTATTGCTTCTAGGGTATTTTTTAGAGTTTTCACAATTTTCTTATTAATTTGGGTTTACTGATCTGCCTGGAAAACCTGAATGCCCTACAACATTCGGAAGTCCCATAGTGTAGTGTTACAGGACTGTCTTTGCCAAGAGGATTTGGTTAATGTCACAATAAACTGACACTTGAAGCTGACTCGATCCTTGCATTTGGATCTGACACTCAGCCAGCCTTTAGCACTCCAAAGATTTGCCTGCAAAATGGCTGTGAGGGTTTTCTTTGTTTCCCTAGAAACAAAGTGTCCTGTACTATCAGGTAGGAGGTAGCATATTATTGTGGCAAAACAAGAGGGTAAATTCCGAATTACAAACATGAAGATGCAGTTAGATATTAAAAGCATAAATAATGAGGAAATGCACCAGGCATGTCTCTCTGATACTTGTCACTGAGAGATTATTTTGGGGTTTTGGTAAAGTATCTTTTGGAGTTTTTGCAGACAGGTAGCCTGAAGCTCCACCAAATGGCTTCAAGGATATGTTTTTCTGAATTGCTTAATAGAGGTCAGTATATGTTCATCTTGGTTTAACTGGGTTTTTTGCCTGTGGAGTATGATTTATCCTTTAAAGAGCAGAAAGCACTCTTCCACCAAAATCTGGCTTTCTTTAGGAGGAATATGATGTATGCTGTGATATTGTGCATAATGTTTGATTCTTTGGCAGTGTTCACTGTCTTTGCTTTAACTAGTATTGAGAGATACCTTATGATGTGCTAATAAACTCCTAAGATCTTGGAGGTGGTTTCATTTTCTTATGCTTGAGTATTGTTCTCTGTAAAAAACAAAAGTACTATACAATAGTAATTGGTAGTTATTAGCCTTGTCAGACCTGGACATGTTAGGGAGTTATCTGGCCTCAAGAACTGTTAGATTAATTTGGAAGTTGAGAGAACTGAAACATCCTGGATCTTTCCTCTGACTTTGATTTTAGAACTATCAAGTATGATATAATGTAAACTCCTCTAGAGTGTGCGCTAGAAAGGAGCTGCATAATCATAATTTTCTGTGAATCTTTTTTGTAATGGTTTATTTTTCTTACTCAGGATTGTCTGGTTAATTCTTTGTCTGGACTCTTGTTTTCTGTGGCTTCAAAATAGCATAATTGGCAGTAATTGGGTAAGAGTGCTGACTTATTCTTCATGAAAGCAGAACATTCTGGAATTGAGTTTTAATTCAGGCAACTGGAAGTTTTCAGAATCTTTATTTCAAAGGAGAGGAGCTTCCTTCCAAACGTCTGCTTCTGGCGGGATGTAAGGAGCACAGTGCTGGCTGGATGTGCTGGCTGCTGGAGTATTGCACAGGAACTGGCTCTGATGTGCCTGCCTGTGCTGAGAGCACAGTGGGGCTTTTTGAATTGCTGCTCAAAATGCTTCCCAGTGGGAATGTTGAAGGGAAGGATTAATGGAATTAATTCTTGTTTTCCTTTGCTGCTTGAGGTGTAATAGGAGGCAGTTCCTCATTTTTGAAAAGTGTAAGTACAGAATATTTTGTTGTCTGGGAGTCCTTAGACCTTCTAGACATTTTCCCATAAGCTGTTAGGGTAATGTTAACATCAGGTTAAGAGAGCACTTGAAACATGTCATCTTTTCAGGGAGAGAGCTAAGAGACACTTGACTACCCAAGAGGAGGTAGGACAGTTGTGTGTGTTGTTTGTTCCTCTGATCTCCTTCCTGTATTCCTGTGTAATGCTTCCTCTTGTTGAAAAGCAGTGTATAGCATTTCCTCAGGAAGCTTTTTTTCAGAATTTTAAGGTTCTAAACAGTATGATTGGCAAACTAAAAGTCTTCAAAAATTTTCTTTCCTTAATATTTATAATTTCTTTATATTAGACTTGGCTAACTTGGTTGTCAAATTATGCTACTGCATTTAGGAATAATGAGGAGAACAGCTTTAACAAATGCAGAAATGAGTTTATGGGAATATGCCAGGCATTGGTTATTCATTTATATTCTGCAGGAGAACCTGTTTTATTCAGAGCTCTTGGAAAATGTTCATGGAAACTTTTAGGGAATTAGGACAGCTGGTCTAGCAGACTTTGAAGTCTGCAACACAGCCGGCTGGTCGGCATTCCCAGTGCCAACTGGCTCAGCAGCAAGTAGAGACAGCAACTGTGATTTTGGCTTAGGAAACCCTGTATATATAGAAGATGACTTGATGACAGGCAAGACTCAATAAATCTGGTGACATAATTGAACTTTGTTAACCAGTGTTTGCTCTGTTGGGATTAAACATCCCCCTATGTTTTCAATTAAAACTCATTATTTTTTCCTGTATTTTTCTTTCTTTGGAGCAAGAACTTAGTATGTTCTTCTCATTGACTGTCTTCTTTTGGAATATCTGTCAGAACATTACTTTAACTGAAGATTAATTAGATTTCAGCTACTATATGTCATTGCTGATCTTTAGTCATTGTCAAATTTCAAATGAAATGTCATCTGGAAGTAAGTCATATGCAAAGCTGCAGGAGTTTGGCTCCGCATCTGTCAGGAGAATTTGTGAATAATCTGATTTCCTGAGAGGCTGTGGATTTCTCACTTTATTGACTGGTTCTTTTTGCTTTATAGTACAAAAATAGAGAAGGAGAAAAAAGAGCATGCTAAGCTGCATGGAATGATTCGTACAGAAATAAGTGGAGCTGAAATTGCAGAAGAGATGGAGAAAGAAAGAAGGTTCTTCCAGTTACAGATGTGTGAGGTAAGATTCACTGTGAAACTACTATTGTTCTGTTGCTGTTTTTAGGAAAATTTTGAAAAATGCAATTTTTAAGAGTAGCGCTGATATTAAAGGGAAAGTATTTCCCAAGTATCCAAGTATTTGTTGACTCCATTTGTGAAAACAGTTTTTTATTATCCTGGTGGACAAACTTTGCAGGGAATTTAGATATTTTCTAATTTCACTTAACAGGCAAATTAATGCAAATAAAACACTAAGAGATTATAATAAATAAGTCTTTACACTACTACTTCACTGTAAGTTATTTTAAGCCCTTGATCATTCTCTGAATTGTTCCCTGTGCTGACAGCTGTTGAGTTATTAGGAGAAGAGGCTCTAGTCTAGCACACTGCTGGGTTGGTGCAGGAAAAAAATGCTGGAATCCAGTTGTCTTTCAAGTTGTTTCAGAATGTTTCTACTTCAAAATCTCTGTGATTTTGCAGTATGTTAAACCTGATGCGAGTATTTTTGGTTCGATTCATTTAAGGATATGTCTGGTTCTGTGGTTGGGAATCCAAGTTGCTGTGTTCTTTTTTAGTACACATTTGCCCAAAAATACACCATGCATGTTTCTACTGCCTTTCCTGTGATGATGATAGCTAATTTGACTCATATGCCAGCATAGCATAACTGCAGTTGTCCTGAATATTACTTTTAGTAACTACATGCACTCATACATAAAAGCTTCACATTCCTATACAGAATCAGACTAAAATGTTCAAAACTGATAAAGGGATTTGAGTAACAAATAAACATGTGGATGTTGTCAGCTAATTGCCCATCTGTATCCTTCCTAAGAAACAACGAGGAACAGATGCTTCTCTTTGCTGTGTCACAATAAAGGAAGTTGGGTGAAGTCTGTGAAATTGGTCAAGTTACCTTAAATGTGGAATAGCTGAAGTGTATCCTGTATTTCTTTTGATTTTATGGAAAAGAAGTTTATACTTGTTTACCTCATGAATAGTTGTGAAAGAGGACTTTGGTTTTGTTTTGATAATAAGTCAGAAGGGTGACATTGAAGTTTTATCATAAGTACAGACTAGTTCTCTATAAATTACGAAAGTGAACTGAATACCAAATGCCTAAACCTTCATTTTAAATTAACAGGAGCAGGAGAGGTGATTGTTGTAACTAAATACTATCCAGTGCACATGTCTACATTTAGGCTCATCATTTGTTCACCTGAACCAGCATAAGAAACTGCAACACTGAAAGCTGGCACTTGGATGCTGCTTTACTTTAGTTGATTTAAAATATTTTGGGTGTACTGTGAGAAGGCAAAAGCCAGATGCATTAGAGCATCATTAAGAAGACTTTCACTCCTTTGCTTGGAGGTCACTGGATAAGTTGCAGTTAAAATTTGTTGACATTTAATGGACAGTTAAGGACTTTGATCAATCATACTTCTGCTTGCATGGCTGACATTTTATGCTATGATATTGAGGGGAGGAGCTGCCTCTTAATGTGGACTTTGATTGTGCCTTATGCAAAAGGACAGTAATAACACTTCATTTACCCTTGACAGTAGATTCTTTGAAAAATCTCTTGCTAAACTGTAATTTGTTGTAATTACCAAGGATAAGATTTTGATAAAGAAAACTATAAAATCAACAGGGGGATTTTAAAATTTGTTAAAATAATCCCTCACTTTTTTTTTTTTTTTTAGCAAACTGCGTTGCTTCTTAATGACGTAAGTTTAGCAATGAATTTAACAACTAGTGAGATACATTTTTAGATATGCTGCTACGTGTAAGAATGGGTTCCTAAATGTACTCCACAAACCCTCTCATGCTTTCTTTAACAGAGGCTTTCCTTAGAAGCCCCAAAGGATATTCTAACAATTTGAACAAATCAGAGTGACATATCCTAACAATTTGAACAAATCAGAGTGACATATCCTCACAGGATATCAAAAGTCAGCAGTGACAAGAATTCTTTTTGTGTGATTTAGCTCTTGAAGCCACTTTTTGCTGCATTTTCTTTTAGGTTTTGTAAATCTGTAACTATTAAAACTTGTTGAAATATAACTGAAAATAAAGTGTTAAAAGACCCCTGTAGCAATAATAAGTAATTTGTTTTGTGATTTACTGTTTTAACAGTACCTGCTGAAAGTCAACGAAATCAAGATTAAAAAAGGAGTGGACTTGCTTCAGAACTTGATCAAGTATTTTCATGCTCAGTGCAAGTATGTTTTTCTTTTCTTTATTTCTACACTAACTGGAGCAATATTTTATTTTCAACTTTTGACATCATCATAACACTTTTCTAGACTTTTCAAAATCTTAAGATTCAGCTGTTCTTGCTGATGTCTTTTGAAAGATTGCTTTTGTCAGATTAATCGTAGCTTTTGTTACTATGTTCTGAAATGTAATGCGATTGAGCTTGTTGCATTGAATGTAATCGTATGTTCCAAAGGAATACTGAACAATAATTTTCCTGTTTATAAACTACACTTGAAACAGGGCTTTTAGTTTGATCTTAGTGGTCCATTAATTTTAATGGACTTCTTTGGGTGTATCTAACAATGATCTAAATTATTTCTGTGCTCAAGAAAAATAAGTTGCATAAGCAGTGGAATAAAACTGTATTGAAAGAGGCACTCTTTTTCTAGTTTATTGGAGGAGGACCCATTATTAAAACACATACTTGTCATTAGAATTACGCATTTCTGTTATGATATTGTTACAAATCTGTCATGTAGCAGTGAAGTCACAACTATAAACTTGAAAGAGCCGCTGCTAACTGGTTGAAATAAGTAAAGTTTTCATCTTATAATACCAGTATGCATCTATGTATTTTTTCCTTAAATAGCTATGTTGCTTTTAAAATCAGTTACACTTCTAGTGTGTCATTAATCTGTTCTGTCTGTTTAATAAAATTTTGTGCAAATGCTGTGTTGTGTTGTCACTTTCATGACTGTTTCCCAGAGTGAAAATGTTTTAGGTTGCGAACAGTGCAGCAATATTTAATCAAATATGCATGTAACTGTGATTTCTTAAGTTTTATTTTTTAAATCTCAAATTATTTTTTTAAGAACTGGAATGCTTGGCATAGATAGCATTACTCTGCCAACACGAAATGCATGTACTACAGAAAGATGTAGCATATTCAGCTTGCATATAGACCATAATTAACACTTGGGAAACAAGGGGTTTTTCCTTTAGTAAAAAGATTGCATCAGATATAAAATTATGTGGCTTCAAGAAATCACAATTATTTTATATCTGCCAGAATTTTTGCAGTTCTGCAAATGAATCTTACTTATTCTGGGCCTTCACAAAGTGTGATGAGAACTTGTATTTGAGGTGAGAATGAGGAAAATTTATGTGGCAGTGGATTGTGGCAATTCTGAATCTAATTGGGGATTTTGCATGTTAGAATAAGCTATGATGGAAATAAAGAGTCTGAGATGGATTAAAAGGAGTTTACTGTTTTGTTAATAAAACTGTTAAGATTTTGGCATGCATAATAATGTGCATGTCTTACTTTGGCAACTTTTAAAGCAGAAAATACAAAGTAAAGTTTCATAACCATTTGTTTTTGCCTTTCTTTTTAAGTTTCTTTCAGGATGGGTTAAAAGCAGTTGAAAGTCTCAAACCTTCAATTGAGATGCTCTCGACAGATCTTTATACAGTGAGTAGCAACCTTTCATGTTTGTGTAGTAAATTTAGTTTTTTACAGTAGAAGCATGATCATTTTGGTTCAGGTTCCCTGACTGCTTTAATAGTCAGCATTTAAGGTTTAGAGTAGATTGTTGGTAAAATCTTGGTTTAATATGGTGTTCAGAAGCCTTAGTTACAGTTCAGGACCCCACTGTGTAAAATGTTATGAAAACAGCCTTTGTTCTGAAGTGTTTATTAAGTGAAAAATAACGTGTGGTTTCAAATGGAGCACAAGGAAGCAAGGGCATTGTGAGGCAATATCGAAGTCTTAACCTAGCAATATCCTAACCATTATCAAATTTTCTGAAGATGAAAGGGAAAATAAACTGATCACATCTTTTTTCTTTCCTTTTGTTCTCCCTAATATTTCTCAAATAATGTACCATTTGAAAGACCTGAATTAGAAAAAAAAAGTTATTTTTAACCTGTATTTTTTTCATTCAAGATTAAACAAGCACAAGATGAAGAACGAAGGCAGTTAACACAGCTCAGAGATATTTTAAAATCAGCACTCCAAGTTGATCAGAAAGAGGTGAGTATATAAGGTGGTTTAGCTTTGAAATACCTATTTTAATTACTTGTAATGTAATGTTAATATTAAAAATAAAGTTATTTTAACTTTTATCAGACATTGAATTATTTTTCTTCATTTCATCTTTGTTTTGATGCTGATGTTGAATGTTTCTGACAAAGGCATTTTTTTTTAAAAAATGAATGCCCATTAAAAATATGAGACTTACTGAAAAATAATTTCTTTTTGTTACCAGTACTGTAAAATACTTCATATGGTGCTCTGTTGCTCAAACTGAGAATGAAAGAACTTGGGTAGTATCAAGAAGATCCTGTTCATAGAACTTTATCTCACGATATTATTCCAAAGTGTATAATGATTATGTAAAACTGAGTTTCAAATCTCAAAACACCTCTGTCATCATGTGCAAAAATGATAATCAAGTTTGCTACTCAGCTGCAAAATGCCACTGTTGAGATGTGCAAGAGCTGGGTCAGTTTGGCAATCTAATAAGTATTTCTTGAATTCCAATTACAATTGCTGTTAGATTTAATGACTTCTGGACTAGTTTCAAATTCTGATCTGGAAGTAAGCATCTTTTGTGTAATGTAATCCTAAATATTAGGTCGACTTTTGTTTCAGATTGCTAATGCCTCTTCTTCATATAAATAAATGCCAGCCAGCTTCCTTTGTGTGGCTGCTGGGCCATGAGTAAGTGATGAATGAACCCACACCCCTTTTCAGATTCTCTTTCTGAGAGGGATCACAATGAAGGAGTTTAGTCTACAGAGCACAGACTTCCTTGATCTTTTCCGGTCTTGCTTTGATCTTCCCATAAAAGTTACGGTGACTCCTGGCTTTTACTGGTCACAGATGATGGTTGTTGAGCCATGTAATCTCGTGAAAGATGTCCTTACCCACAGCTGGGTGTTGGGCTTGATGATCTTTAAAGGCCCCTCCCAACCCAAACCCATATGATTCTGTGACTTGCTGACAAGCATTTGGGACGGTCCCAAACGCTCTTCACCTTGTTACTTTGGGAAGTTTGTAATAATGCCCATTGTGCACAAAGTCCCATAAGATCATCAGGCACTTCCTTAGATTCTGCCTGGCATTCAGGACTCACTGATTTGCCAAAAACTTCCAAATTCGAGCTTGGTAGAATAAGAGACTAGGGACCCCTGTGGAAATGGTGACTGCTTTGGGTTAGCCATTGATTGCCTATTCCCAAGAAGGAGTCTTTTTGCTGTTTAGGTGTCCTCTTTTAACTGGGTCTGTGCTCAAGAGAGCTAGCAGTTGTTTGTTGGCTTTCATGGTTGCTGGGAATGTCTATAGTGATACTGATACTAAACATATATATAGAAGTTGTGAGGAGTACACATTTTTTTGCAGACTCAAAAGTTAATACACATAAATTTATTATTTCTACTGGGTTTGTGACATTTAAAAATACAAGTACAAAATTGCTTTATGCTATAGTAATTTTTTATTAAGTCTTCAAATTTAGATATTGTTGCTTACCTGCAGAGCATGAGAATTACTCTAATTATTTTTAAAGCTTTTTGAAAACATCAATTAATCAATGAGATGCCAAAAAATTCTTATATAATTTACTGTTCAACCCACTAATATTATTCTTGTTGTACTGTAATTTTCTTTACTATAACTGATTTCTTTTTCCTTCCTGAAATGCATTTACATTTTGTGACCGAAGTCTAGGAGAGTAAGTGTTACTATGTTTTAATGAAAATAGTGGCATGATTTCCATTCAGATTTCAAGAAACTGGATTTTTCCTCTGAGCTTTTGTCTGTTGGCATGAAAAGATTGGTTTTTTTCTCCTCTTTAGTGTATTTTATTGCTGGGGGAAAAAAGTTAAAAAATAAAAAGGAAAAAAATTATAAAAAAGTTATCAGATTTTTCTTGGGAAAGAACACTGTTGTAAGACAAATTGGTAATTTCCTTTGTACTTTCCTTTGGAAATTAAATCCAGTTGCTTGATTTGATGTTCTTGCAAGATTTTGAAGATACATGTATTTTTTATTAAAATGGAATTCACATATGAAGTGGCAGAACGTTGACAAGTATTGGTTCTGTTGTGTTTAAAAAACTGAGCACACACAAGCACTCTTCGTGAACCTTTTTTTGTTGTGCCTGTATGCATAGTTTCTTCCTGCACACAACTTCCTCAAACCTGGTTTGTATTGAAACTTCTTTTTGAAATGTCATTATGTACACCTTCATAATTTTTAATTTTTAAGCTTTTGTTTTTCAAAGATAGAAGTTCTGCAAGTTTCAGAGTCAACCTTAGATTTGTATTGCCTGTTCTTGTTCCCATGACCTTGGGTGAGGTCACCTCCTGTGACTGTAGTGTTTACATTTGTTTCTGCTTCTTTGGTAGAACCTGTAATCTATTTAGGCTACTGCAAAATAGGATAAATGTTGTGTTTCTTGACAAAAATTATGGTAGTTTTGCTGTAGGAGAGGCTGCCTGCAGGGGATTCTGATAGATATATCTTTTGGAGACTTTTTGGGGCTATAATAGGGATAGGGGCAGGATAGATAAGGGATAGATCTCTGGAACATCCTCTTGGCAATGATCCTGTAAATGTCAGAGAAGCTTAGGCTCTGGGAGAGCTATAAGTGCTTTTTTTGGCAGCTTTACACACAGGAGTGATCTATACAGTCTAAAAATCCTTCTCCATGGGAACTGTGGAATGGCTAGCCAAAATTTGTTGTGTATAGGTTGAAGCACCTTCTATGAAAAGTTCTGTTGTGTAGTGGGGCTGAATAGGATTTTAGAATATCTCTTACCGGTAGTCACAGACCATCTTTAGAGAATACTGTTTTCACATTTCTTTCACTTTTAGTTCTACTGTTCAGCTTGACTTAGAAGTCAGTATATCTTTATAGACTTTAAGAAAAAAATTCAAACCTTTCTATGGTCAGTGAAGTGATTCACTAAGAACATGCTGCAAATTTTAAATAACTCACCTCTTTTTATATGCCTATCTGCATTTCAAAGTTGATACAGTGGTCAAAGTTCAGTTACTTAGGCTTGTGTACTTCAGCCTTTTCTGATCTTGTTATGTTCAAGATATACTTAAAATGACAATACTCTGTATTAGGTGTGTGTCCTCTAGCCAGCAGTGATCTATTTCCTCCCATAGGTAATGTACATTTTTTCTACTCCTCCAATGAGGCTATTGGGTCTGACCTTGTTATCTGTGATTTGTATCTGTTTTGTGCAGTATGCAAACCAGAAGTAAGGGAAGATCTTTGGAGAGCCTGCTTATGGAAAAGGCATGCTGAAAGGAAGGATGTTAATTGTGGTGGTGATTTGTGGGGTGGTTACTGTCTCTTAGGAGCTGGATCAAAATCATAAACTTCTTGTCAGACAGCTGTGGAAAACCATAATTTGGTAATCACACTGGACAGTATTGGTCTGTACATGACCTGAACTGAGGATTTAAAATGGACAATGTGTTTGTCCTTAAGGTCTTTTAATGAAATAGTATTAAATTTTTTAAGATACTGCTCATAGTCATGAATGTGTGGAAATACACGTCAGCTGCTGCAGTTTCCTCTCCTGCTGAAATGAGGCAGGAAGCTTTTATTATTGGTTTGCCAGTTTGGCCAAACACAGCAGCTGAGCATAAACAGATGAAGGGAGGTAGCTGAAATGAGGCAGAAAATAATGCACAAAAAGTAGCAGACTAAAGTAATGGGAATGGTGCTATGAGCAGGTGTTGGAGATCATCAGTAATCTTTACATAATTGAGGATGGGGAGAACTGAAATTAATTTCCTGTCAGGCCTCTAATCTTGGGAATGGAGTTCCTTTACTGACTAATGGGAGGCAGAGATCAAGGCATTGGTAGAGCAGAATAGGCAGTGTCAGATCAAATTTTCTTCAAAAGTCAGTAAATGTATGCATGCAGCAGTTTTTAATGAGTGACAGGAATATTTAAAAAATGTTGTTCTGGCTTTATGTTGTGCAGAGTGCAAAACCAAATAATTCTATATAAACAAACTGGAAAGGAATGATAAACAGACTGGTTTAAATTTTAAAGGATGCTTTGTCAGGCACAGACAGCTAAGTGGTAGTTCTTTAGGGCCTTTAAAAGGCTCAGATGATGTAAGGCCTGGTATGGGTTCCTGGATCACTTGCTGAGAGGCAGGAAGAGGGCACATGTTGCTTTTCTTGAAAAGGAGCACCAAGGAGTGCTGCAGCATGGCAGAGCTCAGCTCATGGCTCTCTGGACCACTGAGCTCCAGCAGTGTATTCAGGATGAGCCTGAAATCCTGCAGCTTGGACGTGTGGAGTCCTAAGTGCTCTAAACAGGGATGTTTGTGGGACCTCTGTCCCTACTGTCAAGTCTAGAATAGCTCATAGTCACATGGGTGAGCTGCTTTATGTTTTTTTCCTTACTATACTTGTATTATACACCCTATATAGCACAAGAGTAATTATGTCCATAGAGCAAAGACAGTAGAAAAGAAAAAAATGAAAATTTTAAGTAATAGTCATTGTTACTGTGTGCATTAAAAGTTCATTCTGTCATGTTACTGCTTTTGATGTGGTGAGACACATCAGATTCCTCATTTTCAGGTTGTTATTTTTTAAGAAGTTGGGTCCTGCCTCTGGGTAGTTCTGAGAGCAGTGAGAAGGGTTCAATTAATCCTTGTCTCTTCCTGTCTCACATTTCTACTTTCTTCCAGATATTTTGCTTTAAGTTATTCTTTTTTGGAAATGACTTTTTGATTTTCCTGTGTGACTCCTGAACTACATTTCCAGGAGGATTCTTTACTTTTAAGGCAATAACTCGACTCAGTTTCCACAAAGAAAATTACTACTTCAAATTGATGTATGTAATTATTTTTTCAATGGAAGAGTGCGCTAGCAATTGCAAGTAATAATAGTCTTTAATGTTTGTACCTTGCAGTGTTTACATGAGTTGGAAAGGCCACTGCTCAATTAAGTTTTGGGTTAAAACCCCTATATATTAAGGCCAAGAGTAAATCTAAATAAAAGTAAGTAAAAAGATTTTGGCAGGTGTTCATAAGGAATACTTCTCAAATGGTTTTTGTGCCCTCTGAAAAAATGAATGGATCTTGTTCTCTCTTGTTGAGGAGGAAAAGTGTGCTTTATTTGGCCTGTAGGATTAGAGCAGGAAGGAAAAGCTCTGAAACTCATTAGTGGGGGATAGTTTGGTTGAAAGTGTGGAATGCATCACAAATTGCTGTTGATTATTTCAGGATTCTCAGATTCGTCAGAGTACAGCTTACAGTTTACATCAGCCTCAGGGAAACAAGGAACATGGCACTGAGCGGAGTGGCAGTCTCTACAAGAAAAGTGATGGGTAAGTACTGCTGGAGTTTTCTGGGAGAAATATTAGGTCCTAAGAGCTCAAGCAATGTAATACAAAATATATTTAAACTGTCACCTTTTTTTCTCCCCTTTAAACTAGAATCAGAAAAGTGTGGCAGAAAAGGAAGTGCTCAGTTAAAAATGGTTTTCTTACAATTTCCCATGGTACAGTAAGTATTTGTTTACAGTATTTTATGTACATGGTTGCTAATACAGAAAGGCAAGCTATGCTGGTCTATATTTATGATTTGGAATTAGCTAGATTCCTGATGCAGTGTTTTGAATGTGAAGGATTTTTTTTTTAAGGCAGCCTTTTAGAAATATATCAAGACATACACAGTATCTAAAAATACAGCTATTTTAATGTTCATGACTGTTAATGGGGGAAAAAAGGGCTTTTTTAGTGACTCATTTCATGTAAATGTTCATACTTTACCAGGCTCTCTAAAAATACAAATTCTAACTTTTTTTTTTCCATTTTTAAGATATGAGTTAAACAACTTATGTTTGCAAGATAAACTGAGAGCATGCTGAATTGCTTTTCTCCTCCAGATTTGCTGCTGTATGGTAGTCTGTTAGCTCCTTAGGAGTAGCTGTTGAGGAAAATCAAGTCTAAAAACAACTTCCATCAGAAGCACAGAAAACAGCAAGTTAAAAATTCCTCTTTATTACAGCTACCAGTGTTTGAACACATTAACTATAACTATTAAACATTTGTTCAAATTTTAAAACTTTATGCTTTTGTGGTTGGGACCTTTCGCATTTTACTTTCAACTTGGTTTTGCTTTTTGGTAACATTTTTTATATTGCTTTCTCAAAACTTTTAAGAAAGTTTCTTGAGGCAAAAAATAACACAGTGACAGTATTTCCCATTCTTAGTCTAATAAACAGTCCTGTTTCTTGGTCCTGTTATGAACTGTTCTGTTCTTCATCCTGTTATGCCTGTTGCTATGACTACAAGTTGACCCAAAGTTGGCAGCAAAAATGAATCAATCTCTCATTTGTGAGATTTAACCACAAGCTGCTGCCTTCAGAACTGATAATCAGGAATTAAGGAAGAGTGTAAAGTCAGGCCTGCAAAGCAGAGTCATTACTATGGATTTAGAATTGTTCACTTGTTTATGCCTCTTCTCATTTGGATGTGTAGGAGTGTGTCTTTGTTGGAGAGAGGTCTTTTGGTATTCTGTGCTGGTGTCTCTGTGCTGTGATTGTGCTTGATGTTGGACATGCTGTACTGGTACCAGTAGGAATGTAGCTGGGGCAGCTCAGAGCTGGCAGAGGCTACAAAATCCACTTGTGGAGCAGAATTTGAAAACTTTCACTTGCAAGTACAGTTACTGAGTCTACCAAGATACTGTTTTCTTCTCTTTTTATAAGCTGTCTACCAGATGGCCTGACATTTTTAGGAGCAGTGAGTTCCCACTGAAATCAGTGCAGCTGTAGCTGGAAATCAGTTCCTAAGGCAGATACTCAAATGTGAATTTAGATAGGTGTGTTTCACAAGTATAGTCTTGATGTTTTTATATTACAACATTAGAGAAGTCCCTTCTTGTTTTAAAATATATTCCTAAAAGATATTTTCACTTATTTGCTCACTTCCCCCTTATATAATATTGAAGACAGCTTTATGTAAAAAATTAATGAATTTTTCACAGACACTGAAACAGGTAGAAGTGATTTTTGTTCATTAAAAATTTTATAGACTGCTCTGAATGTCTTTTGAGAGTTTGGAAGGAACAACATTGATTTCTAAACTTCTCAGGGTTGATATCTCCTGGTCTCTGTAATATGATGTGTTGTTCTCTCATCCCAACAGTTCATCAAAATCTCAGAACTTCAGTTGTCAGTTTTGCTTTCTTTATCAAATACAAAATTGTAAATACTTCTCATTAAGGGCTAAGCATTCTTCATGGATTTCCATTCTTTGGTCATACAGCTTCTCTTTGTGAGGGACTACTCTGTCAGTCTCTAGAACAGCTGTCTTCAAGCAATTGCAGGTGCTTAAACTTGCCTGCCAAGTGCTCTCTTGATGGATGGAGAGAATATGTTTGGTTCTCTGTCAGTCACCCTGTATGTGCCTGCCTGCATTGGCATATGTGCAGAAATTATAATTTTAGACAACTAGAAGCTTAAAAGAAATAAACATTCATACATTTAATGTACATGGATGAAAAAACTATAGAAAAAGATTGAAACATGTAATTAGGAATTCCTAAGTCCTTTCCAGATCAAGAAGTCACAAGGCAAAAAGATTTCACAAATATCAGACTCCTCGAAGCTAGATTTGTGTCTAAAGAAGGTTTGCTGGTTTTTTTGCGAAGAAAATAATATAAGAGAAACTCCTTATCAAATCTTTTTTTGTTGGTCTTTCTTTACTCCTGAACACTTCACCATGATGATTAAAAGACAATCCGAAGGCAAAACAATCAGATTTCGTCTTTCTTTTCTGAAGTTGATCACTGATATGCAGAAAAAATGCATGATGAAATCAGCCAGTCAGTCTGTTAAGTGAACATATTTGCTCAGCCTTTTGTAAAATCTGCTCTATATCTCCTGTATTGTCTCAGAGGCCTAACTTTTTTATTCCTACACTTCTGTTTGTTGCTAGAACAGTTTATAATCCAGTTTTGCTGGATAGAGTGTTGCCATTTCTTCAGGAAGGAACATGAATTGATGCTCAGGTCTGTGTACGGCATGGAAAGTGGCAACACTTTTCAGGGTGTTGGCATGTTAACGTGGATGTCCAAAAACTCAGCAGTAGTCTGAAATTTAATTGTCTAATCAGAGATTCGATCAGAGGTTTCAAACAAGTAGTGTAATAGTAGTTACATTTGTTAGTCTTTTCCATGTCTAGTGTCTTCTAATCCTCCCAAGTGTCTGAACCAGTGTGGCTGAGGAGCTCATACAGACTTCCTCCCTTTGAGCTTCAACTTCTCTCCAGGCAGCACCTGCTGTGTGATGGAAGTGTGTTGTCCACAAGCAATGGGCACAGGCCAGGGAGGCTGCGGGAGAAAAACTGTTACTTGGCTGCAGGATGAAAGCATGAATGAGGTGCTGTCAGTCACATGCACAGGGTTTTTAATACCCTTGTAAATGCTGACTTCAGGTTAGGAGTTCTCCAGATAAAAGCTTAAGAATATGTATGAATTCCAAGATCAGCATACTGGCCCAGGATATGTTATTGTCTTTGCAGCCATTTCTTTGGGTTCTCAGATTGTGATACTAAGTTCTTCTGCTGCATTTTCCTGTCCAGAGGGAGAAGTCCTATGTGCATTGGTCCTTCAGACCTCTCTGAAGCATTTTACTACATTCATTTAAAACTTCATATTTCATAACTTAGAGAAAATTAATTAGATCCCAAATCCACTTCAGATCTGAAGTCCTGGGGCGAGGGGGTTTTCTCTTAAACATCAATTGCATTTTTACATTCTGATAGAGCTTGTGAGAAAGGTATATATGAGTTGCCCAGTGTCTATACAATTAATAATTTATAAATATTTTTATATATTTATATATAATTTATAACTAAATAATTAAAACTGTATGCACTTCTACTACTAAAAGGAAGCCTGGAATTTAAAAAGCTATTTATTAGGCAGAGAATACAATGCGATTGTCAATAAATTGTCATCTTGCTGCCTCCAAAATCTCTCTTGGGTATAATTTGTTTTTCATTGCCCAGCAAGTGACCTACACGTTTATTGTTTCAAAGCTTGCATGACTTTGTTTTGTCTGCTGCTTATGCTGGGCAAAGCATGAGCCTGCTGTTTTTCAAGGACACCATGCTTCTTTTTCTTCCTAACAGGAAAAAAATACATAATTGTTTCCTTGCTTATGTTTCTCCATGGTTTTGATTTTTTTTTTAACTGGTCTTCAGATATAATGATACTCTTCTTTTTCGGCCAGCTAAATTGTTTTATCAGATTGTTTCAAGGGAATCTGGAATCTTTTGACTTGTCCTTTTTTTTTTTTTTTTAATTAAAAGTTTTCATCAATGAATTTAGATGAGATTGTGAGAATGTCTGCATTTCTTATGATTCATTGCAAGTTAGTGACATGAGATAGTACAGCTTCACTTGGTAATAGTTTTGTTTAGTTTAAATCTTATTTTAGCAACTTAGTCTATTCATATGATTAGAGTGCAACAATAAATGTGGTAATGTGTTTGTGAATATTGCTATCCTTATAACAGTGCTTTCCTAGTGGTTTAGATTATTATTTTTTAGATATTATGGTCTAAAGAAAAGGTTGCCTAGTTAAATCTACTTTTTGATTTAATTATTCTAAAAGAAGAGTGAAACTATTTATCAATTGTAGGAAGTGCAAGCCATTCCTCAAGTCAAGATTGCAAATAAGTCTTTCTAGGTCCTACCCCAGGTCTGTAGTGCAGGTAGGTTAGGGGAAAGACGAGTGCAGAGGTGCTATTTGAAAAGTCTTTGTAGCCTTTATGACTCTCTCAAAATGCTGGTTCCTTGTGAGTCTTGCTCTTAGTAGAACACTGTCACTTTCTTTTCAAAAAGGAACTGAAATAGCTGAGAGGAACTTGACTGGAAAATATATATTTTTTAAAAATATATCTATTATTGCACTTGATTTTTTAGTAATCAGCTAGCTCAGTTTACTTTTACATATGTTTGCTGCAATAATTCTCTTTGAAAACTTCTTATTTTCCTTCACTTGGTTACCTTTACTGATTTTAAAATTCAACATTTGTTCTCAACTGATTATCTGGGGACCCCTTAAAGACATTAGCAGCAGTCAAAATAATTAATTATTTGAAACATAACAAGTCATTTTTTAAAACTAAATGTCTGAGTGTTACGGGATTAAATATAAGGATGAACCTGTCTCTTTTTCATACCCAGTTCCTTCAGGTAAGTGTTCCTGGTTAGTGGTAATTGAAGAGATTCTACCCTTCTTCCTTCCAAAATTCTACTGTCTATCCAGTTACTAGTAAACAAAATAGTCAAATAAAAGTAGCTTATGAACCATGATGCAGAAGAAAAGATGAATGAAAAACTAGGAACCTTACAAATTTAATAGCCATTTGTCGAGTCTTTTTGGCCAGTAGGACATTATCCTGTGCTTTCAACCTGCAGGGTTCAGTCAGTGTGGATGTACTAAAATGTGTGTGTTTTATCTTCAAATAGGCTAACCGACCTCCAGCAAAGCTCAATCTGTTAACCTGCCAAGTGAAAACAAACCCAGAGGAGAAAAAGTGTTTTGACCTCATATCACGTAGGTTTGTTGTTCAGGTCTTGTTACTTGGAGCTCATAGCAGAATTTGCATTATTTCTGTAGATATGTCAGTAATCCACTTGAACATTTTTGCCATTGTAGAATGCTTCCCTTTATAAAATGCCCTTCCTGTGACAATTTGACCTTTCGGTTATTTTAGCATAATGCACTAACTGTGCCTGTTTCTTTGGAAAACCACTTGCTTTTAAAAGCTGTCTTCACTTCTTTTTTCTGTTTAATTTTTTACTGTCTTACAGCAGAGTAACTATTTTTTGCTATGACATCACTCTTCATAGTGAAAATGTCCTAGCTGATCATCTTGAAAAGTTACAACTTTTGGACAAGATCAAAAGATGCTTGTAAAACTTTAAAATTTAAGTCTGGTGGTTGCTATGCAACTGTGAAGAAAATATTAAAAGCAATTTCTGGTTTTATTATCTCATAATAGATAAAAACTGAATAACCACCAAAACTGAATAATTTTTGGATCAGAATGGGATGATATGAAATTGTGTAGTAGAATGTTTCCTTTGTTTTCTCACTAGGATATTTTACTGAATTATCTATCTCAAATTAGTTTGGGAGAAGAATATAAATGTATTCTTCATTTGTTCCTTTATTGAAGCATTAAGTTCTTCTGCATTTGTAAATATAAACTGGGCTGCTTAAGTGAATAGACTCGAATGCTTGTGTTTAACATACAGCTAATTCATTTCTGCTCAAGCAACTGGGCTTCCCTGTTTACTTTTGCACTCGCTTTCTTTGTTGATGACCATGCCGTGTTTTGCTCAGTATCAGCTTATTGCAATGTTACCACACACTTGAAAAGGTATGACTGGCCTTTTAGCCTTCTCCAGATGACTTTTTCACTTCATTTTACTGTAGAGTTAAAAAAAATTCCTTGTTCTTTACCAAATGCAAATTGTTGTATCATGGCAAGATAAAAATCTCTTAATGTAGCACTTTCCTTTCTGTTCTTTCATATATCTTCGCTATCTTAATATTTTCAAAGCTTGAAACTATCTTTTAATACCTTTTAGCCTGAATATTTTTCAAACTTTAGAATCTTAGACTATTTTTGCCAATAGCTTTACCTCTTGTTTTCATCAACTATTCTCACTCCAGCTCAGTCATTAAACTGTATCATTTCTTATTCTCCATAGACTTAAAATGCATTATGCATTTTTCTTTAGTAGTACACTATGATAACAAAGCAAAGAATTAGAAAAGTAGTAGTAAATTAAAAATCATGAGCTGAGTTTAATTCAAACAGCCTGGGGCTCATGCTGGTTGTAGTTTGGACTTTGTGTCTGGCAAATTTTTTTTGAAGTTTGTGATTACTGGATTTTAAGAGCTCATCTGAACTTTTTAAGTCTTTCTTACATATACAGATAAACTCAAATATGAACTCTATATTTTACTCCCCTCCCTCCCAGCAGAACTTTTTACTTGTGATTACTGAGGTTATATCCAGAACACGGAACATTTCCTTTGCTCTCCTGCTGCTCATGTGATAAAAGCACAGCACTGAAGAAAACAGCTTCTGTTTAAAATGCAAAAAGCCACCTTGTAGTGTAAATGTGGATGCAATTATAGATGAACTGTCGGTAGTAAGGTGAAACTTCTTAAATAGACTTTTTGTCTGTCAACACACTCCAGTAATAGGAATAGAGACATCAGGAATCAATTAATTTTAGATTTCATTGAGAGATATCTGCAAGATGAGTTGTTCAATAATTTTTTTAATCAGTATGTGAATTATTTATTGTGCAGACGACAGAACATACCACTTTCAAGCAGAGGATGAACAGGAATGTCAAATGTGAGTTATTTTGCTAATTCTATTTTTGACACTGGCGATCTACTGAGACTTACTTTGAACTTCAGAAGTGCCATAACACTTAATAGCAAAATATTACTGCCATTTTAGATGGACATCTGTGCTACAAAACAGCAAAGAGGAAGCTTTAAATAATGCATTCAAAGGAGATGATAACACAGGAGAAAATAATATTGTCCAGGAACTGACAAAAGAAATTATATCTGAAGTCCAGAGGATGACTGGAAATGATGTTTGTTGTGACTGTGGAGCACAAGGTGACTCAATTAACCATATTTCTAATTGGTAAACATTCTTTGTCTCATGAGAATATTTAAGCTAATGTTTTATGCTTTCATTTTTACTCATTATTTCTCAAAAATTATACACATAGTAGAATATGCTAACAATTTAATGGAACTACTTTAGTAAGATTGATTTGCTATATGCTTATTATCAGAGGGGAGAAAAGTTACTATTTTTCTCCCATGTATTTTGCTAATTGTAGCTTTTGCTTACATAAATCGAATGAACTTGTGTAAAATATGGGTTAATCATGTAAGATTTAGGAAAAACTGAGCAGCCATAAGTTACTTAAGCATTTTCTTAATATACCTTTTTTCTTTTTTTTTTTTTTAAATCATGTTTGATGGAAAAGTGAGACAGGGAATGTGTCTAAGGCTGTATACATTTTGAGAAGAATGCTGACTATGGTTTGCAGTGTTGGTTTTGTTGATCAATTAATTTCTACTTTAACCTTCTTCAAATTATTTTTTAAATCCTGCTGTTTCCTATGTTCTTTTATGTTGCGGTGGCACTGCAGGACTTAGGTTTTTTGATGTAAAATTGTAGCTGCAAACATCAGCTCTGATGCTGTATGCGCTTTCCAAATCAATAGCTACTTCCACCAATAAGTATTGTGTAAGACTGTGGGAAGAGTCAAGCCTGCTGTCTTAAAAGAAGAGAGTATAAATGGCAACTAACAAACCTTTATCAAAAAATTAGTTGATAAGATGTCTAAATCTTCAGACATTAATTATTTGGCTGGAAGATGAGGGAATGATGTAGTAAGTGAAAGTTACTAGGGAAAAGACATTTGAGGGCTGTGAAGGGAGAGGGATGAGCCCTAGTGTCTTTGAAGCAGTTGAGTGAGAATCTTATAGTGTGTGCTGTGTGTGCACTTCTGAATCACTTCTGCTTCACTTAGTCTACAGTTTATATTTGAAGTACAAAAGAATCCAAACTCTGTAAATGTTGTTATTTCAGTTTAAACTGCACCTGTGTTCCCAGCTGAGAGTGTGACACTGTTATAGTGGTGCTGGGAAAATGCACTTCCAGAAAGTTGTTTGAAGAATGACAAACTGGAGTGGTTAAAGGGCTCCCTTAGATAGCAATGTCTTTCACAAAAATATAATAAAAATTCTACTCTTCACTTCTTTCAGCATTAAAAAAAGATAAAAAAGGAGTGGGTTTTTCCAGGTAAATGCGAAGACATAAGTTAAGGAAAAAAATTTTAATAATGTACAAGAATCTTATTTTACAGAGCTTCATTTCTGTATTCTATGTTTTCTAGATGAAATAATTGCCTGAATAAATTTTAATTCTGTGAATGCCTTCTATTTCAGATCCTACCTGGCTTTCAACAAATTTGGGAATTTTAACTTGCATTGAATGCTCAGGAATTCATAGAGAACTTGGTGTTCACTACTCCAGAATGCAGTCACTTACATTAGATGTGCTGGGAACATCTGAACTTTTGGTAATCAAATTGCTTTTATTAACTTAAAAATAGTACTATAAAATACTAATAACACAAGTATCTTTTTTGTCACTTTAGCAAGATGTTTCCATACTGAAGTTGTCTCTGAATAAACACAGTTTAAGAAAGCCTAATTTTTGAAGTTTATTGGAATTTCGTGAAACATAGTGTCCTACTGTAAAGTTTTTCTTATCTTAGAACTCAAATTAATAGAGGCTTCATTTTTGTGTGTTTTAAAATTTTTTTATCCTGCTTTTTAAAAGAATGCAGCTGTTTGACGTTTAAATGCCTCAGATTAAAAATTGGAGGACTTCACAAATACTTAACCCATTAATTATTTAGCGTTATTTTAGAAGATATCTTTAAAGGAAAAAAATTGCTTTTAGCTTTGCTACACAAAGAAGTTAACACTTACCCGCTGCTCGATGACAGTTCGTATGTATGTTCTTACCGAGCACAAAGTATTTGCATTTATTGTATGAACTTGTGTCTTGATGGATTATTCTGCAGTTATTTGTTCGTGTAGTAAATCCCAGTTGAAAATCCACATCCAAAAAAAGTCCCTAATCTGTTTGTTATTGCTGACATAGCAGCAGACCAAGGAATCAAAATAAGAGGTCCTAACTCTCATTTTCCATTGTTCTTTCCTTGTTGTGCCTGTGACTAATAACTGAACATGTTTATTAACTGAGCTGTGGGATTTTGGTTTTTTAACAGCTTGCAAAGAATATTGGGAATGCTGGATTTAATGAGATTATGGAATTCTGTCTTCCAGTTGATGAGATGGTCAAACCTAATCCAAGCAGTGATATGTAAGTAAAGAGAAAGGCAGACATTTAATTTAATATTGCTAAGGGGCTATGCCATTATGGTTTTCACTGGCAGGCCATGGAAGATGTGTAATATCTTATTTATGGTCTTATAGCTGAGGAGTACACCTTTCTTCTGATGCTTTGCATGTCTCTCGTATTGAGCTTTATCTGACTGTACCTTCCCCAACAGTAAGGAACATCTTACCAACTCTTTGAATCATGGTTTGTGGGACAGAAACAAATTAACTGTGACTTGTTAGGAACCTTAAAGACATACAAAGCTAGGGATTAAAACCAAGGCAATTAATTTTGTGCTATTTGAAAACAAAATGGAAATTGTAATAAAGTGCACATTTACTTGAAAGATACAGAACAGCATTTAGAAACTACACCTAGGACCGAAGTCTGTGTGGAATGAAGACAAAACATTTAACAGCATTCCTCAAAAGCATTGAACAGTGATGGCAGAGATACAACAAGGACAGCTGCCTACTTGGCTGGATACTACTCATTATAAAAGGGCTAGTAAACAATGCAGAAACAAACCCAGAAGAATTGGCTCTGGATGAAGCTGATTTTACATTAGGTGGATTTTTAGCATTCTGACAAAACCAGTGTTAAACAAGGCAGTTTAGATAATTTTGTACTATTACTATCAATAATAATGCAGAGGATTAATATTAATATTAATAATTTAAATTGCTAATACTTTTACTATATGCTGAATCAGTATAATAAGAAAAATTTAGAAGTTTAATTTTGTATTTAAAAAGATCATTTAGTTTGATACCTCTGCTTATCAAATTTGGGGCTATTTTATTGAAATGAGAACCTGAATACTAGCAAATGCTTTGTGAACATGAGTTATGTATTGATCCAATTTATTATTATTTATTGGGGTTTTTACTTTTTGCCAGTTACATAGTGTCTAGATGATATCTAGATATGAGGTATCACTTTGTTAAATGTCTTCTGTGCAATGCTGTGTACATGCCAAGAGCTGGTAAGGAGTTATGCCTTTGGGAGGCAAGCAAGCTCCTGTCTTGCAGTGATGGGAGGAGGGGTAGATGTGTTACTGGGTGTCAACAGCAGAAGCCATAACTTGTGCTGAGTCAGGTGGACTAAGTTTTCATCTCGGTTTAGAAATGTCACTAAAAGCTCCCACACATTCTCCCTGTTATAGTTGTGGTGAGGAGTTTAAAGAACATATTCACTGCTGTGAATTCAAATTCAAGGCCTAGATAGTCTGTGCAGAGGTATGAGCTAGATTGTTTTGTTTGTTTGTTTTGGGGTTTTTGTTTTTAGGCTGTTTGTTTGTTTGTTTGTTTGTTGTATCCCATGCCTTCCACCCCTTTCCAGCATGTGTGTAGGAGTACCAAGTCAGGTAAACACAAACCTGCAAGGCAACATAAACCAACATTATGAAGATTTGATGTATCTTCTGTACATATTGCTGGATAGTCTTGATCTCAACATCATCACAGAGCTGGGAGGAGGAAATTCGTGGTCTGTCTTTGTATTGGATATTTGATTCATTTTCTGTAACTACATTTCACACTTGAAATATGAGACTGCATGGTTACATGCATATTTAAAAAGAAAAATTATCATAATGAATGATTTCAAATGACTTGCATGTATTTATGGAAATGCTAATGTGTATCTTCAGCTGAAAGTTATAGAAATAAATCATATTCAATTTCAGGAATGCAAGAAAAGATTACATTACTGCCAAGTATATTGAGAGAAAATATGCAAGGAAGAAGCATGCAGACAATGCAGCTAAATTGCATGCTCTTTGTGAAGCAGTGAAATCAAGAGACATTCTTGGATTAGTTCAAGTGTATGCTGATGGCGTGGATCTCACAGAAAAAATTCCACTGGCCAATGGTCATGTAAGTGTTGTAAAGTTTATTAGACAAATTGTTGTAAGTGCAATACGCATTTGTTAATTAAAAATTATTAGAAATAATATCTGAAATATCTGTTCTGAATGTATGTCCTAATAATTATGTAATTTTACAATAAAAAAGAAGATATTAAATAGTTTAATCTAAAATTGTTTCCAAGTACTATCTTATTTTACATTTATTAAAACATTAAATCATTCAATAATCTGTTAATTTTCAACCAATTTATTTTTTTTTTTGCTTTAAAGGAACAAAAGGGATACAGTAAGTCTTCACTGATGTTTTAATGGTAGCATGTTTGAGTATTTTGAAATTATCTTTACTTGATTCAATTAATGTCTTACTAAAATTTCTTATTCAGAAGAAGAAGAAACAAATGGTTTTTTTCATTTTATTCTTAGGAGCAAGATGAAACAGCGCTGCACCTTGCTGTTAGATCAGTTGATCGAACATCCCTTCATATAGTTGACTTCTTAGTGCAGAACAGGTAAGTAGGGAAAGCTAAATATTGACATTGCTTTTATGTAAAGTAATATTAATACTAAAAAAATACAAATACTAAAGTACTAAAGCTGTATTTGCAAATGTAATTTTATTATTCAAAAATCTTCTAATGAGAGTGGCTTAATAATATAGGGTAGGAAACCTAAGTTTAATTATCTTTCTTCTTTCTTGTACTCCAAAAGTGGCAATCTAGATAAGCAAACCTGTAAAGGTAGCACAGCCCTGCATTACTGCTGTCTAACAGACAACGTTGAGTGCCTCAAACTGCTGCTGAGAGGGAAGGCTTCTATTGAAATAGGTAAAAGGGTAATGTGTACTTCAATTTCCTATTTGTCATTGCTTCAGATAAGAAATGGTGAATAAGTGCATTTTCTCCTCTATTGTGTATCATAATTCTGTGAATATAATCTTCATTGCTAGAGAATCAGTATGTACTGTTTTTTCAATTTTAAAATTGACTTATATATTACACTTAGTTTTTAAACAGGTTTAGATTTTTAATTGCTGTTTTGTTGTCAAGTTATATACTGCCATTTCACGGCTATTGTTCACGTGTGTATGGCCTGTTGAATTGCTACTGCTTGTCATGTTCAGAGGGTTGATGTGAGTTGCACCTACCTGTGAAAGAAAGAGATGAGTTTTCGAATGTGTTGGTCTAGTCCTTCACTATGCAGGCTTGTCTTTAGTAATGGACATGTTAATAGTGACACCTCTCATCATACATTTATTTTTTCACTGTAATATAGCAAATGAAGCAGGAGAGACGCCACTTGATATAGCTAAACGTTTAAAACATACTCACTGTGAAGAGTTGGTGAGTATTGTGTCATTGTGTGTGTGCATTTCATGTCTGATCATCTAACAGTTTACAGTTGAATATTCAGTGAATATATTTCAGATGTAATAGTGGTGTACTAGAAACAATTATATCCTCAGAAATAGTCATATGCTTACGTAAAGTTATATGCTTTTAAGAAGAAAACAATATTTTTCTTCAGATGCAAGGGAGTGGTTCAGTCACCTCTCCTTGAGGTATTTAGAAATGGTGTAGATGTGGCACTTAGGGCTGTGGTTTAGTGGGGGTGTGGCAGTTCTGGGTTTGATGATTTGACTTAATGACCTTAAAGGTCTTTTCCAACCTAAATGGTTCTATGAATCTAAACGTCCAGCATCTTGAAATCTAATTACTAACGTACTTTTTATGTGTGAAACCCATGGATGAAGGCTGTTATCTTGTTGCCCAGAGAAGTTGTGGATGCCCCATCATATTAGGGGGGTCAAGGCTTATTAATAAGTGACTCTGATTCAAGGAAACGGTCATTACAGTTAATTTCTTCGAATTGCAATTTCTACATCAAAGCAAGTACAATGTGAGACTTCTTTTCAGTAAATGGAGAATGGATCTACAATGGTTAATGAAATGTCTAGTTGCTTCTGATTTATTTGTGTTGTATTTGGTAACATAGCTTATTTTAAATTTACTTCAGTGCAGTAAATTTCCAGATTGCTAAAATCAAGATTCTTCCCATATGTGGACTTTGTTTGCTTTTAAATATATGGTTTTAAAATAAGTACTGCCCATAACATTAGTGTGATCTTTTTTTTTTTTTTTCCTTAGCTTACTCAAGCACTATCTGGAAGATTTAATTCTCATGTTCATGTAGAATATGAATGGCGATTACTTCATGAAGATTTGGATGAAAGTGATGATGATGTGGATGAAAAGCTGCAGGTTTGTATCAACATTATTTTTCTGTACACATGTATGTGTAAGTGTGATGTTCATAATTATCTCAACAACTTTGCTTTTTACTATAGGTATGAAGACACTGTGAAATAAATTTCTGTAGGAAAATGCAGTAGCTTAAATTTTTTTTTCTGGAATTACAGTTGGTCTTCTTTTTCCTCTTAAAGAATGACCATGTGGTTCCAAATTATAATTAGCCATGTGCTATATATTCTTTTCAATTAAGTCAATAGTTGGTTTCAATAGATCAGGAATATTTATCTGCTGATTGTGAAGCAGATCTAACATGAACTGGGAAAATTGCCTTTACAAAGACAAGCACCTCAGACTGTCTCCTCATGTTTGTGAAATATTCCAGTCAATGGCTCTTATTTTAGAATTGTAAAAGTTTACATGTTGTTTTGTCTTCAACTGAACCTGTGTATTAAATAAGCTACATCCATTAACAGCAGGGTAGGGTCTTATGCTGAATCTTCACATATAAAATATTTTTTCATTTTAATGATTTTCATACCTGAAATGTCTAGTGGAGTTGTACTTTTACGTTCCGAATCACAGAGTGGTTGGGGTTGGAAGTCTAACCTCCCTGCTACAGCAGGATCACCTGGAACAAGTTGCCCAGGACCATGACCAGATGGCTTGAATGATGGTCATATTACAAAACATTCCAATAGCACAGAAACTTCATTGCATTTTCAAAATTTAATTTCCCAGTTTAGGGCCCAACTTGAAAAATTATTTAAGCACCTAAATACACAGACAGGTGTTCTGACACTTAAAATGGTATGGCTTTCTAGGGGACAAGTAATTTGAAATTATGTATAGGCTCCAAAATACTAATCCTGACATCCTGAAACTTTTATAGTTTGAAGTGTTCCATGTAAGTATTAAACAGGTTTTTGTTCTTTGTGTGTGTATGATGTTATAATTGCTTATGCCTTTTCTGCTTTCCTTTTGAAGTGCAAGGAATACACAGTAGGCTTTATATTAGTCTTCAGATGCTAGCACAACATTTTTTGAAAGTGGCTAGCAAAAACCCCCTTTCTCCTCTGGATAATAAAATTTAACTTTTTCTTTCTACAAACTTTAGCGTTTTAATACTTGCAAAATCCCCCATCTCAACTAGGCCATGAATTGCTAACAGTAAATTAATAAAATAAAGCCAAGTCTTTTGTGTTGGGTTTTTCTTTGTTTTTAGAAATATTAAAACCTGAAAGTCACAGGTTCATTTCCATTACCTTTATAGAATTCCTTTAAAATTTTTAGTTCATCAGACCATTAAATTCACTTAAATGTTTTGGGGACTAATTTTGACATCCATAATTACTCTGTTGCTAAATACCATTGTTACAATACTGTGAGTGCATAGGACTCTTTGTCCTATGTTCTCATGTCCCATCTCTATTCCAAGATAGCTGTTACTTCTGGTGCTTGGCTTGAACTAATTAGCAATAGAAGGTGTCACAGGCTATTCCTTTCAAAGCACAATTTCTACCTTGTGAGACTCTTCTTAAGGTTTTTCCTTAAAATTTTGGTATCTGTGGAAGAATCTGGAATCCATGAACTGTTAAATCTAGCTCTTCTGCATGAGCATACTCTATCCCCATATTTATGTATTCCTATATATTTTATAATTGTATTTCTTTTATAATTATGATAATTATGTAATGATGATCATTTTGATAAAACATATTGAAACCTTTAGAGGTCTCGTTTTTTCCAGCTGTAAAAGTTTTTGGTAATTTACATATACAAATCCCTTTCTGGCATGGTCTACATTTGTTTTGTCCTTCACTTTCTTCGTTGTTGCCTGTTGCCTTCTGCAGTTGAGTGCATATGAGAAGGTATCTGCTATGCAGCTGTGTGGCTAAAGTAATGAAGCTCCTACTTCACTGCCTGCTATGAATAGGTTTATACTACAGGGATTTTTGAAAGGATATTAAAGACTATTAATCACAGAGTCACAGTATCTGTGACTACATTGTTTGTATGAGTGAATACTGCTGTTGCTTAGGATCACATCAGAGTTTTGTTTTTAAATGCCAAGTTATTGGGTGTGTCTTGCTGGCAAGACAATTGAATAAATTTTGTAATCTATGTCAGAAAAGGTCATGTCTGAAATTTAAGTTCTTTAGTCTGGAATATTTAATATGAAAGAGAGCCTAACCTAAAGGAAGGTTAAGATAATTCAACTTGTTTCTGCTGTTGTTGTACATCATGGCTGCCTGGTCCTGCCTCAGCTTCTGCCTCCACTCTGGCACACATTTGTTCCTGTATTGAACTGCTTCAGTTTGGTGAGCCAGTGAAAAGCTGAATCATAAAGAAGAAAAATAATTTTCTGCTAGTTTAGAAACCAGAATCAAGTCCCAGAACTAGGACAGTGGAGAGGTCAGGGAATGGAAAGTGTCAACCAGTGAGGAGTGAGGCTGCTAAGCCAAAGCAAGGGTAGTCACTATCATGTACATCATCCTGATATATCTTGGAGCTATAATGCTGTGCTATAACATATCTAAAGGCCCTACACGACCAATCCAGAAGTAGGCATTGAATGTATTCAGGGGAAAATCAATTGCTTGTTAATGATACTGTTGATGCAAATCTTTATTCTGCCTGAATGCTATTACTCTAAATGGTTATTTTAGTTTCATACAGACAATATATCTAGCACTGTTTCTGAAGATATATTTATGCTCTCTAGGCTGTGGATTGTTAAAGCCCATTGCTGTACTAGCCACATGAATTTGTAACTCCAGCTATTTTAATTATCATTTGATAACAGTAATGACTATGCTTGCTGTTGAAACAGGAAGAATAATGCTAAGTGCAGATGATTGTTGTAAATCTCAAAAGCAGCATATGAGATACAATTTGATAATATGTGTGGGATGAGCAATGTTCTATCCCAGCTGCCAATTGAAGTAATCTCCCAAATTCATCCACTGATACCAGTGAGCTAAAAAGAGTTAATGAAGTTTTGGCTATTTTGGCTACTCATTTCTTGTAGACTGACCTACAGGTAGAATACTTAGATAAAATCTTGTCTGGGTTTTGAGGTCATGATCATTTGGTCATTTGGGATTTTGCTCTGCTGAACTTCAGATGAGGCTTAGGACCTTTAGCTGTTTATTTAGTTTTGAAAATACTGCTGGGTATTTTGATGCAGGGAAACTTTACTTGATCCAGTCTGAAAATCTATATTGGTTATCTACAGAAGTATAATCTTCTCTATATAGGGATACAGTATTATCCTGTAGCAGTGTACTACAGAAGAAATGAGAATATATTAATAGTTTGGAAGTGCAATACTTTTAATCTTTTGTTGTTGTTAGGGTTCATAGTTACTTTGTCTTGAAGAGGGCAGAATGTAGGTTTTAGGTTATGTATTAAAAGCAACAAAAATGCATTTTAGAAGCCATTTTTTCTTTCTAGAAACAAATAACTTCCTATCACCTAATAAATAAAATGAGTACAACTGACGTGGTATCAATGAGTACTTTTTTTATTGTGTTAAAGCAACCCAGTCCCAACCGGAGAGAGGATAGGCCTGTCAGCTTCTACCAAATTGGATCAAACCAACTTCAGCCTAATGTAGCATCCTTGGCAAGAGATGCAGCAAACATTGCTAAGGACAAGCAAAGAGGATTTATGCCAAGTATATTACAGAATGAAACATATGGAGCAATACTCAGTGGCAGTCCACCTTCCATTCAGCCTGCAGTACCTGTTACAAGTAGTGCACCTCCTCTACCTCCAAGGAATATTGGCAAAGGTACTAGAAAATATCATTCTATATTAGGAGAATAGGATCATAACTTAAAAAAATAATAATTTTTAGGTTTTCTCTTACAGTTATTTTCCACAGGTAAGTATTGGAACAGTTATTGGTGGCCTCAATTTATATCCTTGAAATGGATCTACGTAATGTATTCTGGGTTTGATTTTGGTATACCTGCAAGACAGTACACGGTAGTGTTTGGGAAAACAATACCCAGATAACACCACCAGACTTAAACCATTTATTAAGAGGATGGCTGTCATCAATGTAGCTCATCTGTGGGTTTTTTTGTATTCAGTCTTTTCATGCTTCTTTTTCTTGAAGATATCATTGTAAGAGTTCAGTGTAAAGATAAAATTTCAATAGCATTTGTGTGCTATGAAACTTTAAGACCTCATAGAATGGAGAATGTATGCAGAACATGAGATTTTAACCTTGCAAATTCTTCTCTTAATAAATACATTCTTCAGGGCAGTTGAAATAAAAGTGTGTCATCATGTGGAGAACTGGATGATTTTAGAGACCTGATAACTGACTGAAAATACAGCTGCCAATTACTGGTTGTCCCCATTAGAGCAGTGCAAAAGTACATGTCTCATCCTGATTCAGGGGGTTATGTGCTTGCAAAATCTACCATTAAAGCTGGTGCTGTGAACTACATTCTTATCTTCATATATAATCTGTTTGCATCATAGTAAAGAAACATAGAGAAATCTGTATAGGTCTTCTTTGTACAGGTCATATTCAGTGTGTTTCATTGTTTTAATACCTTTATTAATCCACCATCTTTCATGGAGGCTAAGTTTATGCATTCAGTTGAATTCAAGAAAAGTTACCATGGTTTTCTATGGTGCTGTAATTCAGACTCTATAAAAGGAGTTATGATCAGGAAATGTTCTAGGCACACATGGGTGGCTTCTGCTTTTGGGAACACTGTGCAGAGGTCAGAATGCAGGACTCCACACCCCAGTGATTGTGCCTGAGATGGCAAAAGATCTTCTGTGTAATATGAAAAGTCAGTTATGGAACGGCTGCATAAAAGGGGCAGAAAAACTGAGAACAGAAAAGGATGGTTTGGGTTACTTGGAAAGGGTAGCATGGGACTGGGAGAAGTTTAGTTGCATGTAAAACTTAACCAGGGTGGGATTACATTAACATTTCACATGAAGCTTAATATTTAGACAACATTTTTTTACTTGATGGAAAGGAATGTTTTCCCTACCAAACAGGAAAATTGATACAAGGAGCTTGCCTGGTTTGTTTAACTGTTAGATTCTGTATCTGAGGTAGTAATATAATTGAATAGTTAAGAAGACTGTTTTACGTTTTGATATTATTTTAGTCATGGCCAATTACACCCACAGTTTGTGCTTGATTAAATGGCAAATTTCAAAAAGTGTCATTTTAATTTCATTCCCAACCCCAAACTTCTTGGCATCACTGTAATAGAACTCATGCCATGAAGACATACTGCTGCCTTAGATTATTAGCTCATATTCTTTATTCTAGCAATGTTAGCCTATTGTTAGCAATTAGCCTATTAATTTATATTCTTAGTTAAAAGCTATAATAGTATCATTGATCGTGGCTTCTTGTCAATTGCTGATGTTGTTAATGTTATGCTTATGGTGTATTATTACTCCTTTATCCTCATAGCTTTAGGCTGTTTTCCAAGTCTTCTGAGCCTTTTATGCTTTTCCCTGCAACCTGTTATTTGTTCATACCTTACTCTGTTTCATCTTTTCTTAATATGATACTCATGTGCTGAGTAGGGAGAAATGGCATAATATGTTCAAAATACTGGTTTTATAAAGAAAACCCGTTGAGTGTTTTTATGAAATGAGGAGGCAGCTCTTCAGAATGAAGTCATTTAGGAGGCTCTGAAGAAGTACTTTGTGGCTGTTTCATGACTAGTTATTATAGCTTCTTGCTTCAGTGAAATTCAGGTTTAAAGGGTTTTTTTCTTGCTTCTAAGTCAAAACTGATATTTCACTTTGAGTCAGCAATATGTGCTCATGCTTGTGGAAGAGTGAGGTCCTTTTCCTGCAGTACCTGAGAAAATTACAGTTATCGGTCAGGGATTAAAGAAGGTAGCAAGACTTGCCTTCTGCCTTCTTACTGAGAAATCTGCTTTTTCAATTATTGATGTATTTTAAAGTAATGACTGGAGACAAATTTTGTTTAGGTAAAATTTAGGAGTTTCTGGGTGAAGTCTTGCTGTGTAATTTTTAACACTAGTCTGATTTCTACTCTGGCATTCCATCAGGATGCAGTGACTATAGTTGTTGAACATAGTATTGCTAAATATAGTGGTCTAGCCATACCATTTCTGAAAGCATGGGTGTGGATTTTAACACTTTGTGCATAGGGTAACAATAATAATAATAATAATGCAGTATTTTCCTCTCTTTTTAGTTCAGCCTTCAGTTCTTGGCAGTGGTATTCAGACAATTTCTTCATCTAATGCAATGTGGAAGACAAATTCTTTAGGAGTGGAAAGTATAAGCAGGCAGAGGTCTTCATCAGATCCACCAGCTATTCATCCCCCTGTGCCGCCATTGCGTGTAACATCTACAAGTATGTTTCCACTTTCCCCTGTTTTCCCTTCTACTGTATCTAATCACAGTTGGCTTATTTTTCCATTTCCACAACTCATACTTCCTCTTTCGGTGACTATAGCTTCGGCCTATCGTTCCCATCCAGTAACAAACTGTCTTCTCTAATGCTCCATGAGGACTGTATGGTGTAGTGCAGGGTCAGCAGGAAACACTGTCTATTACTAGAGCTAAAGGGCTCATCATTTTATGTATAGGTGTATATATATAAATAAAATTTTAGTGCTGCATTTCTCACTAGTTGTGAAGGTGAGTGCTACATGTAAGCCTGGGGCTGTGTCTCCACATTGTGCTTGATTGTTGCAGACCACTGGAAGGCAAAAGGATGTTTTAATTCATTGCCAGCAACTGTTGTGGTGGTTTTAAGAATTCAATAGCAATTTTAATTAATTGCTAAACCTAGTCTGCTGTTAGTTGTGAATCACAACAAGATTTTAAGAAAAGATATTCCTCTAAATAAAATTTGCCAGATATTACTCACTTGGTTACTTTTCTGTAAAACACAGACTGAAGGCCTTGACTGAGCAAATAATATCAGCACTTTAAAAATGTATTCTGATATACTGTTTTCAAGAATATTCCTGACTTCAGTAAGAATTTTCTTTGTTTGCACTTTAATGCTTGAATAAATTTAAGAGCTCTCCAACTTCTACTCGGTGAAACAAAAGGTAAACCGCTTTCCAAAGAGGTCCTCCTTCCATTACATGTAAAGCATTTTTCTTAGATAAGTCCTGTAGCAGGAGAACCTGTAATGAAAACCCAAGAAATGAAATGGTAAATAGAAATGTAATTCCATGTTTCTAACTTTCCTATATAGATGTACTTTCTCCAGCACCACCACCTCCAGTGGCAAAGACAGCCAGCATTATAGAAGCTTTGAACCAGCAATCAAAACAGCAGCCAGCTCCTCCACAAACCAAGCCAACCCCCCCACCACTGCCCCCACAACCTCCTAGCAGAATCTCTCAGAGAAAGCCTATTCCTGGGTAACTGATGTCATTTTAGTCTTTGATATACTTTATCATATTTAGTAACTTAACATATCTATAGCATGCAATTATCAATAAAGCATGCATGCTTTTTTTGTCAGTGATGTGTTCTAGAGTGTGGTAACGAACAGAAGGCAGATGCTAAGGACATGAATGACAAGGATTCCTACAGTAAAAACAAGACAGCCTAGTGATTTAAGGTTATATGACTTGCAGAATATTTCCAGAACACCTAGCTATGATGGAGACAAAAAAACAGAAAAAATATTCAATTCCTTATTCTCTTCTAGTAACAAATAGGAGATAATGGGATCTAATGTCTGATTGTGCCATTTTTGTTCACATGCTTTGCATAAGTTCTGTTCCATTGAATCTTTTCATTCGTGGCAGAAGTAGAGACCTGGAAAAGAAAAAATAGCTTTTAAATTTGTAGAAAAATAAGTTAGGAGAGACAAATGCACTGGAAAACAGGATCATATCCAAAGCATCCTTGAGAAACTGAAGCAGTAGTCAAGGGGAAAGAAGGGTGTCATTCAGTAAGCAACCCTTAGTAATTAAGAGCCATCAACTACAGGAATGAAGCATGGAAAATAGCAGAGTATGGGTAAGCAAAAGTCCTTAGAAGAATGATCTGTAAGGACATAGTAAGGCAGATGACCTAGTTGTGGAAGAGTTAAAGAGTATAGTTTTACCATAGCCTGCAAACCATAGGAATTAATTCTCTCAATTGACTCAACATCAGTGATGTCCCAGCAGGACTGCTGTGTTCAGTTTGGAGCATTGCAGAAAAATGAAATACTGAGATGGTAACCATGGGAGATCCAAATAGGGCCTTTGAGAAAATTTTTGAAGAAATAAGGTTTCATTTGTAAATTGGGACTGAAAGATGAAACAACCTTGACCCTTAAGCTCCTTTCTAGCCCTCTTTTTGCATGTACCATACTACCTAAGAGGTAGACACAAATTGTTGAAGCTCGCTATAATGTACAAACTAATATGGTTGCATAATTTTAAGGAAAAAAAAAAAACCAACAGGAATTTCAAGTCTCAGAAAAAGACACAAATTGCAATAATCAAACCTGTATTCTTTTTCTGCCTTACTTTTTTAGAATGAAGTGCAACTTTTAATTCACCTAATCAAAAATACAGAAGAAAAGTAGTATTTTTAAAAGCAAAATAGCTGTCACCAGATTTTACTGAAGATATGCCAAGACTTATATAATTTGGAAAGTACTCTATACTGTTGCTTTTTGAGTTCTTTGTTTGTTTCTGAAACTGACCCATTTCTCACTTTCTGCACAGGACTGAGAAGTCATCTGGCTTAACTAACAAAGGGCAGACCAGAGGACTTGGGTCTCTACAACAACCTGGTAATTGTGGTTTAGAGATTTATTTTATTGTAATTAAGCTGTCATAACAATCAAAGGGAGAGTGTGGGTTTGTTGAGGTTTTCTTTAATTTGTTTATTTATGTTGAACATTTAAATAAAATCAGTACCAACATTCTTCTTGTTTCTCTTTGTGATTGTGTAGGCCCTGATGCATCAAGTTCTTTAGCACGAGCGGAGGTATAGGCCAAATAAAGTCAATAATGGGATCATGTTATAAACAGAATTCACAGAATGGTTGATGTTGGGAGGGACCTATGCAGGTCATCCGGTCTAGCCCCTTTCCTCAAGTAGGGACAAGAGTGGATTACCCAGGACTGTGCCCAGAGGATGGAGACTCCACAACCTCTCTGGGCAACCTGTGCCAATGATGGGTCACCCTCACAGTGACAAAGTGTTTCTTCGCAGTGACCAAGTGTTTCCTGATGTTCAGACAGAGGCTCCTGTGTTTCAGTTTGTGTCCATTGCTTCTGGTCCTGCTTTTCAGCCAGGTGGCCACCAACATATATTGGTGCGTGGCCTGTTCATCCCCAGGTGCAGGACTTTGCACTTCATTGCTCCAGATTCTCCCCTGAAGTTTGGACCAGGATTCCTGAAGACCTGTCTTGCTAGTAAAGGCTAAGGCAAAGAAGGCTTTCAATAGCTCAGCCTTTTCCATGTACTTTGTAACCAGAATCTCATCTTGTTCAACAATGGGTCCACATATTCTCCAATTTTCATTTTGTTACCTATGGATTTATAGAAGCTTTTCTTGTTCTCTTTGATATTCCTTGCCAGATTTAATTCCAGCTAGGCTTTAGCTTTCATCTCAAAACCCACTCAAACAAAGGATGCATTTTGAAAATTTTTGTTTGCACTGTTGTTTACATATGTCAGAAACAAGGTGTCAGATACACATTTTAGAATAGAAAAATGTGTTTCTGGCTTGAAAATCTAGAGCTTATATAGTGTCACTTTTAATTAAATTTCAAACTGATATTGCTCTTTTCATGTTAATAAACAGAGTTCATTATTCAGAATTCATGATTCATTTTACTTTTACTACTTTGGGACATGACAATAATATAATCTCCATAAAATCTCTACAGTAAAGTTTCTGCAGATTGTGTGGTGGTTTTAGTGAAATTTCTTCTACCTTGTTTCCCCTTCTACTGCATATTTTTTATTCATTTGTTATTACTATGATTATTTTTCATTTTCTCTTGACATGTCCCAGGAGAATTTGCTAATGGCTATCTGCCATCAGTGTCAGGAGTCTCCTGTGAAGGATACACCACCTTGATAATGATGGTCTTTACTAGAAAAGAAAGATTCTAACAGCGCTAACAACATACAGTCTGTAGTGAATGAAAGGGGGAATGGGATATTTGATTCTGCTCTCATCTATTTTCTCTCTCTTAGCATATCTGCACTGTTAAATGTCTTAGGTAGTTGTCTTTGGGAAAAGTGGCCTTTTTGGTAAAGAAAAGGATAGAACTCTGTTTAGAAAGAACCAGTAAAAATTAAATACTCATGGGATATAAGATGATTTATATACTTTTAAGAATAATTAGTTTGGTTTCAATTTATACTGTCGCTCTTACTTTTTTTGAAAGCATGCCTAATAATATTTACTTGATTTATTTACCTTAGCAGGAGAGTCATCTTCTGTATGTGACATTCCAGGAACACAGACTGGTTCTACAGCAAATACTTTGGCACAAATCCAGCCACCAGCACCAATGCCAAGGAAATCACAAATAGTAAGTACAAAATATGGTGTTTGATTTTAATAATCTTCTGCATTCTGTCACACTGTAGACATGATAGTGTGTCTTGCTGTGGTGAAAGTGTGAGAGCCATGAAACATACAATATATCCTGTATCCTGTTTTTAAGTATTTGTGTGACTTGTAGTAAATTGCTACAAAAACTTTTTTTTTCTTGAATTTCCTATAGAATAGTATGTGATTTTAAGTTTAAAAAAGCAAACCAAAACAGTTGGATTCTTTGCTCATGTCCTGATGTGACCAACACAATCCACAGAATTATGGTTTGACTTATTTGAGATAGATAAACTTTGAGTTAGTGACTTGTAGATGAGCTTGGTGAGTCACATAACACATGGCTTCATTCTCAGTCTTCAGTGAAGTAAGTTATAAGGGAACTCGTGTCTTCTATAATGGACACAGATATACTGAAAGTTGTTCATGTAGGTAGGTGAAATAACTTCAAACAAGACAAGCAGTAGTCAAGCTGAAAACAAAAGAAACTGATTCTTTGTGCTGTTGGTTCTCAGCATTCACCTGGTAACAGGAGAGAAATCTCTTGGTAAGCATATCCCCAACAGAAGGTGGTTAATTCTATATTTTTCTTCTCCATCCTCCCCCAGCCTTACAGTGACTGTTAGAAAAGAGATGCTGGATTTAGATGGACTCTTGATCTGATTGTGGGGCCTTTCTGTACTCTTTGCTTATTTTTAATCTAGGACCATGAATGGTAAACATATTAGTGTCAGTACCTGTAACCTTATACTGGTGTAGGTAAAGGGATGTATTTCCAGATGCCAGTGGAGCTGTACATTATGTGTAGTTAACTTGGGCTTTGGTCTTTCTTCAATTTTATGTTGCTTTCTTGTGTGATATATGTAAAAGATCCATATCCTTGATCCATATCTCTGCAGGAAGCAAATCACATAAGAAGAGCCCATACATTTCTGAGATGCTCTGTGTGACTAAGTCTGGGCTGTTTCATATATTTTGTGTAGCAGTGTGGTTCAGTGGTAAATAATAAACAGAGAGGTAGGAGGGAGACATGCTGTTCTGGGCTCTGCAATGGTCTTGTTAATGGCTTGTAATGGAAAGACCTGCTTCCTTCAGTCCCCTGTCTCCCTCCCTTCACTCTTTGTTCCTTACCATGTCCACTGAAATAGCAACTCTCCAGGACAGAGCTCTGTGTGTTTTGTGCATAGTCTTGCCATTTGTCTTGAGTGCACAGAGCCCCTGTTAGCTGTTTCTCATCTAATAATGATCACAAGCCTCAGAGACATTAGTTGGGAGTATAAAATTTTCTGGTTTCTTGCCTCTCCCGCTCTTGTTCAACCAAGTTACTGTCCATCTTGCATTAAAATAACTTTCATTTTTTAGGCCACCAAAAATTAAATGGTCTAAGTAGTGTAAATTGCTTATGTTCTCATATTTACTTTGTGAAGCTGTTGGACTCTGATCTTAATTTCTATTGTGTGTGCTGGGATTCAAGTGTAAGCACTATTTACATCCTTTCAGCACACCTGAAACAACTCCTAACCTGACTTTCTGTATAAATTGTAGTTTCTCTATGTTGTTCTCTGATTTTTGGGGTTTTTTTGTTGGGTTTTTTTAATAGGACAAAATGATTTAGCTATGAAGGAGTGAGCTGTGCTGGCTAGTTTTGGGGTCAGTGTCTTCAATGTTTAATATTAATTGCACATAATATGAAGAACATATCTGACTCTCCAGCTGTCTCTAGGTCTTCAGTAAGGTGAATTCTGTGACTGAGCAAATCAGCTGGGTGATCTTCTATAATAGGACAGAGAAGTAAGGGAAAACCTGGCTCAGGAGTATGTGCTAGTTAAGGCGCTTTAGCTAAATCAATCTAGCTAAAGCATCTTAGCTGAGATTTAGTCAAGGGCCCCTCAGCTAAAGAGCTTTAGCTAGATCAGTCTAGCTAAAGTTATTTGGCTAAATTGCTCCATTTAGCCTTATACTTCTGGCTTTTTTGCTAAGACTTTACCCTGCCAGGGAATCCAGAGGCCAGCCCAGGTTTAGAAAATGATTGCAGAAATGCTTCTTGAGTAAAGACAGGTTTAGTTGTACATGCACACTTAGCCAGTGGCTTATCTCCTACACAGTGCATTTACCCAACAGCCTGTTTATCAGGTGGATAAGGTTTATCACCTTTTGTTTTTATTTTTTTCCTCAATGTTATCTTTGGATTTTTGAAACCAAATTCTAGATACATGGGAAACTTCCCTAGAAGATTTTATTCCTCTGGGGATGAGATCTATTTTAATTTCCTTGCCTTCTAAAGAACAAGAAATACCTGTAATTACTGCACTTTGAAATTAATAATTGTATCACTGTTGTACTGATGTGAAGTTTTTTTCTTTTGACCTAAAAGGTGGTTGTGGTTCAGACTGTCACTTGTCTGAGAGGGAGCATCTGGAAAAATTGCTGTGCTGCAGTGCCAGGCTGGCAGCTCACAGGGGTGAGAGAGCCTCAGGGTATGCCTGTCCTGGGCAGGCTGGAGCTTTATTTATATTAGAATTTATATAGAATTTATACTAGAATGCAAGTGGATGCTTCTAGAGGAACATAACAATCATGCTGCCTCCATCCTTCCCTGTCCACATTCCCTTTTTTTCTCTACATGGTGCTCAGCTCTAAAAAAATGGCACAGTAAGAGACTTGGGCAGTACTGTCTTCAGCAGAGAATTTAGCTGATGGAGAAAAGGAGAGTTGTGAACTCAGTCTCTTGTCCCTTTTCAAACTTCCTGTTCCATGGCTGACCTAACTAGAGACTGGGACTAGGCACTGGGAACTCCAGTATGGTGATGAGGCCATCTTTTCCTTATGCCATGTAGAGCTCCTGTCCCAAACAGCTGCTGCATTAACAGCCATCTCAGACCTAAACAGCACTTCAGCTCTGCTCTGACAGCTTTTGCTCCCTGTGACTGGGGAAAGGGCAGACTCATGGTGGGAGGCTTTACACTCGGTCTCCATGTCTTGAGTTTCTTCACTTGTTGGGTTATTTTGCATGGAAACACTGCGTAGGCAGCATTATTGTTGGTCTGCAACAGAGAATTAGGAGGCTAAAAGAAATGCAGCAGCACACAGGTTTGCACTGGAAAAAGTGTGAGATGAAGAAAATCAGCATGAAACAATTTTGATATCACTTTGCACAGAACATGACTAGGACTGAGTCCCACTGCCATACTGGAATATTGCAACTCCTTACTAAACTTTACCTTTGAAAGAGCTGCCAAAAGACTCCTGGGAGGCAGAGGATGTTTTGGTGGGTTCATACACTACTGAAATGGGTTTAGCAAATTAGGAAGGAGCATATTGGCAGCCAGCTTAGGCCTCCCTCTGATAATGCCACTGCTGTTACATCTACACAGAACTTTACCACCTCTTCTGAATAAAATCATGCTCACTGCAATGATGTAGAGCTCTGAAGACAGGTTTGGGTGAGCAAAATGGAGAATTTCTAAGGGAAACATGGCTTATGTCACTGTCACAGTGGTTCCAAAAACCTTTGGGTGGTGCCAGATTCAGCCTGAAGCATGAGCACCAAGCATAAAAAATATAGCTGTACTCTAACCTATGAAAAATAGGCATTGGAAGCAGTTCTGAAACTTTCTTTAGATAATTTCAAGTCGACTCGGCCTCTTTGGTGCTTATTTACATTGAGGGTTTTTTTTTTTCATTTCAGTCAAAAACTAAACCCAAGAGAGTAAAAGCAATTTACAACTGTGTAGCAGATAACCCAGATGAGCTGACTTTTTCAGAGGGAGATATTATTGTAGTTGATGGTGAAGAAGATCAGGAGTGGTGGGTGAGTATTTTGCATTTTCTGTCAACACACTTTGAAAGAAAGAAATTAAATCTGAGAGGTTGACACACACTTCGGAAGATCCCCTACTGGGTTTCCAAATAACAAGAAAAGTTCCATCTCATGGAAACCTGAGATGAAATTCCAAAAGTCAAACTTCATACAAACATTTATCTTTTCTCAGTCAGGAAAAAAAAAAGGTCTACTGAAAACCTACTGAAAAACGTGCACCCTGTAGGACTGAATTTTCCTATTGGGAGAAGAAAAGTAGCACTACCACAGAAAAGATTTGGTGGGAGGCTTGTACTATAGGCAGGAAGGTCACTGGTATTCATTTTGGTGATACTGAAATGTCATTTCGAGATTTAACTTGAAAAATATCTGGATTTTTTCAGATTGGTCATATTGATGGAGATCCCAGTCGAAAAGGAGCTTTCCCTGTATCATTTGTGCACTTTATTGTTGACTAGATTGCTACTGATAAGTAGAGACATTTCTCATTTCCAGCAGTCACAGAAATAAGTTTTGTTCTATTTCATTTCACCTACCTATCTGCAGCCACCTTGCCAGAGCACTGCCCAAGTCCTAGGTACTGTAGCTTACTTTTTTATTGCCATCCTTCTGATTTTGGGACTTTTAAACTTTTTTCTATGTGAAAACTTCTCATAAGCAGTTTACACTTTAAAAAGCAAACAAACTCTTCCTGTATTTTTTAAGGTGAACTGAAAAGCTTTAACAATCAAAATCCATGTGTCTGAATATGACAACTTTATGAATGTTCTTATCGATCAATTCACTGTAATTTTATTCTCCCTTTTGTAACATGACAGTAACAACGGTTCAGTGTTGCTTCCCCAGTCAAAGAAATTGTGTGTGCATCTACCAGGGCAGTGAATTTATCCAGTTCTTGACACCATTTGAAGTGTTGGAACCAAAGCATGCAAGCTCCTGCATAGTTCTGAAATGACTCATTCAGTAGCTTGCCGTACTGGCTGTCATCAAGGATGCCAACAGTTGCAGAAGAAATTGTTTTAATTATGTGTCTTTGGCCCGCTGAAAGTTAAAAAGTATTTCAGTTTACCACAGGAGAAACTTCTTTCTTTCAGAATGGATGTAGATATTTGCTTAAAGTTATCTGAAATGTGTTAGTCGTTGAACTTTCTAGTTCTAATTTTGTGAGCTTGAGACTGTTTTGTTTTTCTATGCTGCATGTGTGTAGAACCTGTTTTTTGAATGTTCTTTATGTATGTTACATCCATTTTGGTCATTTAATGTGACTACTGCTGGTTAACTAAACTATGGCAATATTAATGAGTTACTACATTAACTCAAGGATTTGAAAACTGCACTTCCTGAAATGTACTTAACTATGATGATGGATTGCAGAACATTTCTTACACTTGTCTCATTATTAGCATTTAGACTTTGTTTTTAATTTCTTGATTTTTCTTTAAATCATCCAGACATCTGTTCACAGAGAGAACATATTTGGTGGAACACTTAGGTAATTATCCTTGGTCAATAAGATACCTGACACCTCACAAGTTCACTACATTGTGTTCTAAATGGAATTTGTATGCCACTACCTTGCAAACAATGATAGTTTGCCAACTCACTCTGTATTTATATAGAATAGCCACATATATGGTAGCTACACTGTTGTTAAACTTGTTTTACTGATTCGTGAACAAAAGCTAGGCCATGGATAGTTCCCAGTTGGTTGATGGAATATAAAACACCAATACAGATCTGACATCATTTTGATGTTTGTATATTGTGAAATTGTACCAGGTTTTTCTTATGCTACAGGAAACAACTGAGGCATAGGATACAGAAAATCAATGTCTAGGTCACATTGGCTTTGATCACGTTATGTGAACATTGTATCTCTAGATTTATCAAGAGAGCTTTGAATTTCTGGCAAATGGTGCTTAAATTGGCCATTTCATATTGGAAGGAATGGAAACAGGCCACCACCACCATCTGTGCTTATCTGGAGAAAAACCATGTAGCGAAAGTGCTGGAAGAGCAACACTGATCTCACCCTGTATCACCCTTCCTGAATGGTACCGTTGGTTGATGCCTCTCGCGCGTGTGGCTACAGCCACGTAGATGTGTAACTTTCACCTCCTAGGTGCTGTTGCTGCAGTCTAAATGGGGAACAAACTGGAATGTTTCAAGATATTTTTATTGCAAGTTGAAGCAAATTAGTCTGTATTTTCAAATTTCCCAGTAAAATGATAGAGTAATAGTTTAGCACTACAGTTTTATTCACTTACTGATGCGTTCAGTTTTCAACACTATTTTGTATGTTTCTATCCCTGATAGAGTCTAGAGAGTAAATGGGCATATTATTTTGCACAGATCTCCTAATGTACAGTATTTTTAACACAGAATCTTATAGTGTATGTAACAATTCGTAATGTTAAAAAAAGGATACAAATTTCCCTTGAGTTCTGCTAGAAGAGAATAGAGTAAAACAAAAACCAGGAAACTTGTAGACTACAACTTAATAGCACTAACAGTGCAGACAGTTAAAATCACAAGGACCAATAAAGAGCAGCTAAGCAAAATTTATTCCTTAATTTTCTATATTTCTCAAAAGGTTTTCTCCTCTGGCAGAGAAAAATGAAATTCTAGAGCCTGTAGATATCTATTTATAATATAAAATTAAGAATTTTAAGTCAAAAATTTTGGCATATTGCATACAACTTTTCAAATCTGATTCAAAAAATCTGTTAATAGACAGACTATTAGGTTGCTGTGTTAACTGTTTAAAAAGGAGCAAGTGACACTTAAAATGCAGCTTAGAATGCTATGAGATGTATAATATTCAATTCAGTTGTTTTTATTTTGTTTAGTTGCAGAGCAACTGTATATATTGTATAACCTAAAATCAATTCTTATTTTCAATGTCCTGGATGCAGTGATTTATAATTAGAGCATGATTAATAAATTTTACTCTTGTTAACCAGTCAAATGTCTGGAAAAATAAAACTACTTTTAAAATCACTTTTCTGCTTCTCTTCTGTTCCCTTGCATTGCTTATTCAATACTGTTCTTTTTAATGTATAAAAATGACAAATACAAAGAAGTATCACTTGAGGAAAAAAATATATTTCTTGTGAACTTTAGTTGAACAGAGAAACTGTGGATGGCACACTTGAGATTAAATTAGAGAGGTAAAGCACCAAATAACTCCCTCTTACCACTTTGCTTTTGTTTTCTTCTAATATCTGGGTTAAGCAGAATCAAAGTCTGTATTAATAAATTGTTTCTCAGACAATGAGGTAGAAGAAAGTGTCAGTTTTATTTTACATTTCTGCAGTATTGACATTAACATACAAAACATGATCTTGGAAAATGAGAAATTGTGTTAAATATAAAATTCTGTAATGTCCTGGACACTGAAGGTGGAATCTTCAAGTCGTGTTTGGGGAATGCCAGAGTACCATGTGCAAGGTTGTGCGGCTCTTGTTTGCACAATAAGTCTTTCCTAGGACTGTGTGGTGCTCCAAGCTGTCCGTGGTGTCCCGAGGAGCCCCAGTGCCTCCCACACAAACACTGCTGCCGAAGGAAATCACGACTTCTCCGACATTAAAACTGAATCAAAGGCTGTAGACAACACTTTGCAAATGGCTTGTGCTTGTTCCTAAAAAACCCAAACACATGTTAGCACTTTCTGAAGAACTTCTAAACTTCTCAAAACTCATTAAAGCAGAATGTGTGTCCTTCAGTTTGCTTTGTGAGCCCAGATTTCATCTGTCTGGCCTGCAGTAAGTAGAAGCTGTCTTACACAAGCTCTTTTGATCCAAGTCAGAGTTGCTAGCTGTCAGCACAGCACAGCACCAGCATTCAGAAGGTCAGTTCTTGTGTTCCCCCAGTGCTGCCAGCCAAGAGTGTGTGTCATCAGAGCATCCTGACAATGAATTCTACTCATAAGGGATCACCTCCCTTGCTTACAAATATGGCTGCATGCTCTATTACCAGAATTGTTATTCCATCTCTTCCTGCTCCATATCTTAAGAGGTTTTTGTCTTTGGAAATACAAGTGGATATAGGAGCTGCCATAGCACACTTTAGACTGGAGAGCTTTCTCAGGTGAGTGTAGTCACTGGCAATTTTAGGGAATGTAGGTGTTTTCCTCAAAGCTGATCCAGTGTAGGCAGCAGGGCTGTTTTCCCCATCTCTGCCAGCACATGTTTATATCTTTTTTTTTTTTTTTTTAATTAGGCAATCCTCCTTCTGCCAAAAAGCCTTCACAAGGGTTTTAGAATCTCCTTTTACAATCAGAATTCTAATATCTAATTTAAATAGTGAAAGCACAAACTCTTACCAAACTATTGCACTGATATACCCAGAGGCTGCATTCTTCAGAGGCTGCATCTGTTGTCTTCAAAGCCAGTAAACTTTTTCCTGCTCCCAGACCATCATCATAGCACACCATCCGTACAATTAAATAGAGAGCATGCCTATGTAACACATCCTGAAAGCACATAGCAAATAAAAGTTACTCTGGAACAGTGCAACAGATATTTCAGTTGTCCACGTTTTTATTCTCACTTACAAAAGAATACTTCAGATTTATTTACAGAAGGAAAGTTTTCCTTGGTATTTTTTTTTTTACTGATTTTAGTAAAGATTTTTAAGAAGTGATGGTTAAGCACAAGTTTAGCTTTAATTTTTGCTTCTATTTTAGAAGTGCATTCCTGTGTGGACTGTGAAGACAAGGTGAGAGAGTTGGAGAAGAGAAAGCTCTTGGGGAGACTTTGGGGTACTTTCCAGTACCTGAAGGGGGCCTGCAAGAGAGCAGGAAAAGGATATCTTACAGGGGAATGTAGTGACAAAAAAGGGATTTGAATGGCTTTAAACTGAAGAAGTATAGGTTTATAGTAGGTTATTGAATTTAAGGTAAGAAATTCTTTACTGTGGGAGTGGTGAGGCACTGGAACACGTTTCTCAGAGAAGCTGTGGATGCCTCATCCCTGGGAGTGTTTGAGGTCAGGTTGGAGAGTGCTTTGAGCACTCTGGTCTAGCAGGAGGTGTCCCTGCCCATGGCAGGGGCGTTGGAACTAGAGGATCTTTGAGATGCCTTCCAACCCAGCCCCTCCCATGATTCTACAATGACATTCCTGGCCACAACCTGAAAGTGCACATTCACTTCCCACGAACCCTCACTCACCCTCTGTGACAGCTGGGACACACTGTCCTTCTGGCACAGAGGTAACTTATAACAACTTTCTACTTTCCCCATTTTTCCAGAGAATCCCCTGTCTTGGTACTGACTCTTCTACAGAACTCATCTGGGAGAATTATACTCTCCATTGAGAGCTCCAGGATTTCTGCCATAATCCCAACACTTCTGATTTTGGCCATTCCAGAAAGGGATTGGTAGAAGACACCCAGTACAAGGTCTTGTCTCTGCAGCCCTACCCTACACAAAGCCTTTCTTCTCCACCCATCCTGCCCTCAGATCATACTCGTGGTCTATTCCAGTCATACCATCTCCAAGGTCTTAGCAATTCTAGACAGCTCTGTTCCCATGCTCATGACATCAAACACTTGTCTGTCAGCTGAAGCATCTAAAGAAATGCCCACTTTGATACAGAAGATGTAAAAATGTGCAGTGAGCTTGCTGCCTGCCTTGAAACCCTGGAGGGAGAGCCCTCCATCAGAGCCCTAAGGTCACCTTGCTGAAAAACATCTCCATCCTGCCGCTCACTCGGCTCGTTGCTCACACTGCTCTCACCGTCAGCAACTATCACACCACACTCAGGGCAGCTGGAGCCTGTCTGGAACTTACTGGAACCACCTTCCCATCTCTCTAAGAAAGATGCTAAGACTGTTCACCAAATTACTAGTGACTCTCAAGGGTTGCTTGCTTGGAACTTGCTACAGTGCTAATGTGAATGTGGATTATCACTAAAACAGGAATGATAAGAATTCTTTTGATTACACTTTCCTTGTAAATTCATTTTCTCCCATCCTTTCAGTATCTTGGAACTCTGTGAAAAGAATTTGGTGAACTAACACACTGAAGGACAAATTAAATGCCAACAGTGACACAGATGCAAAAAGCCAGAATTTGGGGACAATGCAATGCAATCTGCTTGTGAGTGCTTTCAGCTTGAAGACAGAAAAGTGATGGATGAAAGTCTTAAATTAGCTATTTGATCTTTATCAAAGCACAAAATAATTTAAATAACAGTGTAACCTATGTTTTTAATGAGAATTAAGAATTTAGGAGAGGAAAAACAGAATTTTAAAGAATTCAAAGTCTGAGAAACAACTACTACTCTTCCTCCCAGGCATTAGAAACAAGTGTTTTATTTTCTGAAAGGACCAAAGGAAACTTTTTGGCTCTCTTCAGAGTGTTCAACTATTAAGCAATGCTATTCTCTGTGCTCATACTTGAAGCTTTTATGAAGAGGCATCTGTGGGTTGTTGATGGGTCAAGGCTTCATAAGGCCAAGTATTTATGGTATCTGGGGCTCTGAGGGCAACCAGAAGGAAACCACATGGCTGCAACACAAAGCTACACAAAGGCAACTGGAAGGCCCTGGGGAAGACACCGGATTTTTATTTTTAGCAAAGAAGCTACTTAAAGTGCACTAAAGGAAAATAAACTACATGTAGGAAATGATGCAAACAAAAAGTAGGCTTGATCAATAAAGTGGAATCATGAGGCTTTAATGCTGGAGTGAACTCTAACTCTTGGATTATGAGTACAAGGATGGAACTTAAAAGAGGCGGGCAACTCAGGTATTCTTAGAAAAACTCCATCCTTTGTTTTTCGCTCTTCACAGAAACACCAAGAAGAACTGCCTTACTAACTCGAGCTGAGGAAACTATGGTCATGGCCACCATAGTCACACTACTTTATCCCATAAAATAATGGCAGGACAGCCATAGAGGAAGGAAGATGTGCCCAAAAAGCATTACCAAATGTTTGCTTGCCTTTTGTCTGGTGCTCTATCTCAAAAGGAATGGCTTTTGGTCATAAATCCAACCAGGAAAACACAGCCTGCAGAGATATGACACAAAGCAGTGCTGCTGGGAGAGCTTGTTTGTTTAACTTTTGCTTAAAGCCAGAAATGACATTTTGGTCACACAGATTATCTACCAGAGAAATAAATGAAAGCACTTTTCAACTCTCATCAGAAAGACAAGTTGGGTGAAGCACTTACATACTGATCAGATGTGGAAACTTTAATGCCATATTTGGAAACTCCCATAATAAACTCCTCTTCACCTGGAACAAAAGGTAACTTTCCATCTTGCTTTGGAGGGAAAAAAACAAAAGCCTTTAGAACAGACAGAAGAACATGAACATTGAAGATACATAAGAGAAAACATATTTATGTGTACTTGGGTTCACTGGGTCAGCACCACCCTGCTCAGACCCTGATGTGTGGGGTCTGCCCAGCACTCATGCACCTGCCCGGTCTCTGAATGTTATGTGAAATACATTTAGAGGAGATAGGACATTAGGAGGCATTTCTTAACTGAGAGGGTGACCAGACACTTCAACAGGCTTCCTAGAAAGGTGATTGATGCCCCAAACCTGTCAAGTGTTTAAGAAGGGCATTTAGACAATGCCCTTTACAAAATATTTAATGGTTTGTCAGCCTGAAGTGGTCAGGCAGTTTGGACTGGTGGTCACCATGGGTCCCTTCCAGCAGAAACACTCTATTCCATTCTGTTCTATTCTACTCTAAATATTGCATGGTTCCAGAAAGGAATTTATCACCTCAGGGGAGAGTTTGGCCCTGTGTTGAAATCAGGATGGCCAAAAAATCATGCATGGCCTATCATGCTGCACTGACCCAAGGTGATCTGTGTTCCACTGGCAGAACTTTTGTTGTTTGGCTGCAAAAATAGTTTCAGCACATATTCAAAAATGTCAAGCTGCTGCATGATAAACAGACATTCTGTGCTTTTAAAAATACATAATCAGCTATCTAATGAAAATAACCAGTTATGGCTTTTAGTACAAAAGTAAGTACAAGCAACTAGAGTTTGACAAGGATGACCCAAATATTATTCAGGTTCTTTGTGAAGAGTGATCTTTGGTTCATGAGTGATCGCAAGCAGAAACTTGACATCTTCCTCCATGGGAAAACTTCTACAGTACTGAAGAATCTGGGGAGATATTCCTTTCTGGATACTAATCCTAATTGTGCTGGAGGCAATGTAACAGCTTTCAAGTGGGACTTGTTCAATAGGGACTCATGAAAAGGGCCTTGGCTCTGAGCCTGCTTCTGCAGAATGGTTCTCTGGGTGCATCTTCTCCAGAAAATTATAGAACTATGATGGCTTTTGAGATTCAAAGGTTAATAATTAAATATGCCATTTTCTTCATAATAAGTCTAAATTTAACAGACGTCAATCCACAGGATAAATTTAAAAAAAAAAAAACAACCCACAAACCTAAATTTAAGATGTTTTGACTTTGTTGGTATTGCCTTTTGTAACCCACTTACCTGTGCAACATCTATGTAATTTATCAAGTCCAGTGGCCCTTCAAGACTTTTGCTCTCATTGTATTTCAATTTTTCAATGGCACCAACATATTTAACTCTGAATTCCGCACATGTATCAGAATTACTATTGCTTTGTCCTGTAAAGTAAAACAAAGCCATTTTGAAGACTTCCAGAACTGTAATGCAACTGTAATAGCAATTCTAATTGCTCTTAACAGGGCTAATGTACTAAATTCCCTAATCTTGCAGACTTTCCTCAAACACTTATCACAGTATATTAACTCCTCTTTAATGAACTGTACGGGGTTGATTTAGAACAGACCTTGGTAAAGGCAACAGTTTCGTATGCATCCATGATACAGCACTGTTCATACCAATTCAAATTTGGAGTTAACAATCTTGAATCAGAAAACATAGAAAAGCTGGTTCTACTTTTCATGTCTATTTTTTTCAAATTAACTGTTTGGTCCAACAGTGGTACACTGTAATCTGGTGGCTAAAAACAAGTAAAATAAAATCTTATTCCATTATTTTGGTGCAAATGTAAACTCAGAAAAGCAGAAAACAGCCATCCAAAAAGCTGTGCAAGATTTGTGCTGGTAAGACTGGTAACACAACAAAGTTTTTCTTTCTCAGACACTTTACTTTGAAAACAGTGACTTAATCCTAGATGAATCATTAATAATACTTAGAGGCCTAGGGCTGTGCCTGTATTAGGCTACCTAACAGATTCACTTGGTATTACTGAAAATACCTATCTTAAGCATTTCCATTTTCTGCTATTTTATACAAAGACACAAAGTTAATAATGGCCCATCCATACCTGCTCAAGCTCTGATTGCATACCTGAACTTTTTGTAGAGTCTGTATCTAGGCTGGCCACAGTACTAGACCTGGAAAGTCCCCCAAGACTGGAATCTACAGACTAAGGAAAAAAAAATCATCATCATCAGAAAGTTACTGAGAATGTGTTAAAAATTCACTTCTTAGATGTCCTGCCTCAACTCTCATAAAAAATCCAAAACCCTACAGTATATGTTCTAGTTACTTCAGCAGCACAGGAAAATGGGGAGGAAAAAACAGTACCATCTGTTTCTTTCCTGATGTTGTCTTTCTGCCTCAATGCAGATTGGACTGATAAAAGTTCATCAGGAACCCTTGAGAAATCCACAGATATTTTGAAAGAAGGAGGAAATGACAGAAAAAGAGAAAACTAATCTTAAGGTTATGTCCAAAGAAAAAGCAAAAATAAACCTTAGGGTTACATCCCAATTTTTCTGGTACTGCATTTTTACATGAAGAAAATTACAACTACATGCTTGTCACCAATATTTGAAATAACATAGCTGTGCAGGGGAAAAGAAACAGCACTTTGGAAAATCCAGAATATTCAACAGATCCAATCAGACAAAACGAACACATTATTCAAAATTAAGAATACTTCTAGAGATACTGAAAAAGTACTGAAGAATAAACTCATTCTTGGTACCTAGCATCAGGCACTGTCTTTAAAGACAAAATTTAAGAACAAATGTACTAATTTTTCCTTCAAACTTTACTATGTGCTGCCAGAAAATCTTGTGTTTGTGCAATTCACTGTGGAAGGGACTGAGTATCCATCGCAGAATACATGGGCTTCATGACTGATAAGATATTTTTAACTCTTCTAACGCCATCTGAGGAATGGAAGTAGGAAATTATCCATGTGGAACATAGCATTTTATGGAAATCACATCCTACTATCAGTGCAAATGAACCACTGAACTGTTAACTTGCAACAAACCAAAGTGCTTCACAAAGAGAATAAACACCACATTCAGCTTACCTTGCTTTTGGTGCTGATTTCACTGCTTTGTGAGCTGCTGCTGCTGTGTCGCTTTTTTCCTTTTCTAAACATTTTTTCATAATTGGATCAAGGAAGATCTTCTAAGTAGAAAAAATAAAAATTAAAGCCTGTCATATCATCAAGGGACGGAGATCCAGGCAAATACTAGTGACTGTGTCCAAAGTAGACCAAAAGTGGAAATTTGCACAGGACTCTGTGAATGGAGGTAGGAATTTTACTCTGGTGCTTTTCATGTGTGACTGGGGAAAGTTCCTCAAGCTATCTGCTAAAACTTCCTTATCCTTCTGAATCGTCAAAAAAGGCTACTACCTAGTTAACAGACTGTTGCAAAGGTCAGTTCCTAATGCATATATAGATTTAGAAATAAGGCAAAATTTAAAATTTTATATTCCCACCTAAATGCATTGGGTGATTTTTATTTGTGACTGCAAGTGCCCTATAAAGTGCACACAACACATTTCCTGCTCCAATGACTGTGTTTCCAGTAATACAAAAGAAAAAAGTGAAATCTATCCCCCTGCCGACTAAACACCCCACCCCCCCAAAAAAAAACCCACAAAGAAACCCCCAGCCTACTTTTGAAGAACTACTGACTGGAATACTCATAGGAGCAGCCATTATAATTTAAAGTATTCCTGAAAATTAAAGCAAAACCGTGGTGCATTTACTGCATTAGAACTGAGTTCCTGGGAGTTCTGAGAGCATTCCAGAAGCACTTCCTGTGCCTGCCCCACTACCACCCTGCTTAAGTGCACTTAACATCTGGCTGGCCAGTGTCAAGGAACAGGATGCTGCCTCTCCATTTTTCTGAAACCCTGTTTCTCAGCTTCAGAGACTAATTATTTTCATTACAAAACTTCAGAAATTTTGAGCAGAGGGCAATGGAGGATGACAACCTACATAAGACAGCTCACACAGCAGAAAATATTGGAAGAAGCACAAGGCGGAGCTTAGATGTGCGATGCAGTGATGGGTCACAGTCCCTAGGCCGCCGTTGTTCCACCACTGAGCAAACACCGGGTCCCGGCGGACTAAAAGCCACTCTCGGCAAGCAGCGGTGCACGGGGCAGGGCGGTGTCCAGCACGTCCCCGAGCCCCACAGCGCCCTGCTCCCAGCACGGATGTGCCGGCGCCTCCCGCACAGCGCTGCGGCCGCGCCGGGAGGTTCTGCCGGCTCTGCAGCGGCCTGCGAGCAGGCTCTGCATACACCGCCCCACAGCGCTCTGCGCGCCTCAGACGAGCCGCAGAGCTCCGGCTTTCCGCGGGGCACTCTGCCCCTGCGGGTGCAGGCGCGGCCCGGGAAGCCGGTCAGGGCAGCACCGCATCCCGCCTTCGCTTCTCTCCACGTCCCTCCCTCCGAACCCGGCTCATAACTCGACAGTGACAGAGGATGTGGCCGCTGCTCACCGGGCGCGCCGGGCCCCGCTCGCTCCCTCTGCTGTTGCCGTTCCCGATGCCGCTGCCGTTCCCGTCCCCGCAGCCGCTCCCGTTCCCGCGGCCGATGCCGTTCCGGGTCGCGCGGCGGGCGCAGGCGCGGCGCGGGGCGGAAGGAGCGGGAGCGGCGCCATGGCGGCCAAGCGCAAAGCTGAGGCGCTGATCCCGGCCGAGGAGAGCGACCAGCTGCTGATCCGGCCCCTGTGAGCGCCGGGGAGCTGCGGGGGAGCCGCCGGGCCGGGGGCGCGGGGGGCCGCGGTGGGGCCGGGGCGGCACCGCTGGGAGCCGCTGCTTTCCCCGGCGGAGCTGCCGCTGCAGGCTGAGGGTGTTTCTGGTAGCGCCACAAGCCTTGGTTTTGGAACAGCTTGGAAATGCTACTCCAGGCTTATTCGGCCCGGTTTGTTACTTAGGTGAACTTTAATTATACATGTCAATAGTTTGAGACTCGAGTGCTCAGTAAAAAGCAAAAGAGGCCAAAATAATTTCCTCAGACAGGTTGTTTTTATTTCTGCTGCATTACGTAGGGCCTCATTTCCTTTGAGATAAGCACAGGTATTCTGGATGGCTGAGCTTAAAAAGGCTGTGCAGTTGTTATTTCTACACAGAAAAATAATCCCAGTAAAGGCGTCCAGTGTAGCTCCATCTGTGCGGTTGTGGGTTGTTTCAGTCCTCATGACTTTGATATGCTTTTGCAGGGGTGCTGGTCAAGAAGTAGGAAGGTCATGCATCATTCTGGAGTTTAAAGGAAGAAAAATCATGGTAATTATTGCATGGATATATTTGTACGCCCTCTCAGTGTGGTGCTTCAGATCACCAAAGTGATCAGAAATGTTGCAGGTTAAATTCAGCTCTGCACTTCAGTCAGACACAGTGCTAGAAAAGGCACATTTTGTAGCTTTCTGGAGCAGTATAGCATGTATATTAAGCATCACAGAGGCTGTGATTTTACAAAATAAAACCATATCCCTGTGTAGAATGTATGTGCTTCCAGCCCAAACCATTCTACTTGAAATCCAATGCTAAAACTAATGTTTAATGAAGAAAAAAACTTTTTTTGCATGATGCTATAAGTTACCAGCCACTAATAACTATATAATAGACCGAAGTAGAAGAGGATTTTTTAATATGTCCTGTTAGAAGCTTTAACTTTCTTTCATTTTTCAGCTTGATTGTGGAATCCATCCTGGGCTGGAAGGAATGGATGCTCTTCCTTACATTGATTTGATTGATCCAGCTGAGATTGATCTCCTCCTCATTAGTCAGTAAGTGGCACCTAAAAGCACAGATAACTTGAGGTTATAGTCTGAGCTGTGTTCACTTGTAGGTTATTAAGAGAGGCTGAAAATAGGTGTTATTTAGATGGTATGGAAAAATTTTAGTTTCCAGATTTTTTTAAAAGAACCTTGAAGGATCTCCATGTAGAATTAAGGACTAAATATTGAGGATTCACTTTTGACAACTCTTCTCTGAGCTCACTCTGATTTCTGACTGTTTTGTAACCTGGCCTGCTTTAACACCATTGTGATAGCTCCTGGAGTGAGTTTTTTACACAAAGACTGCAGAAGAGTATTGGTTGAATTTTTTGCTCTACTGGCTTTGAATTGAAAAGGTTCTTGGAGACTTACACAAGCTTTGAATGTGGTTTAAGTATTGCTTAGTGTCTGAGAGACAAAGAGAGCTCTTTCTAAATTATGTAATCAGTAATAAACAGCTCTCCATGAAATCCTGAGGTTTTGTGGTATGTGTTTTTTCTACCTGTATTTCAAAAGTAGTTTATTAAGATGGATTGAACTAGAAGTGTGAACAAATTATTTAATTTTCAGAGATCATGTTTTGTTCTGTAGTGGGAAACATACAAAATTAGGATTGTGTTTTTAGCTTTCATGTTTCTTTGATGTTTAGTGTCCCTGGTTCCTATTACTTTTCTCCCTCTAAATTTACATGGAAATTAGAAAAAGAAGGTAATTCTAGTACTACGCTTGTAATACCTTGGCAATTAATGAAGAATTTCCTGTATTAGTTTTACCTTGTCTTGGTTGTGTTTCTAATCAGTAGTCTGCAGAACATAGACCAGCACAGTTAACAAGAAGGCTGAAAATTCTGTTTCTGGATTTTCATGACACCTTGTTAGTCCAGTGAAGTAGTGAATTATAGATATTATATATTAGTGTTGTGTAATATGAATGTATTAATTGGATTTGTGTGTCTGTTTTAAGCTTCCATTTAGATCACTGTGGAGCTTTGCCATGGTTTTTACAGAAAACAAGTTTTAAGGGAAGGACATTTATGACTCATGCCACAAAAGCTATTTACAGATGGCTTCTATCAGACTATGTTAAAGTCAGGTAAGCTAACCTGTGGGCTGTGTCTTCCTGAATTATTTCACCTATTATTTCCTTTTCTAACGGGAAACTTAAGGTGGAGCTACCAAAAGTAGCTGGATGAACCTGGATGTTGTAATAAGTAGCAACATTACATATAACCAGATTAGAAGTAATGAATCATTTTACTAACTCATGGATAGTTTCTAGTAAATTTTAAGCTCCTAAAGATACAATTAATTTTTAGGACACATTAAATATACCAAGAGTGCTTGGTTACTTATGTGTTGGGGTTTTATTTCTCCCTTATATTTTTGTTTTCTTGTGTCTCATGCCTTGACACATTATTTCATGTGACTGCAGTGCTCCTGAGCATATATCAACTCAGCTGTTTTGAGCTTGGATCAGAAACCTGAGGAACAGACCTCTTTTAACTTGTTTATTCTGGGCTGGTAGGAAAGGCATGGATCCATGTGGTTTTTGAGGGCTGTTACAAGCTAAGTTGCAGATCTCTGTCGAGGGCTGGGAGTCTTATTGGTAATTTTTGAGGAATACAGAGCACATTCTTCACTGAAATGACTCTGCTAGTATGGCCTTTCAAAAGAAAGATACTTTAACTCTCCCTAGGTGAGCTACATTGGAGTAGCTGGACTTGATTTCTAACATAGGAGATGTGGTGTTACTGAATGAAATCTAACTGGGAAAATCCAGGAAGTGTTTTTCCAGCTGTTCAGATGAGCTGATGTTTAGCCATTTCACTTATATCCAGTAACATCTCAGCGGATGACATGCTATACACAGAAACAGACCTCGAAGAAAGCATGGACAAGATTGAGACCATCAACTTCCATGAAGTGAAAGAGGTGGCAGGAATCAAATTCTGGTGCTACCACGCAGGCCACGTTCTGGGAGCAGCCATGTTTATGATTGAAATAGCTGGCGTGAAGGTATTTTCTCTTTTAAAAAAGTTAAAATCAAGCCTGAGTACTAATGTAGTCATTAATTATTATTGTCTCTTATGCTCTACCACTGTGGCTGGAGCTGTCCAATAGACTGGGACTCAGGTTGAGGTGAGAGCCCTGGCTTAGAACATGTATTTTCTCATTGATAAAACTGGCAAGTGACACAGATCAGGTAAGATGTTTGGATTGTATGGGAGTCTTGAGACATGACTCAGACTTGGGACCACTAAATATGTAGTTTCCCTTGCTGGTCTGATCAGAGGCAGGTGGTAGCTGAGGCAGTTGTGTGGAAGCTGCATTTTAGTAAAATCTGAACAGATGGTTTGTGTCAGTAATTCTCATTTACATCTCTGTCTCATGTGCTTAAATGGCATTTGTCAATGCATGTGATATGCATGTCAATACATTTTTCCTCATAACACTAAAGTACCTAAAGAAATAAGATTATTATTAATTTTAGGCATAGAGGGATTAAGTAAATAATATAATCACAGGCAGCACTGTTCCAGAACCAGATACTTGAAAAACATATGATGAATTGGAGTTCAGCAAGATAATCACTGTCCAAGTAAAGTTTCACACAGTCCTGAAGAGGGAAGAGAGTAGATGGTTCTGAGGCTTACTGCCCAGTAGGAGCTTGTTGATTTATAATGATTGAGAATTATAAGAGTCTTAACTTTAAAAAAATCCTAGAAATAGAGCTGAGTTTACAATGATCACAATAAAATTTAGATCTCTTAGTGTTTGGTTTTTGGGTTTTTCTGATTGAGGCATGACAAAGAAGATTTCCCTCTTACTATGCATGACTCAAATAGATGGGGTTTTAATATTGTTATTTTCTTTAATTTCCTGTGATAGTAGGTTACCGGGTAGACCAGGTGTCTGCTGTCATTAACTGTATATTATTTATTATTCACATTTTAATCAATAAAAAAGTCAGCTTTAAAACCATTAATTTGGGTGCATAGAGTTGCATTCCACCTTGCAGTTAAGAATCTGTTAAAAATTAATAACAATTAAAAATTACTTAGTAGTGTAATTTTGATACATGATTACATGATAACATGATATGATTACATGATAACATGATTATTCCATTTGGAAAATCAGTTAGATTACAGGCTCTTTTTTTAGTATCAGAAAATATTAAAAGAATTTTAATAAATAATTTTATTGCATTATTAATTATATTTTCATTCTGGTATGTAAATGCAGTTTGATCTTCAATTTACTTCCTCTTAGGAGTTGCTGTTATGTATTTTTACTTCTTTGTGGTCAGTGCAAGTATGCAGAAGGCTGAAAATAATGCCTTGATATCTGAAATGAAAAATAAAAGCTTAATAATTGTTTACCTGGTTTTGTTAGAATTATAGTACTGCTTAAAAAACCTTTACTACTGAGTTTTAAATACTTATATTATGGAACTGTTGACCTAATATTTTAAGTGCTGCTCACAGAAGAAGAATCTTATTTAAGGTACAGCTGACCTTTTTATCAAAAATTCATTAAAACCATCTTTGCACAGCTTTTTAAAAGCTGCTGACTGGTAGAACCTGTAACCAGAGCACCTGCTTCTCTTTGTCTCCAACAGCTATTATATACAGGGGATTTCTCAAGGCAGGAAGACAGACATCTGATGGCAGCTGAGATTCCCAATATTAAACCCGATATTCTTATAATTGTAAGTTTTGCAAAATTATATCTTTCTGTTAGTGATTTATTATGGATTAGGGCTGTGATTTAACTAAAGCCAAAATGGAATGACAAAAACAGTGGAGATTTAGTGGTAGTGATTTGTATTAAATATCCAAAATATTTGGATGTTCAGAACTCTGACATTGCTTCCCATTGTATTGAAAAGTCTAATTATAATTTTATACTTTTTCTGATGAAATTCCTTAAGGCTCTAGACAACCTTTCTGAGATGGGAGATTTATTCAATTTTGACTTGTGTTATACCAACCCAAATTTAACCAGAAGTCTCTTTTAGTAGATCCTAGCCTACTTCCAGATATGTTAAGAGTTTGTCCTCAGTGGAGGTGCCCTGAGTGCTATTCCATATTTTTGTTTTGATTTCTGGGTCAAATAATTTTATTCTGAATCCATGGTTGGAAAACAGCAGCTCAAGGCAAACTTTATAAGTAACAGTTTTAGCTGGAAGCAAACACTGGGAACTTCCAAAATTATTTCATTTACTATGTCCCTTCTAGCTGTCCTCTGAAACTGATAATCTAATTTTAAGACACATCAGAATCTTGTATTTTGTGAAATTCCTATATTTTAAGTCTGGGGTTAAACCATGGCATATGTACCACTATGGGCCCTGTCAGTGTGATCTTCGAAGCACTGGCAGCATTTCCAGTTAGGGAAATAAGTGTGTAAAGAAGCATTTAAATTAATAGCTCTAACTTCTTTAGTGCTAATAGGATCTGTCTGTCTGAATTGCTTGGAGGGATTTGGGAGAGGGGAAGTTTTCTTTATTTGCCTTGGTGGGGTGGTTTTGGGAACTTGGAGGTGGTTTTGACTTTTCCCTCTCTTTGACCTCTCTCCCTTCCTCGTTAACAGCAGTATGTTGATCTGCTTTTTTTTGAGGTTCAGAGAAGATCAGGAATTATTCTGTGTGTCAGCCCTCTCAATGCTCTCTCTCCATTTGCAGGAATCCACATATGGCACTCACATTCACGAGAAGAGGGAAGAGCGGGAGGCGAGGTTCTGCAACACCGTTCACGACATCGTGAACAGAGGGGGCCGAGGTCTCATCCCTGTTTTTGCCCTGGGTCGAGCTCAGGAGCTGCTCCTAATCTTAGGTGTGTACCTTCCCAACTCCTCTTCATGGAAAGGCACATAAAGGGATTTAGAATGTTTTCAGATGTCATAATTCCTTGAACAACTCTTCAACCGTTTTACAGTGTGTTATTTACCTGATAATTTAATATAATGCATGTTTGTTCAAATGCATAGAAGTCCAGTAAACCAACAAGCAGTTCTGCTTTGTGAAGTAGGATGGGAGACCTAGAAAGGAAGAGATGAGGGTGTAGTAATATGTGCTTGGCTTTTGAATCTTTTTGAATCAGGATTTCATCAATTAGGGACAATTATTACAAATAGAAAAATAATCAGTTGAAACAACAGCTGTTTTACTTAAACCATACTGCTAAAAAAAGGGGTATGTTTTCTTCCAAAGTTCTACTATTTTTGTGCTTTAATTCACAAAACTGTATGAAAAAAGCTCTTTATAGGAAAAGCTTAGAAGACCATAGAAGACCCTACTAACACTTCTGAAGTACTACTAATAATGAGAAGTAAATTAGACTTTTGAACAAAAATGAGTGAGAATTACCCATGAACATAACAAGCTACTTCAGAGAAAATAGATAATTGTTACAAGGCACTTCAGAAAAACCAATTTTTAAGTAAATTATTCCCAGGCCTCTTCACTTCCTTTTAGCACGTTTAAGTTACATGATTTTTTCACTAGTCTTTCTGCTCATTCAGAGACTGGCCAGACCAAAAATAACTATCTCAAGCTTAAAATGCTTATATTGAAGATTGTTGTATATGAAGTGTTCCCTAAACTACTTGAAATTTTTCTCACTTTTCATTTCAGTTTAGCTCAGTATTAGAAACTAGTTTGTTTTCAAAATGTCTTACTAGTCTATTCAAGTGTTAACAAGAAATTCAGATCTTTTTAATTTATAGTGAACATAAAACCTGAACATTTTCAACCTTATGTAGCCATTAGGTTGTAATTTGTTTGCCCCTCTTTTCTGTGTATAGATATTAAAGTGAGTTTCTAAAGATAAGCTTGAAAATATATCTAGGAAAGCTAGACATGCAATTGGATGCTTAATTAGGTAGAAAATGCAATTGCATCTCACATGCCTATGCAGTTGAGCCTCCAGGCTTCTGTGTTTATTTTTCTTCTTTCTGTAACTATATGACAAAAATAGAATACTGTGTTATGCTGTAGAAAATTATGATGATGAATTCAGTTTGTGACTGGTTATCTTTTACTGGCTATTTCCACCTGAGCTTATTTAGGTAGCCATGGCAGTGAGCCTCTCTGAAATGTTGTGAGCAGCTTTGCCTGCAAATCAGAAATGTTAGGTAAAAGCACATTGTAATATCATTGTAAACGCACCAATACAGCCAAAAGAGTGTACCTCTATTTTTGGATGATTGTGCCACATAAATCTCTTTCAGACTAGCAGAACTGTATCCAAATGGGAAAATGGATAAGTTACATTTGTACAGCTGCATTCAGATCACTTCTTTGTGTTTAGGAAAGGTCATGCCTACTGTCATCGATGATAAGTTGTGGCTAATAAAGGCTCTTTCCTTGTTTTTGTTCAGTTGGGCTTGTAAAATACAGCTGTTGGTGCTATACAGAAAACCAGGCTTGATAATTGAATGATTCCTTTTCACCTTGAACTCCATGGATTTGTTTTGCAGACATATAGTGAATTCTCATGAACAAATCTGTTTGCAGGTGTCCCTGGCTTTTAGATGTATAATGAATATTTGACAGGGACATTTTAGCTTTATTTTAGAGGTGTAATAAAACTTCCATTGTCATAAATGTAGACTTATTGCAGTGTAGTATTGTGGATACTTCATATCTTAAAGCTGAAGGTGGTGGTTGATTGAAATTTGACCTGCCAAAAGGACCTGAAGTTCATTTTTGTCATGTTTGTTTGGCTGTTTGTTTGTTCTGGCTTATATACAGTTCTAGATGGTGACTGTTTTAGAAAAGCAGATGAAAGCAAAGAGGCTGTGGTGATTTTCTGTGCTAAAAATGAAAAAGTCCAAAAGAAGCACACATTTTATAAATAATCTTTGTGGATAGTATTTTGTGTTTTGTTGTTTGGTGACTGGGTTTTGTTGGGTTTTTTTGTTTGGTTCTTTTTTATTATTTTGTTTGTTTTGGGTTTTTAGATGAATACTGGCAGAATCACCCTGAACTCCATGATATCCCCATATACTATGCCTCCTCTTTGGCAAAGAAATGTATGGCAGTGTATCAGACATACGTCAATGCCATGAATGACAAAATCCGCAAGCAAATTAACATCAACAATCCTTTTGTTTTCAAGCATATTAGTAATCTGAAGGTAAGCTTGAGATTCTTACAAAAAGGTGAGCGTGACTGAAGAGTTTGTATTTGCTGAGCAGTTTGCATGTTGAATATCCTTATATCACAGAATATTCTGGGTTGGAAGGATCATGCAGTCCATCTATGAAATGAAGGGCCCCTCCAGGGATTGAACCCACAGCCTTGGTGTGTTTTTAGCACCATGCTCCAATCAGCTGAGCCAGTCAATATCCTTAATATCCTACAGATTAGGTCCAGGTTTATGTCTGAGTTATCTGTTGTCCCAGTGCTTAGAGGGCTGTTGTTTATGCCCCAACATTTTTTCCACTATAGATTCCTGTGCTTGCAGTTTACTCCTTGTGGCTATCAGTAAGAGGAATTTTCCTGCAAAGGGCACTTTATGTGAGGATGGGGTATAATCTATGAACACAGCGCCCTTCTTATACCTTGTTCAAGGGTGCAGCTGGGCTGTCCTTTGTGTGAGTGAGGTGTGGTAACTGATATTTGTACTGTCTCTTTCTAGAGTATGGATCACTTTGATGACATTGGCCCGAGTGTTGTCATGGCTTCCCCAGGAATGATGCAGAGTGGCTTGTCCAGGGAGTTATTTGAGAGCTGGTGCACAGATAAGAGAAATGGAGTCATTATTGCAGGATACTGTGTTGAAGGAACTCTTGCTAAGGTGAGGTACTAATGCACCACAACCTCTTAGTAACAGGTAGCATTCATGTTGGGTTTTAGAAGAATGGGTCAATAGCAAATGTCTTTATTTGATTTACTGATATTGTTGTCAGGTATGTATGAGTACGTAGGCAAAACTAATTGCTTTTGGCTAATACTAATGAAAAGTACAGAAAATTCGCATATGATCATTTCCAGTGATGTTATATAGAATAATCTTTTCTAGGAACAGTTACCTTGTCATGAGAAAGAATGTTTGGTACTTTAGACCTCTCCACTGCTTAGTTTTTCAAGAAGGTAGCCTTAAACCTAATTCTAGAGAAGTTGATATTAAGTCTAACACTACTTATGTGTCAAGAGACCAAGGTGCCTTGTGCACCTTGTGCCACTGACCATCTGTAGGGAATGGAATCCTTCCAAATTCCAGCAGCTAAGGGCAACCACATAATCTAATTTTGCCTTTAGGGGTAGAAATGACACACTTACTACAATTTTGATACAAGTTAGATTTATCTGGAAGAAGGATGAGCCCCCAGATCTGTTGAGGATGCACAAGATGAAATGGTATGTGTTGTGCATGCATTTTTCATGTGTGTGTGTTCTGGGAAATTTGAGAGATTTTTTTTCACTGTTTCGCATTTAACATGACTGCCACTATTATTTCATTGATTTTTGAAATGTAAAGCATTAGTTATATGGTATCTTTACTTTTTTTAATTAAGGTGCTTTTTACTTTCTAGCACATCATGTCTGAACCTGAAGAGATCACAACTATGTCAGGGCAAAAACTCCCACTGAAGATGTCTGTGGATTACATTTCTTTCTCTGCTCACACAGATTATCAACAAACTAGTGAATTTATCCGGGCCCTGAAACCTCCACATGTGGTCAGTATCCATGCTGCCCATTTCTCCAGAGTGGGATTCATGAGTCAAGGCAGGGACTGGTGTCTAGCAGTAGCCAGGATCCCTGTGCTTTGAATAATTAAAGGTGGAGATTTTAATGATTTTTTGTCAAGTTGTCTTAGCAAAGTAAAAATCAACTTGTTCTTAAGTGTCTGCATCCTGGGGATGACTTTGCAGACAATGGTGTAGATCCATAATCTGTTTCAGCAGTATTTTGAGCAAGTAAGATGCAGTATGGGACAACGTTAAGTTGGGGATGCTGGTATTGGAATAATTCATTGGAATTGGCCCTGAAATAGATAAGAAAACATCAGTTGAAGGTATGTGCAGACAGCAAAAGACAAAGGCTACACTTGGAGGGAAAAGCATGAACTAAATCATGGGAAGAAGGTGTGAAGGACCAGAATGTGAAAATGGGGACTAGGATCTGAAGCTGGTGGTGAAACAGTGTGCGAGCACAGATAAGAAAGAAAAAAATAATCACAGAAGAGAATAAACTTGGCAAAGAAAATAATGAATTGTGAAGCATCCTCTCTGAACTGCATGTTTATTATGTTCGTATCTACACACAGACACAAAAATACAAAGCTAACTGACTTCTCTTGAACTTAAGTTAATACTTCCTTTTCATAATACAGCAATATATTTATGTGTGAAAACTTAAATGGGATCTCTGTAATGCACTCTTCTTGGTAGCATGGATTTTTCAATTAATGCTCAGCATTGTGAAATTCCACCCTTTGAATAATGCAGAGAATTCAGACACAGAACTGTTATTGAGCTCATGTTTACTATACTGTGATCTCATGGAATTGCATGAGATAGAATATGGCAGTTTTCTTGGATAATTTACTTACTGAACATGTCTGGTTGGACAAATACTTTCTGCTAAAAGGAAGACTCTTTTTCATAGATTTTAGTTCACGGTGAGCAGAATGAAATGGCCAGATTGAAAGCAGCGTTGATACGGGAGTATGAGGATAATGATGAAGTTCATATAGAAGTTCATAATCCTAGGAATACTGAAGCTGTGACGTTAAATTTCAGAGGAGAAAAACTTGCCAAGGTATGAAATCAATGTTTTCTTATATGTAGAACAGTATTTTCTTCTGGTATAAAAACTACATGTTATCTTCCTAGCCTCTATTTTTAATTGATTTCAAATTGCTTGTTTTCCAGGGTCTCAAAGTATGTGAATGTTTTGTGTTTAATTGTATTTGGGATTTGGTTCAGGGGTTTTTATTTTGAGGGTGGTTTTTTTTTTTTGTTTTGGGTTTTTTCTTTGGTTCTTCACTCTTACAAACTTTTCTTGTGTTATGCCTCAGAAAGTTTCTAGGTTACTCTGACCTTTTGTTTTCAGAGTCAATTTTATACTCTGATTTTTCTGAGAGAACTGTATTTCATCTCCATAATTACTAGAAGCTGTGAATGCCTTAGATTGTCTTGTTGCACTAAATGTGTTTTTTTTCTCTCCAGGTGATGGGATCTTTAGCAGATAAGAAACCAGAGCAAGGACAGAGAATTTCTGGAATCCTGGTTAAAAGAAATTTTAACTATCACATCCTTTCTCCATGTGACCTCTCCAGTAAGTACAGACAGTGATGTGATCAGTGAGTAACTGAAACTTACTGTGTCATTAAAACACTTACAGTTCTGGAGTTTTTTACTGCAGTTTGTGTTTCATAAGCAGTTAGTGAACATCTTAGTTTTATTTCTTATTTGCTGTAAGTTCTGAACTGTTGTAGTGAGACAAAAGGTGTTTAACTTGTTGTTCACTAAAATTTAAAATCTTTTCTTTCTCTAACAGAAAAGAAGCAAAATTCCATTTCCCTTCTGGCTATTTAAAACCTTTTCCTATGCAAGAATATGCATAAAACATTACATTGAGAACCAAAAAACACCTCAATCAATAGTCCTGTCATTTTCTAAAATGTCGTTAGTTTTTAGTGTAAAAACTCACAGACCAGAGAAAATACTTGTGTTGTCCTCCTGTGCTTTTTATTACTCAGGGAACTGATCTATTCTCATAATAGAGGAGGAGTTAAATCTAAGGTCAGAAGAGCTTGAGGGAAAGCAGTTCTGCTCCCCTTGTTCATTGTTTGTCTCTAATAGGCAGGAAAATAAAACAAGCTGTTATAATAGGTGTTCCACCTTCCTCTTTATAAATTGCCTTTTTCAGCCTTCTTATCTTAAATATGTCAATGCCATTATTTGTCTATAATGGCAATTCTGTTTATTAGGAAGTAAATTCAGAGGGCTAATTTTTAACATGTACTTTTTAAATGGTTTCAGATTACACAGACTTGGCGATGAGCACCGTGACACAGACACAAGCCATTCCCTACACAGGCCCTTTCAATCTACTTTGTTACCAGCTGCAGAAACTCACCGGTGTGTACTTGGGAGAACACGGTCATGATTTATAATGGGCAGCTTTTAAAACCACTTCCAGTCTTCAGAGGTGTTCTGAGTGGAGATTTCTTTGTATTTTACAGCTATCATTGCACTAGGCAGCTTCTGCCAGAACCAGTTCATGAGTGTGACACAGCTTTGGGGCGGATTCTACTGTATTCATATTTCAAAGTGATGAGCATATTGCAATATAGAGCATAGGCTGATTTCTGTCTCTGTCAGTTCCCAAAGTGAGTGCTCTGGCCACTCTGATGGAAACTTTATTAATTGATCTTGTATTTCTAGCCCCAAATGGAATGGCTAATGCCATCCAATTAATCAAAACAAGATCTCTGCCCTCCTTTGTGACAGACAGCCTCTTTTGTACCTCCCCAGGAGGCACGAAATTGGCTTTTCCTGGATGAGAAGTCATTTAAACCTGACACTGGAATGATCCCCTGTGCCTCTCTGGCTTTCTCAAGGGTTAGGGGCAGCTCCTGTCCTAGGTAAACGTACCTTTCAGATTCCTTTCCCAGATTTAAGGCTCAGATTTTTTTTTTAATTCTCTAGTGTCAGAATCTAATTCATGTCACTAGTGAACACCTATATTCAGTTGACGTTCAGGTCTTATAACTGAGTGCTACCAGGCACACAAGTGCTTTTCATTTAAGCTCTATGCTTATGTGAGCAATGGATTATCCTTTAAGGGGATAAGAGCTGGTTACTTCTGCAAATAGAGTAGAATTAACTACACTTCTCATGCGTTTCCTTTTTTGGTGGTGTACTCTCAGTGTACTAAGCTAGTCAAATATGAGAATTCAAACCAAGTAAAATGGCCAATATTAACTAATAAAAAACCCCTCAAGCAATCCAGAACAAAGAAAATAATATTGTCAGGTAAGGGAAGAGAGTATGGAGTTCCATTTTGTGAGCTACTCTGAGCAATTGCGATAACAGACAACCCATCTTATTCTTAAACTGACCTACTTTCTTATGCAAATAAAGTTAGTCTTGCTTCCAGTATAATTTCACTATTGCTAACCATTTGTTGTCACTTCTTAGGTGATGTGGAAGAAATAGAAATCCAACAAAAACCAGCCCTGAAGGTTTTCAAAAATATTACTGTGATCCAGGAACCAGGCATGGTAGTCCTTGAGGTGAGCATTGGTGAGGGAGAAAGAAGTATTTTTTTCTCCAGTTTATTCAAAGTAATGTCATAGAGATGCCATGCAGAATTCAATGTTTTAAGGAGTTTTCTGTTGTATGACAAGTAGAGTAAATGCTAAAACAGAGTTCCCCTTGAGCTGTGGTCCTGTGTGGATGTGTGTTATTTGATTTATCCAGTGTCAGTTGGGTTTTTTGCTGTATTTCCATGAGTATAATGGCAGATTTAGTGTCCTTTTTTCACTTGGTAGATAGTAATTGGAAATAACATCAAATGGTGTTCCTTAATTATTTTGTAAATATGATCAGAAACATTCAAAAGCTTGAATTTTTCATGGGAAGTTGCTAGAATACACCCAGTTAAAAGTAGCTAATAATTTGGTGTGAAATGTATGACAGTCATTTGAAGCTGGAATTCAGAGAAAAGCAAAAAAGAATGCAATTCATGTTATATTGTCTTTATGCTGCATTATTCACTCAGTCTAAATAATTAATTTCTTTGTTTTTTCTTCTAGTGGGTGGCAAATCCTGCTAATGATATGTATGCAGACACTGTGACAACAGTGATACTGGAAGTTCAGTCAAATCCCAAAATACAGAAAGGTATAAGTTTAGTTATGCTTATTTAACTGAGGCATTTCTTCCTATTTCTTTACATCAAGCTTAGAGGGAAATAATGCCTTCCAATAGATTGTATTCCCCTTATTGTATTTCCTTGCTTTATGGAACTTACTAGGGAGTAAAATTTGCTACTTAAAAACAGAATTACAATTTGGTCTTCATTATTTGTGACATGCTCATTTGTTGAAATTTTCTCTCACATGGCAGCCAATAACTGAGTGTGGAAAACATGGCCGTATTAAAATAAGTTTTAAATCTCATACAAAAAAAATCTGCAGTGATTAAAATTGTGTGGCCCAACCCAGGCCATTTTATCATTCTATATGAACAAATGGGTGTTTATTTTCACTGGATTACCCCTATGGTCTTTTTATTATATATTTTAACAATTTTGTATAATACCAGTCAGTGTTCCTTAGGTGTTTAGTTCCATATGTGACTTAATACATTTGTTAAAAATCCTTTCACCTGAGTTCATAAATTCCCATAACAGTTCTTTTGTTTGGGGGCAAGGATTTTCCAGTCACCTTGACCCAAACAAATTCAGAGTGTAATTTTCTGATCTTGGTTGTGATAATTTTCACTATATAAGCCCTTCTGGCTATGTCCTCATGTTTATAAACAGCTTACAAAAGTAGATTATTTTTTCTATTAAGTAAAGGACATGTGAGATGTAATGAGTATTAACAGTAAACAAGAGAAGTAAAAATTCAGAATGTGAATTGCAAAATTTTTTATTTTAAAATATGATAAGTACAGAAATATATAATGGAATGTATGCATTTCCTTGGCTCTTTTTTTAAAATACATTTTTGAAATAAATTGTTTAAACATACAGCTTTTATTTAGTTTTCGGATTTTTTTTCAGGAAAGTCAGTTTCTAAATAGCATCTATCAGTTAGCCATTTTTCCTTCCCAGTAAATGTTTGTGAAAGTATTTTTTTTTCTTTTCAGCTGCAGTAAGTAAGATTTCAAAAAAAATAGATATGGATGTTTATAGGAAGAGAATGGAGATCATGCTTCAGTAAGTTGGCAAATATTTTTCTAAAGGAAAAAGAGCACAGTTAATCATGTAACTAGAATAGTCTTAGTATAAAAGGATTTAAAGATAGTTGTGTAAAAATACTGCATGCAAATTTATTTCAGTCTAATTTCTGTGAAGGCCAGGAATTAAGTAAAAAAAGAGGTACAGTAAAAAGTTCTCACCATCATTAAAATTTTGAATACAAGGCCCAGTTATATCTTCCAGAAGCAGATTTTTAAGTTGTCTCCAAAAGTTATGCTACAAATGGTTAATAGAAACAACTTTGGATCACATCTCTTTTAAAACTTACTCTGGTGTGTATTCTGTTATTTGTGTAGAAATCTTGCCTCTTTTGAAATCAAAGAAATCTTTCCCTTTGTTGATGATGAGATTACTTTGGTAAAATACTTACTGTTAAATGATACCCACTATCATAACAAAGATTAATATTTTAATTACATCAGAGTGAGTTAAATAAATTGTTGCTGAAAGGTGATACTCACATGACAAATTTAATAGAAAAACCTAAGTTTGCTGTTTGGCCACACACTCACAGGTCTTTGCTTTAGGGATATGTTTGGAGAGGACTGTGTGAGTTCCAAAGATGACTCTGTCCTGTGCATCACAGTGGATGGAAAGACTGCCAACATTTCCCTGGACACTCGGGTATGTAAAGCAAAGCACTTCTGTGGGTGCTGTGTTCAGCAGTCTCCTGTCTGGCACCCAGTGCTGCCTGCAGCAGCACTCATGTACTCACTTGCTAAGGAAATGCACTTGGTATCAAAACAGAGAGCCTTCTTAATTAAAAAATGCTAGCAATGTTTATGCAACAAATGCAGTACATTTAGAAAAAAACCCCAGTGTTTTTCAGCAGCTCAGTTGTATGAAAAAATGATTAAAGAAAGATTGTAGAAGAGAAACTGAGTTAACCGACAATTTTTTATTGCTTTTAAAGCATGCTCTGGTCTGAATAATTGAACAGTTACAGGGTAGGAATGTTGTTAATAATTTTTTTGTCATCTTGATCCTTTTGGAGCTAAATTGAAAGCCTAGAATACTCACAAAAAGGAAATACTTCATTAATTTACTAGCTTGGTCTAGAATTGTATGTCATACATGTTAGAAGGGTGCTTTAAGAAGCCATCACACCTAGTTATTTGAAAAATGTAAAACTGTAAAGAATGGTTAAAGCCATGTCTTTCATGTTCTTAAGCATTTTAACATGTTGACTTTCTGTCATTACTAATAACATATTAAACGTAGCTTGTGTGTTGCCTCTATTCATAGTAATAATATAATGTAAATTCATTCTGTGGAGTAGCTCTCATGCTCTCCTTAAGGGGTCATAACAAATGTTTTAAGTGTTCTACAAACCCAGGAGAAACGGTTGTCTGCTGCCTAAAATTTGTTACTTATTGAAACAAAACAAATGAATGTTAATTACTGTAAGAGAATAGTGAGTTACAGTGATTAACACACAACTTGTGCCATCTCTTTTCAATTCTTTAATAAACATTGCTACATTTCAGTTGGTACATAGTACAAAAAAATACAGGACTGGTGAAAGAACTCTTGAAATAAAAAAGTAACTAGACTGGAAAAGTGCATACTGCTTAATCAAGAAGTTTGATTTCATTTTTATAATATATCATTATTGTTAAAGGATTTGTGTACTGACAGAAACCTCAATGGCAGTTCAATTACTCCAGGATGTATCTTTGCAGTACTTACTGTACAGTCTGTGTTGGCAATGGCAAGCTTGTGCCATTGTGAACCAGATTTTACAAGGCAGATCTTCTGTCCTTTATGTCTATATGTATCTTACATATGTCTATATGTATCTTTATTGGCTTTGAAATGAAAAGCTGTTTAGTGTAGATCTGACTGGCGGGACATGTGGATTTATTTTCTCCATGTTAACACAGTGCTCTCACAGTTAACACAATTTTAATAACATTGCTAGATAACATTAAATGCATGTTTGCTGTTTTAAGTGCCTTTTTCCTTCCCCCAGACCTTCATGGTTGGAAAGAGTTACTTGATCAGAAGAGTAACAAGTTAATACTGAATTAAAGGAGGTGTAGTCTTAGAGTCTAGAAATGCCACAGGACCAAGAGCAATATTAGTGCTCAAATGCTGCCCTTTGTTTCTGAGGTAGAACAGTCAGGAATGTGGATCTCAAGTTTCGTGTTTGGGGTGGGCATCTTTCTCTAGGAAAATGCGTTTCAGTAAAAAATGAATTTATTTGGATTATTTTTGTGTAAATGTCACTGTGTGTGAGAGCATCAGTGTGGTGCCTGTACCTCTAGTGATTGCATGTGTTTTGCAGTGTTAACCTAATACAGTGTGAGTGAATTCAAAGATAAAACAAAATCTCCAGGAACTGAATCTTGTGTGATTTTATTTGATTTTGAATTAAATGTAATCCACAAAATTTAATGCATTTTACATAGCCGTTTAGAGCACAAGACTCAAAATTAAGCTTCTTGCTCCTCAGCAGGACTTGCTTAAGTCTTCTCTGAGCTCCCCCACATGCTGGCAGACCACTGAAAAACATACAGCGCTGCTCTTGATAATTTCCATTACTACTTTTTCCTGTCCCCTTACAAGCATTCTCTGCATGCTGAAGGGGAGCATGAAGTGCCAGTGGTTGTAACATCCTTCTCTTTCTGTTCCCAGACAGTTGACTGTGAGCCAGGAAGTGAAGATGACGAATCCCTTCGTGAAATGGTGGAGCTGGCAGCACAGAGGCTTTATGATGCCCTCAGCCCTGTATACTGACTTCTGTAGATACTTAGGATGCCTAAAAAAACCCTTTTAAATTGTCAATTTATTTGGGCTATTTTTTATGAGTAAATAAATTTTTTTTCTTGAGTAAGTTAAAGGTTTCAATTCTGTGAATGTGAAAGTGCTGAGTTATTTCACATAACGGATCAGCAACCTCATAACAACTGTATTTGTGCATATAGATGCAATTAAGTCAGGCAAAGTGTGCATATGTTCTCCTATGTGCACATACAAGAAATAATTCTTAACCTGGTACAGAATTACAAAGATTAAATGTAGTTTTGTATTTTTGAATATTAAAACCAGTTGGAGGATAAATTGGATGTATTGAGTTTGCATATATAATTTTGTTCCTGTTGGGGAAGTGATTGCCTGCACACTTGTATCTACTTTAAATCAAAAGGGTCTTGAACACAACTGAAAATGGAATCCACGTTTGCATGGTGGAGTTAGTTGGAGCTTTAAAACTCCACATGCTGGCATGTCATTAACTGGACTAGAGAAGTGGGTGCTTATGACCTGTGACAGTCTCATCTGCCATAAGTCGGTGACCACCCCGGCCTGGGGAAAGGGACACAGATTAGTAGAATTCCAGATAGAGTGTGATTGATGCTCTGAGGTAGCTGTGGTTGTTGCCTAACAATGTCATGCCACAGAACCTGAGTTTTCCACAAAACGTCTTGTTCACGCTTCTTTCCTCCTTTGGCAGCCGATGATCCCAGTGGTAGCAGTATTAGCAGAATTAGCGACACTTTCCTCCCCAAATTGTGTCGTTAGCAAGCTAAACAGTGTGAAGTCTTTTAAACGAGGTAGTTGCATTTTCTTAAGAAGGAAATGTCTCTGAAACAGATAAAAACCATAGAAGTGCACGTGTTCTGTTGAAAGCGCTTCCAGCCACCGTGAGGAGTGTGAGGGGTGGGTCCCCGGCTGCCCTGGGCGCGCCCTGCTCGCGCAGCTGCGCCACCGAGCCTTTGAAAGAGACGATAAAAGAGTGCATGGGGCGGGAAGCGCAACCCGGTTTGTAAGCGGGGCCTTGCAGCGGCCCGCCCCGTTAGGCGCTGCAGGGGAGCGGCGCGGCCGCCTCCTCCCGGCGGATGTCCGGCCGCGGCCATGGCGCTGGCGGAGGCGGGAGCCCGCGGGCGGCTCCTGCGCTGGCCTCGCCTGCTCCTCTTCGGAGACTCCATCACTGAGGTAGTGCCCGCCTGGCCCCGGAGTTCCCGTGCGGAGCTGCCTGGCCAGCCCGGCTCCTCGTAGCGGGCCCGCGGCCCAGCAGCGCGCCGGGGCAGGTCTGAGCGGGGAGAAAGGGGCGGGCCGGCGGCCGCCGCGGGAGCGTTCGTGGGCCCGGCCAGAGCCCCGTGAGGCCGTGCCTGGGGCCTCTGTGCGAGCTGGAGCCGATCCGCAGAAATCCTTGAGGTGGCGGTGGTAGAGGTGCGAGGGTGAAGCTGTAACTTGGGATGTTCCGTGTCCGGGCCATTTTCCATGCAAGGGCCCAGGGTGCTGCCCGTGCCGTCTGCGGGGACCCCGCACCCGCCCCCGGTGCATCCCAGCTGCCCGTGTCCAGCTCCAGCCCGGAGACAGCTCCATGGGCCGGGCCACGGCCCGCTGAACGTCTCTGAGGCAGCACCAGCTTTTTAGTGTTGAGTTTGGGTCCCTGCCTTCTGTTGTGTGGGGTTGTGGTGGAGCTGGTCTGATGAAAAAGTAACTAACCAGAGACCAAATCCATCTGTTAAAAACACGGTTCACTGTCTTGGGCGAATTAAAAGGTCTAATAAAAAGACAATAGGAGACAAAACATAAAGCAAAGGGTTAAAATGGCCGGGTGCCTGTCATGCTGCCAGGAGCACACCACTGCTTCGGGAACACCCCTTTAAATACGTTTTACAATCCATCCATTTGTTACATATTCATAGACCTTCATGCATAATCAACTGTCTGTGGGAGCTGTTTAGCATGCCAACTCCTTGGGACTGCCTTTTTAGAGCATGCATGTTGGCTTGTAGTTTTATTTTTCCCTTTATCGTTTTTAATTTGGGTGGTGGTCCAGGCCTTTTGCAGTCGGTTGAGTGTTGATAATTGTTGTGTCAGCTGTGGGGTCCCCATCACCTGTTCTCTTGACTAGGCAGGTAGTTTAAGCATACTATCTCTAAAAAACTTATGTCTAACTTTTGCTATTAACAAAGACTGTATCCATGTAGAAATGCTGTTTTAACATTATACATGTAGCATTTACCCGATACTTGCAAAGAGCCAACAATATGTCATACATTTATAACACATCTTTAATGGGAGATGGGTTTCTAAGCCATCTCATTGTGCAGAATTGTAGCAGGGAGGATGGTGCAGCAATGGGAATAAGGAGAAGAATTATTTTTCTGCTTCTGGAAGAAGTTGGAGTTAGTTCTTAACTGTTCCTGTTAAGAGCAGGAGGGAAAATATTGATCCTCTATTTAAGGAAATTAAAATAATGAAAACAGGTATCTAGTTATACTCAACAGCTTAAATCATCTTTGTGGTACATTTAATTTAATATTTCAGATTGTATAGTATAAGTGAACTACTGTTCATCAAACCTGTAAAATCATCCTAACTCCATTAAACAGAACTCCATGAAGAGAGAGGATTTTTGGGAGGTGCTCTCCAGAATGAGAGGATCTTAGAAATAGAGAAATACTACAAACAGACATAGCAAACCGTCACTGGCCAAAATGAAACTACAGTCCAGCAGCAGTTTGGTTTTTGAAGGGCCCATGGGGTCCATCCCTCCAGAGGTACCAGCCTGGTGTTGCCTCGGATGCCAGTGGTGTGCCTGGGTAAAACCAGGGCTGTGTCCTCAGAGGGACAGGGCAGGAGAGAGGATATGCTGCTGCAGCAGCAGTGCCAGAGCCATGCACAAAAGCTTTTGAGGTGGGAAGGTGCCAGTGGTGGAGCTGAACTCTGGGGAACAAGTTCTTCTAGTGAGGATCTCACCATTTTCCTTATTTTCAGTACTCCTTCCAGGAAAATGGCTGGGGAGCATACCTTGCTGAGAGACTGGCCAGGTAAGAGCTTGAATTTCAGAAGTAATTTATAGCTTGCAGAAACTCATGCAGCTTTTCTAAATGAAAACTAACAGTGGTTAATATTTAATGCATGTTTATTTATTGACATTTATTTATTTACTGAAGTGGAACTGCCTTCTGGGCAGCATGCCCAGGGCTGGTGGAAATACTCATTGGGTGTTTCCATTCAAAGCATGAGTGGAAATTAAAAATTTCTTAGTGATTGTCAGGATTGTTGTTTGGTTCCATGGTGGAAGTAACAGGTAAATACTACATATGCAGCCTCTGTGTGTTCACTTTCAAAGCATGATCCCATTGAAAACTCATGTGTCATCTCATGTGAGAGGGGTGGAGGCAGATAGCCTGACAGAATGGTTCAGAGCTTCCCAAGACTTGTTTTTGTGGTCAGAGGAGAGATTTCTTTTTGATATGTGTCTCCATTTCAGAAAGTGTGATGTTTTGAACCGCGGCATCTCGGGGTACAACACCAGATGGGCTAAATTGATTCTTCCAAGACTGATTCCTGAAACTACGAGTGCTGACAGTATTGTTGCAGTTACCATTTTCTTTGGAGCTAATGACAGTGCTTTGAAAGGTAGGGTAGCTTGCTTTCTGTCTTGTTTTTCTGTGACTGGTTCCCTTAAGATTCCAGTTTAGCAGAATAGGCTTTTCCTGCTACTTGTCAGGAACTGATTGGTCTTATTTTTATACAGAGGTTTGTTTTCAGTCATTTCATTTGTATTTGAACCATGTCATGCCTTCCATTTCTCTCCCTATCATCAAGTTTTAATACTAGAAAACTAAATTTCAAGGTGCTCAAGACTTGGTTGCAGTTGCCTAAAATTGGAGTTGGGCATTCAGCTGTTTTTTCTGTCTTTAAAGGAGAATTATGAGTTCTTGGTAAATGGGTCGAGGGAAGGTAGCATTTGGGTTCTCTTTCAGATAAGCATGGCAGGATTCAGAGTCTAATCAAAGTGATAACATCAATGCATGAAGTAATGACTGCATGTCCATGTGACTTCCAAAATTTTCTCTGCATCCAAGAATGTTGGAAATCTTGGGTTTTGGTTCAGGTGAGATTTGAGGTGATTATGTGATACTAAGATATGAAGTTGTAAGAAAAAGCATCTTAAAAAAACCCAACTGTTGGGGATTTTTTTATCCCTATGCCTTATTTGCTTTAGTTGGAAATGCTGTCTTTAAATTCTTGATTTGTCTGCTTTGGGCATTGAGGAACAGAATTTTCCTACCACACCTCCCACATCTGTGGTTGAGGGAGACTGCATGGTGGAAATGAGTGTTCATGGCCATACTGTAAGAATCCTGTTATGCTGTATAAGAAACCTACAGGAAGCTAAGCCCCACTGATGATGTGCTTCACCTCTCACAGAGCTGAACCCCAAGCAGCATGTTCCTTTGGAGGAGTACGCTGCCAACCTGAAGAGCATGGTGCAGTACCTGAAGTCAGTGGACATTACTGCAGACAGGATTATTTTGATAACACCACCACCTCTTCAGGAATCAGCTTGGGAAAAGGCATGTCTTGCCAAAGGTAAAGGAATGATGAGGATGGGTGGAATTTCTGCATTTTACCAGTGGAGTGTGACAGATCAGAGGATTTCCTTCCATATTGCAATCATGTTCTCTGACTTGTTGGGAAAGGGCTGCTGTTCTGCTAAACAGCTTCTGGATAAGCTTGTGGAGTAACTACCAACATCCTTTCCAAAGTATTGATTGATCTGTTAATGCATAGAGCTGACAGAAGTGGCTGCCCTCTAAGAACATGGTGTTTGCCAACTTGTCCTAGGCAGATTCCATCATGCCCCAGTAGCTTCCAGAATAATACAGATAATGGAAGAAGTGTTGTCATTGTGGGCCTTAGAAGACTTTTTACTAGGTACAGCAGATTTCACATCTGTTTGGACAAGCAGTAATATCCCAGCCAGGTTTATTTTAAAGTTAAAAAAAACAATACCGGGGAATATAATATTCTAAAAATGCTAATAAAAGTGCCTGAAAAAGAAAAAAAAAAAAGGTAGTTAAATGATTTCCCATTATGTTGTTTAAGCTAACTCTAAAATTAGAGACGTAATAGCATCACTTACTTTGTGTTACTGAGCTGGTGGAAATAATCCCACTGATTCCAGCAGTGGCAGTTTATACCTCCTGAGAGCATGTTCTCTTTTCTGTTGGGATGCCTTGTCCAGTTCTTGCACATTTTATAAGAAACTTTTGAATTAGGTCAGGTAAATACAGAGCTGGTACCTTTGAGGCACAGTTTTTTATTATTTAGGTGGTGTTGCATATCCTGAGTCATGTTTTCAATCAAAGTAGTAAAACTTTGAAGATAACCTTAAGTTTAAACTGCATTAAATTAGACAACATTATTGTATGATGTTGCATTAGGAGGTTTTGATGTGATGTCATGTGAGCAAACTTCAAATGCTGCTTATCTGGCTCCCAGCTGTCAAGGAGCACTTGTAATGTGAATCCATTTTCCTCTTAAAACTGTCCTTTTTATGGAATAGGGATGGAGAAAACTTGAATTTACAGCATTGAATCTGCCAGCATCTGTCTAAAAGAGAGTACTGTCTAGGAATGGGTGATCTCAGACCATGGACCACAAATGAAGGATTGTGGGCACAATAAGTAGCAGTATCAGACCATCTGCCCTCCAGTATCAAGGAGAAATTTTCTGCCTGTTTCTAGTTTTGTCAGATAGATGTCAGAGCAAAGGAGAGATGGGAAGCAGGAGGATGGTGATATTCACAGGAGCATTCATCCAGGTGCAAAAAGTAGCAAGAGGGCTACTGCAAGGAGCAGTTGCATGTGAAATTGGACAAAAAGAAGAAGGAAACTTGTAAATAGATTTCCATTTACTTAGCTCTGTTTTACCTGCCTTAGCAGGTGTATGAAGAGTTTTAAATCTATGCACTGCTTTCACCTGAAGCTTGCAGAAGGTGAGAGCTGTGAGCAGCAGAGTTATACTGTCTGATTGTTGGCTGTTGCTTTTCTCTCAACCTGATTCTTTTCTTCAAAAGAGACATTGTCAAGTGACTCGGAACTAAAGAGTGCCCTGAAAAAGACCGCACAAGCTGTAGCTTCCAGCCACTTACATTGCTGTGCTTTACACTTGGTTTGTGCTCCATTATGTCTGCTGGTTTAACGCCTGATACAGATGGTGTGCCACAGAAATGATGCTGCATCAGTGGCAGTGGCTGGATGGTGTCTTTGTTTCTGCTTGGCAGGCGAGAAGCTGAACCGCTGCAATGCCACCACCGGGCAGTACGCCCAGGCCTGCGTCCAGGTCGCCAGGGAATGCAGCACAGATGTGCTTGACCTCTGGACCCTAATGCAGAAGAATCAGGTACCATGAAATCAGAAATATTTGAAAGTGTCACGAATTGTGAAATGCATCATTTAGCATAGAGGAACCAGTGGTGCTGCATTATCGCTGAAATGATACAAAATACATCCAAATTACTCTTTGGGACGGAACAAAATAATCCAGACTGCTTCATCGTTGGCAATGAGAAATAAAGCTTTATGCAACCTGGCCACGGTACTTGGTTAGCAAATAGCCCCTGAGCACATTATATCTAAATAGCCTTTTCCTTGGACTTGAGTCATGGAATAGTTCAGGATGGAAGGGGTCTCTTGAGGTTTCTTGTCCAACCCAGTGTGCAGTGTTGGGCTAATTTCACGGTCAGATCTTTCTGCACAAGGGTGTTGCTGATGCTTCTGACCAAATACTCAAACCCATCCATGGGACACTGCAGACTTTTCCTTTGAGCAGGTAACTCTAGTTTGGACCCTGAAGCTTTTCTCTCCCCTGCCCTCCCCAATGCAGTAGACTGTTGGCTTTTGATTGCATCACCTTATCCCCTGATCTTTTACTGATGAATAGCAGGGATTTTGGCCATCAGAACATTCTCTTAATATTTTAACATAAACAGTGAAAAATAAAAAGTTTACCAGCCGGCTTTGAAGAATTACTAAAGACTGTCTCTTTGCAACTAGCAAATACACTAATATATGGTTTTAACCTCCCATGTAGGATTTCTCTTCCTATTTGTCTGATGGCCTGCATTTATCAGCAAAAGGCAACAGCTTTCTAGCAGCTCAGCTTTGGTCACACCTGGAAAACAAACTGTCTGCTCTTCCTTCACTGCTTCCTTATTGGCGTGACGTGGACCACACGAACCCTGAGGCCAGTCTTCTGTGACATTCCTGCAGGAGGAGCTGGGGCAGCCACGCCAGACAGAGCCAGCCCATTATCCAGAACGTGCTGCAAACTGTGTGCTCAGGAACTCGGCACTGGGGAGTCCCCAGCAGTGCTCTTCTCTTTCCCCTTCTCTTGGTCTGTGGGAAAATAAAGGTGAGACCACTCGGGCTGTGTCCTGGGGTGGTTTTTCTTGTTGCTGTTGCCAGCATAGCTGTGAGGATGAGTAGCTCTTTCCTTGGAGGATTCAGAGAAAAATGAGTCTCAGCTGCTCTGTTGCCAAGGGATAGAGGCTGCCCTGAGAAGTTCCTGCCCTTGCTGAGCTTTGAGGACTGCAGTGTGATTAATAACATCTAATTGCTTTAAACACAAGAGGAGCTCGTAAGAGGCAGTTGTGTGGAGTTTGTCAAGAGCCATTAGTGTCAGTCCAAATTAATTTATTTGGATGTAATACAGCAGGAACAGCAGTTCCCTAAGTTCTACTTTGGCTTTGGTAGTGATAGAGAATAGTTTAGAGAAGGGCTTTTAAAATGTAACTTACTCTGGCACCAGTTTCTTTATACCCAGTTCTTCAGTATAGGCACAGGTTTTTGGGCGGTATAAAGCTGGTGATATATGAACTTGGATAAACTACTAGCAAAGGTCTGCATCTCTGCTGACAAAGCTGCACTGTATGTCATTTGCCATCAAGTTAAGAAGACCTTTAAAGTGAGTTGTTAAAATAATTTTACAACTCATGTAATGTGTAAGTACTGCAGACTGTGCAGGTTTTGGCCAAGAGAACACGAACTACAAAACTGCTTTTACAGACGAAAAAAGCCATTGTCTGCAATCTAGATGAAATTCAACCAGTATGGGAAAAAATGGTTTGGGAAATGAATGTCTAGCAAGTCAGATAGCAGCAAAAATGAGGATACAACTAACCGTGGATAAAAATCAAATAGTGTATCACTGCAGCTCCTCCATAATTCTGGGCTGTATTAAGAGTTATGTTGACATGGAACAGGTGTGCTAATTACGTAGGGGGTGAGAGAGTAATGAGAGGCTCTCATGCTGTCCTGCACTGTTAGTGCCATTAGACTGCCTTTGCTTCATTAAATAATTAAGACAAGCCAGCCAAGGCCTGTCATCTACTATGTAACAGTGTTATAAACTGGAGCGTATTTTTCATGTTCCTGGAGGCAGAGCAGAAGCAAGTTTGATGGATAAATATTTATGAGTATTAAACTGGACTATCCTCTTCGTTATGAATTCTTACAGTAAAGACTGGCTGAACAGCAAACAGGGTTCCCAGTGGGAAGCTGTGGATCTTCCTGCTTTAGATGTTAGGAACAAACAATGCAAGTACTGCTTTCATTTTCTGGAATACAGCTCAGGCTGGGGGATGGACTCAGTGATTTCCAAGGTCTACTCCAAATCTCTATTTTCATGCTCCCAAGCACCTGCCACTGCATGGTTTTTACCTGGCATGTAAAGACCTTTGTGCTGACAACATGTACTCACAAATTTGGTACGTGAACATGCATTTGAGCACACCCCAATCCCTCAGGCATTTAGTGTCACCATCTGAACTGATGATAATCTGCAGGACACATGACAAGACCAGCAAGAAGCAGGCAGCCCTCACCATGGATAGTCCAGGGCTGGCCTCTGCAGCATCCGAGCTCAGAAGGGAGCAGTCAGAAATCCTGGCTCCTGCCTGGCTGGAAGACTTTTCCAGACTTTTAACCCAGCCTTTGACAACCAAAGCATGGAGATCTTTTCTAAAAGGACTACATAGAAACAGCTCTTGTTTAACTTGATTTTTTTTTTTAATATAAAAAGCTTTTATTTTGTTGGGAATTAAATTAACTCCTCATACATGTACTGTGCACTGAATCAGAAAACTCGAACAAAAAACAAACAACCCCAAACAAAGTTCAAAACCAGCATATAAAATGTAATAGCTAGTCAGATAGGACTACCATAAGGCACACATTCAAGTACTAGTGTAACAAGTATCCTTGGGTATGGAGGAGAGGGAGCACTCACACAACCTTGCAGCACAGATTCGGTTCCTTTCTCTCACATTTAACAACACAGGCTCACTGCAGCTCTGCTTCCCTATGGCTGAGTCCAGGCTTGTAACAGTTAAATGGTTCTGCCCTTGGCCACGTTCTGTCAGTTTTATCAATAGATTATTGTGGGAGAAAACAGCTGCAGAATGATGCTGCTGCACTACCAGGACAGCTGCTCTGTGACTCCACTGCTACTAAGCTAAAACAATGCTCTTGTGCCCCTCCTAGCTCACTTGACAAATCTCCAGGTGTACAGAAGACACCATCCAATTACTACCTGTGTGAGAATCTGTATTCACAAAATCTCCTCCTTATACTTACCCTGCAAGTTTTAACAAAGGTTTATTTCTTCACTAAATTCACAACTGTTTTTAAACAAATGTCTCCCCTGCAATGGAGTGATTTTTTTTCCCGTCATTCATGCAGCAGGAGCTTCAAAAGGCCACAGAGACCATGGAAAACTGAGCTGAGTAATTTGAACATTGCCTATTTTAAAATAACACTTGGAGAAACATTTCTGCACCAAAACTGCTGTAAACAGCAGTTTAAAGTGTCATCTGCATAAATGATTTCTTCCTTTACACTTCTTTCTCCAACCAGACACCTGGGACACACAAACCTTAGTGCAGAGTGGGAAGCTCCCAACAAAAGCCACCAGGACAAGACAGCCTCATCACTGAGGCAGAAGAGTTTCATGCTAGAGGAGCAGTTCTCATGCACCTTATACAATGTAACAGCCTCTGTGATCCTTTTATTATTTATACAGAAGCTGGGCATCTTAATTTTCTTGATTCTGATTATGCATTTCACTGAATGCTGCAAGACTGTATTTTTATCTGTTTCATTACTCTCTCTCTGTTCTCAAGGCATTTGCTTAGGCTTTTGGTTACATGTACTTTAAATTGCTAAATTACCTACTCTATTATGGGACATACTGCAGTGTCCATTTTGGTTTTTAAAGCCCCTTAATTTTGTCTATCAGTGCTGTCAGACTACAAAATATTAAATTATAAAAAAGGCTGATATACACAATCCAATATCCATCAGGATATTTGGTTTTGCACCACAGGTTGAAGGAAATGTTAAAGGTCAAGGAAATAGAAAAACAAATCCTAAAAGCTTCAAAAACAAGCCAGTTCTAGTTTGGATTTTCCTTTTTAAAAGATATAATGCTCATAAATGTAGTTTAAGGAAGGTCATACACATGACCAGCATCTGCAGTAGGTCACTTCCTTATTCTCCCACTCCCTCAACAAAAATATATATACATACATTTATATTTATAGAAATGAAATGGTTTCAGATCCTTATTCTGCCGCCACGAGTCACATGTAGAAGGCAGCAGGACACTAGCACTCTGTTTCTTTGCTGTCCACGCGGTTCTGGCGCTGCAGTTTGAAGGATGAAGCTTTCTCACTCCTAATGACAGGATGGTCTGTCAAGTCCTCGAAAGATTTGGCGGCCGAGCTGCTGTTGGGGAAAGGGTCCTTCTCGAAGGCGTCCTCGTCCATGTGCGAGTCGGTGCTGGGGTCCTCCTGGATGGTGTCCATCCGCTGGTGCTCCTGCTTGGGCGCGGCGGGCGCGGGCGGCGCGGCCGCCAGGGGCTGCAGCGGCTGGTGCCGGCTGGCGGCCGGCGCCGGGGAACGGCTTGATGATGCGAACGGACGCCGAGTCCAGGCTGCTCAGCATCTCCACGTTCTGCAACACACAAGTGGCCATGTCACTGCAGGCAAAAGCAACCAGCATCTAGTCCTGGGTTTGTTTTTTGCACGGTTTTTAAAAGGGAGGAGGCACCTTCAGAGGAGCAGCTGCATTCCTGTTAGAACAGCTTAAAGGCTACCTTGTCCTCCGTGCCCCTCCCTAAAGGCAGCAAGGCCACTCTGCCCCTGCTTCTTCCTCCTCTGTATAAAGCACCACAGGAGACAGCCTCACTGGGAACAGCTGATGATTCGGCCCTTCCTTCCTGGGGCCCAAACTGCTTTGGCAAAGCCTAAGACTGTAAATGCAGGATCAAGCCACAGAGCTCAGTGCAGGTAAACAGTCCAAGGTATGGCTTATTCCAGTCCTCCAACTTGGAGAGTTCATGACTTCATGTACAAGAAGCTGCACTGAAAACAACATTAAAGACTGCAGGAATGAGTTTCATCAGAACCAAATTCTGCAACCCAGATTAAGTTCCAGTGCATTAATGTCTGCTTCTATTTCAGCATGGTTTGGAAAATATCCAGAGATCTCTGAGCATAAAAAAATCCCCAAGGACCTTGGCAAATGCTAATACTGGGAAGGATGACATGTTTACCTGCTACCATTTCCCAACTGCTTCATCCTCAGCAGATTCAAAAGACAGAAAATCTGTTTGTTAAACCTGTTGGTGCAAGGAGACCATTGGCTATACCTGTGCTCTCTTTCCTGCCTCTGGAATTTTTTCAATTGAATGCTGGTAAGAAGCACTAAGATACTAACTAGTATTAGAAGCACTTACTTTTGTCACGGCACAGTTGTGGGGCACTCGAACTAAGATCACCCTCAGTTCTACCCACAGTAGATGACAGAGACACTCTGCCTCAGTGGTCTCTGACTTCAGTATGCTTTCTCCAATGGCTGTACAAGGAAGAGCTCTGCAAGGCTTTTTCCTCCACTCCCCTTACAGAACATTTCCTTAACTATTTCAGTTCTTAATAGAAACTGGATTGTCAAAGCACAGGAAAGGATACCCAAAACTCTATGTCACAATGTGCCCTGTGCTGAGCTGTAATTAAAATTTATCTTGGCACTTTTTTTGCTCTTCTCCTCTCAGCTCAGTATTTGCAAGATGAGAAGTGCCATTGATGGGCACCTTGAGCAACTGGAAGGCTGTAGCACATCTGGCTGCTAGAAGCCAACTCCAGCAAACAGCCATCCTGCAGCAAAGACACTGCATTTTGCAGAGATTTTTGAGCCTTGTGCTTCAGTGACTCCACTTGGCTGGGAACAAGCAGACTGTGGCTGGTGCTGCCGAGTGTGCTGTGCTGAGAGGCACAGGTGAAGCCATGCTCTGCACAGCAGAGGGGCTTCCTGTCCCTCTGATGAACCACAGGGGCTCTGCCAACAAGGCTCAGCTCTTTCAAGAAGGAAGAATCAGATCCTGTCATTCTGCAGTGCTTGGTACAGGTGAACAGAGGCTTTTTCAGAAAGCAGCTTCCTCTCACATGGATTCAGCCCTCTGCAGCATGGGGCTCTCGGGCTCTCTGTTACTACTCTTTTGGTGAATATTCTGCAGACACCTGAGGTTCAGGTTTTCCAATACACATGGGACAGCATTCTGCCAATATAGATTTAGACAACAACTTACACTGGGGCAAAACAGGGACTTTGTGTTCTCCTCATACTGCTTGTCCAATTTCTTGTCCTATTGAAAAACACAACAAAATGAGAAAGTTAATTTCCCTATGGCAGTGTCTCCTTTTTCTGCAAGTACACAGCACTTTGTGTTCCCTTCTCCTGCTCCCCATTCATGTGGGCACAGCACCCCTTTGCTCTAAGCTCGCACTGCTGTCAGCAGCACAGCACATGTCCACACTCCCAGGGGCATTAGCTCGCTGACTCTCTTTACCCATCCACCCAAGATCAACTAAGATCACTTCCCGCTCTGGGTCTCCTCTCAAAATGTGGGTATCATTTCTTCACAGGGCTTTAGAATACTTTGTTTTTAATGATAAAAATACCAAAATTATACTTGGGTAGAATTCAGAAGGCAGAGAAAGAAAATCTGCCTGGGAAAGATTGGGAAAGGCTCCAGGGAATAGTCATGGGAGCACTGGGTCTGCCAGGGCCTGGCAGAGTTTAGCAAGAGTTTTGCCTGCTGAAGGAGCAGTAAGCCTTACATATGCTGGATTTCCCCTCAGGGTTTGCTAAAAGCTTCCCATAGTTTTCTCCCACAGCCATCTGCTATTTCACATATGAAGGGTGTTCTCACAGCAAAATCCAACAGAGTAGTCATCTCAAAGACAGCTTACTCACCACACAGTGCACAAGGATGCTGAGAGGAATCCAAAACAGTAAGGAGAAGACAAGCACAGAGCCCACGATGTTATCTGCTAGGAACTTCCCTGTGAAACCGGTTCAGATCTGTCAGTTACCTACCAAATACTGTTTCATTTCAACACACGTATCTATGTCCCCCTTCTGCAGCCACTGCTCAGGCAAGTGAAGCCTCAGAATTGCTCGGAGAAGCACAGGCTGCCTACTTTGGAGTAGGCAAAGATAAAATTACACAGTATTAGAAAATTGTATCTAGTATATTAGTAATAACAAATTTTACTCTGTTCTCTAAAAAGAAATGCTGTCAGGCTGTAGTACTGAATATAGGTTATTTTAGAACAGCCTATACTGAGCCAGCCAAGCTGCCCCTCTCACTTATCCAAGACACACTGTAAGTCCATTACCAAATTCTGATATAACAGTCATGTGATTTTTACTTGCCTCCACGAACAAAATACTTAAATGTCAAAGATTCAAAAACTGCCTCTATGCAAGCAGGCTAAATAGCTTTATCAGTTACCTAAGAAACAATTTTTTGTGCCTGACACTTGAGATTGAAAGCTGCAGCTCAGGTAATTGCACTGTGCAGGCACAGTGGTACCATGAGCACACACAGTTAGGGCTCATGACACAACACCAGTTTAACCACGGGTTTTGTGTGGTGCCAGTAACACAGGGTGAGACGCTGGGGTTGACACCTGGGGTGAGGTGACACCTGGGGTGAGGTGACACCTGCTTGGGTTGCACAGCTGGGATCAAGACCAAGAAGACCAACTCAGTCACAGGGAGTGACTCAGCACAGGCACAGCTTGAGGTGTGTGACCTCTAATTTTATTAAATGACAGAGAAAGGAAGGGTTCCCCTCCTGGTCTGTTGACATTTAAATCCCACAGAGGCCCACTTTATATGCTGCTGAATCTAGCTGACTTCTAAACAGACTGTTATTTCCTTTTCTCTAATTGACCTAGTTCTTAGTATTCAGACAAGAAGTTATCATCCCTTTCACAAGCTTGGAAGATGCCCAGAAAAAAAATGGAGTACAAAAATGCAAAACAACGCCCCATCCTTTCAGTTTTAAAAGGTGTCAAACTTAAGGCAAAGTAGTGTCAAACTTAAGGCAAAAATATACTTTGATATATCATGAGCACAGCTACTAGCTACCCTTGCACACAGGGGAATAAATCCAGACAGCTAATCCCCCTCAAGGCTTTAGATGTTCATGTCATGAACTCAAAAGTCCCCAAAGGATATGGTTATGTGTCTTACCAAAAGTATTGATGCTGAGTTGGTCTATGAAATCCCAAAATCTTTCAATCACATCCTGTACTTGCTTCTCGCATTTGCCCTGCAAAAATAACAAAATAATCTTATGCTACCCAAGTATTAAGTACTGCCTTCTTGGAGAGAGAGGTACAATGATAGTAATGAAATGAGAACTACAGACACAGCATGACTTCACTTACATTCTGAATACAGAATTACACTCATGTCCAATAGCAGAAATCCATTTTTACTGCCTTTATTTTTATCAAGCCAGTTTCAATTAGATTGTGGTCTGAATCAGATCAAGTTTTTTAGTTTGAAACGTGCAAAATCCGTTCCACCTTTGGCCCATGTTAGGGGACATAAAACTGATGTTTCTGGAGAGATTTAAACACCAGAAGCCTCAGTTCCCATTATCCATAAAAAAGGCTTCAGCTCTCAGGATTACAGACAAACACTCCCAGATCTGGCTGTGCTGGTTTAACACAGTAGAACCTTGGTCTTCCAGTTCTGCCAGCAGGACTGGGGCATGCCCTCCCAAATTCACTTTTGCTGACACCCAGTTTAGCTCCAGCCACTGTGGTCTGCATGTGTCCGTGCAGCTGTACCATGGAAAAGGCCAATGAGTGCCAGCAACCCACCAGTCTCCCTGCCACAGGCTCACTGCCCCTTTCAGATACTGCTGGCTGGATTTTCATGTGATTGCTCCCTGACCTGAATTATGGGAATAAAAATTAGTTGGGCTAACGGGAACAACTGGAAAGGCAAGCACTGCAAACCCAACCAAGCTTACAGCAGTGCTCAGTCCCCTCCTTTGTGCAGGGTGCCAGCTGGCTGAGCTGTGGGGAGCAGCAGAGAGGATAACAAGCAGCTCCAGAAGGTAACAGCTTCCCCTTGCATGGCTCTCTGCAGACTACAACACCCTCCAATACCCTTTAATATTTACTTTGTGAAGAGCTACTTAAAACCCATTACCCTGCACAAGCTTTGGCTTATCCTCCCCAGCAGAGCAGAGCTGGGCACACTTACATTTGTGTCACAGAACCCCACGGTGCAAGGCTTCCCCTTGCGCAGGAACAGGAACTGGTCATTGGCATCCACGTACGGCGTGCACCTGTCCTGCTCATCCCGGCAGCACACCTTGCAGGAATTATCTGTTTCTGAAATAAAGGAGCAAACTCATTCTTTCCAAGGATAACACTGCACAGATCAGCAGGCCAATGAAGAGGTTCCAAGCCCATCCAAAAAGACAATTTTAAATATTTATTGGGCTCTGAGTCCTCTAAGCACCTGTCTCATTGGCTGTGACTTCCATCTCAAACAATGGGGCTCACAGCAGTTCCTTGTGTTGCCCCTGTGAAGTTTTCATCCTACTACCAGCTGCTTTTCCACATTTAGGGGCAATATGGACAGCAAAGGAGCAGGAAAAGTCATTGACAGAAGTTTATGGCAGGCAGGTTAGCAGGGGAATGAAGCTGGGGATTCTATATTCTTAAGGCACTTTAATATCTTTGAAATCTTTCTTTAACCCGTTGCTGGAGGCCACTACTCCGTCAGATGCTGGATCCAGAGGTTGGTTGGAATCTCCTAACACTCCCTTCTTGTCCATCTGTAGTAGAGCTGGAAGGTAGGAGAGTGTCCTCTCCTTTAGCTGGAGTGTCAGACCTGAAGTCGCACTTTAATGTCTTCAACCCATACCACCAGAAGACAGGACAACATGCACATTCCATTTTTAAACAAACAGCTGACAAAACCCAACAATTTAAGCTTTTCCAAAAACCACAAACTCAGCCCTCCAAGAGCTGCCCACAGTGAAGCCAGCACTCTGCAAGGAGCAGAGATGAAGCACAAATTTCAGTCAGTCTGTGTCACTCACCATTGCAAGCACACGACCGCAGGTTCTTCTCCCTCTCACAGAAAGGGACACACTCCCCATCCTTGCACTTGCCCATGTCCACGCACACGGTGTCATCCGGAGCGTTCCCTGGAGGGGGACACTCACTGCTGTTCCCTGCAGATGGAATCAGCAGAGTGGGAGCACTGTGTTAGAGCAAAGGGCAGAGAACCTAAGTGTGCAGAAGAAAGAAGGAAAATAATGGTAATACAGACTTATCCCAGGAAAACCCCAATAGATTGGCTTTCAACTGCAGGCTGCCTACCAGCTGCTCTGAGAGGCAGCAGAAGCTCTGGAGGCTTTCAACAGCCTGGGCATTGTGGCACTGGCAGCCAAGCAGCAGGTGCAGACCCTGGAGCCCCCCTCGGCAAAGCACACACTGACTTGACTCCCTGCCTGCAAGACTACGAGGAGGAAGGAAACAAATGGGGAAGTGAAGCAGAGTTACACTAATTCCACCCTTTCTATGGTGCAATTCATTCTTGTCCCCTCCCAGTGACACACACTGTTTAGCTTTTTCTTTTTCTTTTAAGGGAAATAAATTTTAAAAAAAATTTTTTAAAAATCAACCTTTTTTATGTTCTTCTGGGCAGCAAATCACAAAGTGACTCTTGAACTACAATGAAACTCCTTATAGGAGCATATTGTGATGCTTAACTGGTCTCTAAAATTACATGTACCGGATGACTAAAGGGCACTAGACTGAAAGTGGGTTGAACAGGACACTGAGCCTGGAGCACTTGGCTAGCAGACATACAGGGGACAGAACCACATCCTACCAGTGCAAAAAGACTCTCCTTTACAAGTGGCATTTATGGCTTCCTGGCATTTCTTTTGTGCACTTTCAAACTGGCAGCCTTTACAGCAAGGACTGTTCCGGTCACTGGGGAAAGATCAAAATGGAAGAAATAAATATTAACCAATTAAAAAAAAAAGTTCAAGTGTGGCAAAGCTAGAGAAAAAAGATGTTTAGGAAATAAAAAGCTACTTCTTGGAGACTCTCTGCTCCATCCCACAACCACCTTTCTACTCACTCTTCATGTACTGCAGGTCAAATCACATAGAAAGTACAATATATTGAGAGACAACAGAGGGACCTTCATGTTTATTCAAGGCACTTGGATCATCCTCTTGTAACCTGCTGTGCAACTTAGGACAAGATCTTTCACCCTTTGCTTCCCCAAACATCTCTACCCCTTCTGTTTGTCCTTAAGGTTTCCTACTTTGTATTCTGCATAGTCTTTACTTTCATTGTCCTCACCAAACACAAGAATGTTAAAAAACACTCATTAAAATTGATGGATTTTCTTGCTAAACGACAGGAATTGCACAAGCTCTCTAATGTTACATGGTGTAGAGCTGAACTAGGAAAAAAAAATTGGACACTGCATTTCAACAAGGCTGTGAACACCCCAAAAAACAACAACAGAAAGAGTAATTTAGTGTAGTCACTGTGTTGTCTGCTCAAACACATTTTGCAGCAGTCTTGAATTAACAGTATGTATTAGAATAAAAAGCCACCTTCCAACACAAACAAAACTTGTATTTACACAGAAAGTGTGCACAGGAAATTTTTGATTGCCTAAGTTTGCCTAATAATAATGGTAGTAATAACAATGACAACACAATATTAATTTTCAGGCTTGTGGGTCTTGACACTTCTCAGGAAACAGAATGCTATAAAAATTAATGTATGCACACAAAAGCCTTTCATGAAATTTTTCACTGTTGTGAGCTCACACATTCAGCCTTAAAGCCAGGAAAGAGGCTTGTGACTCTGCAGGTGGCTTTAGGAATTTTCAGCCCAGCCCAACATTTTCTCCTGCATAAAGAAAAGCTGCAGCTCATTTCCCCTTACCTGCACTTGGCACCATCTTTCAGTTTACAGTCTGCAGAGCAGCAGGGATCAGCCAGTTGGTACAAGAGGCCAGGATCACATTCCTCCCCTTCATCCACTCTGGAGTTCCCACACACTTTGTTGTTGCGCTCTTTGAAGCACTCCTGGGCCTTGACCTCTATGGTCCTATGGATGGATTTTTTGCTGCAGCTTGAGAACATCTGGAGAGTCACAGGGGAAAAAAGCAGCACTAAGTGTACCTTTCTGTCAACCTCTGCCATCTAAGACAGCCAGTGTTTCTATGCCTATGAGCTCTGGCATCCCAGAAAGCAGTTATTCCCTCTATCCTGTCAGTCTGATACCCTGGAAAAATTCTAAGATGGGAAAGTAACAGCTGAGTCAGTAACGGACACTGCTGCACACTGCAGGGACTCCCCCAAGCAGTCTGGCTCACAGACAACTCCAGCTCTCCCACTGCTCCAGCGGCCCCAGGACGGGATGTGAAGCTGCAGCAAGAGGCACAGACTGTGCTGCCTCTGGGCAGAGGGGCTGGGCACAGCCACGGGTCAGAGCAGACTGCAGGCCAACCATCCCTGCTAATCTGAGTTTCTCATCTGTAGAACAGGCACGATGCCAACCCCACACTGCCAGGGCAAGCTTCCACCACAGCTGTGGCACCTGCCAGCCCCTCTCCAACAGCAGCTATGGACCACACCAACGCTGTGTGGTACTGAAGGTCCTGGATTTGACTCTTGCTGGGACTTGCTTGTAGCAGCATATGGCCACAGCTAATTACAAACAACTAATTAAAATGCACTTTGACATGCTATTAACTCCAGTGAAACCCAGATTCCAAAGATGAGCTTATCTTGCAGAGAACCTGACTGCACGCAAATGTTTTCTTATGGCTAATCCATTACATTCTGGTGGTTTCAAACTACAGGAATCATTAACTAAATAGATTTGCCATGCAAAGGGTCACTAACCATAGCAGAAATTTTTGTGTTGATGCAAAACTGAACAACCATACCTTGTTGTTTTCATGATCCCCACTGACAGCAATAGGATACATGACGTATTTCCCACCCTGGTCTTCAGTGGGGGCACACTCTGGCAGGCTGTCAGGATCATGCTCTGCTCCAAAGTTATGTCCGAGTTCATGTGTTGTAACCAGGTCAGCCTCCTTTTGTGAACATGAAAAAAAATGTTGGAAAAAATTAGTCTGAGTGGTAAGGGACACAAGATCCCAGCTAATTCTAGGCCATCAGCAACATTAAGATACACCAACATGGTAGGGAATTTCCTATGAACAGTTTTCTGGTTTTAGAAGTGGAGAAATGAAGGTAAATAAAATAGATTTAAACATGAAATCCCCGTTAAAGGCAAAATGCTGTCCTAGAATACCACTTCCAACTAATTTTCAAGGCAATGCAGATGCTTAAATATGAAAATTTGCTTCTATATAGCTGGAAGGCATAAAAAGTTGAAACAAAATCCAGTCCAAACAAACACCAGCTACTATGATTAGTCAATCTCTTGTTTAACATATCTTGCCATTAGAATGATTTCTTCTAAATGGACGATGACATTAGGAGTGCTGAATAAACTCTGCTACTGCATGGTTTCTAGGAAAGACACCTACAGTTGTGGCCCAACAGGGATGGATTTCCAACAGCATTTATGCAATACACGCTCCTGTCTGTGTCTGTGCTGAGGATCCCAAACCGGCTCTGCTCGCTGTGCACCTCCCACGGCGCCTTCCCCAGCAGATGGTGTCAAGCTCACAAGGTGACAACCACAAATTAACTCACAGAGAAATAAAGATAAGCACAAGAGACCGAGCAGTTCTGGAGAGGAACTGTGGCTGCAGCTGCTGTGTGGGCATGGGAAGGACCAAACGCTGCCCTGAGCTGCCCTGGTCTGTCTCTACGCATGGCTAATGTGGGAGCCAGAGACGGGAGAGCTGCCCGGGCGTCCCTCCTGTGCTTCACTGGGCTTCACTTGGAGAAGAGTTTTAAGAAGGTTGTTTTTTGTTTTGTTTTACCAAAGTAGACACCATGCAGCACTTTCCCTGTGAAACCAATGTGAATCATCATCCCAAGCCCTAAGTCTGCCACTGGGAAGACAGAAAACTCAACTTCCTTTGTAATACAAGGCAGAACTCCAGTCTGGAGATTGAACAAATGCAAATAGCATGGCAACAGCTATTGCTAGAGCTCTCTGTCAACATCCCTCTAACACAAAGCTTCAGTGTCTTTTTTTCCCCTATCTTCTTGACAGTTTCTGTGCCAAGTTTTAGCCCACACATCAATTATAAATTCCTATTATAATCACACTACAGAAAAGCACAGCTAAGAAGCTGGCAGAAGTCAGCAAAAGTGAAATATGCCCAACTTCAAAGATTTAATAGAGGCAGACTTAGACACTGCTCTGGTGTCTTTATAAGTGAGACAAAGCTCATATATAGGTCTTTGTGCATTTACTATCTCACAGAGTCTGGAAAAAAATCCAGGAAGCATCAACTTACATTAAGCTTAGTACTAGCACTAATAAGCCCTGTCTACTATACTGTTCTCTGTTCTAGTTACTCAGGACACACAAAAATCAGGTGGAGGAATTTCATTAAAAGGCTCAAACTAAACCTCCTACTTTGCCTGCCTGCTCTGTCTGAGGGTTTGATTTGTTAGAGTTTTGGTTTTTGTTTGGGGATTTTTTGTTAAAACAAAATACATTTAAATTCATCTTTAGACATTAAAATCCTGTTTATATCTAGGAAACTACAGCTCCTATGAGATACTAGCTGTTTCTGTTCCTGTTTCACAGTGAATTCAATTTTCAGTTCCATTCAGTCCTGACTCCCCTTCTCAGCTACAACAAAAAAGATGATTTTTGTTTTATCATCTACATCCTTGTCTGCAGAGATCTCACTTAAATGGAAAGCCAGTAGCTCTTTCATGAAAGAGTACAGAAGCTTGTCATGGCACACATCACCAGCACACACATCTGAGGAGGATACTCTTCTACCTTTGTGAGGATGGTCTTCCCATAGTTCTTGGTGCTGGTCAAGCCACTGTTCAAATAGATATCCTTCTTTGCAATTTGACTGTAATAAGCTGAGAGAGTGAGAAATAAACAAATTAAAATTGAGAAACATTTTTCTTGTGTTTCAGGGTACATTTGGGAAGAGAGGGATATTTGTCTGGGGAAATGAACAGCTTTACAGCTTTATTGTTCTCACAGGCTCACTAGTGAGATCCTGCCTCTTGCCAGTTTTTGGAGCTGGGAATCTTTCAAGCATAGCTCCAACAGCTCATGTATTGCAGTAAAGGGAAAGCCAGCAGAAATTTCCAAGACAACAGCTTTTGCCATTCCAGAACCACTACAGGATGCATCCACACAAAGCAGCCCTTGGAACAGGGTTTTCACACCAGCCTGTTCACACCAGATAGCTTAGTGACTTTGTTTAGTGACTTTTATCCTTCCTGCTTTTGCCAGCTCCAGCCAAAAAAAAAAAAAAAACGGCCATCCCTTTTATGTAAAAAACCAGCTACTACAATCTATGCAGATAACACAACATACTCCGTGAAAGTTGGAGAAAAGAATGTAACATGAACAACAAAAACTATCTTCCAACCCACAACTGGGACAGAAGAAAAAGAAGCCTTGCCTTTAGGACAAATGCCACCATGGCTGTTGGGTCTGGGAGAGCCAACGTAAGCTAGTCCAAGTGTTCCCATGTCAAAATCTTGGTATGTGAAGAGATGAGCAAGGCACACGTGAGCTGCTTTCTCTGCAATATCAAAGCTAAATTGCTTAAAAAACAGAAAAGGCAAATCTCTGTTAGCTTACAGTGCATGTTAGAAGTCTACAGATAATAACATTTATTTAATGTGCCAGACAAATACCTCCTGGATCTGGCTAAGTCAGAAAACAGCAGCTGTTTAGCTGTCCTACAGAGCTGCAGGAAATTAAACTAATGCCCAAGTACACTGTACACATTCATTAACATAACTTGTCTATTCATCTTCCCTTTTCACAGGGAGGACAAAGCCAAGTACAATAATTTGATGAAGGTCACAATGCAGCCAGTCTCAGGGCCAGACCTATCAGGACTGCCTTTCTGACTCAGACCCCATTAATAAGACTAATTGATGTCTGCTCTGTAATTATGCAAGGGAGCCCTTTACCACAGGCTACAGGGCACAGCAGCTGGTTTGACTTTGTGTGACATCCAGACGTCATGCAGAGGGAGCAAAGGACTTTCACTCATTACTACAGAGCAGCCATATGAATGAGCAATTCTCTATCAAGGGCAGTTTTTCAAGGGTTACAACCTACCTCTAGCAGCATTTTCACATCCCAGGCATCTTTCTTATCATCTGGGCAACTTCTTGCCATATTATAATGCTTCTCTCCAGGTTTTACAGGATTTGGCTCATTGTGGATGATAATCTACATGTCAAAAAGGGCAACGACAATGAAGAGGAATTTTGGTCAATTTTATAGCTACAGAAAAGGTTTCAATGTAATTTTAAATGTTTCAATAGATCTGTAAGAAGAAAAATTCAGATGCTGCGTGATTCTTACATTAACTTTCCAGCCTCTGCTAGTTAAATACACCAACTAAATCATAAGTAACTACATTGTAAGTAACCCTTTTACAGGATAACATCAGAAGTTTTTACTGCAAAATTCTGCTTTGAGTATTTTACTTTTAGAAAAACCCCAAACAAATACAACCAGTATAAATAACTCCAAATCATTTCAGAGTTCTAGCTAACCAAAATGTATGTTAAAAGATTTCAACTTCCCCACTAATCCAGAATTAGCTCATCATGTTCTCTACCCCCTCCCTGCCCAAGTAATGCTCCTTCCTCACGACTGGAGTTCTTTTCCCAGCAAAGGGGCAGCTGGCTTGTACCATTAGTCTCCACGTCCCACAATCACAGCTCTTGCAGTATGCTGAGCTGATGGAGTCCTCCTGTTTGTAATGATGTTTTCCAGATTTCTGTGCACTAACTTCGAGACACCATCATAGAAATTGAAGGCACTACATTCCCTGTATCCATATACAAACCTCTACACCAGCATGGTATCTAAGGGAATCATTAAAGCTCTTCAGGCAAGATTGTGTGTTTTCACCTGTGTTTGAAGCCCACTCAGGCTTTGTAAGCCAAGCACTAGCGACAGAAATATGAACTAAATGCATAAGTATGTCGGAATGAAACAAAATTTGCTCATATGCAGGCAAAAAAAGCACTTTTTAATTAGGAATAAATATGGAAAGATTCTCCCTGAAATTTCACATTTCAAACACTGCAAGAAACTGAACATGGGCATCATGTCAGATCATTAATGCTGGCAAGATGCTATTTCAGAGTGCTCTTGGCTGGAGTTAATAATGTAGGATTTTATTATTTTAGCTCTAACCCAGACAAAATAATCAGAAACACTGCTGTTTAAACCATGTCCCTTTAACTTGGAAGCCCTCTGCAGAGTCCAGTGAATACCTGCTCTATCTGTATGCCGTACCCATTGAAGGTTCCATCGTCCCAGGAAGTATTTCGGTAGATGTCATCTACTCTGTCTATCAATTCAATCTGTGTAGAAGAGAAAAACAAGTTATCCAGGCAAGCTTTCATGGGGCAAAAGACATTCAGAGAAACTGCAACACACCTACCTAGAAACAGTTACTTGAATTAAAACTAAACCTCGTGTAAGGTAACAAGATAAACTCCCTGGATCCAAGTACTGTTGATTTTGGATCAGTATTATCCAATATACTTGAAAGTTTTCCATCATAAAAAAGTATTATCACATTTATCACATTTGTTTTTGTAGTGGAAGAACAAAAATATTAAGAACAAGACATTTTGGGGAACACTTTGTTCAAACACTAATTTTTCAGATTTCTTTGAGGGGAAGGGCAGAGAAGAGAGCTGTTTTTACTGCTTTGTTTTAGCATTGTGTTTAATTAGTTTAACTGACCCTCCAGGCTTGTTTCCCTCATTCAGCCAAAACCCCATTATTTTCCTCATTATGGTTCAAACACAAGGTTCCAGAAAGTCTCTTGTCAGTGCTCACAATCAATACCTCCCTTTTCAAGCTGTTCTCTTAAAAAAACACCTTCTACTAAATATAAACCACCAAACTTGCTGAGGAGAAGTGACATTCAGAACCACTCAATAATAGTTTATGACTTAGTTTTCCAATCACTGTGTTGTTAACAGTACCCATCTACCCCGGAAACACAAAGGGGTCAGCCTCAGCACACTCAGATATTGAGATAAAAGCACCTCTGCAAGCACACCAAATGAGGCTCCTGCACCTGGAGAATTTCTGGGGACAGAAAAGTCAAAAAGCCAGCAAAAGTGGAACAGAGTGATTACCATTTCAAAGAGTAAAGCTCAGAAAAAGACTTTTGACAAACAACAGGTTTCCAAACCTGTTTTCATTTGTTTTGTCTCCAATCCCCAAACCCTCATTCTCTCCTCTTCTGCTGAAAGGCTGTGAGTAGGTCTTGTTAGAGTTCACAAAAAGATGCCAGATAGACAACCCAGTGTTTCAGCTGGGTCACTCAGTAACTGGTACACACAATGGAGCCCTGCTTCCCTGAGGATGGCTGAACTGCTGATGGGAAGCAGTGAATTAATTCCCTTCTTTTGCTTTGCTGCTGTGAACAGCTTTTGCTATTAAACTGTTTCTATCTCAACCTACAAGTTATCTCACCTTTACCCTTCTGATTCTCTCCCCATTCCATGTGGGAGGAGAGAGCAAGTGGCTGCCTGAGCTGAGCTGCCTGCTGGGGTTAATCCACAAGACCAATGTACAACCAAACAAGTTGTTTACTGGGCCTGCTTCTAATTTATTGCTCTGGACAGAGAAGCCTGAAAGAATTTGGAAAAGACGATCTATATGAGTTGCTTTAACCTCTCACTAAATATACTAGAACTTTAAAGATGCTCATATCATTTGCAATAGATTTCAAAATCCCGGAGACTCTAGAGCTCTGACTGAGAAAAGAGAAATTCCTGGGCAGAAAATGGCATAGCCAACAAAAGTATATGAAAGGAAGGAATTTGCTTTCAAGTGAAATTTGAAGACTACTGAACTACATTAGCTTCATTGTAGAATATTTTTAAAGCGTGATTTAGCACTTCCCCAAGTAAAAGCTGTGTGTACAAAAGTAGTATAAGCTGTATGTTGTTTTAACTACTGCATCAGTGTGTTTTCCTGCATCTATTCCAGCAAATTTTAACAGGGCACATTTACTTACCAAATAGTTTATAGTGGTGCTCTCTTCCCCACGGCCCATGTACTTGAAGAAACGATGGTCTGCCACTACCAACATCTTGCACGTGTTTTTGGAGTTCTCTGGAATGGCTCTTTTCTTCCGATGGGTGCTTTCTAAAGTAAATATTTTAAATAAACACTCAATACTACTACCACTGCTGAGTCTGTTGTCCCTATTTAAGACCTGAATGTGAGTGTGGGTAGGTTCCTGGGAGGAAAAGAGAATGGGGATGCTTAGTTTTAGTTTGGGGCTTCAATTTTTTAATAACTAGTCTTAAATTTTGTCTTCCTAACAGTCCTCAAACTTACTGTAAGGAAAAGAATACATAGCAGTGAAATTGAGTTATTCATCAGATTTACCTATAGAGCTTTTATGGTTATCACTACAGCCTAAACACTTTTCCTCCTCCAGTTCCTAGTCATTACCCCAACTTTTGCTGGCACAGCAAAGGACAGAGGAAAGAGGGACTAAAAACTCTCAAAACCCCATCATAGCTCAAGATGGATTCCTTGAGTGACCATAGAGGCCGAAGAGGTCCTGCTGCACAGTGCACAGAAGTACAAAGTTGTTTTAAGAGGCATGAGGGGTGCTGCTTCCCCCCTCCATCCCCACAATGGACTGAAAGAGCTAAATTGTTTCAAAGATGCTCTCCCAAGGTATGGACACTCACCTTCATTTTGTTTCCTATCTTCCAGTCCTTTTGGCAACAGTTCATCTTCATTCAGCTTTAAATAACCACATACTTTGGGGGACTGCAACCTTGAGAAATCTTTGATATCTTCAGATCTGTAGACCAGCAGTCTCTCATCCTCCACATCATCTACAAATCTCCACAGTGGCTGACAACACAAGGAGAAGTCAGGAACACAGTGAACCCAAAGTCTAGGTAAAGTAAAAAACTTTATGTATGTACCATTGTATCTCCACAGCTTTCTGTCTACACACACAAATGCACTTCATCCACAGCAATAAATCTACTGATAAAATGAAATTCCCAAGAAAGCCAACAGAAGTACACTCTCTTATGCTACATGGGAATTCAAAACTCTGAGAGCATCTTAACAAAGTAGTGACAGCTACCTAATAAGGCCATAGTAGAGAATTTTTCTTCTCCTCAGAATCTGACCAAGCTGAAGAGGCTTGTCAGGTTCTCCTCTGCTCCCCTCTGTAACAGCATGGAGCCAGGAGGATATCTTTAACTGCTAACAAATGCACTGACCAGAAGCACAGGAAGAGGCAGGTAACAGAGAGCCTTTAAGCCAACAGCAGAATGTGGGCTCTTTGATGTCCAATAGCTACCCAAGTCATTCACAAGCATGAAAATTTCTCAAAAACCAAAGAAGACCATGAAATCTCAAGTAAAGACACCAATTCCCAAATCACCAATAGGAGATTTATACAAACCATCTTTTTACTTTACTGACAAGTCCTATCATTATCTGAATATTAAAGCTAAAGCAACACCACCAAATATGACATGGATCAGGTCAATTCTTTGGCCAAAGCCAAGCAGCACAGACTGCCTGCATCTACAACAGAGTGCACCTGGCTCTGGGTCTCCTCTGGCCCTTAGGCAGGGCTCTTGCCCGTTCAACCAGCCATTATTAACCACACTGTGCTTTCACTTCACAGCAAAAAGATCCCAAAACGTGAAGGCTGTGCCACATCAGCAGCCACACATCTGCAGCACAAAACTGAGAGTTTCACACACTAAGGCAAGGTGTGAGGGCAACAGCGGCTTACACAAGGGCCCACAGCCTTTCCAAACCATACACAACTACATTGAAAACAAAAGCAGGAAATGGCAGAGCAGCTTTGTCCATGCTGCCTTTGGGGAACAGACTCAGGCATGCTCCCTCTGCGACTGCACATGGGAATCATCTCATGCAGGGCTGTTAGTGGTCAAAGCTGGCCTGGGGACACCACCAGAGAGGCAGCATGGGCAAGCCAGAGGCTGCACACCACTGCTTGCCCTCAGCTGCACAGACACAGCCACACAGGAACAGGGGTCTGGCTGCACAGAGAGACAAGGCATACCCACAACTGCTCCGGACCACAAACACAAAAATGCTTTACATCACACACAAACAGCTACTGTATGTTCTCAATGTAAAACACAGTACAGTGATTTGGGCATTCTGATCACATTTTTATACTTTCACATGACTAGATTTCTCAGGTTTACCCATAATTCTGTGTATCTTTGGGTTTGGAGAAATTACAATATCTAGATAACACTCAGCCATAATTACTGTTATTCCGCCATTCTAATACTGCTTGTGTCTGGGAATATACTGCACTGAACATCTCATTATGACAGTCTCTAATTATATATTCGTTGAATATGTTTTTTTTTTAACAAAGACTTCAAAATAACACAAGCAATGAAAATGGTGAAAAACAAGGGAGTAGGGGAAAATAACCAGATTTTCAGATAAAATAACCAGATTTTCAAATAAAATACCAGATTTTCAATGAAGCTCTAAGAATGGGAAAACTTCCAAGATGTAACAAAGCCACTTGTAAAAAGCTTCACATTGACTCTGTTTAGACTGCCACAGTTTGTTACAGGCCATGGTCACCACCAATTTCTAACGTTATCCATCTCTGTTTCTGAAACCCCTTACTGTTTAAAATATACCTTCTTCCTGATGTGTCTAAAACATACAACTGTCAGAGAATGCCACTCACTAATAAAAGTCAACCCTTGCAAGCCAAATTGATTTCTTATTTCTCTCCCTCCTCACCCCCAAACAAACACTACTACCAAATCCAGTTTGAGCTACAGAAGTGTCAACACAACTAACAATGAAGAGGAACACCCAGAGCAAAAGAAGTGATTGTCTGGATGCAGTTTTCCACAGCAAAGCGTACCTCGATATTGTATTCTTCTCCATCAGTATTGATTCGCACTGTAAAATCTTCATCCCCAATATGAGCCACAACCTTGGAATTATGCTCTCCTTTAACATAAGCATGGAAGAATTAAATTAATTCAGCTGTCTGCATGTGCTCCTGCACAGACACTGTTGGGGGTTTCTAAACTTCATGACAAATTACCTTCCTCAGTCTCTGTACTGTTCAATTTAAAGAAAAAAAAGAAATTAATCAGCACCTACCGCAAGTCTTAACTTCCCAATAGTCACAGTCAACAAGACTCAGATTTAACAGAAAATTTTGCAGAAAGTGTTGAGATGGCTGTGGGGATTAGTAATGGGGGACACAGTATTCCTGCCAACAAAAGCAGGGTGCATCTAACTACTATCAGACAGCAGTTTCATGGCGTCAGCCTGCATTCCAGTGGAAAAGTCTCACCACATCACAAAGGCAACAAAGAAATCAAAACAACTTAGTAGAGGCATTAGCACTGCATGAAAGTGGAGCATGGCATCTTTCTTTAGAGAAAAGTAATCTACAAAGAACTATCTTTAAGTCTTTAAATTGAACAGTCTGTGCATCACTGAATCACCTCTACCTCAGCTTTGTGTTCTGTGGCAAGAAACATTAAGTCCTACATTCCAGCTGGAATTAAAGCTACCATCAGCATTTAAAAAAATAATAATTTGCAAGCCACTGCTTAAGTAAATTATACCTTTGTGTTCTGCCAAACTAAACACAAGGTCCTATCTTAGGAGCTTGATGCAATAAACCCTACCACCCACCAAACCTGAAAAAATTCCCCAAACACACCACAAAAACAAAACCAGAAAACCCAAGGGGATAAGAATTACAGTTATTTCTTCATCCTACCCATATCTGATGCAAATGAGGGAAATACACCATTTACTCTGCCCAAGAGACTCGAGCAAAGCTGTGGTTTCTCAGCATTGACCCATAGTCTACTGCATACTAACCAACGACATGTCCAGTGAAAAAGTCTTGCCATTGAACATGATACTCCTTTTCCTTGCCTTCACCATCCACAATCAATGCTTGAAATTTTTCTGAAAAGTGTTCAGCAGTTGCAGTTAAGTATAATTTAAAGTGCCTGTAAAAGAATTTACTTACATTTATTTTTAAGCAAAGTATATACACGGAACAGATACATTCAATCTCCATTTTACTGAGGATCCAAAAGAAGTTAAAAATCATTAATTCTGATAAGCAGGCTACAAAAACATATACTATGTAATTGGTAACTGTAAATATTTTAGTGTCACAGATGTTTAATTAAGAAAAGGTTAAAAAAAATAACCCCCAAAATCCAAAACAGTCAGTTCGCTCATGATGTACCTTCTCCATCTGCAGTTAAGCAAAACCAGTTACTGGTAACTAAAAAACAAATCAGAGCAAGAAATTTCTTCATCTACTTGAAATGAAATAATCTTGAAGTTCTTACTTTGTGACATTGTACAGGCAGAAGACCATAAACCAGAAATCTGAACTCCCTACATTTTTTATAATATATTGTCACAAAAACCAAACACTATCCCAAGAAGTAAGCTGACAACTTTTTCTGGAAGAAGCCTCATGGGCTCTTGGTTTATGTGGGCTTTGGGTCAAAGATTTTTGGCATGGTCCTCTGCAATTATTCTGTAATCGTCATTGACAACCTCACCCTAAAGCCAGGATGCATGAGGCAGTGCAAAACAGGGACAGTCAGACATCTGATCCCATTAATCTTTCACAATTGCCCCTCCAAACAAAAAAAAAAAAAAAAAAAATGGCCTCTTAAACATCTAGAGATTCAAAAAGTATGCATAACTTGCATGGCAGTTGAAGATGACACAGGGGAAGGCACATGAATACACAGAGAATAAAAGATGTTAGACAAACAAAAATCAATCTACATTTGTCAATACAAAGTGTTATTCTCACCCTGCTCCCCATTTCAGATTCACAATTTCAGCACTGAAATACCTGCAAGGCACTTTTATGACTCTCAGAATAAAATCCCTGCAATCTTCATGCCTGTTCCCTTCTGGTTCTCTTCCCCTTTCACCTGAGCTTTTATTTCCCCTCTTCTAACAAAAACCAAACCAAACAAACAAACAAACAAAATATTAAAATAAGTATTTTATTTAATGGGACATTTATACTCAGTAGGAAAAGGATTAAACCTCCATGAAAATAAATACAGTAAATCTCTTGGGCAACGTGCCACACACACTTCCCAAATTGAAGGCTGAGATTTTCAAGAGCCAGAGGACAGTCAAGAAGTACAGACAACATTGCCAGATAAGGTATAAGTGAGATTCAACCCAATCAGTGGCAGTAATCTGCATGAAACTAAACCTAAGAATAAAGCAAAGGAAATCCTAAATTACTGTCACTTCAGCCTTCAGAGAAATAAAATAGAACTTACCTTCCCCTTTCCTCTGAGGCTCTCTAAAGCCATATAACCATGCAGATCACTAACCTAGAACTGGCCAGTCATGACAGAAAACAAGGCAATTTCTGGGTTTGATACTATACATTGCTCATCAGAAACTGAAGGAAAATATTATGCTATTTCATTGCTGATGGTTTAATTACCTTTGCAGGGCTGAAAAACTTAAGAGCCTCTCTACGTGTGTCTCAGGCTGGAGGGCCCTCTTCTTTAGTGAGTGTTGCTGGATGCTAGACAGAGAGAGGATGTCGTAGTCTGAAAGCATGGACTCAACTGTGTCTGAAATACCAACAAGGAAAGTTTTAGTTTCAAAATACTTACTTTTCAAATGCACACATAAAAAAAAGAGCAAACCAGAGACTCCCATTTCAAGAGCAAGACCACAGTTTGCTCTAATTTTAGGATAACTATTGTACATTTCTATAATGGTCTATTTTGTGTAGGCAAGTAGAAATCATAGAATGAGACAAGATACAATCTGAGAGAGAGTTTGCTTCACTTTTTCTACAATTTCTGAGCAACCAATTCATCATTTTTACTGCCACAGCAATGCAGAACTAATTCTCTCCCCTAGCTGCCTGCTAAAAACTAAATGGGGAGAACGTCCCCATTTCTCTGGGGTGAATTACTCTCCTCACCTGCTGGTCCCCACATGAGTCCAAGGAAGAAAATAGTTTAACCTATGACACTTAAACCAAGTTAATTGCAGACTGGACTATATTGGGCCTTTCTGCCCAACAGTACAAAGAGAACAGGTATCTGCATAGCATCATCAATCAGAACTCATTAAAAAGGCAACTCATGTGAGATACCCTGGTTTTCCTATACCTTACCATCATGCAAAACTCATTTTCCTACTTGGAATACAATAACTCATTCAGAGAAAGGAGATCAAGTGCCTGAATTCCTATGGGAGCAGTACACAAATTACAAAACCAGGTCAATATTCTGCAGATGTTTCCACAATTAACAAGTGCTCGACAGCTGCAGTGTTTGGCTCTTTCTGAAAAAGCCTCCTGCTACTTTGTAAGGCATTTCTTCATCAAATGACCCATCCACACTCTTCCTTCTCTGGAGCACCCACCACCCAGCAAGACACCCAACACCACCCTGGCTTCCACTAGCACTGATAGATACAGTTGCTTTTTGCAGCCTTAATTCCCACATTGCCATTTTCCTTCTCAGCCAGACGTGTTCACTCTTCACTGCACTAAATTAGGATTCAGATGTGTTTTATGAGACAGAATTGCTCACCCAGACATTCTCTATTTAAAAAAACAACCTGTTTCTTTCCCCTCCATTTCCAGCTATGCTTCTAAACCAGACCTGTTAACAAACCAAAGAGGTTTTCTGTTAAGGCAGATGGCATTCCTTCAGAGCCCCTGGTCACTAGCTTACCCCACTCAGCAAAGCCACTTATGACTTTTAAGTAAGCAGCACCACTAACAAACTGTTTCACTGGCTATTGTGCAATGAACCAAGACTGCCAACTTGAAATCGAGATGCTCACAGCTCTTGTAATAATATGGGATTTTTAAACCTGACAGTACCATAATTTATCCCCAAATCCATGCCTCTAAAGCCCAGGAAAGCTTTAAGAATGCATGCACTTATCAGGGCAAGGGAAGCACCTTGCTTTTCCTTTTGCAAGGGGGTGGGTGGGGAGAACTAACCAGCAGTGTACAGCCACACATGTGCTTGTGTACACTGAAGCGAGGAAGGCACAGAAGCAAAGAAGACCCTCACAGCCCTCCTGGCCATGCACCAGACCCACTCACAGAGTGAGACACGGGCGACCACGGCTGCTTTCTTGGGCAGCACCACCGAGCCAGTGAGCAGCAGTTCCCAGGCCTCTCCCTCCCCAGCTGCTCCTCCCTGGCCCTTGAGCAACACAGGAAAAGCAATGCAGTTGCAATTTCCTGATTTCTGTTTACAACTCGCAGGTGGAGAGCACCTGCAATTGATTACCATGTGTTTCGGGTTATATGCAAAGACAGTTTCTATCACTGTATTTTCTGCTGTGGGGATTTTCCCCATACATGCCCCACTGCTGCATGTCAGGCAGGGCCTTCATCTGCAGGTTGCCATATGCTGCAGAGCTGGTTCACTGGAGCCACACAGTGAGTAAATGCCTAACCTCCCCTTCCAAACAGCTCTTTTTTTGTTGTTGTTAAAAAGTCTGCTCTAATTAATTGCTTTTTGTCTGGCATCTGCTCTCATCCAGAATCACCTAGGAAGGGGGTAGGAACAGGTGAGGAAATTCTGGGAAAAATAAAACCTCATTAATCTGCCTAGTTCTGAAATTTTTTATTTAAAATCGAGATTCTCTCACCACACTCAGCTAGAGCTGACCCCTCAATTAAAGTGAATGTTGATATACAGGATATCCATTGTCGGTTTATGATACAGACCAAGCATGTGGTACATGAGGCACGAAACAAGAGGTGTGGTACCACTGCCATGCTGTCTGGGGACTTGCCAAGCACAGGGTCTGCCGAGAGGCACAACCGCAGCTACAAAACATTACTGTCTGTCCTTTTCCACCTCTGCCTGAGAAGTACAGACCAGAATCAAGAGAAAGCCATGCCAGAGAGCAAGATGCAGTTGCCACTACAGCCAGACAAAATGTCTCAGTTTCATGGCAAGAGAACTGAGAACCCTGCTAAAAAAAAAATCAGGCATTTTTATTTGGTAGGCAAGTCCTACTCCACCTTAATATATACAAACACCTTTCTGGAAATGTCTCACAGAGACACAGGAAGGGTAGTAAGAACAAGACCCAAGAAGTTCATGAAGATGAGTAAGATGATTCTATTGAAGTAACAAATGAAACACACGGCACTCCCAGTTCCTGTAATACTGAAACAAGAGTACACTTGTTCACATTTCCTCTTACCCTTCCTAAATTTGTTTGCTTTTAATTTTACTTACAACATAAGTAGAGCCTTAAGACATGCTGCTCCCAGACATAATCTGTTAACTAATTATGGTACCAGACAGATGTGGAAGAAATATGTTGGTAATGCACTCAAACCAAAATTTTTCTGTAAAATGTTCATATTGCAAAAATTAATCCATGTTCATAGCTTATTGAAAATAAAAGATGAAGTGTCATTATTTTAAAGAAAACACAGAACTGTACAGAGTCCAACTGTACAGCAGTCTGTAGAGTGATGGGAGCCATAGAATTCATATACTTGACTTTTTATTCAAGTTTTAAAATCTTTCTGGTAATCCTTCCCCATTATCTTCATTATGGTCCAAGAGTCATTTCCCATGGGCTTCATGAGACCTGAGCTTAGTTTTCCCAAACCACTTTTTTGCGGTTCCTTCCCTTCCATGCCCTCCTAGATTTCTGCATTCCTGTCTTTTTAGGGAACACCTTAATTGCATCCTGATATGGCAAGTATTTATTTACTGCCACCAGCCTTCACCTCACGATACCCTCTTTCCTGGAGGGAAACCTCCCAAGAACATACAGATCAAGGGTTTGTGAGAGACAGGGAAGGAACATCAGTGACAAAGACGATATCCCAAAGCTCTCAAGAAGAAATCCACAGCAGTGTTCCTCCTTTACCCCCAGATTTGAACTCACCAACTCTTCCCTCTTTTTTCTCTGGGCTAAGATCCTCCTGGTACTAGACTTCCAGACTTAGCACAGGAAAGTGTCTCCTAATAAACTCTGCTCCAGCACCAAAGAGCTCAAGAATGCACAGGGGAACAGCTTAACTCCCTGAGTTGGAGGCCACTGCATGTATTTCAAAAGAAGTTTCTCTTTCAGTGCTCAGCTAGCAATTGAAATACCAATGTCACCCTTCTCCAACCAGCTTGGCTTTCATAAGTGCAACAGTAAATTCCCATGATCTCATGCCCCATCTATTGTCCGGAACCCAACATGTAAATGTGGCAAGTCACCCATTTCATAAGCATTCTTTTGCACTGCATTGTTTATGGAAAGGTTAAGCTTATCTAGAAGCATGAAGTTTTAACTCAGAAGATATAATTAATATTTTTTAAAACTCTCTTCAAAATTATTCCATGATAGAAAATGTTCCTATGTAAAACTCAAGATCCAAAGTTTTAAAAAATATATTACTTTTGGGATTTAAAAAGGACCACTAGATAATCAGTGGGGTTTGCAGTTATTTCTCCAATCATCTCAAGGGAATAAAAGCAGAAATCCTTTTTTCTGTCAGAGGTACTGGAATGGGATGACAAGCCTGCAGGGAGCAGTCTTAGAACAAGCACTGCAAACACACTCAAGGAAGGATTTTTCAGTGGGACTGTTAAATCAGTGTCATCTCCAAAACTGAAAAGGGGGCTCCAGGCTGTATTTCATGCAGTACTTATCAACAACATTTGGGTTCTGATCTCAAGCTGATTTCCAATGAGTATCAAACACCTATCAAAAGCTTATGAGCAGTTGACTAGTAACAATTTTTCTGATTCAGTGGAGGAGTGACTGAATAGTTGAAGGGTTTCATATTCTTTATTGTTACTATTTAGTTTTGTATGCTCTTCTTGTACATTAAAATATTTTAATTGAAGCAACCAAATACAGTTATTTGAAATATAATTCAGAGTCTCAGAATTTAGACCAGGAAACACAGACTGGAGTCTTTCCAGCTTATACCACAAGAGCTAAAGCAGGTCTCTATCACTCTACATAAAACAGCTGCCCTGTGTTTGTAGTAACAGCTGCTCACTGGCTGCAATACAGCTGGATCATCTGGCTGCAGCACCATTCAGGGAGTGCTAATGGAGAAGGCAAATATATCCATATTTCAACTGGGCACACAAATGGTCTGTGCCAGGCAGGAGGTGATGCAGTCATGCCTAAATGTTTGTGGATACCTTTAATGAGTAGTTCATGCTGCTTATAGGACACTGAGAAGGTTCATCGTGGGAAAGCTGTTCTGTAACAACTCCTTGCATGTACTGTTACATCTTTCTCCAGTACATCTGGTACAGAGACGTTGCCAGAGACACAATACAAGTGAATTGAAACACTTACCCCACACAAAACAGCCTATGCTTTTAACAGTTGAGATAAATCATGTTTACTTGTTTCCACTGAAGAGTGGTTGCTGTTTAGCTCATAGAGAACATATAAACAGAAGAACTTGTACAAGAAACAAGTTCAAAGCGAGAACCAAATACATGTCAACATTCTAATAAACCATAACAAGATAAAAATTTACACTCTGAGCACATTTCTGGACAAACCTGTTAGTAAGAACGGTCAGCCATGTCAGCACTGCTGAATGTTTTAAAAGGCATGTTTTTGACTCGATCCCAGCTGCACCAAACTAGTTAAACCACGTGAGAAAACAAGGTCCCACACTCAGCGAGCAGCAGATGAAGCCTCCGGGTAGGGTTAATCAGCCCACACGCTGGGAGGGCAGGGATGCTGCTGCTTATTGTCCACCAGCTACTCCACACTGCACTTCTCCTGCAGGTACACTGGGCAACTGCTCTTTCCTTATCACACATTCATACATACCAGTGATGGGTATCATGGAAAAGCTAACAGCTTACTAAATACCCTTTAGCTCATCTCAGGAAAAACTTGTTCATGTAGCTGCACCTTTATACTACTCCAAAGTTTTTTTTCCCCACAATAAAATAAACATCTGTTGCTAGGCAGTGGGAGTATTTCCTCAAGGGTGCAAATTCTGTTTAGCAGAAGCTATATAGATAATTAAGCTGCTGTTTCTGGTGGTTTTGAATACAGCTGAATACCCACAATGGCTCCTACACACTACCTCACACACTTCCAACCTTGCAAATTATCTCCTTCAATAATCACATCTTAAATAAGGACCAGTGAGGAACAAAACTTATACTGTTGGATCTACTTGATTTATTAATAGTCTGTTTTATTAATGACAACAGACCCCTTTTCAAAGGAAAAAAAAAGCAATATCCTGCCAAATATTGACATAAAAAATAAAGAAGTCTACTGAATTAACATCCTCATAATTAAAGTGAAACAAGGGCAATACAGCCATCCCATCTTACAGCAGAACAGCATCACATGACTTGATGCTCAAAAAACCCCAACACAACCCATCCCCAAATCACATGCTTCCATACATCCTGCAGAGAGGAGGAACTGCCCAGTCACAGGATGCAGTGTTCTCTGAAAACAAATCACTTGTCTGGCTACCAAAACTCTAGAAGCCTCACTACTGTTCAAAGACACCACCTCACAAAATCCTGCTGTGTCACAAAATAAGTTCGAGTGGAGCTGATTTTAGGTAGACACTAATTAGACACTAATTACTGTCTAGACCACATGTGTGAGACCAACCCCTTCATTTCTGACTGCATTTCTTCTTGTGGATACAACTTTGGACTCATTCACACACAAACTTCCAAAATTTGAGGCACATCACAGGTCCTGGGGGGCAGAATTTTACTACTTCAGTGACAACCTGGAAAAGTGAGAAAGGAAACAAGGGATATCATGTTCTTCTTCAACACCACATCTACTGGGTGGCAGCTGTAGGTGCATCCATAACAGAGCCCTCTTGCCTTCCCACTTCCCAGTCCATACACCTACATAGATTAAAAATGCAAATATCAAGGAGGGAAAAGAGTGCAAATAATGCAGCACAGGAAGATAGGGATGGGTATTGTGAAGAGATGCAAGACATAAGTGACAAAGACGGGCAGTACTATCACATGTATCTGCAAGAATCAAAGACATCAGGAAGACCGTTAGAACCATTGAAAGGGTTGCAGGACATCCCCAAAAAAGGCACAGAAGAGGAGAGCAGAATAAACTGCTTCTTATTAAAAAAACATGGCTCTTGGTTTCACTGCAAAGCACATCCCATCATCAGTCTGGCAAACAGGCAAACTCAAACTCCTACAGTTTATGAAAAACTGAGGCAGGAGATCAATCTGTTTATAAAGGAAATTAAATATAAACTTTTAACTCAAAGACAAATCACTGCCAACTACTAAACACAATTAAATCTGAATGTAAAGTCAGAGTGTGAGAGTATGGCTGTGCCTCCTCACTCAACCTTTCCAGCCACAGAGCAGAAATCCACGCTGGGGCTCCTGTACATTTGGACACAAAAATTCCAGAGTGGCAGAAGCATAAAACTGAGATGAGTCACTGCTGCTATCAGCAATTTACAGCAGCAGTGAAACTGTCGGTTTTTACTGGGGAGAAAATTAAACCACCCCAAATCTTAAATGCAAACAGGAATTTTACTTTTTGTCTGCTTAAAGGTCAGAACAAATTGGTATTTCTGAAAACCAAGTTCATGCTGAGCACTGGATTATGCTCCCATTACAAAAATCTTGCAAGAGTTAAAGGTAATTCTTATTAATTAGAACTTAATGTAGCACTGACATTCTTCTTTTTGTTGACCTTGAGTACCTTTTACAGAAAGTACACTTCAATCACTTCTTTCAGTTGGAAATGGAAACACTGACCTATTCATACAAACAAATGAAAACAAACCTGAGAAAAGTACTTGAAAACCTTGATATTTAACTTCATGGAAAAGATTGCTAATCCACAACACAAAAATAATACTGGTAATTTGCATTCAATAGGGCCATGTCTACACCAAGCATTTGCTGTTTATACAGAGACAAAGACACTGCATCAACAAATTCCTGCAATGATTTTGAAATAATCCCTCCACATTCTGGGCAGGGACCACATGCTGTGGGACTATGTGTCCTTGAATTCTCCACCATGTAATGCATAGTGAGAAAACACTCAACCTTCAGCTTTTGGGGACAAACTGCAAAACCAGCTCCATCTAGAACAGTAATCTTGCTTCAAAGGATGTCCAAATGGGTAAGAAACAGTAACAAAAAAGGCAGATTACAGTAGGGAAATGAATAATTTGACCCTCACCTAGGTCTTGCCTTAGTCTCCAACAGAAGCTTCAGTCCAGCAGGATAAAATTTAATCTTGCATTAAGATTTTTGTCATGAATTATCTCACTGCACATTCTTGACACTGAGCTAAACTTCCAATCCCTAAACTCTTTGGCAGTAAGTTACATTCCTGACCTTTTGGACTTCCTGCATTTTGGCACACCAAGTGTGAAGAATTCAAACCTGACTGCAAATCAATTTATGCTGCCCACTGTATAGCTTAGCTCCCTTGGTTTATTCATCAACACCACTACCATTTGGTTTTTTTTTAGTTGTTGTACTTCACAATTTCTAAATTCGAGTCTTCTGATGTGCATTAGGTAGGTTTGCACCAAACCATTTGTAACAGGTCATTTCTCCAGCTCACACAGTTGTTCCGAGTTCTACATGGTATTTCTGTAGAGTGGAGAAAAAACTGGTGAAAATCAGGGTACCTGCCTCAGATTTTATTAGTGCAATTTGGCAGGTAGAAAAAGCCCATCAGTGAGCAATTTAAAGAATATCTGTCCTTATTATTTTATGGGCAGAACATAAAACATATAAAGAACAACTATTTTATTTCCCTGCCAAGCTCGTGACAAAAAGTTCTCATTCAAAAGAGGTAACAGTAGAGTAAGACATATTTTACAACGAGACTCTGTTTGGGGTAATCCTGCATACATGCTGCTCAGTGGCAGCACACCACTGTATTGTAATACAGATTCAGGCAGTTCTTTAGATATATTCAGTGACCTACTCACCTATTCAGCACTCAAGCTGGATATTTGCACTGTTACTCTTTTCAACTACATTAAGATCTGTTACCATTCAGATATGTCTGAACTCCAATACAAACAGCATAAATATTTTACAGCTAGAAAAGGTTATCTTCAGAGATAAACTCTGAAAGAGTTGCCATTAATTTTTCTGGGGCCAAACTACAGTATCAGTCACTATATTGAGTAGTAGAGTCCCACTTCTCTAGAAATTGATCTTCGATGTCAACATTATTAAAAAGAGTACACCTGAAGACAGACTGAGGTGGATACCATCCTGCCTTCATCCCTCACCTGGAACACAACCACTTCCACTCCCTAAAAACAATGGGGCAGGTGCTTGGGCAGTCACACTGTGAGCTGCTCCACAATAATGGAGTTCACAGAGAGAAAATATACCCCTCACTGAAAACAGACCAAAACCAAGCAAACAAAGATCCCAAATCACAAAAAAACCCAACAAAAAAAAAAAAAAAAAAAAAAAACAAAAAACAAACCAACCAACCAACCAACCAACCAACCAACCAACAAAAGAGATCAGCTTCCAGACAGCTCACATTCCATGAATGTGCTCACAGGAATGGGGAAGGGATTGGAAAGCTGAGGTCAGGTTGTGGCAGTCCCATTTTAGAACAGTTTAGACTCCTGAAGCACCACACCCTAAGGTCACTTCAGCTGAAAAAAGCTGGAAAATGACCCATATCTTTTTATCACTTATTCTATTCTTTGTCCAATTCTTTTTTTCACTGTATAATTTTTTTCCTCCTTGAAAGAACTGAACTTAGAGTAATAAGCAAGAAGTTCTCAATAGAAATCACAAAATGTTCAGTCATGAAACTTCCTTAAGGATAGTGCTTATCATAAATCTGATTTCAGTTCCCAAAAATTAAGCTGCGGATAAACAGAGGTTTCAAATTAATAACACTGAAATTATTAGAAGGAAAAGATGATATTTAGAAAACCAAGCTGTAAGATGAGGACAACAGAACTCCAACAAAAGATGAACATAAAATCACAATAAAATAGGCAAAGGTATTTTAAAAAGCAGCTTGTAAAGAGCATAAAGCTAATACTCTAAATATTTTTATTTTATGAGTAGAAAACACACAACTAAATAACCAAAAGGGCTTGTAAAACAAGTAACGTTCAAATACAGCCCCAAGAATGGATGCTAAAGGCCAGTACCAATAACTGACCTTAGTATTCACTGCAGAGGAGACTAAAAAGTTCCCAAAAAGGAACTTTTTGTAATGATAAGATATATGTATGTGATCGAGACTCAGGAAAAAGGGGTTTTACAACAAGTGAAGAAAAAGACCAATAAATCAAAAGGGTATGAATGTATTAACCCAAGAGTTACAAAGCACTGCAAAAATAGAACTGGTCAACTCCCAACTGTGGTATAGGACTAAAGTGCCACTGGTGTAGTGCAGGGGGTCTGAAAAGACCAAACTCCACTCCACGTACCATCTAAGGGCCAAAGTAACAAATACATTAAATGTCCCGGGCAAACAGGTAACAGTAACAATGACATGTAAGTTACCAGACCTGGGGCTAAATAAGATACTAGGAAAGCAGTGCATCCTATATATTAGCATATATATGTGTGTGTGTATAGATAGATAGATAGACAGATAGATATGAGTAGAGTGTGGATAAAAGTAATAGCTAATGCAGCATACACAGATTTTTCAAGCTCCCTCACAAAATACTTTTGTAAATTAAGTTTACTGGAGAACAAAACGTGATGAAATTCAAGGTGTGAATGTGTGAAATAACGTGTGAATAAAATAATTCCTTGCTGCATTTACACAGCAAAGTATGTTAGTATAATTATCACCACTCAAAACAAAACAAAAAAACCTAAAACAAATAAACAAAACACCAAAGAAAACAAAAACAAATAAACAAACCCCAACGTCCGAAAAAGCCCCCCAAACAAGCAAACAAAAAAACACAAAGAAAAGAGGGCTTGGAGTAAGTATTAAAAACCAAAACCTACAGAATCAAAAGCATTCATCATTAGAAATTTATGCTTTGTATTAAAAATGGTGTCCTTCAGCCTTGACCATACATCTTGAATAAATAAAAATCCAACACAAAATATATAGGCAAAAGTAACCAATAAAGTCGTGATTCTTTCCTCATACTAAGAACTATTATATAGACTAACATTTTACTCACTTGAAAAGCAAAAGATAGGACAAATGAGACATATTGCATAGGTATGAAAGTCGCTAAAGGTGTGAATAATTCTTCCAACAATTAAAACAGAAGAAATTAGGTTTTCCTCCATACAGTATTTCATAAAATTGAAGAGCTCATAGTCCAGGCACAGTGGTACATGGCCCAAGAAGATAAAAGCCATTAGATAAAGACTGCACAAACTCATAGCAGACAGGTGCTTTAGAAGACATGAAGATCTGACAGCCCAAGATGCAATTGCTGTTCAGGACCTCCCTGACCTGCCTGATAATGAAAGGACATGCTGTGTTTGTTTTATTTCTATTACACTTCCTGGAGCATCCACCAGTGAGCTCCATCCTTCCCAGGCTCCTGCAGCCACCAACTGCTGAGGTGTGCACAGAACCACAGATCCACCCTGGGTGCAGGAGAGGAGGGCAGAGCTGCAGCCTGGACACCTGTCAGGAAATGTACTGAAAAATCTAAGCCAAGAAAGGAGACTTGGAGCAGTCCCTCACTGACTGGAGACAGGACAACTACCTCTGTGTAAATGTAAAGCTGATTGATCACTGTTCGGACACTGTCTGTAGACAGTTCAGCTGTCAATCAGAATGTCAGCATCGTCACATGTGAATCCCCACCCCGCATTCCAATGGGCTCAAGGAAAGCAACAGAACTTATCACAAAATCATTTATGTACCTTTGATTTTCAAAACAGGCGTTTACATGTGGGGGGCAGACATAGCTTTTAAAGGAAACAAAATTTTTTCTGTTTCAGTGATAAGGAACTATCGTAGAGAGAAGAGGAAAAATGAAGCAAAGACAAGGATCCAAGGGCTACGTTAGACATGGGACTTAAGCGCAAGGCACAGCCACTGGCTCTTGCAAGAGTCCATCTGCCATTTCTGCTTTTGCTTATCAAACAAAAGTCTACAACTTGTTCATTGCAAAGCAGAAGCTTAGATGCAAAACTGTTTACAGGAGTTAAATAAAGCAGCAGTTCTCCCCCGTGTCAAGCTTTTCTAGAGGTCGCTTTCAGCTCCTGTGGCTTCGGGCTCTCTGGTGACTCTCCAAACAGAACTATGAAGTGAAGCCATTTATGTGATTTGGCCGAGCGAGGCTGTGCAGCCTGCCTCACAGGAGATATTCCAGAAGCAGCTGGATGCGATCCTGTGGAATGTGGTCCAGGATGACCCTGCAGGAGCACGGAGACGGGACCAGATGACCCACTGCGGGCCCTTCCTGCCCGACCTATTCTGGGATTATCCCGCCTTAACAGAACGCGAACTCCCTGAGAAAAACTCTTCGGCACACCTCGAGCGTGAAGACAATGGTGTCTCCCCTCGTCCCCGCAGACAGCAGTTACCCCAAACACTGCCCATCAGCCATGCCTTCAGAAAAAGGGGTGCTCTGCCCCACCCCACACATCACGCACCGCTAAGCCCCGGCAGAGGCCGGGGTGCCGTGCCTCCCCCCGTCCTGTCGCAGTGGTCTCTCCCTTCTTCTCCCCTCTCTCCCCTCCCTTCCGCGGTCGCCGTGGTCGCGCCCTGCCCTCACCGTAGCGCTGCGGCCGCTGCGGGTGCCCCAGCGCCTCCAGCCCGCCCGGCCCCCACACCAGCACCAGGGCCGGGACCAGCCACAGTCGAAGCATCATGTCCGGGCGCGGCCTCGTCCGGCACTGCGCGCCCGCTCGTTCGCATCCGCTCGGGGCAGCCCCACGCTCCGCCCGCCGTGCCGGGCCCGCCGCCCTCCTGGGCCCGCACCCGGAAGCGCGGCAGCTGCGCGCGGGCATTGTGGGGCGGGCCGGGCCGCCATGTTGGGGGAGGCGGTGCGGAGGGGAGGTGCCCGCTCCGCTGTGAGGGCGGGGCCGGTGCGTGCTGCCCTCCTTGAGGCCGCGTGTAAGGGATTGCCGTGGGACTCTGGTCCGGTCTCGCTGCTCCTGCAGGGTCATCCGCATGGCACAGGATTGCATCCAGACGGTTCTTGAATATTCTCAGGGAGGAAGATAACACAGTCTCTGGACAAGCTGCTCCAGTACTTGATTGCACACACAATAAAGTTCTTCCTCATGTTCGGGTGGAACTTCCTGAGCATCTATTTCTACCCGTTGCGTCTTGTCCTATTGCTTGGCATCACCGAGAGGAGTCTGGCTCCATTCTCTTGACCGCCTACCTCCATATACTGAAATACATTGATGAAGTCCCCTCTCAGTCATCTCTTGTGGCTGAACAGGCCCAGCTCTCTCAGCTTTTCCTCTTAAATGCTCCAGTCCCTTCATCATCTTTGTAGCCTCTGGTGGACCCTCTCCAGGAGCTCCATGCCTCTCTTGTACTGAGGAGCCCAGAACTGGACACAGCACTCCAGGCACGGCCTCACCAGGGCTGAGCAGACGTGCGGGATCACCTCCTGCCTTCTGGCAACGCTGTTCTTCCTGCTGAGAGCACCTGCTTTCTTGAGACATACTCACCACAGGCCACTCACAGCCTTCCCAGGATGGGAACAGATCCCTGGAAAGGAAGAAGGCTCTGGGTTCTGCAGCCCCTCTCTGGGGCAGCATGGGGTGTAGTTCTGCCTGGGCAGGACCCTGATCCTCTCTGATCTTGCACTCTCAGTGATGCCATTCAAAGCTGCGTTTGCTGCTTCTCCCCAGCCCATGTGAGTGACTGTACTCAGTGACTTTACAAGGTTTTGTGTAAAGGTTTTGGAGAAGTGTCCCCATTGCCCATCCTGCTTAAGCTGTGCTGCTCATTAGTTAACCTGAAATATTTTAAAAGCATCAATAAAATTACTCATTTTTCAATTTTTCATAACACCAAAGAGACAGATACATCACTTAAACCAAGAGTATGTCTACCAGTTCTTGTCCACAAAGATGAGAAAATTATAAGAGATGAAAATTCTGGGGAAACTTCTGGTGGGTTTGCTTTAAACTTCCAAGAATTTCCATGTAGTGACTCCTGAAATGAGAGGTTGTGTCTTGCTTAGCAGCCCTCACTGTATCTACTCCATACGTTTGTTCAATTGATGTGATGCTCAGAAAGTGCCACCTGAACATGAGGAGGAATTTCTTTACTGTGTGAGTGACTGAGCACTGGAAGAGATTGTCCAGGGAAGCTGTCAAGTCTCCCTCACTGGAGATATTCCAGAACCACCAGGATACACTCCTGTGCCATGTGTTCTGGAATGGCCCTACTTAAGCAAGGAGGTTGGACCAGATGATCCACTGTGATCCCTTCCAGCCTTATCCATACTGTGATTCTTATGATTTCTATGATTTCTGTGACCTACTGCTTGTAAACTTGTAGCATTCATATCATCCTGTGGCAGGGAATTTCACAATGTCACTGTATATATGAACAGCCACTTTCCTTGCTTGCAGCTTGACTTTTTGTGACACCATGTGATGACCCAACCCTGCTTCTTGCTTGGGGAAGGACAGTACATCAAGTTTGCCTTCTCTATGCCAGTCACCACTTCTGAGCCTCCATGAAATCCCCTTGCAGTCTGGTAAGGCTCTTCTTGCAGACTGACAGGGCCAAGTGAAATACCCTTCTTTCCAAGGAAGTGTTTGCTGCTATTTTATGAACTTTACCATTTCTATTATTCCTGTTTGTGGTACTGGGACTGGAACTGTGTATGGTGTTCATGCCAGAGGCACATAGTAGATTCATAAAGTGGCATAACAATATTCCCTGCCTTATTGTCGATATTGCTTCTGAATATTTCAAATGTTCAATGTGCTGTTGATCTCCACTGACCTGGCATTGTCCTACAAATAATATTGCCAGCTCCCACTCCTGATGGGTAGTGGTCAGTTCAGACAGCATTATTCCACATGTGATGCAGGACTGTCTTTTCCCCATGTGCATGGCTTTACATCTGTCTGTCTTCATGATCATATGTTGTTTTCCTGCCAGGCACTGAGGGCACACAGTTGCCCACATGTGGGTGTCCAGTGCTATTCCGGATGACAGAGGCTCTGAGTGAGGCTTTAGAAGAGTCTGGGGGTCCCTGTTGAGTCCTGTGTCAGAGCAAATATGTCCCCCCATATGGTGGAGCATCAGTGAGGGTGTATGAGTCCTGAATAGAGAGAGGTCTTTCTGCAATTCTCAGCCACACCTTTTCTCTCTTTTCTCTCTTTTCTCTCTTTTCTCTCTTTTCTCTCTTTTCTCTCTTTTCTCTCTTTTCTCTCTTTTTTTGAATAATATTATATCGTCAGCAATCTTTGTCTTGTCACTCCTCACCTTACTCAGATTATTCATGAATAAGCACAGAGATGTGAAGGTGCATTAGTGACTTCCTTTCATTGTGAAAACTGACCATGTGCTTAATCATTTAACTGCATTTCAATCCATGCTGGGATTTTCTCTCTTATCCTGTGCTTGTTAAGTCTCCTTAAGAACCTTTGGCAAGAAAGTCTTGAATGTCTTTCAGAAATCTCAGCAAATTATCTCTGCAATCTCTCTTATCCAACTGCTTGCTGCCATGTTCAAAAGACTTCCATCTGAGTTTATAAGGCGAGACTTCTCTTGGCAAGAACAATGTTGACAAAACCCTTGTTGACCTTTCCTGGTAAATCACATCTCCCCACATATGCACTAATTATATGTTGTACTAGTCTGTGCAGAATAGGTGTCACTTTTAATGGCTGCTAGTTGTCCAGCTTTCCCTTAGAAAGAATTTTTAAAAAATAATGTAAGATTTGATACAATCCATTTCTTAGATTCCAAGAAAGTTTTAGCAAGAATTTATTTCACTGCACAGTAAGAATTACTGCATCCTTGAGTTTCTGGGTGAACAGTGTCTGTTGAGAATTTGTCACTATTTGTTTTGTGTTATTAACTTCTTTTTAAGTCAACATCTCAATTTGAAACAGTTCAGAGATCAGGCTAATGATGAAGTATTCCAGCAGAGGAACACAGACTCAGAAGGTTCTCTTGAATTTTCCACCATGACTTTATCATCTTTCAGTACTGGTTTTGCAGCCAGTTTGGTTGGTGGATTTCAGCTTCTGGCACCTGGTACACTAAGATTACTGAAATAATCTTAGATTATTTCAGATTCTCTTGAAAATTATTTATTATTTTATGACTCTTTCCTTTGATGTCATTCATTAAATCTACCATAACCCTCTGAGTTATAGGCTTGATTGGGTATTTTTCCAAATGAAATGTCTTATTGTGGTTAACCTTCCTTGTGTGTGATTTATCCACATTTCTGCTTTCTGGATTTTGGGGTTTTTTTTTTTTTTTTTTTTTTTTTTTTTTGTTTTTTTTTTTGTTTTTTTTTTTTTTAATATAGTACAGCCATTCTGAAGTATGTAATAAATAATTGTTCTCTATCCATGTCTTGATTCTAGTGACCTTCTGTACTTTTTGACCGCCACTGAATACAGAGTTGAAGTTTCAGGTAGATAATACTTCACTAGCTTTCTAAGACATCTTTCCAGATTAATAACAACTAAACAAGTGCTCATCATTGTGAGTATTTTGTGAAGGTTACATACATTACATTGCATTTATAAACATAGTAATTTGCCATTTTATCAGATATTATTTAATATTGCAGGATCTGTCTGCAAGCCTTAGAATCAACTGTAGATGGAAATTTTTCTAATGACATTGCTTTATCTGTGAGCTGTTTATCCCAAATTATAATTGAACTTCAGAGGTCCCAGTACAGATCCATGTTTTTTTATCAATAGATGGACTACTCTATCTCTTGCTATTTTGTAAGATGTGAAGAAAGATACAGAAAGCTAGGTAAAAACTTCCTTTTTCTCTTTTTACTTGACTTCTCCCGCTGACTAGGTTTTTTTCTTCCATTTACTTCTTATCTCACAAGGCCACTTTAGTAATAAAGGTTGTTTGCCTGTAAATATTTTTAGGGTTATAGAACTGTGATTTTGGTTTTGACAAAGACCATCACAATGGAGTTGTTAGATTAAAGTGTTTAGACTATTGCTGTTTAATAATAGCATAACAGTATATAGTTATCATGAAAATTTTCACTGATTTAGCAATATTGTTTATTCCACATTAATAACAATAATTGATCTGGCATCAGTAGGTTAGTTTAATGGCATATCTGAGTGTGGGGTTTTTTTAATCTTAATTTGTCTATACAAATATATCATCTTGTGTCCAGTACAGGACCACTTTTGGAGTGTGCTGATACTCAGTATTAATAGAAATGCATTATTTCCTTCCCACAGTAAGGAATTTGAGCCATTTTGTTAATATGAGTAGGGACTAAACAAGGATATGATTAGAAATTAATGGGAAACAGCACATAGTATGTTGGTGAGGAATAGCACAAGTACATCACATTGAATAAAAGAAAGAAACAAAATAATTTATTATACATAGGCAGTGAATGTGTTTCCCTGTGTTAATAATAAAAGCTGGAGATGTGGAGTGACAGCTGGCTGGGTAACTGACCCTGTTCACAAGAAGGGTTCCTTTAAGAGCAGCTGTTTGGTGAAAGAGGTAAACCCACTACCCAAAGGGATTCAAAAATATACAGTTTAGTAGTTTGTTTGGAAAGGAAGATGGAATCTGTGGTATGCCCTGGAGGAAGATGGTGGATTACCTTTGTTTTGTGAATGTTTGAAGAGTAAATGATCCCTCGAGGAAAAAGTTCTGATCTTGGTTCTGAGCTAGAGATAAGCAGAGCTCCTCCCCACCCATGTGGGAAATGTAGGCTTCATAAAGCTGCATATTTTCCCATGGGAATTACTGAAACCTGTATTACATGTGGCTTTTGAATCTATGTTGGGCAAAGTCTTGGGAAGTGCAGTGACGTATGAGAAGTGTTCATACTTTGGGAGAAGGATGGAATAAATAAATTCGTAAATCTCTTCCACTTTCATCATCATCTGCAGAAAGAAAAAAAAATTTAAAAGCACTTGGGAGTTTCTCAAAGTGAAATAATCCCCAACTGCAAAACATCATCCATGTTTATGTCGCACAAGGAAGCTTTTATGTTTGTTTCACACCATAGAACAGGGGACCTAACAGCAAGAACAGGTCTGCAAGAGTTAACAGGCAGAAGACTGGTATACTTCGGCCTATTTGCTGAGGTTGTCTTCTCCTTCTTGCTGATAAATGAGGTCTGGACTCCTGTGGCATATCAGCTCTGAAGTTTCTCTAATTCCTCTCTTTCTTACCTGTTTTTCCTCCTCTCTTCTCTTCCATGTCTGTCTTTCACCAAGTCATCTGACTTAGTCTCTTTTATCTCCATAGATGTTTTTCTTTCCCATAAGCATTTCATTACTTTGAAGGCCTCACCCCTACTTAGTGCTGCTTGGCCTATTGTCACTTTCAAAATATGTAAAATAACACCCCACATTAAGGATCCAGGAGTTTGTAGTATATTTCCTAACATTTTCCCTACCTACTCAGCAAGACAGAAATTTGGCTACAACTCTTGAAATATACATATTTCAATATTTTCTGACTTCGAGGAACTTCTATGGTCTCCTGCGGTCTTCCAGGACTACACAAATATGCTGCAACTGGACTGACTTACTTGCTGTGCTAGTTTTGAAATCTGCTATTACTGCATCACAAAGGAAAGCAGAGACCAACATGAGAGAGCTTTTTAAAGACAGAAGCAGCCTGAATTTGTTCTTCATTATTATGAGCATATGTTCTCTATAATTATAATATCACATAATGCTTTTTTTCCCTGAAGCATATCAGAGTTAATCTTCCTAGGAAGGGAATATACTCTTGTGAAGTTACTTCCTGCTACAGTCTTTTTAAAATCCCCCAAGAAATTACTTATCCCTACATTCTGACACAAAGTGGTCCCTATTTCTTTTATCTGCCAGGAGATGGTGCTGCCAGTCTTCCATCTCTTCCTTTCCAGTTTTTAGGAAAGGTGGCACATGTTTATGTGTAAATAATGAAGATACTTCTTCCATCTGGTTGGTTTGCTTTTGTCCTAATAGGGATCTTAAGAGAAACAGAAAACGTCTTTCCATACTTAAAGCTTACTACTATCTTACAACTGGACGTACATATTTAAGATTCACCAGATGTCAATGGCAAAGCCATTCAGGGACTTTCCAGAGTTTTTTAGTGTTCCACAGCAGGATAATGAATATATTTATGATTTTCTGGGTAGTTTCACATATGCCTTTCTCACCTTTCCACCACATCTGTGGATACACTCTGGCAAGATGGTTCATACTTTCACAGCCATTCCATCTCTGTTCAGAGAACAAGAAATATGACACTGCTTTAAACAGAAACAAGATGCAGTTTTAAAACTCACCCTAAATAATTTTTTTTTAATTTAGACAATTCTGTTAGCACCAATGTTAACAGGTCATGTGGCTTCAGGTTCCACTGAGAACACTTCACAAAATTTGGCCTGAAAAGACCTTGCAATGTATTATGAAGAGACACGTTCTCTTGTGCTTGATCACATTTATAAATATGTGTGAATGCCACAGAGCAATGTATTTCCTCTTAAGCTTAAATTATTAATTTTTTATTTGGCTTTGTTTATTTGGTATCAGATTTTCTTTTCATCAGTGCAATTGTTTGGTAACACTCATGGCTACAGTAAAAAAAAAAAAAAACAAAAAAAACTGAAAAAACAACTGGACCTAATGTCAAATCCTCAGGTTTTGTTATGTTCTGGTTTTAAAATACATCCTGGTGATTTAACATATATCCTGGTGATTTCTCTTACCCACCCAACAGCTGTCATAGACACTGGTGGAAGTTAACATCTCTGGCATCAATTCCTGCTCTTCAGTGGACATCAGATTTTTTTATCGATTCTCTTTTCTCTCCTAGGAAAAAACTTCTTTGATGTGAAATTTAATAGAAGAAAAGAGAATCTAAGTACAAGGTAAAATGTTTCTTCTGGGCAGTATTTTTCATCAGACATTAGGACCAGACATTATTCCAGGAGTATTGTTAATGTAAAGGCAGCAAATGTAGATCTTGTGGAAAGTAATGAAATGTGGGCCAATTTCCAGCTGTACTATTTCGGTGTATGAGATGCAGAGGGAACTGACTGCCAGTATACTCCAGCAGCCTGAGTAAAACCTGGCAGCTAGACAACTGGATACCTACCATAGCAAAAAAACAAAACAAAACACCCCAAAACATTTAACTGATTGGATTTGATATGTTTGGGTTTGGAAAGATCTGCTGGCATTCTACCTTATGCAGAATGCTTTGCTTCTACATTTGTGTGTGTGTATTTGTACTATATCTTTAAATACATATGAAGAGTTGCAGTTTAGGCCTAGAATTGTATGAAAGAGACAAATGAAACTCCTTTGGGCAAACTGAAATCAGTATTCAAATTTGAATTGAACAAATGAGATTTATTCTCATGCATGGGAGTTGAAAGGTGATACTCCTGGGTTTTTTTCCCTTGCAAGCTATGTTGACAATATGGGATTTAAGTGTAACTGGAGACTTCAACATGCTGTGGAAAATTCATGTATTGAATTCTATACTATCTGTATTACAGATGCATTACAAAGAAACAGAAAAGGAGTGGGCTAGAAAAAGGCTATGCTGGAATGGATGTGTGCCTTTTAGGGGTTTTTTGGCGCTACCTCAAATACGGAGCAATTAATGGAATACATGGAATGTAGCGTTAGATTTTGCTTGCTCTTCCTAAGGAGAGCTGTAGTAGACCACACTTGTGAATGAGGCACCATCGAGAGTTTCTTGAAAAGAGATAAATGCCTGAGCCAACTAAATAAGACCTTGCATTTTCCTTGGGTTCCACAGTGAGAACTGGAGTCCTGAGCCTCCTACATAATCAGATGCTCTTGAAAAAATTGTTGGGAAGGGATCTTAATGCCTCAACAGAGGGGAAAGACCAGGACAAGAGGATCTCATGTAGTGACTGGTGACTTTGCAGCAGAAGGACAGGGCAGAGTTACCCTGAGTTGCACCACTGACTGAACAAACCCATTCACCCCAGAACTGAAGGAATGTAGGCAGTCTTTTTGCTGAGCTGCTGCAGTCCTCAGTGTCTACAAGCTATCAACCTGTTCAGAGGTTTCATTCTCCTTGCTTATTTTTGACCCTGTCAACTCACTAATATCTGAGAAACCTAAGTGTGAACCATTGCTGCTCCAGGCTAGCAAGTTCTTCACACTCTGAATAGGTGTAAGTGCCTGCACTGAGTAGGAAATCTGGATCCAAGTCCTCACAGATCTTTCTCAGGCAAAATAGTTTTCCTGAGTATGTGAGTGAGACCAAGAGGATATATTTTAAAATAATTTCTTTACAAAGAAAACTTCACCAAGTATCTTGGGTCTATGAGCACTCTCAAAATCTTTATGTGACCAGAATTTACACATACTACCTGTTTCCAAAAATAAAAGGAAATCTTTATGAGCAGCCTGCATCTGAGGCAGCAGTTCACCACTGCAAAATGGGCCTGTGTTTTGGACTTGTAGACAGCCTACTGATGTCAGGCTCAGGAGCACCACTGGCTCACTTCATCCAAGAGTCAGGGTTCAGGTGACCCAGACTGGCCATCCTCATGATGGAGCTTTGGTGAAGGAGCTGCATTTGAACTGTCTAAGACTTGTGTGTGATTCAAGTCACCTGCCCATCAGCTGAGATTTCAACATTTCTTAAAATATGTCTTCTTATTTATATGCCTTTGATGTCTCATTTTCATGGAGCCTCATTTCTCTCCACTGCAGGGCTTTCAGTTCCGTATGCTTGAAATGTGACTCACAGAATCGCCACTCCCCAGCCCTGCCCGATTACACTACTCTGGGATGTGCTCACCAGCCAGATCTGATACAGGACAGGACACACAGCAGGAAGACAGAGAGAAGAGCACTTCCAAGGGACACTTCTGCTGCAGGACAGTGCTGCTAGAAGGCATGTTCCCTTCTACACCTGTGCAGGCTCTTCATCCTTCTCCTGGCCTACCTGCAGCGGTTTGGTTGAAGTGTATTCCATGTAGTGGTAGTGAAGAGCCTCGAGAGACCTGCCCTCAGCAAATATGCTGGCTGTGTTATTCACTGAGCTGTAGCTTAGATTGCCCTGGTAACACAGCTCTGCCAGCATAAGGCAGCTGGGAGCACTTTGGTAATTCTGTAATCACAAAGGTCAGGCTAGGTCAGGAGTCTCCAAACAGTTTGGACCACTGGAGTGTAGTCAACTCTAAAAACTTATTGTACCCTGTTATTAAAATTCTACCTAAAACCATGTTTTCATATGATTCTGTAGAGTCCCTACCAGTGGCTCATGGGGCACAGTAAGGAAACCACTGGCCAAAATACTTCAATTGTAACTAACTTAAGGTACCATTAAAGAGACTCTGTATAAGTCTCCTCACCTTTCTGTGTGTGAATCAGTTTTCCAGTGGTGGAGCATTGACAGTGATATGTATTATATATGCAATTCAAGAGCCAAGTGTTCATAGTTATTATACACCTGCTGACATAAAGCACCAATTTAAAAGGACTGGGAAATAACCTGAAAACAAGCACAGTGCTAGACCCATGTTAAAGTAATTTTCTTAGGTAATTTTCTTTATGAAAAGTGACACCAAGGTCATGTTTCTCACGCATGACTGCAAAGTGTTATTGGTGAAGAACTGGTAGCAGAATTTTCTAAGGTCCCTGAAGCACAAAGCACAAGCACAGAGTTTACTGCAAATCTAGGACAGAAACTCATACTTGCTTATTGCTCTTTTAATATTTTTGTTCTCAAAAGAATACTGATTTTTATATAACCAGGGATGTTAATATGGCTCTTTGTAAATTACTTTTGCACTTGGGGAAAGAGATAATAAAGGGAGTGTTTGAGAAAACATCTCTTCTGAGAAAATGCCTGTTAGTTAAGATAGTAGGTAAACAGCACTGTAATTAAAGGACTCAAACACTTTTGAAGTTGCTGAGGAAATGTGTGACAAATACCATCAAGAATGTGGTTCAAAGGACAACATTCATATGGTTCATATCTCTAAGACACACAGGGAAAGCAAAATTCTGATCCTATGCTAGTTGGGTATCTGGCTTCAGCTGAATCAAACTTTCTCTGCTGTCAGATGTCTGCACTGGGTAACTTTTCTTATTTTATCTGGGGTGCTGAGAAAAGATTACCCATGGGATCAGGGCAAAGAAGGAACCTGAAACAGGTCATAAAAAGGGGCATGAAAGATGAGGAGGTTAATAAGGTGACCAAGAAAAAGTTCAAGAGAAAAAAACCTCAAACTCTGTTGTCCCATCAGAGCTTTTGCTCTTGCTCGTCTTCTTGATACCCTCTTCTTCTTCCTTTTTCTTTTAAGCCTCACAAAAACGGTTCCAGTTTGGCCAGTTAAATTATGCTGAATATGGTTTATCTTTGTTTGTGTTTGTAATTAAATAAAACTGAATTCTTAGGTACACTCATAGTTTATTTTGTTGGCTGGTTAGGTTTTTTAGATTTGTGTTCACAAATACAGGTAAAAAAAGGAGAGGAAAGCATAAATTGTTATGCAGAATCAGGGTCTACAGTTGGATTTCTGAATTGTTTGGAAGACTCCTCCAAGACAGCTGACTAGGAAGACTGAGACACAAGCAAACACTTGTGGTTGGATCCCATGGGCCTCCACTTACATTTTCCATGCAAGGGCAGCAGTGTCTGCACAAGACCTCTGGACTCTTGTAACAGTGGTCATCCTGCTTAGGTGCCTTTATCACGCTTACAGACTGATCACATGTCTGTACCAGCATCTTCCAGCTCTGCTGGCAGAGGCCTTGCTGAAGCAGTCATTTCCCAGTAGGAATCAGTAAGACCAGCAGACTGTCCACTGCAAATGAAACCATTCTTTTTGTCAAAAGTCAGCTCTTCTGTGTGTTTTGATGAAAACATTGTTGGAGCCAGTGTAAGCAAGGATGCATTGCTGCGTTTTTGAGGCAAATATACTGAGATTAAAGAAAACGTCATTTTTCAGGGCCTTTTACAGCCCTAAAGTGATTAGAACAAAATTAAACCAGTTGAATTTCAGTGTGCTGCTGTTGAATACGTTTTCTCATTTACCACAGCTGATACAAATCCAGGTCTTTTTCCCTTAAGAATACAGATTATTGGCTTTCTGAGTATCTACGAAATAGTCTAAAGCATAATTCACTGAGACCCAATCTCCAGAATGCAGTGATAGTTCCCCAAGAATAAAAACACCACCACTGACTGCACAAATATATTTTTACTTAATGACTGTGCAATAAGGGGTCTAAAATTAAATATATATACACATACATATATATAATAAAATAAATAAAGATCTTGAGAGAAAAAAAAACAAACCCAGAAACACATCTGTTTATGTAAGATGAAATAAGTATAGTGGCTAGTTTTAACACAGGATAACTTTTAATGTATTTGTTAGTGGATTAGTGAGAACAACTGACTGCATTAATACTTTTAATGCTATGTAGAGTATGGAGATGATTTTGAATTATGTGTGTTTGAAAGACATGGCCCTGAGGAACCTGTAACTTTGAAGTTGGACTTGCTCTGAGAGGAGATATAAACCATGTAATTTCCATAGGTCCCTTCCAGCTTTAATGGCTTTATGACTGTAAAGCATTATTGAAACTGATCTGCTTTTATTAAAATATTTTCCTTGTTAGGGGCTGACAGCACTGTGTAATGATAAGAGCAATGGAGGCATGATGTTAAGCCATTAAAAGTCATAATCAGTAAAATATGAAGCCATAAACATAAATGTGTGTATGCAATTTATACAATGTAGAAAAAGTTTAAGTACGAGATGTTATGTAAGATCTTTAAATGTATATTACTTGTCTTGCTCCTATTAATGCAAACATACTGCATATATGGTAATAGGTAAACCTGAGCAGTTTTTTTTTATTTTGTATGACTTTATTGCTTTTATATTGCTGTTTTACTGTACAAGCTTTTAGTATTTCCTATCATAACTTAAACCATGTTCAATTTGAAAAGTTTAATTAATGAGTAAACTGGCTGTTCTTACCTATATACAAAAACACCCAGAAAAGAAGGGTTTATCTCTAAGGATTTAGATTTTTATTTATGTTTTTTCCAGACATGACCAGTAATTACTGTTAAATGTGATTTCTAAATAGTCTTCAACCAAGACACCATAATTAAAGTAATGCATTTAGTACCAAATTTTAACAACATTTTTCTGTCCCCATCTGAGTCCAGAAATCCAAGTTATGCAAAAGTAGGAGTGGCTCACAAGACTGCAAACTTACAGCTAATGATGTGTGGGTACTGGCATGGGGTCAGCCTAGGTCCTTAGTAACCAAAAGTTGTTAGCATCTGATTATAACTAATTTCAAACATCAAATGAGTCAGTCCTCTTCAAGCAGACATGGTCAGATCTCATAAATAAATACATATATATAAACAAACACACATAAATACATATAACAAAATACTTACAAATAAAATATATATTTCAGTATATACACACTAACATAACTGAAACTACTTGGTGTATTACTTATTATTTTCCCCCCTTATATTTCTCATGAATACGGTGCATCTTTGAGGTTATAATTTTAAAGAGAAGATTCCAAATCCACTTCTCCATTGAAAGTAATAGCAGTCTTGCTCTAGATTGTTTCATTTTAATGAGTTAAACTTCTTTAGTGAACTAATTTTCTGTGGTTAATTATCAACTCATCTTGTTTCTTGCATTAATCCCATATTCTTCTGTTTCCTTGATTACAGGCATCACTACCAGAACATTTCATTCTGGAACAGTACAGAAACAACCTCCCACACAATAAAGCACAGGAGAACTGTAAACAAGGTTTGCCTTTTGATGCATAAATTTGTTTTTACCCTTAAGCCCAGCTTGTGAAGGTAGAAAGAAATTGGATCATGCAGAACACCTGAAATTGTAGTAAAACAGGTTTGCTAACCATGCCTGTATTCTGCTAGGGTGTCATTTGGATTGATGCTTCTGCTAAGGATCCAAAGCTTCTTTCCTTGGTGAAGATCCTAATTTTTGTCTTTTATTTATTTGTGCAGTTTAAGACTCAGGAGCTTTCACTGCTGGAAGATATTACTCCTAAAGAGACTTTGATCATGCAGCCTAATGAGTGAGAATCCAGTGTCACTCAATTTGAGCCAACAATAAACATTACAAGACCAGGCCCAGAATACAGTGCAAAGTAGACAAATAAATCTGCCTTGAGTCTGACAAGTAGGGATGTTAAAGTCCTTGTACCTGGGTTTTTGTCACGTTGCCACATCTTCCATCCTAATTTGCATTGCCATAGGGAGGAGGAGTGCTCATGGCCTCTCCTCCCCTGTGTTTCTCTTCTTGAGGAACCATGCAGTGTGAGGGTCAGCATGTGGGCAGGGGAGGGAATATCCTTGCTTGTGGTTTTGCATTCAGGCTGTCTGATGCCAGCCTAAGGGGGGCACTAGGGACAAGCAGAAATGAGACAGCAAAAGATTTCAAAGGCAGTATGGATTTGTGTTGGACTAAATTGACTGCATAACTCTGACCTCAGGGATCCTCCAGAGCATGTATCCAGTGCAGCAGCAGCTGGTTGTCAGCAGAGGAGACATGGCCCAGGAGGACAGGCTGCCACTGGAGCTTTGTACCCCAGCAATTCCTATTTAATGAAAATCTTCAGGTATCACTGGCAGGGAGTATGAATCAGCACAGCCTTTGGATTGCTGCAATTGCTGTAAGGCTCAGACTGGTACATTTTATCTCACAACACTGTTTAGAAGCAATATGTAGAGTTTTTAGGCTAAGGATCTTTGAATTAAGAAAGTAAGTAAACAAATTACTGATAGCAAACCAGAGTTTTGGGAGTGGGTGGGTGCAAATGGATATGAAACCTGAGTGAAAGGAAGAAAACCAAGCAAAAATACATCAAACTGCATCTACCAGTTACTTTTCTCTCAGTGGAGTAGGTCTCTGAGGCAGTTTCCCTGAGCAGCAGCAATCTCTCTATTCTAATTGGAAAAGGAAAACATGGGAAGTTTCACAAGTCAAGGAGAAAAACAAGCAGGGATAGGAAATACGTTAAATGTAAGATTTTCAATTTTTGGTCATTTCTTCCACAAAGGTCCCTCAGTAGTCAGGCACTCTTCATTTCTAAATGTTAAACTTTCTTCATTATCACAGTATTTTTGTTAATAACCAATGATATTTTTATAATACACATGTATTTATTTATATTTCTTAAGAGCTTGAAGATTTTTTTCTCATTGTTTTAGAAATTGGGATTGCTTTGCAAAGGAGAATACTTTAGAAGAAGAAATGCAGCACGTGGAAAACAATGGACATCCCTGTATCTTGTCTGTGTCTCTGGCTCCACAGGTGACAGGGTGGAGAGAGTGCTTCCTTTGGCTACACGAGTAGGAAAGAACTGATGACCAGGGCCAAAGGAACACAGGACTTGTCCAATCCTGTACATCCAAGAAAGTCTGAAATAGTCATCTGGAAGGCCCCATAAAATGTGTTGTCAATAAATCTAAGCTAAAAACCAGATTTTTAACATCTTCTAACCCAAAATACCCAAAGAAAAAGACTGAAAGCCACAACTCTTAAAAAAATAAGGTAAAAGAAGAAGTCAGGAGAGATTGGGCATTGCAGAGGCCCTTGGTTTCTGCAGTAATAGAAAGTATATGAATAACAGTTCTAGCAAGAAGCACTCTGCTCCACTTTCTCTTACCAAGGAGGAAATCAACCTTACCACAGTTCTTCCAAAGTGGATCTGAGAGGCAATCTCCTCCTGGATCTCAGTTGGCTAGATGAGCATCCATCTGGTAATTGCAAATCAGAGTTGTGAAGGATCTAAAGGGTAAACATCCTCTTTCAGACAATACAGTGATTTTGTGTAGTTTCCATCAAAACAGAAAAGTGTTTTATTGCTCTGTGTATTCTGCTTTTTGAAGTTCTTTATCTTGTACACCCTCACTTCTGTGCTCAGATACAGATGTTTCTAAGTGCATTCTTATAATCCATTATCATCTTAAGGCTATAGTCAGTACTCTTGGGCCTTCATGTTTTGTTTTGTTTGTAGGTATGATGTGAATGTTAATGGAGAATGATTACAGATGGGATGCACCTAGTGAGAATAAGATTCCATGTACAAACTCTGCAGCATGAGGTTATATTAATAAAATGTATTTCAAAGACTCATCCCTTGATAATAATCTAAATGCTGATTCCAAAATTCTTCATGTTGCAGATAAGATCTGACACTACAAGATCTCAGGCTACCTCTCTCAGGGAGAACAGGTAGCCTGTTCAGCCAGCAAGAAGCACCAAGTGATGGGAAAGGGAAAAAAAATCCAATGAAAAAACTGTCTCTTTTGGATCATGACAGCCAGGTCATGGCTGATTTATAAACAGCTGCAAAAAAGCCATCTTAAGGCCAGTCTAACCAACTGCAGGCTTTGGCACAGAAAGCTCATGTCCTGTGTATACAAGATATGATAATGGAGAAGTAGTCAGCACAGTGCTGCACTTCCAAAGTCTTGCAGATGAGTTGTATGGGGTAACACTAAAACTGGGCAATAGAGTATTTTATTCCTAAAACTGCTTCTCTGAGCTCTTCTTCTCAAGTCTTGCTTCTATTCAGACATCAACTGCACCAAGCAGATGTCTCATGCAGCTGAGGAAGCAGTGCTGAATTCTAGGCAGAGCAGATGGCAAGTCAGTTTTAAGGGTTTCATCTAAAAGACCAACATAATGACATGGGACTCTATGGCATTCAATTAATCAGTGCTTGCAAGGTGATGGAATCAAGAATAACAGGATTTATTTGTTACACTGGGAGATGTATTTTCCATACTTTTTTATCCTTGTCAGTCATGTGATTGCATGACTAGTTGAGGAATCAGAGACAAATCCAATGGAAAAGAGAAATTAGGTAATCTGGTCCATCCTTACTGCCAGGACATGACTGTTCTCTGCAGTGGATCTCTTCCCACACAGTTATCTTTCCAACCAATTTTTAGAAGATGGAAATGCAATTCAGAGTCCCATTTGGCTATGCCTTCCAGAGCTTTTGAAGACTTTTTTTTGGCCAAGAATGCTTAATGAGAGAATCAGATCTAACAATTTTAAATTCATTTCAAAGAGAAAAAAGCAAATCTCAGAATTTCATTCTCAATAAAAACATTTAATAGAAAAATAGTGCAATATTTGAGATAATTTGGGGCATTGTTTTCATTAGACAGGCAATAGTTTCTGTGACTCAATTCTACCAATTAAATAATAAGTTTTCTGCTAAAAAGATCAAGCAACTAATTCAGTAAGTAGTTTAGGAAGCATCCAGTACTTGTAATACTCTGAGCAGACCATCATCAGGAGACCCAACATTAGTGATAGCTGACTGTAAGGATTCCAGATTGCCTTGATAAATTACTCCAAGTGCTTGGATCCCCATCCTTCAGCAGAACATCTCAATGGGCAAACACTCACACTGTACAGAGTAGGATTGGTTATTAGGGAAAAAAATAATAAACACAAATGGAAAAACAATGATAGAACTTACACATAGGGAAATAGCACACTAGTTCCCTTATGGCAGCTTTAGCATGACTTCCATGATGCCTGCAAATGCAAAGAACCCCCAGCTTTTACCACTACATCATTGCGCTCATTGAGTAAATCCAGTATTTGAGTCAGTAAGTGGCAGCCCAAGTATTTCCTTAAGGTTGGTGTCCTTTCCCAAAGGACCCATTTGCTTTGTTTTACCAGGGGATGTGACCATGTAGTTTGGTTTAAGGCTTGGTTCATTTCTGAAGTTAGGCAGGGATTCTCCAAACTCTACTCAGCCTCACTGGATCACTTCCTTTGGCTACCAAATTCTCATCCTCCTTTGCCTTCTCACACTTACCTACATAATTTGATGTTTTTAGACCATCATCCTTCACTAGAGAATTTTGTTTGAACTTTACCCTGCAGCAACATTCTCACCAGAGAGGATTCAAAAGCATTTAAGGAACTTCTGTAGAAACCAAGCTCATCATGACAAAATGGGTAATGTCTTCTCTAGATCTTCTCTGAAAAGATCACAACCACTGCAACCTCAAGTACAAGTGCATGTGGTTGCTTTTTATGTCTCACCAGAGAAATCCTAAGATTTTCTTGATAAAAGATGCCTTTTTTTCCTTCTCCAGCAGAGGAGGAATGCTCCCAGGTGCTCCAGAACTCAGGAATAAAACAGATTATTCTCTCCAGTTGCCTTATAATCTTTAAATTAATCCACATAGCTTTTCCTTTTGTCCCCAGCAGAACTACATACACTGCAGGGTTATTCCATCTCTGCTATAAACCCTGAAGTCATTGTCAAATTTTTTTTATCTTTCTTGTCTTTTAAAGTACATGAGAACCCTGTATTTCATTCCTTTACATAAATAATGCTTGACCTTGTCTTAATTTAAATGGGCTTTATCCCATGATTTTAGGTAGCCATTGCAGTTACCAAAGGTTGTTCAAAATTCATCAGTCATGAAAGGGTAAGCATGCCTGCGAGTTCCCAGGGTTTGGATGCTTGTGTATGCCATGCTCTCCATGGTTGTGAAGCTTTACTGTAAGAACAATAATGATTAGATCCACGGTGACATGACAATTTTCCTTAGCTTTGTTACAGTAACAGATTTCTAGATTCTGCTTGATGAGGAAAGATGCGGCTACTAACAGAAGAACACACTGAATTATAGACCTTTTGTGGGTGTAGCAATTTCCTACTGTTAGAGAAAAACAAAACATTCCAGTATTACAAATCCACTGAACAGTCAACTTGTTTTCTTTCCTGTTACTTTTCTTACCGCACCATTTAACCCTAGTGATTTATTAATTAGTAGTAAGGCCTGTGTGGTTTTCTCAGCAAGTGAAATTTAGAAAGTCCAGGAATGCAATATGAAGTCCCAGGATGCTGATAGAGATCTCATATTTGTAGCTGGATGGAAAAAAAAGTTACATTTGGAAAGCTCAAGCAACTTTTAAAAATTAAAGTGCCTTTGGCAAGAATGATTCGCCATTCCTCCTCCAGTTCTAATTGGACAAAAATATTTGCAATTGACCCAACAACCAAGCCAGACAGATAAGCAACATTTCCTTTTTTTCTTTTAAGACACTGAACTAACAAGTGAGCTATTTTTATAAAGAGCAGCCACTGGAAAAAATGAAGTTATGTTTATTTCTTTCAAATGTCAATATCTATGCTGTTAAAGATCATTCTATTCACCAACCAAAACAATTCCTTCTTCCTCAGCTGTTTTTTCCCTTTGCAATAGATTCTTTGTAGATGCACTCCAAAACAAATTGCCTCCCTTACCAGCCAAATTATCACTGACAAATTAACTATTGCAGATCATCAATGAACTGAATCCTCACTAAAATCAGCAAAACTTTTGAGCAAAAGGATGTGCAGCATTAGTACCTCTGAAAACCAATTACTGTTGCAGATGCATTGAAGTTCTGCACAATGTACTATCCCTGCATACCACAAAATGTTCCTGGAGCACTCTGTTAATTTATGATTCCTCTCCATACAGAGCTGCTGACAGCCGAATGCTTACAAGATTTAGCTATCAGGCAGCACTGACACAAAAATAAGTGGATAGAAACTAGCTAAGAGAAAGCTTCTATTTGGATTTCTAGCTATCAGCAGAATGAGGACCTGGAACAGGCTTCCAGCACACCAAAGGAGGAAAAGAATCTAATACCAGCCTGATAAACATACTGCAGAGTGCCTGTGATGGCAGGGAGTGGGATGTGATATATAGGGGGTCTCCTCCAGACTTATTTTAAGTACATAAACCACAGTGTAAGTTGTCCCACTTCGAAGCAGAAGTCTTAATTGGTTAGGCTCGCACACTTAAGGCACACTTCCTATCTTCCACATGAACCATTTATATTATTACTTCTCAAATTTTGTATTTTTTTATTATTTCTCAAAGCTACTGGTTTTGAACCATATTCCACAGATTCACTAGAGGTAACCATACAGAATAGCACATAACCATCTCGTTGCTTGTAGAATGGAGCAGCACATGCAGAGATATAAACATCTTCTCAGCCTTGACCACACACCAGACCTTCCTGCATGACATCCCTCACTTTTAAGTGACAAAGTATCCTAACTCCTTTCCATTCTGGAGGCAATAAGACAGCAGTGTTTGCATTCAGTACTGACAGACGGGCTCGGGTTTTCTTATTCTCCTGCCTTACAACACTTTCAGCAGCGGTCATCTTGCTGTATCTTCTCCCCTCTGGGATCCTACGCACCTGGCACCTGGGTGCAGCCCATCCTCTCAAGTATTTTCAATGTGCAAGAGATGAGAGCAATTTGGGCCTTTGAGCATCTCTCCACAACTACCTATTGTGCCCAACCCTCACTCCAGAGCCTTAGAAGGACAGGGTAGAAAGGGAGAGCAATGCTAGGACAGCTGGAGTAAAGCAGAGCAGAACAGTAACCACAACATTAGAAACACACTTCTAGTGACAGAAGTTTCACAGCAAAGTAGCTTTGAACTTGGCTGCTAAATAATTCAAGTGGGCCTAGCAAAAGTCCTAATTTTGTTTCCCAGTGAGCATTACTGAAACTGTCCCAGATGGTATAAAACTTGAGGGCAGGGACAAAATGGAATATCAAAAATGGGGTCAGTTAAATTGGCGCTAGCTGCAATTCCACTGTACACTGACTTCTTTGGTGATGCTCTGGTGCTCCTTGAGAAGTTCCTCTTGTTCCTCCCACTGATTAAACTGTCAACCATCTCTCACACCATAAATCTTAACTGCAATCAGCTGGCACAAGTTTCCACTTAACACAATGCTTATTGAGCACTAATACTTATTTGAAGCATTTTGCCACAGCTATGTACTAACAAATATCTATACTTTGAAGTGTTCAAATATGTTTTATGTAGGTGCTCATTCTATGTTTGTATAAAACCTACTGAAGACCTGGTATATGAAAACTGAAAATGATGTTCTCAAGGTCCTGTAAAAAACTGATTAATTCTAACATTAAAGGTGAATTAAGTCACCAACCACTGAAACCTTCAAATCATACAGCAAGATCTTCTTGTTCAGACCATTCAGTCTGAGCAAATTAGCCCTATAAATGAAGTTTAAGTAACCTATACATTGAAACCAATGGAAGGATGCAAACAGAACAAAGTCAGCCTTTTGTGTCAGCCTGGATTTTTCAGAAGGGATGAGAGTGGCAAAACCTTGACTGCCATTTTTTAAAACCCAGATATCCTGTTGCCTCCTGCTTCACGTTGGCATAATTTGTTCTATGAATAGAAATACAAGTATTTTTTAAACTTCACTGGGCTGACTCATGCATCCTATACTACAGAAGCTTCAGTATCTCTTAACACATGCACACAAATCTCTTTGGAAGCCTTGAGTTATGTGAAAAATGCTGTAAGTACAGTGTTGTTATTGCTGAAACCAAACTATCACTCCCTAGATGTCACACACCAGATTTCCCTGAGGAATGCAATTTAAGTAATTAATAGCATCTCATCTCCCTCTCATTCTCCTCCTTTTTACGGGACTGTAATGGCCCTCTTTTATTGTTTCCAACAGATTTACAACAGATCAGAAATACCCAGCATCTGCTCAGCAGTAACAACATTAGCAGCCATATGTGATTTGAGGCCAAGGCCTAAAAAAAGCCCCACTTTTCTCCCTCCAAACAGATTTTACAAACTGTCCTTTTGCTTCCAAAGTAGAGGGATTTTATAAAGACCATGACTATGACAGGAATGAAGATTTAACTAAGCAAAGGAGTTGGACAACAAAGAATATAATTTGCAGAAAGCAAGCTTATGAGCCACTTCTAAGGGCATTCACAGAATTTCTGCTCAGGAATTCTTATACTGATGTCAATGCACAGATCCTACGCTACAAACTGCCTTTAAACTAGTTTGCAAATACAGAAATACAAGTTTTAAAATACTTCATATCATAGTTTCAGGCTACACTTCATTATCAGGTGTAGTCATGACCATGTGGCAGAAGACAACAAAGGATTCCTCTAGGAAGCTGGAGTCTTTGCAGTGTAGCGGAAAATATCATGGCAGTAATCCAAAGCTGGTACTAACATTTCACCCTTCCCACCCAGGCATTTTATACAGCTGAAAGCTGGCCAAGCTGTAATTGCTGGAGATTTCAGCAGCCGTGTCATCTAGCCACACTCACACAAAACAGGGCAGTTCTTGTTACACAAGTCTGGGATTTCAGCTGCACAACGGGAATCTCAATTCTGTACTCTTCCAGTAACATCTAGGATAAATTAGTCTGCCCTTTTCCTACATATGATCATTTATTGCCCAAGTTTACTTGGGAGGGAAAGATTCAGCAAAAGTCATTTAGGGAATTACAATCCATACCTTTTCATTTGTGGTATCATCCCATTCCCCTACACATTTCATTTCCTCTCTCCTCCAAAACAATGCAAATACTTGGCCAAATTTTGTAAGTAACAATGAGGATAGATGCTGTTGTATTCATTATTACTAAAATTTATAAGCTGATGCTGCAGTTTCAAGACTTTTTTCATGTAAAAGGTAGATGCAATCAACAAGAGACAGCCAGAATTTGCCCAGCTTGATAAACATCAGAAAGCACATTTAATAAATTAAGCTATAATCTAGATACAAGCTGCAATTCCTGTAAGGAAAACTAACAACTCTCTCAACAAGGTGCAAAAGAAAAGAAACAAGAGAACAGTGTTAGCTGACAATGTAGTGCAAGCTGAGACAGAAGCCGGAAGACAGCAAAGACAGCAAACCCTTAAATGAGCAGATAAAGCTGACTGCTACATCTCAGTACCCAAACTGCTTTACTAGAGAATGACAGCACTTAGGAGCTAAAACCTTTATGAAACAAATAAATGATCAGTAAGATATGTGTGAGGGGAAATTACAAAACCAAAACACCGATTAAGAAGCATATGAGTTTATGTAGAGTCCTGCCACACAATACTTTGACAGCAATTCCAAGTGACTGCATGAAGAAAATGGAATTGATACAATTTTTTTAGAGTAATGCATGTCAACTGAAGCACAAAGTCAGAACAGTTTTATTGTAGGAACACTCACTGTGCACACTCAAAGAATGAATAAAAACATGGAAGGTGGAAGATACACCACCAGAAGCTTTCAAGGACTAGTAATATATATCCTTTTTCATGAGCTGATTTCTTGTCCAGCCACAACACTAACAAGAGTTAAATATTTTCAAAAACCCACCAACATGGGAAAGTAAGAGGTAGAGATTTAGGGAAAAAACCTCTTAAGGGATCCAGGGGGGGAAGAAAAATGCAGAGCAACATATTGTTACAAAAGGCTCCAAAAATGAGGAAAAACAGTAACACTAAATGTAGTCTGAGAGCAAGAGAAAGCAGATCATGATGTAGCAGCACACAAACTAACGTTCTAGAGCAGGACAAATTCCTCTGCATTACTAAACATGTAGCTGGAGCACTGTAATGAGGTCCATCAGGAAAAACACAAGAGAATACAGCAGAAAATCCCAACAGATTACAAAAATTTGTATCATTTAAATGAGAATATCTCCAAGCCATGAAAGAGTATCAAGAAATTTGCTATCTTTCCTTAGTTCATTACTAAGGTGAATCCATTTCCTCTAGCAGATTTAGTTATTGAGAAGTCCACATGTCAGATTAAGTAAGAAAAGTTATCTGGGGTATTTTTTTAAAACAAGTTCATTTAAAAGCAGACTTTTAAGAAGTATGCAATAAATTTGAGAAAGCCATTTCCAGCACAAGATACTTCCTTTTTTTAAGTTCAGCCCTTAAATAATTATATGGAATTGTTACAAGTCAGCAGTAGGTGGTTTATAAAATGTAATTTTATTTAATGTTACTTTGCTGTTACAGAGGGCATAACATTTTCACAAGGCTTTTTTGGGACTACAATCAATGATTAGCAACACACAATAGTGGTCCAAACTCTCTAACAATCACTGGACAAACTTGACACCTTCTCACATGTGCACAAACCTGCATGGAAAAGTACTAAATTTTATACTTGGACATGTGAACTTCAATTGGTTTTCCCATTCCAGTGTATTAAGAAATGACATGCACTTTAGTCTGCCAAAAAGCACTGCCTGTACTCCAGCAGTAACATGCTGCTTCTAATACATAGTAAAGTGAATACCAGAACTACAAAGGCAGGAGTGTAAGTGAACTTTTATTGGGAAGGGATATCAACTTAAAACAGCAGCAACTGAAGATTAAGAGAAGCCCCTGTTTTTGAACACACAAGCTTCTGTATTACATGATACGGGAAGCAACTCAATTTGTGGTTTTCCAGACTTTAAATGCTCAACTTGATCTGGCCCAAAACTTCCATATTCCTACTGAAACGAATACACAGTAGCATGTGAAAGTCAATTATGGAAAGGAAACCCTGCAGAATAAGAAGGGAATGTGGAGAATTAAATGCTATGTGGAACACTCTTTAGTTGCAATTAACTACATTTTCATATCTTAATGTAATACAAAACACAGTCAACTGGCAGGAACTGGTTCAGATTTGTTTTTAAATACCAGGTACACTTTAGTCCGCTACATAAGTGTTTGGAAGTTACTTATGTTTATATGAAATGAAGCTATTAATACTTTTCTACAGCAGTAACCGCACACCAGGAAGGCCAGGACAAACACAAATCAAGGAATGGAGTTTTCCCAAAGCTGCAGTGTGAAAAGACTATAAATTGATTTCCATACACATGGATGGGTTTTCTTTGCTATAGGAAATCCAAGTGGAGCTATAAGGAATGGAGACGTGTAAAAAGGTTTCTTGAGAAGGAAAGGGAGAATGATGCCCCACGTGCATTTAGTTTTCTGCACCTTCTGCAGCATCACATTCTTCTCCTGCGCTGTCTGATGTCCATAACTAGAAAGAAAAGGAAAACAGTGTCAGCTTTCAGAAGTGCAGCTTGAATTCCAAAAAGGGACAACTACTGACTGGAAGGAAATGATAATGAATTAGACTTAAGGATGCCCACAAAGTACCAGTGCTCTGGCACTGCACAACCCTGGCTTCCAGTACTTGCTGGGAGAGAAGTAACTGGACAGAGCTCCACATGCACAGGGCACAATGAGCTTTTCCCCTCAGGCAGAGCAGACATGTTCTCAACGTCTCCAGCTCTTGTGCTTAACATAAGCTGCGCCATAGACTCCAGGCCATTCAACAGCCTCCACAGCAGCATCACAGGCAACTTCCATTTCAAATGCAGCAGTCTGAATCCTGCAAGTGTAGATTGCCACTTTGAACCTAAGCACTTCACTCTGCTAACAACAGACACTTCTACTGAAGGACTATTGCAAAATAATAAATGTTGTTGTAATTTTAAATACAGCTATTATTCAGAGAGGATATTCCCTGAAAAACTGCCATAATTGCATATTTTAATACAACTTAATTGTTCCATAAGGCACTTTCCTCAAATGGTTTATTATTATAGTAACATACTCAAACAAACTGATTTTATTCTTCGTACATTGAAATTTCAGAGCTTTTAAATGAAAATCAGGACAATGAAGCCAGTTACACTGGATATACACCAGGAGAAACTTTGTTTTGAGGTAGTCATCAAAAATTTTTGAGTAAGATTCCCTGACAGATCACAGATGTTTTAATTCCTTGTCCAATCTTATGTATTAGGTTGGGCTGAATGCCCCTTCTCCCCTCTACCATAAGGCCATCAGGAAGACTGTGAGCTAACCAGGTTGTTATTCCAGATTACACAGCATGAAGTTGGACATCAACATTCAAATTAAGTTATGAAAAGGTATCGTAGGTAAACAGCCCAAGTCTTGGTGCTAGAGCAAAATAAAGGGTTTTTTTCCATCACAAATTCAGTCTAAGCAAACACCTGGAGAACAGAACTAGATAATACAGAAAAAAGCAACTTACTGTTAGGTTGTCTCTAAGCAACTGCATGATGAGAGTACTGTCTTTGTATGAGTCTTCATTCAGTGTATCAAGTTCTGCAATTGCCTCATCAAACGCCTGGAATAATTAAATCATCTTTAGCCTTCCTACTAAGTGATCATTAAACAAGCAGAAGCTAAACCTATCAGAAAAGGTAGCTTAAAAAAAAGCAACATCAGAAGTTAATTATCTGCTCTACTTGAAACAAAACCCTAAAGACGACGTAATAAAAGCTTGCCATGTTGCTGAAAATTTAAGTCACGTTGTAAATACAGCCTGCTTGTACCCCTTCAATCCTACTAACAATATGAGCTATGAAACCCGAAACTTTAAATAGGATCACGTCCTTCACAAACTCTAGGAAGTAATAATTCATACACTTTTAAGCATAAACTCTCTTCTACTTTCCATGTAGGCATACTGGGGGAAAAACAAAAAAAGTGACTTACTGTCTTTGCCAGTGTGCAGGCAAGCTCAGGATTGTTGAGAATCTCGTAATAAAATACAGAGAAGTTAAGAGCTAGGCCCAAGCGAATTGGATGTGTTGGCTGCATCTCCTTCTTGCTGATATCAAATGCCTCCTGATAAGCTCCCTGTGAGTTTTCTATTGTTTCTGTAAAAGAATGACAAACAAAGTTGTTTGGGGTTTGTTTAAATTTTTTTGAAGATATTCCTACCTAAATCACTCCATTAGTAGGAGACTCTACAGTGCTGCACGTAAACCTGTTCTTAGGAAAACACTGCACTTATTTTAATCAAAATAATGGTTTTACACCCATCTTCAGTAGAGCTGCCACACTGACAAAACACAGGGAGCAAACTAAGCTACTACAGAACAGAGGTATTCAAGAGAGATAAACACGCAGAACTTGGTAAACACAACCATCTCCAAGACTACTTCAGTCTTCACTGGCCTTTGATATATTAGTTGGGGTGGGGGGGGAAGCATTTGTGCATTACTTTTTCTACAGAAGTCATACTTCATTCCTTGCACAGGATGGACACATTCATGTGAGTTATGTGTGCAGGGTAAAGAAGATCCAATTTCTTGAGAAAGCTTGGAAGGCATGTACAGCATGTTCCAGAAAAACCGAAGGTTTGCATCCAAAAACTGCATGTAGACAGGTCAAGATAAAAAGCCCCAATGTTGTGGCCAAAATAACTGGGATAAACATCACAGAGAAAAGAGGTTACCAGGTCAGAGAGTACTTCAGGAATGCTACCCATGGTCTATTCCAGATTCACTTCTGATAGACAACCAAAGGGCCAAGAGCTGCCCTGAACATGCTGCAGAATGGAAGGAGACTGCAGGAAAAGAAAGGTCATTGTCAGAGCTCAAAATACAGCTCGGTGAGGGAGCTAGCTAGTATGGCACTGCTCTAGCAAATGCTGGTAAAAAACCTTGGTAAGTAAAATCTAGTAAGTACTGAAAAGAGTCAAGACAGATTTGGATTTTCCAGTATTTACAAAGTAATGAGTGCTAAAGGACTATGAATTTGTTGAGAACAGGTGAAAGAATACAAAAAGCTAGCAAATCTAGGAGACAAATTAGCTTGTAAGTACATAAAACATATTCGAAGCTGAGAAAATAAACAGATGCTTTCAGGTGGAACATCAAAAAAGCCTAAAGTCTTGCAGTTTTCAAGAAGCTATGCAGAAAAGTCTGCGTGATGTGATACACATAAGCTGTAACTTCAGAGCTAAACCCCAGCAGGATCTGCTAACAAGGTTATATCAATCAATCTTTCTTGCACTGTATCCCCTATCAGCATGTGTGGCATTTAACTGCAATCATTTTAGCCAAGACAAGCTGGTATTTGTGTGCTTGGACAAGCTCAGATTTGTACCTGTTGCTTGAGACAAAGTATAAACAAGATGATCTTTGTGAAAGCCAAAGGCAAATTTTCTCTGCTACCTTGGACTTGCTGCTGCTCTTCGAATCAGATTAAGGATTAAGAATTTCTGAATGCAACACATTAATGCAAAGCCTTTTACCCTGTTTTGTATGTCTTCATCTTTCAACTTGAATACAATACAATCTCCCTCCTACAACAGAGGGACACTAACAAAGCCTTCACTGAAGCAACAACCAGCCCCATCCTTCCACTGTGCACTGCAATCAATTTCAGGCGGCCAACACTGTCAGACCCTGCCAAGCCCAACCCCAGGGAGCAGCACTGCAGCATCCACATGCTCCAGCAGTCTCTCCTTTGTGTCACAGCATTACTGCTCAACTAATTTTAGTGTCCTATGTAGAAATAGATCACTAGCTTATGCCATACCAAGAGTTTTTAACATGACAACACTATCTGGGCACCTTACAAAACGGTTTTAATAATTAATTCAATACATCTGCTCAATACAGAGTTAAAATCTTCCCCAGAAGAGGTTCCTGAGGTACTTACAACTACCTATGCAGCTGCTCTAACTCCTAGGAAAGGTCTACAGTCTCAGTATGAAATGGCAGTTTCCAGGCCTTTCCTGCTGAATCCAAAAGGGCAAACTAAAATTTCACGAACAGTATTATTCCCATTAAAATACATTAAAATTCCCATTTTATAGTACAGCTCACGCTTTTTGGCTAGAGTATCGATCTAGTAATTTTGTGGCTTCTTTATAAAAACAGGTGACTATAATGAAGTCTGTTTCACAGTGAAATGGTTAAAATTTATAGATCAACAGGACTCTACTATGGAGTACAAAATGTTACAGAGATTTGTTTACTCTCCCCAAAAAGCTCTATTAGTAAAGAATTACAATCAAGCAATATTAAATATATTGCCATGCCTTCACCTACATTGTTTTCCAGAAGATTTCACTAAGCATTATGGAGCAACTATTCAGAAATTTAGAGTAGATGATAAGAACACCAGCTAAAATTCCCTGGCATACTTAAGGTCTAGTCAGTTTTACTCTGTCTGTATGAAAACTGGAGATTTCTGACTGAAACACAGCTAACTCATGTGAACTTGGAGTCTGTGCATTTCATTTCCTGGCCCCTCACCCAAGGACCAGAGCTGTGAAAGACCCAAGGTACTTACGTTTTCTGTCATCACCACAGGCAACCTCAGCAAGGTATCGGAAGTAGTCTCCCTTCATCTTCAGGTAGAATACCTTGCTCTCTGGATTAGTTGCATTAGCTATTAAATATTTGTCCAAGAGCTCCTGAAACAACAACAAAACACACATTGACATACTGCAAACACCACTGCAATGAAGTTCAATCTATTTATCTCCCAGAAGTTTGGAAGGACTCAAATGTTCGCTACGAGGCTAAATGGAGTTTTAAGGCATTTTAGATAGATGCACACTTATTTCAACAACCTGAGTATAGGCACAAAACCAGAGACTACATTAAGATGAACAGACAACTGACCAATCAGACTGCAAGGAACAAGGAAAGGTTTACTGGTGAACAGTTTCAGCACCAAGTTTAGTTTCATGATATGCACTTCTCATTTCAAAAACATTGCAAATGAGTAGGCTTTTACTGGAAAAGCAAAACACAACACAGAAAGTTTCAAAGCTACCTTATTTTCTTTTTTTGCATCAATTCTTTTTATTAGACTTGTGGTAAGGAATCTCCAGCCTACCTACCACAGGCAGTCAAGGTTTCAAACCCATCCAGTCTGCAGCCAAACTCACTCACCAGCTCTTCACAAGGCTCTAAAGAACACCTGGCTCTAGCACAGCAGGGAGGCATCCTTCATATCCACCTTGCCATTCCCAAAATAAAGAGAGCTACACAGGGCTCTCCAGCATACCCTGAGCTGCTGCAAACACCACTACCCCTGTCCACAGCTCCCCTACCTGATAATCAGTAGGACAAGGAAAGGTTTGAAAGCCTCTAACAAGAGAAGGTAAGTCTCTCTTCAAGGCGGCAAGTCATCCCTAAGACAGGAGTGAAGAAAGGGAAGAAGAGGTACAGGACTTTCCCCGAGCAAACAGGGTAAGCAGCAGGACAAGCAGCAGAGTAGCTTATGGCTTGACCTTGTCCCTGAACTCCAGAGATTTTACCAAACTCATTACTACAACCACCCATGTTCTCCAGAGTTGACAAAACATGCAAATGAGTTCTGATACACTCAAGGAAACCCTGCAATACCCAGAGAAACTTCACAGTAGGAATATAAGTGATAAAGATCAGCATTTACTTATTTGGAAAGTAAACAAGTCATAAAAGGAGCAGAAAGTTTCCACAAAGCCTGCAGCTGGCTAGTTAAGATTTTTGTTACAGGAACATGTATCCAAATTCATGAAGCAGCTACAAAGGAAATATTCACAGAACTGTTAGCTTTCTGCATAAAAATCCTTAGCACTTTAACTGGCCACTAGATCACTATAGTCAAAGCAAGCTAAGTTTAGCCAAACCGACTCCCTATGCACATCACCATACCATTATTACTTCCTTTAATGATCAATGGAAGCAGAACAATCTAGTTCAAAGTGCTGAGTCATTCCAAGCCCATTTGAAGTTTTGGTAATTATTTTAAACTGACACTTGCAGTAAGGTACTTCCAATTGAGTTAAAAAAGCATTTTTGCATCCAAACTGTATGTGTCCCATGGAGGTAACACTGCAGACAGAGACCAGACAAGCTCCCTCAGACATCCCCACGAAGGCAGTAAGGAAAGTACAGAGTCACACCTGCCCTTGATACCACCCTAGAGAATACAGGAAGGTAAGATGATACCAAGCCTGACATACCCTTGCACTTACCAAATCAGTGACAGACATTTTTAGGAGTTTCTGTAAGGATATAAAACCACTGCCAAAGCCTAGACACTGACTATTTGGCAAAGGCTTAAGTGAGGATCTGTGTAACAGTTTAACACAGTCAAGTATGCAGGAGCTTGAGCAAACATATAACAGTGCAGTTCACTGGTGTTATGAGAAAGGCAGCAAAACCTTAGCTCTGTTTCAAAACTAGAGTTTTAGGCAAGGTAGTAGGCAGATGAGTAATACAACACTACATTAGAAGTGCTATTGTGCATGAATTCATTCCATATCAGAATGAGTTATTCCCACTCCACAGATTTCTGCAAAGAAAAAAACTTCACATTTTGGCTCTATGTCTTCCTGCTGCTTTTCTCCTATGACAATGTCCACGTCAGCCATAAAACACTACACAAACCAGTTTCAAAGTCCCAGAGACAACAACATGGTAACCTCAAGTCTAACATAAGAGTTAGACTTTACAAGAAACTGCCCAGAATGATGAAACACGACACGTAATACACCTATGGTTTAGAAAGGTTCCATAAATCTGTAATGTTTGAAGAGTAACCACCAGCCTCTAAAAGCCATCCTACGGTTGGGACTGCATTAAGTAGCAGAGATGTGCTCAGATTAACTGTGCCACAGCCTAAGGAGCACTGACCAGACAAGCAGTGAATATACTATATGACATTTTAAACCAGGTATTTTGCAAAACCGTATCTTTGATTAATCTTTCAAATACTGAAATAAAACTTTCAAGATGTTATAACTGTATCAACAAGGGAACAATCAGGCATTTTTCCTTTATGCTTTCCAAAACATAGAAATTTACTGTATGCTTAGCAGACAAAAAGTATTACCCATTTTATTACAAAATTCTGTCTTTGGAGGCAGGTCTAGCACTACAGCTGATCTGGCTTGGGTATGGCTGAAAAATACTTAACCCGTGGAATCTAGTGCACACTAATGAATGTTGGCAGGAAAGCTTTAGGGTGGCCAATTTAAGCCAAATCTGAAAGCTACATTCCCTAGAGCATCAGTACCCATTTTTTCTGCCCACCAGATGGGGTAGGCCACACACTTCTTCCAGGAATTTGGAAGGATTTTGCTGATCCAACCCTACTGCAAGCAAGCAACACTGTGTGTCAGTGCATCCTTAAAATGCTGCCTTTATTACACTTACCTGATAACCAGCGGCTCTGTCCAAACTTCTGAGAAACTTAAGAGAAAAAATTGATGCTGTTTTTCATACAGCAAAGAGTGGGTTACTTCCTAGGCACTTCTCAGGTGGAGAAGCTGAGTAGCCCAGCAGCTCCCACTCCCAGTTCATCATGAGGGCCTCCTAATCCTTTCATAACACAAGTAAGGAAGAGACCTATGCCTTTTCCTTCAGTTAGGGTAGAACATCCTCATTCTGAACTTTACATATTCTGGACTTTACATACTCAGTTTCGGGTTTTGTTTTTTTTAAATAGCCTTAAATGGAACAAGATCTCATTTATGAATCATGTCAGTTAGAACAGAATCCAAACAGACTTTGAGTGGAGCTAATTATTTATCAGACCAGATGTTAATCTTTCGAATCAATAATGTATTCAGTGTACTTTGTGAGCCATTCATCTCTGGCTATCATCATCATTTCTTGGAAGGCATCTTACCCTCCCTCTCTCAGAAAAAATGTTGGTGGGGTAGTGAGAGCAGATAGCACAGTAAGCCAAATTATTTACTTTACACTGTTCTGAGACCATAACAACGAGGAACTCATGATTTCCAGCATCTGTTCTCCCATCTCTCCCCACTTGGACTTTTTTACCTTTCCAGCAGACAGAAATTAGCCAGGAATCCTTATTTTAAACATCAGTTGATATTAGTAAATTAACTGCAGGCAGGCAAAGCAATGAAGCAGATGACAGAAAGCCCCAGTTTCTGTGACTATGCCTAGGGAGAAACAAGAACTGTGAGAGGTATGATTCTGGGATGAATAAGGAAATACAGTAGACTGCCACCCATGCTCACATACAGTGAATGTGCCCATCCCTTTTACATATTAAAATACAGCTGCCACCATCACTTAAGAACTGCAGCTCTTCCCATCACCTTCTAAACCAAGCCTTGAAAAACCAGCAAGTATGTGCTCTGCAACACAAAACGCGCCTCAGAAGCTGCAGGAAAGCCACATGACGTCAGAGCTGCTGATCTGCCCAGATGGGAGGTGTCTCTTAGAACCAGGAGTGGTATGAAGATGCAGGAATCAAAGCTCTATTCTCAGACCAGACCCTTTGTGTCCCACTGCAGTTGCATTACAATAGGTTTGCAGTGACAGTCTGTGGCTGGTAGCTGCTGCTTGCCCCACACTGACTTACTGTGCTCAAGTGGCCTGTTGGTCCTTCTAGAGCGTGACAAGATTTCCCCCTCCACTTCTCCTAAGTGCTGCTCATCCATCTCTATTTATTTCTACCTTCACACTCTGTGAACACTCTTGTCATCCTAGCAGAATCATATTCTCATCTATGATATTCTTTTCCCCTCCCCTGGAACAGGTCTGCAGCTGCCTGAAGAAGCCATGGGGAGCAGGTTGGAGCCTGGCAGCTAGATACTTCTTCCCCTTGAAAGATGAATTTTTTTTTCTTTCTCTCTTCATTGGCAAATACTCCTCTACATGCCAAATCAAAGTTACATTTCAACTGCCTTTTTGGATTCTTCTCCAACCTACTCTTCTTTCCCAACTACATAAGTATTCTCTCAGTCCCATTTCCCCTCTGTTTAAGTGGGCTCAAGGGTTGAACAAGTGGTATTCACTGACTACTGGAATTAACAGGAGCCAGAAATACTAAGTCAGTATATCTGCTCTCAGCACTTTCCCATTTTTTCAGCTTTATGAAAAGCAATCCCTGAAGGAGTGCCAGCCATACCTTTACTTGAAGATATGTTTGACACAGACAAAGCAGGTCCCTGAAGACAGATCTCCTTAATAATTATTTGTGGTGTGTGCATCCAGCCAACCTCTCCTTATAATACACTGGCACACCTCCTCTGCAAATCATGTTCGTTCCACTCCACATATGCTGTTACCTCTTTTCAGGGCAACACTTCTTTGAAAAAGCTGACATCAAAACACAAAGTCCTACCAGTATCTCCCCATCTAAGCCTATTTTTAAAGGCAACACTGATTGAGACACTAAGTTCAACCACAGTTTACACTAAATACTTTCTATACAGTTTAACTACAGGGCAGGTTCAAGTGGCAGAAAAATACCACTGCTACCTGACCTATGCTGTTCTCTTTTCCCACATATCCAGCTATAAAAAAATCTCAACAGCAGAGATGAATTTGGAAAAAAACACAAAACATCTTGATTACCAAACTGACCTTTTTGCTTCCTTCAGCAGTTGTGCCATTTAGAATTTGACTTCAGTAAGAATAGCAAGTATGTGAGCTTAAGCCTCCTCATATATTCCAATAGCACTTGCTAGTGGATATATTCTTCACACTTCACCATTCAATACTAGAGGATGAACATAAACCAGGTCAGCTCCAGAGATTACCTACTCATCACAACTCGTCTGAGGCCAATTTGCAAAGCATGCTAAAGACACCATATGCCTAGTTTTCAATGTGGTTAACTCAATTAAAACATTTACAATGTCACCATCACTCAGACATCAACACCTATGACATGTTTGGGTCACATCACTAGCACCAAGTTATTTAATGTTATGCTATTAAAAGACTGATCTGTATTGTCATTTGCACTTCTCACTGAGTAGTTTATCACTAATTTTGCTCCACTAGAAGGAAAGAAAGTCAATGCAAAAGCAACCATCAGAAACAGCAATGCTCTCCAGAAGTTTGTCCCGTAAGTTAAGCTGCTGCATGGTATTTAGCAAAGAGTGTGCCAATGTTCTAAATGACAAGGAATTTTCTGAATTAAGTCTATGCTAGATAAAGTTTTTTAATGCAGACTGTTTCAGTAATATCCTTGAGCCTAATGGCCATATATCTTACTTCAAGTTATCTAAAATACCTTATTTCAGCACCATCTCCATCTTCTGGGAATGTAATTTTAAAGGCTATTTTTAAATGTGAACATCCTAACAGTTTGTGTGAAGTAACTGGTATTTGCAGTTTTTAGTAATTTAAAACAATGTCCTTCACCTGGTTTGAACTCATATGACACAAAAAGCACCCAGAGAAAAAAAGAAAATTCTACAGTAGTAATTTTTTGACAGAGGAACAAACTAAGAAATATCAATGCTTATAATATTTAAAAAATATTCCTCCTCACTGCATAATGGAAAAAGTTCAAGTATATGGAAAAAACAAAGGAAAAAAAGAAAAACCCAAGATGCACTTCTACTCAGCAGCTCTTAGCTGTACAAGTGTTCTTGGACCTGCCATCATTCCAGAGAGTGCCCATTTTTCACAGGTTTTACAGGAACTGAGTTTTATTGTTGTTTCCTAGATGTTTGTTTTTTGAACTGACACTGAATGTTCTCTATTTTAAGCTTTAAGTGCTTCTGGGTTTTTTGTTTTGCTTTGTTTAATAAGGAGTGCAGAAGCTCACCAGGAGAACAAATGTTACCTGGGTAACGGCAAGTAACTGATTACTTAATGTTGTACCACACACTAATTGGCCAAATCCCACAGAACCTAAAGTCACCTGCAAGTGGAGAAACTGTTTCAAAATAAATCTATTTTTAGACAAGGCTGCTCAAAAATAATGCACATACAGAGTGCACGTCAACACTTCTTTTAGCAATTTAACTCGCCACCCTGAAACATGAATTCAACATCAGAGTCTCATCTAGATCAGCAGCTTGCATCTCACAGGAACACCATGAAGTGTGTGAGGCTACATAAACTCAGCCAGGATTGCAGTATGCAAAATATTTGGAAAAATTATTCGGTCTCAAGTATTTCTGACAGCTCATCCAAACCCAATATGAGAAAAAAAGACCTAGAAATAGCATAGAGAGAAATGGTTTCCACCCTAACTGCAGTCAAAAAGCAAAGCTAAAGTTGGTGAGGCAACTTAGACCAATATAATCACCTACTACAACTTAAATGTGAATTTAAATACATCAAATATTCCAAAGTCTCTGACAGCACAGATGATTGGTGTGGGCTCAGACCTTTCAATAAGGCTCTACTCACAAATGACTGCCTGTTTTAACAGTGGTAGCAGAGTGGTATTTAAGACTTCTTGACTATTTCAAGGACAATCAGTCATTCCAAAGTCCACAGTATGACTCACTGAAACCTAGGTGTTTTTTAACGTTCAGCAGTTGTTTTCTTGACAGGAAAGGGAGAGTCCCCTGCTGCAACATTAAGATCACTTTACTTTCAACAGTGTAATTCAGCAGAACTGAGTTCTTCATCCTTCAGGATTCAAGCTCTATGCATCAACTCCTTTTGGGAGAACATTAAGTGATTTTCATACAGACCTCTCCAGACTAACAGTGTTTCAGTTTATGTATTGCGGAAAATATGTGTGCACCTTTCCAGTAATGGCATGGCCTTAAGATGACCTGACAAAGCACTAGTGAAAGCAGAGACAAATGTACCTGACATGAAAATGGAGAGGGTGACCTAATTCATCTTTTTGATTTGGTTCCATGTCTTTGTCTATATAATTTTAAAAACTGGCAGCCAATACTTAGGATTGGCCCTGAATGAAGTATCTGGAATCCCACTTAACAAATGCAGTGGAAGCCTGAGCTGCAGCACGTCTGCCCACACTATTCCCACCTGGGGTTGAGATTAATTTAATCTAGAATTTACACTCACTGCTTATACTTCTCAGGTTAGAAAGTTCTGTGGTCCCCAGAGAAGTATGTAAGCCAGGAACTAGAAGTGTATGGAAATGCAAGTTCTCGTTTCTGTAGATTTTCAGACAAAATGAACAATCAGTGAAAGTCAGAGAATTATTTAAGTTTTTATGGAAGAACCTAAAGTTTTCCCGTTTTTTAATGCAGAAATGAATATTAAAAAAGAACAACAAAGTAATTCCTCTTTTCAAAAATTGTATATGTTTGATGAATTAATGGCTATACAACACAGTCAAAAGCTTTCAGGAAAAATTCCTTGGTATCTGACATATTTATCTCAAATTAATTCTAACATTCTTCCATGACTGCGTTTTACATATTTCTAATTCCTCAAAATACTTCCAAGTGCTCTTCTCCTAGAAATACAAATTTTAGACACTAAATAATTCTCTTCAGAATCCTGGCCATTTAAAGCTGCTTTCAGCATCCATTCATGACATTGCATAATATGACAGAATCAAACAAAAAAATCTAAATTTTTATTTAAAAACATTTATATGCTCTGCAGCTACAGAAGCCCAAAGATAAGATTAAATGACTGACTGAGGTATATCTAGACTAACAGCACTCAAGAGGAACAACAGCACACAGGAGTTATGTGGTCTTAAGGTACATTGCCCTTAGCCAAAAAACTCATTTTGACTTGCTTTAGTTCTCTTCTCTCTTTGGGAGCCCCTGACCAGAGGCTTGTGATCACTGAAACTCAAAATGGTAACACAACCTTCTCATTGCATAGTGTAGCTTGGAAGAGTCTTTTGGATCATCCTACTTTATCTCGAAGGAAACCCAGCAATATATATTTCACTCAGTCTATTAGGAGTGTGCCAGTAATTTGTTATTCCCTAAATAAGATAACCTACAACAATGAAGTCCTTAGGTCAGAAAAACTGAAGTCAACATTTCAGATAACTCAGTTATAACAACATCTCACAGAAAGTGAGCTGTGACTCTTTGCTGAAGTCCTGCTACCTACTTTTATTAAAAACAATTTCTGCTTTCAAGAATTTTGCAAAATGTATTGAACTTCAGAACAAAACTTCCTGAAGAAGTTTATCCAGGAATGATGTGGCAGTCAGTCAGGTAAGAGTGTACACAGATTAGTTAGAAAAGTTATTATTAAAGCAAATGCAAATTTTTCTGTTTTCAGAGCTGAACACAATTCCCATATCAGGCTAGTTCAGTGAATGGATCATATAAATTAAAGGAGAGACCAAAGAGTAACAGAGTAAATAATAAACCTTTATCAGTATTAGAAACTGGTAAATCAAACCCTTGGTTACTTTAACAAATTAAGAGGAAGCTACAAGCAAAATCATAGCTAATTCAGGACTTCCAGTTCTTGGATCTTGATATCTGATGTTTGGTGGGTACACAGACCACAAGATGTGAAACTCAGCACTGAAACTGTTTTGCTGCCTCTAAGTACCTAGCTCAGACAAACTAGGCACTGTTAGATATTCAGATATACAGGATGGATTGGCAAATGACAAGCTTACAAACCAGCAGTATGCACAGCTGAAGTGTTCTGATGTTGGTTCCAGCTTCCTGGGATGCAGAAAAGATGAGGAGGAACTTGTAAACACTGCTCCAATAAACTTGGTGGAGCTATACTGAGTAAGTGCCATAAATGCAGTGCTCTATAAGAATAGTTATTACTTACCTGTTTGTGACAACATTGGCTTCAAGTTTACCGGCAGGAAGAAAGCACAACCACAAGTAACACCCAGGGGCATCTCGTTCCCAAAGGCCAAGAGCATAATTGATTAATCAAGTGTACACCTTCACCTACCAAACTTAGAAAATCTATCCACACACTTTTACCAGCCCTTCCTCTGCTGTTTTCCTCACCACCTTCCTCTGAAAATCGAGCATCCCCCATAACTGAAACCCGAACCAAGCTGCAGTGTCTATACAGAAACTGGTACAATCTACTCGTACAGTGCTAAACAACCCCAATTTGTGCCATGATAAACAAATCAAGTGTAATAACCTTCAAACTCAAGTGTATTCTTTCCTCAAGTTCTCTCTCTCACATACAGTCTTCTGTGTTTTACTTCAAAAAGGCACTTATCAAGGTAGTAGAAATGCCTGTGAGACAACTGTCTAGCAGGTAAGTATGAGAGTGATTTCCAAACTCTGTTAAAACCTTCACTGCATTAGCAGAAAAACAGAATTTATAGTTTTGTTGTCCAGTTTGGCCTAGTGAGCACATCATACTGTCTCACTGCCACCAAAGCAGTAAATGTCCTCCAAGAAATCTAATAATTCTAGACAGCATTCAGCTGTAGGGGGAGGAGGCAGCAAGCAATGACTGTACGAGATGGAAGATTCAGCTACCATCACAACTCCTTGAACTATTTTTAACTGGACTCCTTAACAGTTCACAGTCTGTTCAAGAACCTTGGTGCATTCTAGGCTTTGTTTCTGCAAGAATCAGTCCCTTCTCAGAAATAATTAAGTTTTCTTTTTACAAGAGTGAGGATTCCACCAGTATATTCTTCTGAAAGATGACAGAGAAGGTAAGAGAAGGCTTATGAATAAGTTCAGATCTAAGTTTCAAGCATATTATACTAAAAAAACCTAAAGCATTAAGTTCCACAATGCTTACCACAAACATGTTGACAGTTGCTAGAAGTTGCGCCAAGAACACAAAGGAAAAATTCTCTCTCTCCACAAATTACTTTTCACAAAAAAAAGAATATTTATTCCAAATTCACTCAAATTCATTAAATTCACATTCATTCCACAATTCTGGGTTTGCCAAGATGTAACATTCCCAACCTGATTTTCATGAAGTAGCCTTTCCTTTTAGTCAGTCACTTAAGAATAGCAGTTGCTTTAACTTATAAAAGGTTTAAAAGTAATACTCGAAACACAGTCCCAACAACGACTGGGACAACTAACTCAAGTCCAAATGTAATATTAAATTACTAGCATGCCTGACCTTCAAAATAAAACTGCATCCTACACAGTTCCCTGTATCAAAAGACTGTACGTAATATCTTTTTACTGGGTTTCACATCTACACCACACATTTCTGTACAAACTCAGTCTGTTCCCTGACAATAGGAACAGAGACACAGAATTCACAAGACATGAAACCGGTAAATTGTTTACATAGCAGCATGAAGATGATATCTACTGAATCTGGCACATTTCTGCATGTGCAATAAAAAACCCAAAGATTTCACTTTTCTGTAGGCCAAAGGTAGCAGTAGGGAAGAAAGAGGTCTATGGTCAAAGTTACCCATCATCAGATATTTTAGCTGACATGAGGAATCTATTTGCTACTGCAAAAAAAATGCCAACTTCACTTTCAATGGACCGCTGGACTTGTGCTGTTGAAACAAACTCCACTAAACATTACTTTCTAGCACAGGGATTTTTGTTCAACTCATTTTTAGTGACTAACTTTAGAACTAGATTTACAAAATGGATAATAATCAGAAGTGGACAGATTTTTTAGTCATTTTTATTAGCTTTCATTGTTTCTTAATTATGTGAAGCAGCAGTAGGAATAACATTGCAACCTTGGGGGGGAGGGAGGGAGGAAGGAAGGAAAGGGGAGCTGGCAAGAGCAACCCATCAATACATGCTTTCAACAATTAACAGTGCAATCTCTCAGAAGATCAAAGCATCCTATCAGCCTTTACACAGTAAAAATACAGACAATACACACCTTATAGTTCAAAACTATTTCACTGCAGGCACTGCCACAGGGTGGCAAAAAGAATCAACAGCATAAGTAATGCGGCTGTTCCTTCATTTCTAGAAGTTCACAATGCCCTCATTCACTTCTAGAGAAACCCAACATGGGCCTGACACAATACAATGTAAAAATGTTTACAGAGGACACTGTGAAAACAGATGTTGGGAAACAAATGAAAAGCCTCAGGTATGTAACTTTTCTACACAACATTTAAAAATAATATTAAAAAAACATTTTAACGTTTCTTCTAGAGACAGGAGAAGTAACCATCAAGACACAGTTGTTTCAAGCCCTAATGATTTTGCATCTTCATCAAGATTTAAACTGTGGGCAAATAGTTATCAAACCTCATCTCTATTACCCCAAGAAGAGCTCCAACACATCAGGACCTAGAAACTGAACACATGCAAACACGTGCAAAAACCCTCAAGCTGCAAGTGGAGAGTGCTTCAAGGCAAGGGCTGCTGTCTTCCCTGCCTTTGTTACTGCCCTGTAAAGAACAAAGGAGTCTGAATGCAACACAAGTTACAGCCATGCAAAAGGACCACGGCTCTCAGAAAACCCACCAGTTTAATCTGCTTCCCCAGAAAAGTTCCAATTCAAAAGCTAACTTTTTAAAAACCTATTGTCACTGAACAGTGGAGTGTGCATATAATTCAGCAGACATTATACTGTACAATATACTGTACGTTCCATCTTCAAAGTTTCCCACATCATTTCACTAATTATATGAAAGTTGCAGCTGCATCCACCCCTTCTACATTATCTTGAGCCAGTCTTGAAATCACCCAAGTCAAGAGAAAGCAACATGAACTTTGTGCTCAGAGTATACGAAACAACATAGTGCAACTTTATCTTGAAAAAAAATTAAGTTGCCAACCTGTTTCTTTATTCAAGAAGAGTTTCAAGAACAGTTTTAACTATGAGTCATAAGGGATGATTCAACATTAATCCTCTGCATTACCAAAGAATTAGTCAATCAATACAGGGAGTTCAGCAAAACCTCCTAGTGTACCTTTCAAATAAAACATTTGTGCAAGTTGTTTGACAGCCATACCACTTCTCCATTAAAGAGCTACTCCCATCTGAAAGACTAGTCATAAAATTAACAGTTAAAAAGCATTCAGATCATGCCTACTTGCAAGATAGGCAGTTAAAGAATGACACGTAAATAATCAGTAAAAGCTTTATTTTTATGTATATATCTATATATCTTAACGTAATTTCGAATGTTTGTATTCTAGTGGTGATTAAATTTAAGTTCTTTATCAAACCATGATCCAAAAAAATGTCTTTCTTAACTGGCTTGGGACATTTTTTGCAGGAAAAAAAGTAATTACAGATTCCATGTCCCTGACATTTTATTAAAAAAAATAGCAGTATTTTTAATGCTAGCACAAGTATTTCTAAATTAAGATTTAGAAATGTGCCATACCAGTAATTGAAAAAAACTTTTGAAAAAACTGTTAGTAGTATGACTAACAGCAGTCACACTCCACCCAACACACCCACCCTTGCTAAATCCAAATACTCCAGATGACAAGCAACCTTTCCATACTACTTGCCAGCAGTTGATACAGTTTAGCTGCCTTCCTAGAATTAAAAAAGTCATCTCTGAGATTCAGCTAAAAAGACCTGAAAAAGCTACAAGCCGTTACCATAGTACTAGTACAGGAGAAATTATCATTCGAAGGAGGAGCCAAAACCATTACGTGGCTCAGCTTTAGGAAACCCATCCTTCCTAATGCCTGCTCCTTGAGAATTCCAATCTCTCACATGCTGACTCATGGATCATAGGAGTGGTAGATGGAGGAAGAAAGAGAGGAAATCAGCAGAGAACAGACCTGCACATGGCTCTCAAAGGAAGAATAAAAAAAGGAAAGCTTGCAGTACACAGCCAACATCTCCTACCAAAGGAAGGCACATCTTTGCAGCAGGTCAGCACAGGACAGGAAAAGCATGCTCAGCTGCAGGTTTTGGTCTTCACTACTTCCTGCAGCCTTTCATGCCGGAAGGGGAGAGTTGCCAACAGGCCATTGCTGAGAACAGAGGAAGACTAGAGTGCATTAAAAAACTCATCTAGCACAGGAAGAGCTTGCTTTCCCTACACCAGAGATCTGCGCTACAGCCACCAGAACACAGCCACCTGCTGGCCACCATCAGATGGGGTGGAATAACTTCCGCAGAGACACTGTGTGAAGTGGCTCACTGCCTCTCCCTATGGAAACACAAGTTCCTTGTCAAAATGGTACAGTATGAGATTTCATGCATCATCTTCTCCAAGGCACTAGATTTGGTAAAAGGACAGAGGGAGATTAAGAAGTCTGAAGAGTGAGCTTTATATGGAGGGCCCAAAAAGTTAGTTCTGAAGTGGGGTACTGAGTAGAGAAGAGAAAGAAGAACGACTCAAATGCCAGCACTTCATCACACAGGGTTCTAGTGAAACTCTTGTCACAGGAAGTAGGAATCGTACAGAAGACCCACCATTTTCACAAAGGTGAAAGTATCACAATTTCAATACACCTGTAACTAGAGAAACAATTTTGCTGTTGTGGAAGGCACGGGCTCTTAAATGTGTTAAGGAATTAACTGATTCATAAAGCTAATATGAAAATTATTTTCAAGAAAAGATAACTCACTTTGATTTAGAAAGAACGAACAAACCTAGGTGGCAGCATACAAGGAAGCATACAGGTATTTTCAGCACAATACAAAGAAGCAATCCCTTGTACATGAGCCAGCACACTTAATCAAGAAGAAAAATCAGTAACTTCCAAACCACTCACCTTTAAATTCACATCTCCTAAACCAATCTAGGATAAATTTACCTCAAAATTGCTTATTTCCTTATAGAAATGCTTCCTCCTGCTCTCAGATTAGCAAACCTAGACACCAAAAAAAAAGGTAACTAGGAGGAGCAATCAACCACTGAAGATGATCTGCCACAGAATTACTACTGCATTATGCACATGCAGTTTCTTCCAGATACAATTTCCTCCACACTGCTGACACGTCTTGAGCTCCCACTACAGTGCACTACAGCTTTCCTATCAAAAGCATCTGGAATTCTGCTGCTTCCACAGAAATGTACTTCTGGCCTTTGATGCATGCTTAGGGTGTCATTCCAGTCTTTGTACCTTAGCTTTACATTGCTCCATAATTACTGCAAATTCATCTCAAAAATACCCCAAAAAGTCAGCCTGCATCTAACAAAGCCAATGTCTATATGTCTCCTTCCCACCTTCAATACAGATGTCTAAGTTTGTAAAGTCAAATTTATGTTAAAACATTCCTCAAAATGTCTCTTTAAGAACCCCTTGAGAGTATTTTTCTTCATGAGAAAGCAAACAAAATGCACACATGGTTTCAATGTTTTAAGCACGTTATTAGCTGATCTGGATAAAGGGGTTTTCACATTTTCAGCTTACCTTATGAATAGGTATGTTTATTAACCACAGCACAGAGGCTAAATTCCCTCTATCTCTGCAACCACCTGGTGAAATACTGCACATGGATCCACCCAAAAATGTACCTCACAGACACTCAAAACTGAGTATTTCAAAAGCTCTACACATAAAGGGTCAATAGCATTGAGCAGTTGATCCTCCTCATCACGGTGACCCGTGTAAGGGTTACAGAAGTTCCCGTACTGACTTCACCTAACCCAGCACAACACTGCGTGATATGCCCCAGCCAAGTTCCCAGTGCTTCTCCCAGTACAGCAGCACACTTTGAATACTGCATTTCTTTACCCTAAACAAGATACAAGAAAAAAAGAAAAGTCCCCACTTACCAGCACCGTGGTGCAGATGGACCTGAGCTCAGACTCCACCTTCTCCCGATAGTCCTTGATAAGCTGCATCTTCTTGTCACTGGTGTCTGTCTTCTGCTCGATGCTGGAGATGACCCTCCAGGCCGAGCGTCGCCCCCCCACCACGTTCTTGTAGGCCACGGAGAGCAGGTTGCGCTCCTCGTTGGACAGCTCGGCACCTTGCTCCGTTACTGCCTTCATGCAGGTGGCCATGTCATCGTAGCGCTCGGCTTGCTCAGCCAGCTTGGCTTTCTGGATCAACTCGGTCTTATCCATGGTGGCTGGCAGTGGGACAAGAGCAGTGGAGTAGCAGAAGCAGAAAGAGCTGGAGATGTCACACTATCAACACGAGAATGCACCTCAAAACCTGACAGAAAGAAGACAGTAACCATGATGCCAGAACAAACAGCACCGAACACGATCCTACGGCACCCACTGCAACCCAGCTAAAAACGAGAATTACTGTGAGCCTTCCCTTCCCGTCCTCATCTCCAGTTCTTCTGCTGGAGAGACGGACTGCAACATCCCGCCCCTCTATGCAAGGCTACGGGGACTCGTCCCAAGAGTCCACCCCTCGGGAAACCACGACCTAGAAACCCAGCCGGAGAAGTCACGGTCGGTGCTATCCAAAGGACGGGAGCCTGCCGCCCAAGCAGTGGGAATAGCTGTTTTTCCATCAGAAAAAAGTCAACACCCAGCTTTTCCTTCGTGCCCTACGTGAGCATATTAATAAGCCTCGTAACAGGGACTCGTGGAAGGATTCCTGGTTACCACCCAGCCTGGGGCCCTGGCCCAAATCCCTGCCCTCCGTGCGCAACCAGCCCTGCGGGCGAGCTCCAAAAGCAGGCAGGCATGAATGCCGGGACCGGCGGGAAAAAATACATAATAAAAGCAGCAAGACGAGCTCGGCCCCGGAGAACGCGGCAGGGGTTAAACCCCTCCAGGACCCGCCTCCCAGGGGGCGAGCGAGGCCCGGGCCGCGAGGCCGGGGCGGGGGCTCTGGGCGCTCCATCTCCCCGCGGCGGGGCGCGGCGGACCCGGGCCTCCCGTCTGCCCCGGCGGGCGCCGTTTAGGCCCTCGGCGCGGAGGGGAGCGCGGCGGTTCCCGGTACACGGCAGCGGGTGCGGTCTCGGGCTCAGCGGCCGCGTCTCCTGGAAGGGCGGGGGGCGCGGGGGCGGCCGGCGGAGTCCCCGTGGCGACGGGGCGGGAAGAGGAAGCGGCGGCGGGTGCGAAATGGCGGCGCTGGCTGCACCTCCCGCTCCCCGGGGCCGCCGAGCTCTCCACGCCGCGATCACAAAATGGAGGACGCGGCGGGAAGAGGCTGCGGAGCGGGGCACATCCTGCCGCCGGCCGCGGCCCCGCGCTCACCTGGGTCCGCCGGGCTGTGGGGCCGGGCCGCACCCGGTCGGTGCCGCGCTCGGGGCTGTGGCGGAGAGAAAGAGCCGCTCCCGTCTCGGCCGAGCCAGCGCTGAAGGGCGTTGGCGCGCGCACCGACCCGCTGCGCGGCCCGTGTTAGCCACATATGAGTGGATAAAGGTGAGGCACCTATGGCCATATGTAGGTCCAAAACCAAGTGGATGCATGGCTTGTGTGCACTCACGCTGCCTGAGCCTCAGAGGATGTGGTAGGACACGGTGGGTTTGTGGTGTTGGTCTTGCCTTACAAAATCAGGTCAATTTGGTGTATGAGGGCTCAGGCGAGGTCAGGTTCTCCAATGTCTGTGCAGTATCAGGTCTGTGCCTGAAGTGATGACATTTCTCACCTTTGCTTTCAGCATCACCAAATATAGTCACGCTGAGGAACTATAGCATCCAGATGGGATGATGAATTCTCTGAATCAACCTCAGGATGTTACTGTCTCAACTCATAAAGCTCTTGGTCTGTGTTTGGACTAGAACTGGGACTATATGCGGAAATTTGAGCTATGCTGTGAACAAGACACTTTTTTTAGTCATTTGAGTTTGGGAAACATTGCTTTATTAAAAAAAATAGACCTATTGATAACAACCTCTTCAAATTTATTGAAACTCAGAAGCTGCTCTGAATCTCCCTCAGAAGTTACCTTTTGGTAACTTACTACAGTTTTAGGATGTCCATTTATTCTTCCTTGTTTGTAAGATATGTTATCATTCTCATTAGTCCCTAATAATTATCTTCATTTATCTTCTATCTTTCATGAAGTAAAAACTAAAATCCACCAATTGTATAACAAAACCTTTTTTGTTAACACCATGTCTCCATCAACTAACCATTCCACCTATAAGGCACAAGTGAGTATGTTTTATTTGAGGAAGGACAGCTGACCTGATTGAGGCTACTTCCTTCACTGATTCATCTCAGAAAAGGGGAAGATATCAAGAATTACCCTCATGCCAGTCAGTTCCTGTCTCTCTCCCACCTATTGGGAGGCTGCATTAAGGAATACAGAACCAAGTTAAGAGTTGGAAAGTGCTGAGCAGGGCAGTTTGTGTGATGGATGCAGACTGAACTCCACACCTGATGCAGACTCTGATGTATGTGTGCAGAGCAGCTGCATGTCTGCCTTCAAATCCTCTCTGTGCTCCTTGCTTTTCAGGCTTGGGTCTTGTGGGCTTACATGCCATAAGACTGCTCAGCAATACCAATTTTAATCACATAGTCATAAGCTTATTTTCCCAGAAGAACCCTATTGCTGAGTAGGAATATTGTCCTTCAGGGAGCTTTTCTGAGAGGGGACTTGAAGAATTTGTTGTGTTTAGATTAGAAAAATGAATGTTAAGAGGAGATTTGATGTTATCTTAAAAGAAGAATAAATGGCATGGATGTAGAATTGTTGTTTAAATGGAAGGCAAATATGTATAAAATGGACATAAATGAATTTAGAGTGTGAATTAGAAGATTTGGAATTTTCAGAGCAATGAGGCCATGAGACAGTTTCCCTGTGTTGAGGGCAGGAAGCCCTTCCACTTAGAAAGCAGAGCCTGATGAGTTTACAAAAGTGTTTATGAGATGTAGTTGCCTGGGATAGCAGGAAGAGTAAGCTCCAGCAGCTTTCCAGTTCTGTGTTTCTTTTATTGATTATTCCATATTCTTGTACATGCTTAGTCCATGCATACTTCAATGTACAGTTTACTGCATAACATTATCCTTTATTAAATTAAAAACCCCCTAATTTCTTGTAGAGTATTTCAGGACTGCTGTAATCTTACCATTAATGACTTTACCCTTGTCACCACTATGAAATGGTTGGCTTTTTTTTTTTTTTTTTTTTTTCCTGTCTTGTGTGCAGGAAATTAAAAATATCAACACTTCTGATTACCTATATGAAGAAATTTAGGACCTTAATTTCCCAAGTGGTAAATACTGTATTAAAGACCTGCATTTCCAGAGTGGTAAAAGCTTTATGCTACTTTGCCTGTACAGAAAGTCCACCTCCCACTGACTTCAGATGCAGCTACTCACATTCAGCATCTTAGCAGCTCACACCACAAATTACTCAATTGAGGTGTGGGAGAAAAATGAGGAATACATATAATGCAAATTCCTCAGACTTATATGTGATCTTTACAACAGAGTTAGAAGACAGTTTCCTAGAGCCTCTGTTATATGCTATAAGACTCTTCTTGCTTTTTCCCAGCAGAACCAGCCCCCTCCATCAGATGCTTTCCATCTCTGCATCAACGGAGATTGAAATGGTACAGGCAGAGTTTCCTACTGTCTGTACAACAGGTACATGGCAGGTCAAAGTGGCATCTCACAAAGCACAAACAAAGAACCCCTGAAAGCAGACTTCTGTCATGGGATTCACCCAGACTATCACTGAACAATAGTATGAGTGTGCTCTTTGGATATGCAGCATGCTCCTGAGCTATCCAAAATAGTCTTGTCGTGGGTAGCAGTCAAAAAACTTACTCATTTTATGTCTTGCCTTCAGTGGGATGTAGATTCTTTACAACTAGTCTCTTTATCTGTTCACTTAATGGCAAGAGAACATATTTTATGTTTATTAAGGCTGTGTTTTAGTGGTTAAGGCCTTTCCTCTTTTGCTCCCATACTCTTCCTGTAATTTTTTCCTTATTATCAGCCCCCTAATTTACACTGCTATCCCATCTCACCCCCTTCTGATTCCTGCCTTCTGCTCAGCTCCTGCCTGTACACTTGTTCTCCTGCTGTCATTCTTTCTGTATCTATATCCTCTGCCCTTCTTTTGTTGTTCCAACTTTTATTAAAACTTCTGGGCAGAGAAGACTTGCTTTGGAGGCCTAGACATTTAGCAATCTTATATGAGTGCTGGAGTCTTAAGGAAATTCTGCAGGCAAATTTTAAGATGTCAGCTGAGGGTACTAAAATTGAGTTTTCTCTTTGTTTTCCATGTTTGGTTAGTTTTCCATGAAACCAGCATAAGACTTAACTTCCATCTGGCCAACTTCTTGAAGAGTTTAAAGGCATCACTCTGATGGTTGCAGGTGTTGGAATTCTTTGATAATCAAATTGTAATAAAGTGTGTCATCCTGGACAAAACCAGAAGTCCTTTTGATTTTCTCTGTGAGAAACAGCTAAACCATTCTAGCTAAAACATGAAAAACATTCTAGGTGTGTTCATATAGACTGATCTGTATTTAAGCCTTTGGAGACGAGCTAAACCATTGCTCATGACTCTTCTAGATAAAACTTAAATTTACTTAACTTTGTTTTTCTTGCACTTGGTTGGGGGACTTAGGAATGAAAGGATGTCTTGTTACCCTTGTATTTTTTGCTCATATCTTAAAGGTGCTAGAGGGTGGAATAAGTGCTCTTACATTAAAAATAGGAAGTCACCCATGTAAGAGGCTAAAGCACCATCAGAATCTAGTTAAATGACATATAAATGTGAGTCAGTGGGATCAAGCTCTTTAAACATTATCCTGATTTCATATTATGTCTGTACTGTGCTGTGAGGAGGCCACAGGACTTCTTAAATTTTTGAAAATACTTGCATGGCTTGCTCATTACTGGTATAAACTAATTGCACCAGAGGACAAGTCTCTGAAGATGCTCATGAATGTGTAGTTAATAGTGGGTGCTGTTTTATGCAAATAGTTTTCTTCTGCTGAGAGAAGAGGGATCAGGGAACACTTGGGTTAGGAAGATGACTGTTAGTATGAGAGGGTGGTACTGAACCTTACTTAGTTTTGCTACTGAGTGTCATTTGTCTGGTTTAAGTGGCTTCAGGATAAGTCTATGTCCATGCTGGGAGTAATTTGGTCGTTGCTTGTAAAGGATGGTATTGATTAATATTGATATCTGCTGCAAGGTAAATGCTGCTGTAGTCTGTTGTGCTGAGGCAGCTACTGACCATGGTTGATAAGAGTGTCTCAGCCTTTGTCTGACACTCCTTCTTCCCTCCTACCATTTCAGTAATTGATATTACATTCCACTCCTCTTTTTGGGAGGTGCAGTATATATAACCTTCTTGAGCATGACAGGGTTTCTCTGTATCCTTTCCTTCTGTGGCATGTGGTGCTGGGGAGTGCAATAGGCTCTGGGGAACCTAGTCAAGCCTGTGTTACCTGGGTGAGCCATCCTCCCTACCTCAGAGAGCTTTCCTTTCCTCCTGATGGCCTCTGGGTGAGAGAGGGAGGGAGGGAGGATGCTGGCTAAACAGAACCATTCCATTTTTTGTGCTCTTGATATTAAAATGCAGGTTTGTCTGTTTTGGTCCTGAGCAGGTCTAGTGAATCTCTTGTGAAGTGTATCCAAAGCCCTGGAACCTCACTGTGCTGCAGCTGCCAAGAGACACGTGTGGTAGAGTCCCACATGGGATTCCTCTCAGGAGTAGCCTGTACTGGTCTAGCTGGACATAAAGCTTTTGCAGATTTCCCTTGGGCTTCTCTTTTATATTCGCTAGCTCTGTCTTATGAGTGTTACTTACGAGTGTGAGGTGTGAGAGTCCGTCTAAAGCCTGTCTCCAGGAGCTAGCTGGAGTTCATGGTATCCCTCAAAGTTGAGGTGTGTCCTTTTTTTTATGGAAATGAAGCAAATAGCCTTTTAATGGCTTTTGTTCAGTTACATGCAACTTGCTCTGCTGAAGGTTGATAAAAGGTCCCCTTTTGCATGAACAAACACAACTGGAAAAAGTCACTGATTGTCAAGTAAATTTTATCCTTCTATCTGGAGGCAACAGGAGGGCCTCTAGAATTAAGACAAATGTAGCTAATGTTCTTTTAATGGTGATTTGATTATTCTTTCATTACAAGTAACTAGTTGCCTTTTCTAATTATATGTCTTGCTTTTATCTAAGAAAAACTACCCAATTTATGGGAGTGGACCATTAAAATTGCTCATCCATTAAAATTGCAGTTTATTGTAGTGCTATGAGATTGCTGGTTTCAGAAAATGTCCGTATTGCAATAGATTCATATAGATTTTTGGTTCTTCTGCCATTTTGCCAATGATCATGACAAATGAGAAAGCAGGTAGTGAGGGTGGATGTACAAGGCAATAATTATTTGGAGAGGTCAGAGAGCACAAACACTGCACACATTTAGTGTGCCTTTTAGGGAGGGAGAAGTATTGGAAGGGAAAAGGGCACTAGGGAGTAAGACCAAGATACATAAAGATGCCCTGGTACCTGGAAAGGCTTCAAGTTTAGAAAAGATTTAGAAAATTCAGGGAGAGCTCTGTCTGTGTTTGACCTCTGCACTTCTTGGTTTTTCTCTCTCTCTCTTCTCTTTCCCCTGCAACTGCCGTATGAGCATGTTATTCAAATGGGAGAAAGGACATCAATCAACCAAGTGCCACAGCGGGGACAGGAGAGGGGGGCATTGGAGGTGAAGCTGGGAGCATGATTTGAGAAAGCCTTGGGTCCTGCAGGCAGGTCATTGCAGGCAGGTCACTGCAGGCTACTCTTGTTAGTTTTGTGATGGGCTAGGGATGGCAGCAGGCAAAGCTGGTGCAGAGAGGTAATATCTCTTAGTGTATCAATTAACAGTTTGAGAGATAGGGCAACCATTTGATCTGAAAGTACTAGTGTAGTTTCTCTGTATAATCTAAATGTACTTTTTTGTTCTGTGTCGTATGCTATTAAGACTGGTGGATATCTGAAGGTCAAGTGTTAATCTATACAGGTAAACTGACTGGTAAAGGAACTGTGAATAGTTATTCCTGTAAACTAGAAGGAAACTGGGAATTCCTTACATGGAAACTCCATTCTATAAAGAAAGCCACTTTTATTCTGAAATATGGTGCATGTTAGGAGAACAATAGCAACAAACTACAATTAGCAGACTATTCCCAGTGTAGAGCAGCCATAAGAATAAAGTAAGGAAAGGAAGAGGACAAAAAAGATGGAGATGGAAAGAAGACAATCAAGTGGTCAAGTAGAGATACCTGTGGGAACATGTAATGTAACTGTCCTGTTGCATCTGAATTTTACAGACTGAAATTAATTGTGTAGTAGCCCTCAGAAATTTGTTCAAAGGTGAGATATTTGGTTTTGAAGAGTTCATGCTCTTCCATCAGCTCAATGTGGCAATAGGATGTGTATGTATTGAATTTTTCCATACAATTTTAATGACAAGGCTCTTGGTTATGAGTTTAATTAGGACTCAGCACTGTCTTTCATGTACAAAGATCAGAAGTCTGAGGACTATGAAAAATGCATGTTAAATGTCTCGCTACTTATGATTATATATCTGGTACACTATTAATAGTGATTTATACATAGAATAAAATAATTCTTCAGTGGAAGAAGGACATAGCATATGCATATATATACATATTTTAGGCTGAAATGCCCTTTTACAAGCCAAGAACAGGGCACTATTAATACATCTTTAGTAAGTGAATTAATTTTGACAGTTAACATACTGCATCTTTGCTTTGCTGAAATATCACTGCTGTACTTGTCTGCCATCATTATAGGCAAGCTGCTTAATGATGGCCTGTGGTAATGCAAATTATATAACTTAATTACTTGCGTTAATGTTGTAGGAAGTTTCAGGTACACTGGGTGAGTGTCCATGGAGCTACAAGCAAGGATAAAAACTTCAGACTAGGGAAAGAAGTGTCTAAGTGTGGGGCTGCCTCCTGAATTGGTGGGTTGAGCTTGTCAGTGGGAGGTTCTCCTTCTGGAGAAACCAAATGAGAGATGCAACCTACCTTTCCCTATTTTCATGTTCTGCTGTGAATGAGAGAGCAGAGCTTTCTGTTGAGGTCAAGAGCTATGCTTACAACATATAGCCCCAAAAAGATCATGGTAACATGCTGATGTTGGTTGTGTTGGCAGATGAAGCCATTTCTGCAGGAGATACACTTCTGAATAGGGAGATTCAGATGTGGTCCTGATCCAGGGATGAGTGCATGAGGAGTTTAGTTTGAAGATGCTAGATGTTCACGGTGTTAAACATTGATGTTGGGAGGAGTTTTCAAATCTAATTTCCATGTGTTTGAGCAGTGAAGACTTCCACATAGAACACACAGAACAACTGTAAGTAAATCCCAGTATTTATTTCATTCTGCTTCTTTATGAGGTTCCTCAAATTACTGTTGTTTGTGTGTTTGAATGTTTAGATATTATATAGTTAGCATTACTCCTCTTCTTAAGAACAGGAAATTCTATGAATTGGCCTTATTTCTGTAACTTTAAATGCAACGTTTCTATATATCTTTACCTGAGCTTAAAAAAGCTATGCATGGACCATTAAAATAATAAGATAATTAAGGGGAAAGTTTTGACATAAAATGTTATACTAAATGTATCAAATATTTCATAGATTGTTTTTTCTATTGTCACAGGTTACCACCTTTGTTAGCTATTTAATTCAAATGTTTTCCTGGAGGGATGGTATCTTACTTTCCTGGGTGTGATATTGGAGGAGTACTGGTTGACCAGCTTGCTTTGTTGTATCCGTGTTACTCTCATCACAGCTAGGTAGGAAACAAATGTTCTGCTCTGTCAAACTCTTCAGGAATTCTTACCCTGAAGAAGAAGGCTGCAAAACATTTTTCATGAAAAAAAACCAAAAAACCACACTTCTACAGTATGAATGAGAGCACTTCCATGCAATAGGCAGGGATATCTTCCACTAGACCTGGTTGTTTAAAGCCCCATCCAATTTGGCCTTGAAGACTTCCGTGGATGGGGTGACCACAACTTCTCTGGACAACACATACCAATGCTTCAATACCCTCATCATAAAAAATGTCTTCCTTATATCTGATCTAAACTCTCAGTTTAAAACCATTGCCAGGTTGCTTTGGCTCTGGTAAAAAGTCCTTCTCCATCTTTCTTATAAGTCCCCTGTATATACTGAAAGGTGTCTCTTACAGATAAAGAGAAGTGTGTATCCTGGAAATGTCAGATATGTTTTCCCAGACTTTCTTAGGGTGCTCCACAGAAAGACAAACTTGGATTTCTTTCCAGTAGATGTAGTTCCAAGTTACTGGATTTTTGAGCATAGTAGCCCCAGCATCTCTCTGTAGCCTGTGGAAAACATTTCCAGGGAATGATTCTTCCCATCTCACTGAGATTCTGCAAATGTCTGTTTCCAGATCCTTAAGCAACTAAATAAAATTAAATAGGCTGAACATAAGCCAAAGTCTACAAATATGAGAACAATTTGATGAATAATCATAATGGTTGAATATTACCCCTAATGGATCAATACAAACATCATTACATATTAATTCTACAAACATTACATATTAATTACAAGCAGGTTATGTTCACTCAGAAGGCACATAAGTCATCATCAGGCCTGTATGAAGTGCTCAATTTCATACTGTTTAAAGTGGCATTTGTTAGGGGACTGAATTTTCTACATTTTCCCCTTTTGCATCATACTTTTATACTTTCATTTAAAGTCACAAATTTTTTTCAGATGGAAAGGAATATTCCATATTTCTGATGCAATTGTTTTATTGTTACTCTTGGCACACAGCCATTTAATTTGTTTGAAGGAACAGCAGTTGCAGGGCATGATAAGTAGGGTGATTGTCATCAAGAGTCATTTAGTGTTTGCTTTCACATAGCACAAGCTCCTTTTGATTCACTTTAAAAGGATAAGGCTTGATTTTTGTCTGGTGTAAATCAGAGAAAAATGCTGCCTGTTTAGAATGCATGGCTTTTGTATTTAATTAATTCCTTGAAGATTTTAATTGTAAGCCCATTGTAGGATTTGTACAATCTCATTTAGTTCATCCTTACTTTTGAAATTCTTCAGTTATACCACTGTGTACTCTTTATGTTTCTCATATATCTCTGTGATGGGAGGCTTGGTACTGGACACTGCTTGCAAAGTGAGACTATTGATTTAGACCGTGATTTAATGCTTTCAGGACTTTTCTCAGTAGAATTCTTCCTGATATTCTCTCAGCTTTATAAAGTGGCACTGACCATTGTGCCAATGTTCTTATTTTGCTGACCACATCAATACTTTAATCATTTTGTCCTAGACTATACTTGATAACATTGCATTTCCTCTGTTTCATGCTGTCCATTCAACCAGCATTTGTTAGGTCTATAAGAAGGTTTTTCACTACCTTGTCTCAGAGTTCTGTTTTGACTGTCAGATAATATTGTGTCACTAGTAAACTTGCTCTGTTCACACTCTTTTCCAGATCATTAGTCAAAACATTGAGCAGTAGCCTACAATTTTAGGATCCATGCAATTTATCTTTAGCCTGAGTGAAAAGTAAAACCTGTATTCCCATCTTTTTGCTTGCATCAGTGACAATGGCAGAACATGATGCAGCTGAGAAGGTGGCCTAACAAATCTTGTCCCTGTAGACTTTAGCATTGTTTGAAGTTTGAACTAGTTTGGATAAAAAAATATGCTGTGGTGGCATCAGAGTCTCAGAGAGGTTCCAAGAAACCTGCAGGAGTTGAAGGAGTGGAGCCCACAGATGAGTGTTTCCTACAGCCTCAGAGCCAAGCACTTGTTATCTGGGGTCAAACCACCCTGGCTGGCAGATGACCCTGTGGGTGGCAGTGAAGAGTGGGCAGAGGAAATGGGTGTGTGTTGGGCCCTCTGCCAAGTGGCTAAGCCAGTGCACTGCAGACTCCACTGTGCTGGGATCGATGCAGGCACTCTATATTTTTTCCTTTTCCTTCCAACAGTCGTTCTAGTCATTACTGGAAAGATGTATTTCTGTACATAGCTTGTCAGTCAACATGCAGGAGGTAGTGTGGAAGTCCATAATCCCTGGGAGCTCTACTTCTTTGCTATGTTATATTCCCAAGCCTTCAACATAGGACTACTTAGTCCTGGCATCTTTTACATTCCCAAATGATTGCCTGGCTCCAACTCAGCCTTGGGCTTTGCACTCTTCTCATGTGCTGAATTATTGATGCTGTTTCATTGCAAAAGAGCTCCTTAATGCCCATGTTGCAGTGCAAGAGCCTGATGTGAGATATTCCCTTCTGTAGTTCATCTCATCCCTCAGACACACATAGGCAACTTGCAGAGGGAATGGGTTGGGATGAGGGAGGAGAGAATATATGAGCAGATGGGGAAAAATGGGATCAAAATAACAAAAGACCAGGATAGGAGCCCCAGCTGAGAAATCGGAACAAAAAGATGTGTTTCATTAGCTGGGAGGAGATGGCTATGTCTGGTCCAGTTTGGCAAGGAAGATCCACATTAGTTTTCCACATTTTGCTAAGGCAGCTTCCGAGGGAGTTGTTCCTGCAGGCCTGTCTCTATTCTCAGGTTTGCCTTTAATTATGAACAGCAGAAGTACACTGGGGGAAGGCAGTACAGGGGATTTTGGAAGGCTCTGTGCTTGTTCACTGAAGCATGAGAACAAATTCTGTGCACATTTCAAGGCAGGAGCATGTCTGGTTGCCTACATTTGCCTCAAATCCTGCAATCCTGCCTTACAATTTACTCATGCTGCCTGTGCAAGTGCAGCCTAAACCTAAATGCTAGTCCCTTTGTATCTACCTCCTTCCCTTCACCAAAACAGCCTCAGTACCTCTTGAGCCTGAATTTGTCTTTGGTCAACAAAAAAAACCCCTCAGTTCCTTAGAATATCCCAGCAAGGTACCAATCAGACTTTTGGTACTAGCACATTAACTTTTTTACTGGTGAATATAACTCATACCTCTTGGCATCAAACTTTGGTTTTTCAGCCCTGCATCACATCAGCAAGGGATGATTGTGCTTAGCTAGAAACATAAAGTACTTATAGTTGGCTACTAAATTACAGGCTTCTAAGTTTTTAGCAGGAATTCTTGTGTTAATGTCTAAATACATAACTTTATACTCCATGATGTTCAGTTTTTGTCTGTCTGTTTTGCTCTTAGCCTAGCTGTGCAATACTCTGATCTTTCCCTGCACTGACACAGCCTTTGAATCTTGTGATATGCTCTTGTTTCATTAGCATGTTTTCATTTTCTTGTGCCAAGGTTGTTAATGAAAGTATTAAATAAGATCACTTCCAAGGTCCCAAGCTTGAAGAAGCTTTAATTGGATGTGCAGGGTACATTTCGTAGATAAACGAAGGACACAGCACAGATCCTCATGGGAGCAAATCAGCCTAATCCTGATGTCTTCTGTAGAGTTATTCTGCTTATTCAGAGGATGCTGCTTCATTTCAGTCTATTGTCCTGCACACAGATAGCAAAGCAGTTCCTTATCCTATGGCCTGGGTAGCTTTATAAGGACTATAAAATATGATTTGGATGAATCATGATTGAATGGACTGCACTGATGTTGAGATGGGAGGCATCAGTAGGACAGAAATACTCTTGCAGCAACTTTGTAAAGGAAAAACAAGCAAGAGGGTATTGTGCAGATGTGGGAAAAGGTAGAGGATACACAAGCCAAAAGCCCTGAATAGACAGATGAGGAGCCTCGCAGAAATGCTGTACGTTCTTGGGGCCATCAAGTCAGAAATACATTGTGCTCCTGGTATGGCTCAAACAGCCACTTGTGAACTACAGATGTGTCTTTATATTAATCACCAGTCAAGCATTTTGCATATATTCTTGTGTATGGAATACTATTGTCATTATTCATGGGTACCTTTTACCTTGTTTTATGTGCAGAATTAATTGTACTCTCTGTGGAAAGGAAATATATTTTCAGTGGGTTTTTTAAAAATTAAATAGCAGGGAGCACATAAAGTAAACACTAAGCAATGCATTACTAAACATCTGAAAACAGGAGTATTAAAACTGTGGGCTTCAGAAAAGTTATCTGCCCCTCCAGGATCCCCCAAAGCTGTTGTGCTGTAGGGTATCAGCCCTTTTCCCACACTCTTCTGTCTCTTCTCTTTATCACACTGATGACCTGGGGACACGCAAAGGAGAAAACCAAGAAATTACTTTCCAATTTATGGACATTTACCCAGTGCAGTTGTCCTTTAGCCTTTTCCTTATGTTTAGGTCTTCTTTCTCACAGCCTCTGTCCAGTCCTAAACAAATCTGAAGTTACAAGGATTTAATCTTTCAAATTTTTCCTTGTCCCCTGAACCTAAAGGCAGTTGTCTAAAGGCAGTGCTTTTCTGGTAACTCAAGGAGAAATTTATTAAACATGGCACAGATTCCTAGATATCCAGGGAAAGAGCAGAGGGTAGAAGGCTATTAACTGAGAGAGGCTTCAGGGTTATGTGTATCTCCACTGGGAGGGTTGATGGCTGCTTTTGGTATGGGATAGCAAAATGCATGAGAGGCAAATTAGTAAGTGGGCACGTTTAGGGCTGCCCTCATTTTGAAGGATCTCACTTGTTTGAAGGATCAAACTTGTTGCAAGCAGCCAAAACGGGATTTTTTTAAAATGAGGATAAGGACAGAGAAGGAAAAATACATTCTATTCCTTCAGAACATAGGGCCTAGACTAGGCACAAGCACACTCCCTCCCAGTTTGAGCACCACCAGAGAGCTGTGTCAGAACAGTCTTCATGCTAAGGGACAGCACTACTTTTGGTATAAGTTAATTTAATTCCAGCAGGTCAGTGTGAAGTACACTGCAAAACCATAGAAAAGCTGCAGAGAATTCCCTATAGCAACTCTCAGAATTGCTTTCCCTTAGCAAGTGTCTGAATAGCCTGACCTCAGCAATTTCCCTCATAATAATGATTTATGCTGGCTCAAAACAGAGGGCACCAATTAAACTGTAAGCCAGCAACACATCTCTAAAAGTTTTCTTCCTCTGTTTATAGTAAGCATTTTTAGAATAAAAGAACTTTACCTTCCAACTTTCCTTTAGCTGTGAATTTTTTTTATTTTGACTGATATAAGAATGCCCCATCACCTGGGCAGTCAGCTCAGTGGAGGAGGAGGCAACAAGTTTCATCAACAATCTGGGCAAGGCAGTTGAGTGCACCCTCAGACAGTTCAAAGATGACACCTGGTTGGGTGGGAGTGGGGGTCTGCTGGAGGGCAGGAAGGCTCTGCAGAGGGATCTAGACAGGCTGGATCATGGGCTGAGGTCAGTGGCATGAGGGTCAACAGGATGAAGTGCTGGTTCCTGCACTTGGGTCCAAACAACTCTGTGCAGTGCTGCAGTCTGGAGGCAGAGTGGCTGGAAAGCTTCTCTAGTGAAAAGGACCTGGGGGTGTTGGTTGGGAGCAGATGAATATGGGCCAGGGTGTGTCCAGGTGGCCAAGAAGACCAATGACATCCTGACCTGTATCAGTAATAGTGCCATGGAACACCTTCCACTAGACCAGATTAATCAAAGCCCTTTCCAGCCTGGCCTTGAACACTTTCAGGGATGAGGCATCCATAGCTTCTCTGAACAACTTGTGCCCCATCCTTTGGAATGGTACCTCCCCAGTTTACTATGTTGAGAGATGCTCCAGCTGGGACTCAGAACCAGAGTGCAGTCAGGTGTTGGTAACAGTGTACTGTAGTAGCCCTGGTACCACCTTGTGAAGTCTTACTCTATTTATTTATTTTTGTCACAGTCAGGGCCCTAACTATCCCCCTCTATCCCTCATCTGCTTTTTTTCCTGCACTAAGCATTTGCTAGGGATTTGGCCAAGAGACAGGCTTCTCAGAAGGTCATCAGTTCCAGACTTCAGTATGGAATTGTGGTGGTAAATCAGCTTGCCACCAGCTAGAATACTGAAGACCAGCACTTTGCTCTTTGCCAAAATGGAGGAAAGCAGGTAATGGCTGCAGCAAAAAGCAGGTATCTGGCAAAATATGTTGGGATATCAGTAGAAGAATATGGGATATTTTCAGAAGAAGGATCCAGTTCCTGTTATCCTGAAAGGGTTAGGCTCCTCTAACAGGTTGCTGAATCTGCCTGCAAAATGGGTTTAAGTCTTTGCCAGTTTGCAGTAAAAAACATGAACTGCAGGAGCAAGCCTAGTTAACACTATTCTACAAGCTCTCCTACAAGGATCCATGGAGAAGGCAAGGATGACATTCTTCCTTCAGTGGCGTTAGTCTCTCTCTTGTTTCAGAAGGCCAAAAGGGAGGTGGAAAACTTGTGACTCCTTGACTTGAGATACACCTGACTGTGCAGTGTTGCTCTTCCCAGTCCTGTATTAGTGTTTTAGCTGTAGTTCCACTGTTGCATCAGTCCTTAGGCTGAAGCAGATCTCTGAGTGCAGTGGAGCAGGAATTGCCATTCCCAGCTGGACATGGCTATCATTGTTTATTGTGTACTGAGTTTATTGTGTACTGTTCATCTCGATGCTGTTAAATTCACAGCAAGTTTGTGAAATGCACTATACATAACACCTGTCACTCTGATACCCATCTAGCTGGAGTCAGGCATGGAAAGGAACAGACAAAAATCACTCTCCTGGGTCATCCTTTACAGTAGGAGATGACTCTTTTTCTATTTCACCACATTCTTTACATTCTTTCTCTGTCAGGGTTGGGTCTGGAGGAGGACCAACCAGATCATGAGCATACTGCAAAGCCACCAGCTTGAGGCACAGGGACAAATGCTAATGAATATTAACCTGCAGGAGAATGGGGAGTGTGCCTCGTGGAGAATCTTGCTCTTTCCACTGAAGGATTAGGAATCTGTTTCTACAGATTTCCTGATACAGGAAAGGGAACCCTTTGTTCAACTCTATTCCCTTTCAGGGATGGGGAGAGGAAAGGTTCCCTTACCCTGGTGAATAAGTCAGGGCCAGAAGATTTGGTCCCCGAACTCAGGACATCATATTGTCTACCTTCCTGTGTAAATTTTACCATTCATCTTTCCCCAAATCTGGGCAGACACTTCCTAGCTCGCTTCCAGAAGGATGTGACACATGTTAAGGTAGACTAAAGACAGTGTGCCTTGTTTGTACAGTAATTAGCTCATCCCCATTTTGATTGCAAGCTTTCACTGCCAAATATTTGGGAGAAACTTACTTCCTATGATATTGCAGGTATACATCTGCCAGGATGGGTCTACTCTGAATGATGTTTCCTTTCTTCAAGCAGTTGTCCTTCGAAGCATTGTCCAAAGCAGACACTTCCTTTGTAATGCAAAAAAACTCACCCCAACCTGCTTCAAGCCAGCTTCTCAGCTGCAATTCAGGAGGAATATGGCCGCAACAGTGCATCCCATTGTTAGAGAAAATAAAGATAGAAGTGTTGCTTTCTTCCTGCTCAAAGAAAGTGAAGTGAAACAGGCGCCTTGCAGCTTTTGGTATCAACCTAATTGAATAGAAAAATTAGGACCATAAAGTAATCTGGACTTTATAGCTGAAATCTGATCTCTGTCAAAGCATTTCAAGGATGTGCATCATGCCTATAAAAGGCATTATAATTATGGCAACAGAACTTGCACTCTAATTTGTGCTGCCCTTGCCACAAAGTACCTTGACAATTCTTCTTCTGTAGTCATTCTACATCCTGAGAGATGCTGAGCCCCCATTAAAGCTTGAAGTCTGGTGGTGGAAGTGTCCCTGCCTCACCCAGGTGTGTCAGTGAGTTGTTAAGAGCATGTAAACAATTTAAAGGCATTAACCTGGAGTCCTGCGTGTTTTCAAGCAATGCCTGGGCAACAGGCAGTGATGCCCTGCCTACCTTTGTGAAGCTTCTGTCACTTTGTCATCATGCCTGTACTTGGTGTATCAGGGGCAGTACCCCTGTAGGTATGAGGTTACTGCTGTGTTGAGTCCTGCCCATACCTCCATCTCAGCACTTCCCAGAGGTACAGAAGCTGGGGGGACATCAGAATCTTTCTAAGGAAGAAGCATTTGGAGCATAATGCAGCACTTCACTTGTGCAGCCAGGAAAGCTTTGCTCATCCTTAGTAGCTGCAGATACAGGAGGGAGGCTGTTGGACACAGCCCCTGCTCCCATCATCTTCCACTGCCTGGATGTCAGTTATGTGCTGCTAAAATCTCCTGCCCACATTTCTCTCATAGAGTTTTTCAGGCTTTGTCTGATTCATGAATTAGATCTAATCCCCACTAATCCCTAATCTAACCTAATCTAATCAAGCACTGCTTAAGAGCTTGTTAAAACTGAGCATTGACAGCTAAGTAATATTCCAACACTCCATATAATTTCATTCCTTTTGCACTCAATGCAACATCTTGTTTTTGTTTAATGCCACTTCCTCACCTGTTTGGAGGTTTTTTGTGTATGCCTACACAATGTTTAAATTTATAACACATCATTTTAGCTGAAATCATTAGAAACCCGAAGCACTCATTGAGTCTTAGGACTGGAACACTGCTCAGCTCAATTTAGAACTTTAGCTTTCACCAGCCGATCTAAGGTTCCTAAATGTCACAACCACCTCAGTTATGAAAAAAAATGAGATCGTCTTAACAGATTTCTTGCAGCTTAGAGTATTAATTCTCTGTCAATTAACTCAAAAGCATCATTAAAGGCTGTGGGAGCTGGATACTTACTCAGGTGCCTGGTGGCAAAGCCAAGCCAAGCCAAGCCAAGCCTAGCCAAGCTACAAGAAAAGCACATTTCACTCTCCAGATCATTTTAGCAGGTCCTTTCCTAGGGCATAACTTCTTGTTTACAACAAAGGAAATACTACAAGTAAAACACAGTCCCCAGGGGGCACTTCCCTGTCTCCGTTAACCGGAGGAAACAAGACACACCTTCCATGTGACCTGAGAAACTGCTTTCTGTCTTGCCATATGGACCTGAGGTAGGCAGGGATGCCAAAACCATCCCTAGGCTGCTGTCTTATAAAACTGTGCAGCAGTTAATGCATGCCAGCTCTGGGAGACAGAGATGTAAAATGCATTGCAATGCTTTTGAACATTCCACTAGAACCCTTGTCTAATCGAAAGGTCATATATTGCTGTGATGTGTCTTGAAATAAGAAAAGTAATCCTTCTTCTTAATGAGTTGAGAGCAGCACTGCATGCTGATAGAGATACACTTCCCTGTTTATATTGTGGGTTGTTTCCCACCACTTGCAAACTAGAGCTCTGCTTCATGGAAATGCGTGGGCACTTAAACACTTTGGCTCTTGCTGGCAGCTGGGGCTGGTATCGTCTTGTGAGGGGTTCTCAGAAGTCTGCAGGAACTATTTTCAATGGGACAGCAGGTCTGTCTGTTCCTCTGGATTATAAATTGTGTCTTTAGGTTGATCTTCATATTCGGAGTTGTGTTACTGAAAAAGTCAGTTTTTTATCAGGTAGCTGTCTGCATCTCAATTTTCAAGACAACTAATGTCCTCAGAAGCACTCATGATTCCTAGGCTTCTGGCAGCTCAGTTCTGAGTTTCAATTTATATATTTAACTATAATATCTTGCATTTGTTATGCAAGCCATGAAATACTTTTAAAGACAGCTCTTTTGTTAACAATAGGTCAAGTTAAGTTGCAGTGCTTTTTGCAACATATATTTTATTAAGAACTTTTGATAAATGCTAAACAATGGGAAGGAAGGGAGTATCTTCCATCCTTTCCATGATTGTCACCACACTATCAGGCTTGTGAGTATACTACAGGGGAATTCTACCTTGACTTCAAGAGGCTGCAGGGTCCCACTGCTTGCAGCAAGACTCTGAGAAAGATCTTCAGGCCAGGCCACAGAACTCTCACCTAAAGAAAACATTAAAAATGCACCAATTAAAATAGTCCTGCAGAATGATGCCCAGCTCTAATCAGCAGAGGAGAGCAAAACAACAAGAAAAACTGGGAAAAGCCTGAGAAAGTGTCTCCAAAGGTGGTGGTTTAAAATCTGCCCTTATATAACTTGTTGAAGTCACCAAATATGAACCTGGGCCAGCAAACTCATTCAATTTTTTATTCTATAAATAGTTTTCTCTTTCCAGTGGCATGAGTCTAAGGTTTAATAGTGGTTTGGCAGTTTGCAGAGAAAAAACCTGAGCAGTGTGCCAGTTTGCTGGGAGGGAGGAGCAGGGGGATGGTGAAACACCCTGCAACTCATTTTCACTGCACCCAACAGACTTAAGGCTTGGACTTAACCTGTTGGTGTGATTCAACCTTCAACATGTCCAATTATTTGGAAAACATAGGAAAGCCCAGACCTCAGGGGAGCCACTTCCCCAGCCCCCTGCCTGCTTGCCTCCTGCAGTGCTGGAGCCTCTGCTGCTCTCCCTGCTGTGCTCCAGCACCCCAACAGGAGATTCCTGTTTTTATACACATCAATTTCTGCATCATTTTAACAGGGGGGAAAAGCACCCAATATGTTTGGGTTTGTTTGGTTTGGGGTTTTTTGGTAATGATTATCCCTTACAATTTGCTTTCCCAGCCTGGTTCTGTGTTGCTCACTGGAAATGCAGACTTAAAGGAGGCAGTACTGGAACTAAAGAAACTGGGCAGGAAAGAGAAAACAATGGCTTGGATAAAAATCATTCCCCTGGATAGAAATGGATAACCAGAAAGGGATGGAGAGGGATCCCCGAACTCCAGCCCCTGTCTTTGGGGAGGCTGCTTTGGGAAGGCTGGGGAGAGGGGGGCAAGCTGAACTGTGAGTGTAGGAGCCCTGTAGGAGCAGGAAGGGAGGGAGCTGCGGCTGCAGGGGTGTGTCAGTGGGAAGCTGGAGACTGATGGAGCTGGCTGTGAGCTCCTGCACCCCCGAGGATGAGCAAATGCAACTTGCTTGGCCTGGGAACAGAGAGGATGCAGGTAGGTAAGGGAATATGCTGGGAGACCTGTGTGTGCCTGAGGCATTATACCTTGGCCACGTGTCACTTCAGTTCTGTTGGGGATGAATAAAAGGGGTGTCTAGGGGGGAAGCTGCAGATTCATAGCATTTAGCTGGTGGAAAGCAAACCTTTTTCTGAGAGAGCCGCAGTAGGTGTAGCTGGTGACAGCTTAGTGTGAGCCCTGGCAAACCCCTCCCAGAAGAGAGACACAAATCCCTTTGCTCACTGAGCATCCCTACTGAGACCTCAGGAAGGAGGAGAGTGTGTGTGTAACAGTAGTCATGACAGGACAAAACTCTCATTTGTTGTTTACTGTTGTTAATCTTCAGTTCAAAAATAATACAAACACATCAGAGTCATCCCTGCCTCTGCTGTAAGTCCTCCACTTGGAGGAGCCTCAGAGGGAGGTCCCTGGAGGGCAGCTCAAGCTGCAGATCTGCTTTGTGTCACTGACACAACTGTGTGTGCAAAACAAGTACACCCAGAGGTCTGTGCCCCAGCCTGACCCCAAAGTCCTCTGTCCACACTGTGTGTTCCCCTGTGCAACACAGTGCTGTTTGCAGGGCTGATGCTCCTTCCCTCCACCATCCCAGGGACAGCTAGCCCTTTCCTTCCAGGAATGTAACCCCCTCAAATGAGAACGGGAGGAATAACCTGTCCAGGAGATACCTAAGAGGATCAAATTAGGAGAAAGGAACCTCTCAAGATTCTCCTGTGCTTTTGACCTACTATCTCACCTCTCCTTAATAGTGCTTCTACTTTAGAGAAGAGCTTTGTAATGGTCATTTGGTGCTCAGGTCTCCATCCATGTTGTGGGCAACCTGTACAATGCCTGTGGAAGTGAGATTCATTGGCATCCCAGCTGGCCTAGGTTTTGTCCTGCTGCCCCTTGCCCGCCAAGGATGTTCTGTGTGCCCCAAATAATATATGAGGCTGGCCAGGGAGAAAAGATCTCCAAAGGCAGCATCTTGAAATGCTAGGCTGCGGTTCTTGGCCAGGCATTTCCATCCTACACAGAAAGTGGGAATTCTGTTCTTAAATGCTTTGAATGAGGTGCTTTTAATTCATAAAGCCTTTTGACATTCTTCACCATTTGCCTTTTCATGGTTTGTTCATTGTACAGAAAAGAACATTTAATTTTTAAGAAGACAAGGAGTATGTATGTTGTTGAGTAACAAATGTATTAAATATTTCATCAAGGGAAGTGTTTTAGTAGGCACTTTGGGTTTCATGTGCTGTTTACTTTTGATAGCTTAGGTGAAAACTGTTTCTTGAGGGAAAATGTGATCTTTTGCCAAGACAAAATATCTCTCAGTCCAAGTCATTACATTTACTTGTCCATGACCCTGATCAGAAGAGTAGTGACACTAGCTCATAAATGGATGTTTATGCCAGCAGTCTGATGAAAGACTAGAGCCCACAGGCTTTAAATATTGAGCATGACACTATTTTTCAGAAGTTGTGCTATTAATATCATGGTCATTTTTGTATGCAACTAATTAAAAGTTGTCATATGATCTGTCTCCTGCATGTGGAATGATACCTAGTCCAAACAAAGGCAGTGCTGAACTTCACAAGCATTTCAGGTTAGATCCTTATTTGGAGTAATCTTTTTAGTACCTTCACCTCATTATGCCTGTATTTGATAGATTTCTATGGCAGTTAATGGTGGGCTGTGTTTAGACATTTGCATATGACTTAATCTTATGCTATTTACTTACAGAGCATGGTACATAGGAGTACAGTCTGCTCTTTGGAGTCTGATAAAATGCCAGTGAGCTTGTAGGTGTGATGCAATGTACCTGTGATCAGGGCTGAATCAGGGATTGAAAATGAGCTGTCAGGGAAGATGTCATGAAAGCAGGCTCAGCTTACAGTGCCAGCTCATCTAACCTTTGGCTGCAGGGGGAAGAGGGAGGAACACATTCTCTCTTCCCCCATGCATTAGCACCTGCAAAAATGAGAAATAAAAAGCAGTCTTTTTCTGCTATTCCCTTTCCTCCCTAAATCAAATGGTATTTGGGGAGGATTACAGTCCTATAGACTAAGTGGTTTGACATACAATAACTTTGTTGCAAGTTGTGAAGTGAGAAGTGCAGAAAGGAAATTTCTGTTCTTCTTTACCAAAAATTCCTTCTTGGCTCCTTCTTGGACAGAGAGAATAATTCAGACACAATGGGCTTGTTTCCCTGCTAAAGGAAGCAGCACAAATCAATAATTTTACCAAGGTCAGGACTCATCTGCATGGGAAGTCAGACTGCTGTAATTATAGCTGTATTGCTACAGTTATGCCATATAATATCTTGTGTATCTTCTTATTACAGGATAAAGAGTGACACCTTAGTTTAAACTACCTCTTCTGATGTTAAGAAACATCAAGTGTGTTGAAAATGGCCATGGTTCATACTGGAAGAGAAATACTCACATGGGGAATTAAGTTGCCAGCATGATTAATTAAATTCACACCTTCCTTTATAGTGGTGTAATTCCTCTTTTCTGTGGTTAGTGTCAGGTTCAAGGCAGTGTTAATACTTCTTGCAGCCCTTTTATACTTCTGCTTAGAGCCTGCTGCTAATGAGCTGCCCCAGCAGAAAACCTGGTTTCTAACATTTTAACAGTAAGGTACTTTCTGCTGCTGCAACCGAGGCTGGGCAAAGTCAGAAGTCAGTGGTGCAATCCCGTCCATGAGACCTCAAAGCAGTGGAGAGTGTCCCACAAACATTATTGTTCCCACTTTTACATCCTTTTTTATTTGTGCTTGGTTTAAAAAATGAGCCCTACTGATGCTAATGGCAGAAATTGGAGACGGAGTGAGACAGGTTTTTGCCCAGAGAGCACAGAGCATTTCTCCAGGAGTTATCTTTGTCTAGTTCCTGGACCTGTGTTCACTGCATCAAGCAATGTTTTTTGTCTAAAAGAATGAGTGAATTCTGTAACTCTTCCCTCATGAGGCTGGTTAGTTTTATCATCTCCAACAGGATGCAACCATATGCACAGAAACTTGCTCAAGTCTCTGCATGAAGGATGAGCTTGGACTGGTAATAAGGACTGACTTTTAGCCCTGGGGACATTTCTCCTGGTTGTTTGTCATGACCTGCTACACCTCAGAAACCAGAATGATCCCCCTTCCATTTCTCAATCAGACTGGAAAAAAGATGCAATATTGTCAAATATTATAGTCAGCAGTTTTGGTGCCAGGAGGGCTGTTCTTAAGCAAATTCTCCTTGGCTGGCAGCGTGCTGTGCACTGTGCCGTTGGTGGTGACCTGCCCTGGGGACAGAGTCCACTGTTGGTTCCTAGCAGTGCTTGGGTATCAGGTAAGTTGATGCCTTTTTATTCTGTTTAAAGGCAAACAGAAATAAAATGAGTACTCTTTATGTGATTATTAAATATACATGTTCCTGGTTTTATTCCATCAAGAAAGTTAAATCCTGTGGTTTTGCTTTAGTGTATGCAAACCTTTGAAACCTAGGTTACAAAAAAGTGCAAAATGTCTCTTAGAGCCACGGAAAACATTGTGAATAAAGATGGACCAACGAATAGTTTCTGCCTCACAAATTGATTATGTGAAGATTCCACAGCTAAAATCTGGGGTCAGAAATCTGCCTCCTGCATCCTAGGGTATGTTTAAATCATTGGTAAGATGATGGCCATCATTGGCCAGAAGAGCTGTATTTTTTAACTGTAACTATTTTTTAAGGAAAAGTGTGTTAAATTATCCTGTCACTAATCCCACTTTGACCAGTGACTTACTATGTGTTAATGAAGTGTTAAAACCTGAATCCTGCTTTCTCTATAAGAAAGTGCACCAAAATCCCCTTCTGCTTGCTATGGTGAAGGACAACACATGGTACCAATGCAGGGGTGATCCCAGTTTAGAAACAGTGGATCTCAGCTCAGTGGGTGCTGACATACACAGTCAGGGTAGGATCAGGCTTGGGTTTTGTCTCTCTCTTGAAACAGCTTCTTTCACCTGAAGCCGTAGAAGGTGAGGCAAGCTGAAGCGTATTCCTTGCATCACTCCCAAAGAACAGCTCTTTGCCCCTGTGTTCACTGGTAACAGCACACAGCAGGGAGGGGGAAGGTGCACACCTGCAGCATGGATATGCTGAATTCTTCCTGGAGAGAAGGAAGAGCATCACAGCTGATGGAAGTTGGTCACCTCTGTGTGCTGCTACATGGATGGATGATGTACAGGCAGGTACAATAATGTGCCTTTCTCTACAGTTGGTATGCATTCCTTTTTCCTCAATACTTTGCTAGACCTGTTCCCTCAATCCTTTGAATTAATTTTACTGACCTGATGTGCTTGGCATGCAGAGGTGATACTGCTGCTGTGAGTCATTCCCGTGGGATGAGGTAATGCTCTGCTGGCTTCCCCACGCGCTGGGCGTGTGCTCTCCCCCAGAGGAGTGGTGACCAGAGACTGCAGCTGTGCGTGGGGGCTGTGCCTCCTGCCAGACCTCACTCCTGCAGGAGGCTACTACATTTTCCTATTCTCCTTTAAACTGATTAACCCCCTTTCTTCAGGCTTTCCTTATGCTTTCTTTGTTGTACATCCTGCAGACAAATGATATAGCCCAGCTCTGCTGGTTAATGGGAGCATAGATTAGTAAATAAAGGTTTTCTTCTTGCACTGCATGTGAACATTCCCCCTGTACAGCAGTTCCTACCTGCTCTCTCCCAGGGTTTAAGCTTCCACCACGCAGTAGGTGCAGGTTTTAGCCAGGGGCAGCTGCATGTGTCACATTGCACAGAATGTCCCTTTTCTCTCAGGGGCCAGCCCATGCTGTCTCTGTTTCCTGTGAGCACTTGCCTCCTTCTGCTTATGACTGCATCCCTCTGCATCACTCTGGATTGCTCTGAATCTTTCTGCATCCCTCTGTGTCCCTCTATATCCCCCTGCACATCTGGGTGGCCAGAGCAAGGTCTCAGGCCAGTGAGCAGGCTCCTGCTCCACCTGCTCCTCCTGTTGGAAGCAGTCAAATCTGGGGGAGCAAGGCTTGCTGGAGGCTGTGTCTGCTCTGTTTGCTCAGAGGCCATTCACACTGTGTGCCCTAATATGTACTTTTTTAAATTACGTTGCTCCTGGCTCAAGTGCCATTTACTTGGAGCAGGCAGGTTTTCCTCCAGTGCAGCAGTGTATTTACAGCCCTGCTAGGGCTGGCACAGAGAGCATGCACCTGAGGGCATACCCAGGTGATTTGACAGTCCACCAAAGCATTGATTTTCATTTGTTTTTAAGTGTACATATCATATCATATCATATCATATCAAATCATATAATATCAATCATATCTCATAATTTAAGCACTAACTTTTTATATTTTATATTTTATATTTTATATTTTATATTTTATATTTTATATTTTATATTTTATATTTTATATTTTATATTTTATATTTTATATTTTATATTTTATATTACTCCCAGCCCTCCTCCCCTCTTGCTGGGAGCAATCCTCCCTGTCAGGATGGAGCCCCAACAACAGGAATGTGAGACAGAGGTGTCATCACTGTCCAGGGACCACAGTGCACACTGGAGACCCTGTGGATAATCAGTCCTTACCTGCTCTCCCAAAGCTGACAAAAGTAGGCATAAAGCTGCAACAGGTGCACAAACTTGGCATGACCAGATTCTATTAATTCTGTATAAAAGCAATTATGTGTGGGTGTCACATCTAGATTTCATACCTACCAGGGCTTTATCTCTTTCTGCTCAGACCTGGTGCTGGTGGTGGCAGATCTGCAGCCATGAGTTCTCATACAGCCCCCCCAGCACTGATGGCTACAGGAGATGGTGCTCATGCTCTTCTGTGATATGAGGGCAAACCAAAGGAGGGGTGTCACTTTTGGCACCTCAGGAGACTGATTTACTTTTTTACTATAATAGAATGGTTTAGGTGGGAAAAGACCTTTAAATCAAATGTTCACACAGCACTGCCAAGTCCACCACTAAACCATGTCCCCAGATGTCACATCTATACATCTTTTAAATCCCTTCCAATGTGGTGACTCACCCACTTCCCTGTACAGCCTGTTCCAGTGGTTGACCACACTTTCAATGAAGAAATTTTTACTGATATCCAATCTAAACCTCCTTTGGCACAACTTGAGGCCATTTCCCCTTTAAAAATTTCCCATCACTGTGAACAGTAATTATCTTTGTGGGCACTGTCAACATTGTATCCCTCATGTTCAGCTGCTATTTGCCAGCGCTGCTTTCAAAATAAATCAATATGACACCAATCTGTGAGGAGGCATGTTCCCGTAGACCTCAGTCTTCCAGCACATAAACAACCCAGGAGTTTTCTGAAGACAGTACATCTTTGAATGAAGTAGGAGGTGTCCTGGGCTCATGGAAGATGCAGTGATGAGGGCATGTGTGGCCTACAAAATACCTGTACCCTTCTCACACTTGTCAGAAATCACTGCTAGATTTTATCAAATGGCTAAAGAAGCTGAGGCAACACTCAGTAGCCTTTAAACCTCTGATTTAGGTGGAGAACTGTGCTAGAAAGGCTTTAATATTCTACATCTAGCTGTATAATAAAAACACCCACATCCAGCTGTAGTTGCATGTCTGAAATCTTCAGATTTCTTATGCATGCTGTGACATTTCCCCTCTATTTAATGGCATTAATCCTATGCTGAGATGCCTTGGCTTGTTGCTGGGATGCTCTCCTGCCCAGCCTTTTGCTACAGTTGAGCAAATGAATATTTTGTGGTGTACAAAACTTGCCATTTTGGAATTATTTTTGATATGTGTTTTTTTCTTAAATTCCAGCACCACTTTTCTCTCTCTCCCTCTCCTTCGTGTGTTTTTTTCTGTGTAGTGTGAGCCCATCTGCATTTAGTAGAACGAGTGGGAACTGTGGACACGCAACAGTACATGATCCCTTCTATTACATAATTAAATTGCCATAATGTATATGACTTAGGAATATGTCTGAACGAGTTGCTATGAATCATACATTTTTTCAGCCTGAAACTGCCCTATTTAGCTTTTGTTAATCATTTCACTGCTCCTACGTTTCAAAGTAAAGCTTCCCTTTGCTTCAACTCCAAAGGCAAAGGGATGGGAAGAGTGAAACCCATTTCCATCTCAGTTATTCTAGTGCAATATGAACATAAGGTAAACTGCAGCACGTGCAGTTGAGATCAGAATCTGGCACAGAGCCTCTGTGCCCCATGATAAGAAGTTTCTGCACTCCTGGCCTACTGAACTATCAGTAACAGCAAGCAAGTAGATGGGTAATTTTTGTAGTTCAATATCTCACATAAATTTTGGGCACAAATCTGCAGGACAAGTTTTTAAAAAATTAAAAAATGTTGTTTTCTTTCCCTACCAGTTGCTACTTGATCAAAATTTAAAAAACAACAGCAAACTGTTCAGTGTTTAGTAGGATCCTGCTTTAAGCAAGATACATCTTGTCTTTATCAGAAACTGTCTGAACAGAGAGAGGTTCCTGCCAAAAATATGGGAGAAATTTGGCTAGAACTAAATGTAAGAAGTCAGAGTTAAAGGGGAAAAGGTCCAATGCCTGCTTATTTACGGTGTCAGACTGTCTTCACTGCAGTTACCTGAGCTTTCCCTTTGCAGTTCAGGGCAGAGCTGGGCACTGCAGTGCTGAGATTTGCAGTCTGGTTCAAGTAGACAGGGTAGCTGAATCAGTGTGTCTGGGGAGTAGAAGTGTGAGTGTGAGTCAAAGGTGACACATACTCGATTAAAGACATCCACTTGGTTCAGAGAGCCTGCCACAGCTCCAGCACTGTCTGGGAGGTAGTGGGGCTGATGGCTCCATCTGTGGAGCCATCCTGGCCTGGCCCCAGCACCATTCCAAGGCAGGAATTGTGTCTGGAGCTGGCACCAGCCAGTGGATGTCCCAGTGGGATCACCTACTCTGCGGATCTCAGTGGGGTCTCACTGCTTCCCCCCACACAAAGCAGTATCAACAGGCACCCCGTGTTTCAGACTGGAGTCTGCTGTGCATTTTGGTGATTCACATTCCTCCCTTGCTTTCTACCTTGCTTCTTATTTCTGTTGTGTCAACAGCAGCACAGCAGTTGCGAGTCAGGGACATCTTATTAGCATGCAGAATTTTATAGTGAATGAGTAATCGAACCTCTGCAATGTGTTTTAGAGCCAGGCTTGCAAAATCCCTGGTGCAGCAAAGGTCTGAGTGCGGCGCAAAGGAAGCACTGAGCAGTCCTGCTCTGCATGGGGAAGGCAGTGAATGCACATATTCTGGGCAGAATTTAATGTTCCGTGTTTTGCAAGATGTACTCACAGCACTGCTTGCACAGGTCCAGCCTCTTTTCCCACACTCTAGCACGGAGGCTGCATGGAATGAATCACCAGTGTCTGCTGTGGCAGTTCCAAAGGGGAGGGGGGCCTTTGTCATGCACATTAAAGGACTTGCATTCATACAGAGACTTTCTGGGCACAGTCTAGGATCTTTCTGCAGCTTTTCTTCTTTCATTAGAAGAGTCACCAAATGTTATCCCTATTCCTTGTTAGTGTCTAGAATGAGCTTACATTTCATTCAGAGACTACATAACTGCACAGTGGTTCTATTTATAAAGATGTACAGAAGGCATAATTAGAAAAATATAGGTGGGGTGACAAAGAATGGTACCCTCTGCTTTCAGTGGCTATGATATTTTACTCTTGCACTGCATAGGAATCCCAGGGTTTCTCAAGGCACTTGTTAATGTTAAATGCTCCTGACCTTCAGAATGTCTTTACTGGATAAAAATATTGGTATAAAAATAGAAAATATTCTTACTTGGTTTAGTAAACTCAACCTGTTGATTTAACGTGTGTGTAAAATGTTACTGTGATAAGGCAGGATTGTACTCACCCTGAGATAGTTAATGGAAGGAAATCCCTGCTGGAAGCTGAGACTCTTCAGGTTGGTGACACAAGCAGGAGGACAACCCTGGCATTCTACCCTTCCTCCCAGTGCCATGATCAGCCCATGTGCCAACTCTGTTGCTCCTTCTCCTGCTGCAATATTGACAGCTTAAGCATTTACTTCATATAACAGCATTCCTTGGAAACTGTAACACAATAAAAATATTGGAAGATTGTCTGAGTGTTTGTTTTGTGCAGCATTTTCAAGCTATTTGAAAAACACAAGAGTTCTTGATGTAATTTCACACAGGCCACTATAATAAAATAATACCATGGATCCTATATGAATGACATTCATATACATCAGCAAAGCCCATGAACCCTGCTTGAACATAAGAATCTGTTACACGACTGTCATTTGGGGTGTAAAAACAAAGAAAGTTACTAAAACCCAAAGAAAATCACTGATGCTTATTCTTGGAAAATATTACTGAATTATTTTTATTATTATTTTCTGATAACTTCTCCAATGGAAATGATGCAAATGCCTGTTGCGGAGTGCTCCAGGTGTCCTGGTTCATGAACTTAAAAACAAAAGCTGCTTTGCTTTGATTCCCAATGCAGACTTTTCACCCTGATAGGCCAGATATCAGCTTTCTGGATTTTGCTTAAACACCTTTTTCTTAGAAAACCCACTAATTTCCATCTCATGCTAATCACCATGTGTTACCTCTCAGTTTAGAGCAAGAAGTACATATCAAAGAAGTCATGCTTTACTTTTTAGAGAGATGGAGAACCACTCAACAATGGCACAGGTTCTTTATTGTTGTGCAAAACACTATGTAACTCTCTTTAGAGGAGGATACTTCTGGATTTATCAAGATCCTTACTGTTTCTGAATGGTTCAGGAAAGGAATAAATGAAACTTCAGAAACTGACATGTGCAATTTTTTTCTCCTATATATTTTTCAGGTTTTTAGACTATTTAATTGTGTGCTGAAAAAGGATTGGAACACAATGCATGAGTAAGGGCATTTAAAAATGATGGCATCACTTCAAATGCCACATTCTAAAGTCAGATAGTTACTCTCAAATGGAGCATGACTTCTGTAGTCTGTAAGCAGCCAAGGACCCCTATATTAGAAAACTGTCAGCTCCAAAATTCTAATCAGAAAACTGAAGTGAAAATTATTCTCATTCAGAAGGCATTTGTAGTCAACATTTTATTCCAGTTAAATGTTTCTTTAATTATTTCAAAGCATATTTTTCTATTTTTATCACTACTGATCAGCCAAAACAAATCAGTTTGTGGTTAAATTAAGAACTTCTCATTTAATTGAATTAGTTTTTAGCCAGACTCTCATTTCTAACTCCCAATACAGCTAGAACACCTGTCTTGTAGTAGATAATACATTATTTTGCTTAAATGCACAGGTGTCCTGGAATACAAGAGAATAATGATTTGGAGGGACTATGTAGGTTCAAGTAACAGCTCTTTTACTACATGTTTGTGGTGTTGGTTTTTTTGTGGTTTGGGTTTTTTTTGTTTTTGAGAGGGTTTATTTTTTTTGTTTGTTTGTTTTGGTTTTGGTTTTGGTTTTTTTTTTTTTTTGTTTGTTTGTTTTTTATTTTTTTAATAATGGAAAGAAAAATAAGCCAAGGGAACATTATTTTATATTAAAGGTGGGGAGTCTAATCCAAATGTTATGAAACACAGAGCTTTTCCCTCTGCATTTGGTGGTCTTTGGCCCAAATGCCAGGCTTGCTAAATGCAACATTTTGTGATGGCAGCCTCAACCCCACCCCTGATTTGGGGCTGGAGCTGCTGCCCAGATCAGCAACCCAAAGTGTGCTGCCCACAGTCTCTGTCTGGGTGGGGATCATGGTCCTATTTGCCTTTCCCAGTTGTAGCTGGGAACTGCTGGATTGGGTTGGGAGACTCTGGTAAGAGTGGGCATCTTTCCCTGGTGGGACAGGTGCCTGCAGTGTGGTGGTGCAGAGGGCTGAGGCAGGCAGGGCAGCCTGCTGGTCCTCCAGGGATGCCACCATAAGGACATGGGTATCCTTGGCAGGAATCATCACACAGCAGGTCTGAGAATGAAAAAAGGGACAGTCATGCCATTTCACGTGGTTTCAAGGCATGCTCTTTCACACAGATTTTTTAATAATGTGATTTGCTTACTTGTAGCCAACTTGCCAACAGCCACAAACATGAGTTCTGTGCTGCTGAAAGACAGCCCTGGTGACTGAAGTTATTGCTTCTGCTCCAGGGAATGACCAGCAAACCCCTCCCCGTGCAGTGCTGGCAGCCTGGCTCCTCTCTGGCCAGCAGGATCACTGTCTAAGTGTGAGACTGAGTTACTTGGGAAGAGCGTGGGACTCCTCAGAGTCTCCCCAGCTTTATTGCACAGGCAGTGGCCTGGAAGGATTGTTAACATTGACTGAAGATGCTGGGATTGCTGTGGCTGCTCTGCAGGCTCTGAGGCTTGTCTGCACCACTTTGGTTGTTGAGGTTCTTGCTATGCACTCTGCTGCCCTTTCTAAGCTGAATTTGTTACCTAGGAAAGGAAATTTATTAAACCTAAACCAATCAAGGCTTCCACTCCCCAGATGTGAAAAGTTTCTCCTATGGCACTCTCAGTCCATGATGAGCTGTCTCCCACAGGCTGCACACTTAAAAGCAAGTATTAGATGTACAGCTTTCACCCAACTCTGAAGACCATAACCTAAAAAAGACTTATGAATAGTTGTGAACCAGCAGAGGAATGCCAGCTGTGGGTACGACTTGTCCTGCCTGCACTCAGACACTCGGACTTCTGGTGAAATGCATCCCTGAGCAAACATGGGTCACCTGCAGGCTGCAGCTCTGGGAGTCTCTTGAGGGAGAATGATGCAGTAAATCCCCAGAAGGACCCTTACATGTGGTCTAACCTCTGGACAGAGCTCATAAAACATTAATAAATTCTCCGTGCTGCCTTTCTGAAGGGCCATGGTTTTCTCTACAGCAGTGCAAAGCCCTTCCCTCTGCATCTTGCCCCATTGGTTCCCATGCTTCAGCTGGGGCAGTGGGGTCATGGCTCTCTTTTAGCATTTCAGTCATTTTATCTGCTCAATGAGCATGTGATGTCTGCCTTTCCTTTCTTATCCGAGCCCATGGAATGTGTGTGAGGATGGAGAGCTGGACTGAGAGGCTGGACAGCCGGTCTGTTAGCAGGGAGCCCTCCAAAACCTACCTGGAGGAGGTGGCTCTGCCCCACCATGGCCAAGGAAGGCAGGACACGTGTGAGCCTACACAGTGATGCTCAAAGAGCTGCATTCCCTTGGTGCTTGTGTTTCAGGATGACTAAGGTAATGCAAGCTGTGACTAAACCTTTTGTTCAACACTGCAAAATAATGTCCTCGTACAAAACCAAAAGCAAAGACAACCTTTCTTGAAATTCTCTAGTTGTAATTATCTTTGGAACGGCAGAAAGGGAAGAAAAATCATATTATTGTTTCCATTCATGGATGTCCTCCGTTGAAGGACATTATCACAACAGAGATTTGGCAGTGGAGGTGAGCTGAAGCTGAAAGAACAGATGCTCAGGTGGTGTAAAATGGCTTTAGTTTAATGAAAGTCACTGGATTTTCATTGCTATCCCCTTTACAACCTGATTCATAAGCCCTGACACCTTGTGTCCTGTTTCTGACTGCTAAAATCACTTTTTCTCTTAAATAACACTTTAGGTGTGTTGTAAAAGAGCTTTCACTAAATTTAACAAAGAGAAAATTAAAACCTTGTGAATTAATAGGTTTAATGCTCTGTCTTATTCTAATTCAGTCCTTGGGCAGTTAACTTTGAGAAAATCTCATGACAAAATCTGGGACAGAGGATTTTAAATAAAAATTCAGCTGGATCACATAACCAGACCTTTCTTACATGAGAAAACCTCCAGCACTTTTGTTTTTAGAAGTAATTATCTGATACAAACTCTTCACATTTGCCAGTATCTCAAAGTCAGTCCTGAGATAAAGGCTTACCTAATGCATTGGGTTTTTTCTCTGACCACGTCTGTCAGATTCCATCAGCTCCCTGAGATGCTTCCTGGTCCCTTCCCTGCCTGGCTCAGCTGTGGTTAGTGGCTGAGAGCAGAGGAGGTGGGAGCTGCCCAAGCCTTGCTCTCTGCTGGTGCCTTGCTCCATGGCTGTGACATCTTCTGCCTTGGGCTTCTCATCCTGGAGTTTGAGTTCCTGCAGGTGATTCCCTTCTGCCATGTGTTTAATTGATGTTAGGTGTTTTTCACTCAGTATCTCAGTGAGGTTGTGTCTGTGACAGCCCTCAGCACTGCCATGTGCTGGGTGGAAGATCCTGTCACTCAGAGCAGGCCAGTCCCTCTCACACTCCCTGTTCCTGCCCAAGCACAGCTCTGCTGTCACCTTGCTTGTGTCACCTTGCCCCTAGATGGTCCTCACCTCCAGTGAAACTTGGCTGAGTATGATGCCAGGCCATCACTTCAAAATGTGCATGGCAGCACTTTGGAAAATTGTAAGAGAAAGAGATGAATAGATCTCATAGCCCATTTTTCCCAAGAGTCTAATAGTCTCAGCATAGCTCACACAGTTTGGAGAGAATGAAACAACACAAATAATATTTCCACTAGTGCAGATATCCCCTCTTGGACCAGATGACTCCCAGAGGTCCCTTCCAGCCTCCACCCTTCTGTGAACCTGTGGTGGGCATCTGGTGCCATCGGTAGCAGGGATGCAATCACCACCTCCAGGTACCAGGTGCTTGCAGAGGGCTTGTCATTTGTGGCATTCAAAATCTCTGACACACCTGCTGTACATGGCTTTGTTCATCTAGCAGCTCAAAAATCTCTATCTGGTGAATAGTGTGGCTGTGCTGAGGAGGGGCATAGCCTTTGCAGCACATGTGTGGGATTGCTTTTCCCTCCCAGTGTACAGATGATGTCATTGCAATCACCATGACATCATCTTCCAGGAGGGAAAAGAGGAGCAAATCTTGCTCTTGCCACACCTGCCCAAGTGGGTTTGCTGCTGAAAAGACTTGGGAGCTGATGCAGAATGAAACTGTCAGCAGCCCTTATAAAAATTCTATACAGCAAGGATCAAACAGGAATTAAACCCATCAGTGGATGAAATGGTAGGGTTGGAGTAAACTAAATTTGAACACTGTCAGATTTGGTTCAATGGTACTTTTAATTGAAGACTAAGTAAATAAATAAATAACATGATATCATGCAATTTCTGGCCAATAATAAAAACATCTTGATTCTTTGTCATGGAAAACCATCTGTCTTATAGCCAGCAAGGGTTTGAACCTAAGTGATCTTTTTAATTTTTTTTTCCTCTTGTTCTGCTTGTAGCATGAGTTATTCCTTATCCTGGATTTCCTCTCTCTCTGGTCCTGTGAGACCAGTCACATATGTCAGGTTTCAGCAGGCAGCAGGCTGCCTGCCCATGTACCAAATGTAATGAAAATTCTGGTTTTTCCTATCCAAACAAACCAGTTACCATCTTCTGTGTGTACAGGAAAGGTATGATAGTCTCAGGCCAAGAGCTGTCTCATCAGTGACAGACCCCTGGCAAAGGGCTGTCAGGGACAGCAGAGTGTTTGTGAGTATCCTGCCCTGCCTGGATCCTGAGGATTTACTGTGCTTGCTGTCATCTTTATGAATGTTCCTTTCATTTCTATTTCCTCAGTGTACTATCCTTGTCACACAAAATGAGACAAGCTATTAGTACCACAACTGAACTGTAAATGCCATACATATCTATCTATATCTATATCTATATCTATATCTATATCTATATCTATATCTATCTATATCTATCTGTAGATGTATATGTATAAGTGTACAATTAGAAACTCCATTACCCTCTAATTTTTTTTCTTCTGGTTTTTCTCTTCTCCAGCCCTTAATGAAAGGATTTCTTCATCAGGAATTTAAGAGATGAGGTTCAAAATCTGTACTATTGTGTTGGTTGATTTTGGCATGCCAAGTTTGCCTTATCATTCATCTTCTTTTGATTTTTAAGATAGAAATAAGATAAGATAGATATTTTTTTTTTAGATATCTTGAGATGATAGAGAAGAATAGCTTTAATAAAGAAGATGTCCTTGGCACCAGGATAGCCTTTACCACAAGAGACAAAGTCCAGCCTTAATCTTGTTCAGTCATAATCCAGTCCAGCCATAGCAAAAATCAGCCATCTGCCTCATAAAATTGCAGTTCAGAGGTCAGAAAGACTCACGAGAAATAAATTTAGGATATGAGAAGAGTGAGGTAGAAGAGGAGAATGAAACTAAGTAATAAAATTTTGAAAATTTCAAGAATGTTTTATACTTTCTACCTGGCCTTCAGGTGGGGCAAAGATCCTGTGGTACCAGAGGAGGGACCTGTGGAGAGCAATGTGTCCAAGCTCTGCTCAGTCAGTCACCCACAGCAGGTCACACAGGACTGTGTCCAGTTGGTTCCTGAGTATCTCCAAGTGTGGAGACTTCACAATTTGTTCCTGTGTTCAACCACCCTCACAGTAGGAGGAATATTTTTATTATATTCAAGCGTATTTTCTTGTGTTTCAGTCTGTGCCTAATGCCTCCGGTCCTGTCCCTGGGTGTCATGGAGAAGAGTCTGGCTGTGTGCTCTTTGCTCCCTGTCCATCAGGGAGCTACACACACTGATAGGATCCCACTGAGCCCTCTCTTCTCCATGCAGAACAGTCCCACCTCTCAGCTGCTGCTCACATGATGAATGTTCCAGCCCTTCATCACCATTGTGGCCCTCACTGGATTTGCTGCAGTGTCAACATCCTTCTTGTACTGGCAGATTCTCAGCTTCCAGGTTCTGTAACAGCAGCATGGGTTTTGCCTACAGTTCCTCTATGTGCTGCCAAATAATTAAATAGCCATTGCTCAGCAGAGTCATTTTTGAAAGCAATTAGTTCATTGTCAAGGATATTTTAGGCTTAAATTTAACTTTGGCATAGGAATGAGTCAAAAGGTATCTCTGTAATAGCTGCACTGGGGTACACAGCTTCACACAGATACTTCATGGATCTGTTGGCTGTACAACTGTACATGAATAACCAAAGCACTAATAATGTGTGCAAAGGAATGGAGGCCATTTGGAAACCTGTATAATTTTGCTGGAGTATAGAATGGAGAAAATTTTTTGTCTGGCCCATGTGCCTCATCAGACTAGTCCATTTTAGTCATCCTTCAATAGACTTTGATCTTCAACAAATGTACTTGATATTCAAATTATTTTGCCAGTGGTTAAGTAAATACATTTCCTCTTAGAATTTGCTTATGATAAGCAAATTCTTGGAGCTCTATGCTCCAAGATAATCCATTGTTCATGCTGCAGGAAAAGTCCCCCAGCTCATACAGTGTGATTTTTGCTTTCTGTGCATCTGACTGAGAGTTCTTTCATGCATTTCAGTTTGGCCAAGCACACATTTCCTGACAGCCAAACAATTAATGTCTGTCTCCAAAAGTATTTATGATGCTTTTCTGATGGATGCATTAGCAAAAAGTTAGTTAGTAGAAACATTAGCTGAAAGTGAACAAAGTCCTTAGTCTGTCATCTAAGCGTCAAGAGTTGGAAATAAGATATGATCCAAGCAATATATACCTGTCAAGGCAAAACAAAGCATCAGTGGCTGTGGTGATTCTCAGCTGAGACCTACCAGAGCAGTCCCAGAGCTCTCTCATGTCTGTGTTGTCTGTTGAACAGCACCACAGCTCCTGCACTGTGCTCACCAGCCTGGTCAAAAGTCAGTCTTGTCAGTGGCCAATTGTAACAGCACAGATATAGTGACGTCCAAATTTATTCCAGGGGTTTTTCAGTACAAAAGGTAGATTTGTCCATATCTAGTAAGACTTTTAAGGTTTGAAGACTAGCCTTAAGGCATTTATGAACATACATGTAAAAAGGAGAAGGTTTATTCCTGAAAAAAATCACTGTTACAATACAAAAGAGTGGCACTATAATATAGTCATCTCCAAAAGAAAAAAGATAATGTTTCTCCACTGTCAGGGTTGGGAAGGAGTAAAGGACTTCGTTATATGACCTTATATAGTGGGTTTGATTCACCAATTTGAGATTTCCCAGTCTTTGAGATTTATATGATCATATGAATCAGTAATCCAGTGTCTTAGTGGGCAAAGGTGCCTCTTCTGTGGAAATATGTAAATGTCTCTTTTTCCACTTTTGTAATAGAAAGAAATATTGAACTGACTTGGGATTAGTCCACATCAATTAAAAACTTGATATTTTCCAAATATATTTAGGATATTAAAAGCCTAGAACGGAAATATTGGCTTCAGATTTGTGTATTCATCTAGCACCCAGCACAGAGTGATGCAGGTGTGTTGTTGGGAGCCTGAGGTGCCACACCATAGAAATAATGATTGCTCATCAGAGTGCTAATGTTGCTTTGCACCACTGAAATAAACTGTATTGAATTAACAGCTCCTTGGTAGAGCCACTTATTTTAGGGTTGCTTTTTCTTTTGTTGAAATTATATCACTGTAGTTTAAATGGCTAAACACTTTGAGACACAGACCAGGCTTCAGAGGTGTTGCAAATTTAAGTGATGTTTGATGGACACTTTGATGAAGTCAAATGATCAGCAGTTACTGCTATGAGTAAAACAAGAATATTTCTTCATATTTGGCTTAATGTAGTATCTAAACAAAGGTCCAGGATTATGTCTTGGGGACTAAATTCTTCTGGAAGGAACCAGTGAAGTTCCTTCCTCATTTTTCACTCTGTCATGCTTCCTCTGAGCTGGCTGAGGAACCTAACAATGTCCTTGTGATATTTTGAACTTTCCAGCTCCCATTGGCACCACTTTATATAGCACAAAGCAATTTGTTTTCATTACAAAGGACATTAAGGTGATGTAGCTGAAATTGTTCTGTGCCCTAAATCTATATAATTTGTTGCTCTTGAGCTATTCAGCTCAGCTTCCATTAGCACAGACTGACATCAACAAACCATTTCATCTTCCAGGCCTGTCACATCAAGTATTTTTTACAGCACTGTTATAACTTCATTTCAGAAACTGACTGTGACAAAGAAGAGGCTGCATTAGACTCCGTGTCAATAGCAATCTGATTTGCTTCTCAGAAACTTCATTAGCTAAAAATAAATTAGCAAGTGACATGTGTACAGCATTGGCAGTTCAAACACTGAGAAATGAAGAGCTCTGGCAAAGCAGTGCTTGCCCCAGCAGCAGCACCCTTGGCCACTGCCAATTCCTTACAGTGCCATGGCCGCTGCTGGTCCCATTCCCTGTCTGCTCCTATAAGCTGCCAGGAGAACATTTGTTTGCAGACTGGTGTTCTCTAGAGTTGCATTAATGGGTAAAAATTTTGGAGAGGCACCAAGATCCTGCTGGTCTTCATAATATCCAGTAGATAACAAATCTGTTTGATGAAGAAAACAGTTTTTTGAGCTGTTTATTTGTCACTTCTTTATCCACATAATGCTTTATTAATATTGTATATAGACAGTTTCTAATCAGAATGCCAATGTGGTGCTCAGAAAGAAACCTAGCAAAACTCTGTTATGTATTTGCAGTTATAAATCAAACACATAATTTCCTCAAAGAATTAAATATTCTCTTTGGCAGGTCTTATTTCTATAATTATATTTCTACTCTTGTCCCTCAGCATTTTTTCACTTTTTTGTCTGATACCCCAACTCGCTGTCCTTCAGTTGCTGAGAGGTGCTAACCTTCTATTTTTGAATTTGCTGCTACAAGAGCCCTCTCCTAGGCTTCACATCCTGCCCAGGAAGACAAGGTTTATCTGACAGACAGCACCAACAAAGTGGACATTCTGTCTGTTCTTGTCACCTGTCCTGCCACCTGTGGCCTTTTCTTCTAGATACTTAGTTTTTTAAAAAATTTCCTGCATTTTGTAATATTGGATTTTGATGCTACAGAAGACATAAAATAGGGTAAATACCTAACTGATGTCTTCCTTACTTTGTTCACTGACATTTAAAGGGCATTTCAGCTGTGCCCATGCAGAGGCACAGTGCTGGCACTGTGGGACAGGGGAGGATGTTGGGGACACTGCACAGCCCCTCACCAGCACAGCACACCAGACCCTGCTCACACTGGTTTTACTGTCAGCACAGTCCATCCAAATCAATATTTCTCAAACTTGTTGAAGGTTATTTTGTCTCCTTTGCCTAGGCAGCACTCCTCTGAGCTCAGCTTCCCCCCCAGATTAGCAGCCAAATTTGACGTTTCCATTCAGAGCTGCACTAAGCTGATCAATTTAAAATTAATAACCTTACTTAATACATAGCTTGCATTCACACACTGCAGATGCTCCAAAATCACATCTAACACCTGCTCACCCATTCTCAGATGAGGAAGCAGTAGTTTGGAATAAGAGATGTCTCCCATTCCTGTGAGAAGTGTCTGTACTGACAACTACCTTAATCTTCTAGCAGATGCTCTGCACACCCACGGTGAGGATGAAATGTTTGAACCTGCAGAAAGTAAAGACTGCCTGTATTTTTTCCCAGACTCTGAGAGGTCTGGAGGTTCACTGCCTCTCCCATGTAGAGATTTGTGTTGTGCACCCTGCAGAGGAGCCCTGGCAGGTGGAAGGCTTGGCTGAGACTCAGCCTAGGAGCTGTGTCTTGTAGCTCACTTTTGCACCAATCTGGGTATCATGACATATAGGAAGCCTATAAAAAGGTCTTGCACACCAGCCCTCAGCAAAGATTTTACTGGTTATCCCTAAGTGCACAGAGGCTAGCATGGGGCAAATTGGCCAGAAGTGAGAAGGAGAAAGGTGCGAAGTTTTTTAGAGGTTCAAGTACAAGCTCAAATACCAAAAAAAGGACCTATTTCCCCCCAGTGCCTAAGAAATAAATCTTGTTTTATTATTATCTTCACAATTAATAATCTATACTGTTCTTTCTTGTATTATTTTGTTAGCTTAATCCTTCATGAAGCACACTACAGACATTCCATACTCCCAACTTTTTTGTTAAGGTTCCCACCAGCCAGAAAGCATTAGGATCAAATCTTCACTGCTGAGAATGGATGGTTGGATGGTCAGCAGGTTGTCTCTGCCCATGTTCAGAAAGAGAGTAAAGATTGTGCAAGCCGTAGGCTGCTGCAGATCAAAAGATGTGAAGACAAACAAGAGTATCATAGTTTTCCACTGTTGCCATAGAAATTCTTTTTCAAGAAGCACCTGTTCTTTCTGTGACCTGGGTTAGCACACCCTGGTGTCGTTCAGTCCCTTGTGAGCTCAGCTTACATTTCTACTAAGTTTCACTGCTGCATTCTCACACTTCTAATGGGACTGCAGAATGATATTTAGAACTGTGAGGAAGTTAATAAGGTGACTGGTAGTGGAAACATGCACAAAAGTGTGAAAGCTGTAGGAGAACTTCCCCAAGAGGCTTTGCCAAGGAACTCCTGAGTGAAGTATGATATCTTTGTAATTAATAATACTTGATATATTCTGTCTTCCATCAACTATTTCCATTTACTGTTTGAACACATATGGTTGTGACATCCACCAATGTCTCATCTCAGTGAGCTCTCCAGTTTAACAACACACTGTGTGCACCTCTTGTTTTTGAATCTGCCAATAGAAAATTTTAGGTGAGGTTTCTTAGCTTATTCTTCTTCTTATTATTATTATTATTAGTAGTAGTAGTAGTAGTAGTAGAAGTTAAATCATTATTCCATGTAGATCTACCCTATGTGCCTTGAAGTTTTATAAACCCTAACATATTCCTCATGGTCCTCTAGCCCTAGGTTGAAGATTTCTTATCTCTGTCAGGTTCTTTCCTGCATCACCCTTGCTTCCCATCTTTGTGCTTTTTATGCTTCTACTATGTTGCTTTGGGAAGAGATGCCAAAGATCACTGTAGAGATGTATAGTAAGATGCAGGCAATACAATCCTTGCAGTATTTTTTGTTTGTTTGTTTTGTTTTTGTTTTTTTCTCTCAAATAGTTTTCTATAATTTCCTAATAGTAGTATTAAAAATAGCCTTTTCAAACTGATCCTGACTAGCCAGTTTAACAAACTCTCTAAGATCTCTTTCCTGAGTAGCAAGCCAGAGCCCATCATTGCATGCATGGAGTTAAAGCTGTCTTTCCAGAATGCTTTATTCCACATTTATCATCCACATGTGACATTTATCAATATCACACTTCATCTGGCTTTTTATCATCCAGCTATTTATTGCAAGGTTGTACTACAACTCTATACAGTCAGCTTTCCATTTTATTGCTTTGAAGCAGTTCATTACCATCATCAATCTTGGTTCCTCACTCTTTCAAATCATTTATGAAAATGTCGTACGATCCATATGGTTCATATGATCGAAACTCTGGAAGAGATTCCTGTGGAATTCTCTGGTAATCACTCTTGTCCAAAAACACTGCCTGCCTATTCCTACCTTTTTTTTTTCCTGTACTTTGATGGTGGTTTGCTCAAGCAAGGCCCTTCCTTCTCAAGAAGCTGAGGAGGACAGTTAGTGAGCATGAGACAAAATGCACCTTGTCTGCTCTGCACAGAAGAGCTCAGCTGGGTCAGATACATGGGGTGTTACTCATACCTTACCCTGGCCATGCTCCCTGTAGCAGAAGATCACAATGGGACGAGAGAGCAAAGTGTATGAAAGATTTGTAATTTAACTATTTGAACAGAAAAGGTTGACCATGAAGTGTTTGCACAGGTTTGTTTGGGCTCTTCTGGCCCCATTCTTGAAAACCTGTCCTAATCTAATGGCACCTGACAGAAGATTTGAATGTACATTAAACTCCTTCAGGCTAGTTCCTGAATATGTGTTTGACCAACAAAGGGCCAGATGCCTGGAAATTGCTGACACTGCTGTCCCCAGTGCTGGCAGTGCTGCACAGCACATATCTTTTGCAATGAGAAGGGAAAAATTTCATCAGGATAGCTTGAAGGTGTTGCTGGTTTATGGGTCTACTGTGGAGAGTTTGGAAGCGCTTCCAGAAGAGCAAAGGAGAGAGGCAGTGCCACTGGTGCCCATGCCTTGCTGCCATGAGCCAGTGATGATGTGAGGCAGCACCAACCCACAGCCCCAGCAGCACTAAAACCACCAAGGCTCCTGTTTTTCATTATTCCTGGCTGCTTGGGCCTGAGTGAAGAGCATGCAGGACTGTCATCCCCAAAGCCTGAGTGTTGGTACAAGCCCCCTTGGGACATTCTAGTGGCAGTAGAAACAAGAGCAAGCTTACACTGTGTTTTCCATTGAAGCCAAAACTGAAGAGGTTAAGTCCTTTAATTCTTTCTTGATGTGCCTAATTTTTTTTACACAGGCTGACACACACTGTAGTGCCTTTATACCTTCTTGAGAATATGGAGAAGCTGTCTCATGAAAATACTTCCTGTTAATAGATGTAATGCCTCACCTTCAGTGAATACTGAATAGTTCAGAGGTCTTTGAATAGGTAATTCTGTTATCTGCTGGTGGTAATGAATCATACTTGCTTATGAAATCCTATTTGTCTGTACAACACTTAAAGCTCCATCCAGCATCCCACTCTGATATAAGAAATTTTATAATGAGCACAGAAAAAAGCAATCATTGCTAAGAAAAAGGGGTTGTGGTGTTTTTTCCTGCAAAGATAGTAATATTGTTTTAAAGAATGGAATAATATATATGAGATTGTAATGGAACATAATAATAATAATGATAATAATAATAATGATAATAATAATAATAATAATAATAATAATGGAATAAATAACAAGTGTTGCATTCAGTGATAATCTGTAGAACTTTTGCTCCTGTGGTGAGCATTGGTTTATTTTTTAGGTACCCTGAGACTGTTGTGCCACAGGTAACACAATTCCTCTGCTCTGGGTCATCTTGTGGCCTGTGCCACTGCATGTGCCTTGCTGGATTCAAGGTCTGTCTGCTCCAGAGCTCACCTGTGCCTGAAGCCAAGCACAGCCAAAGCTACAGGAGGTGCTACAGAAATCAGTAAGCATCACTTTTCTTCTGTAGACATGGCCAAAGGAGTTTAAGATTACAAACTCTGGAACAGAATGTCTCACAAGAAGCTGATCAGAAAGAGAAGGGTTTCACTTTTAATTATACTCTGTGGTGAGGTGGGAGCTTGAGGTGACGTGGTTGGGTGTACCCAGTCCCCATTTGGAAAATTCTGCCAGCAATCTTAAGGAATACAAAACTCACTCATTAAAAAAAAACTAGGAAAATGTAAAGTGTAAATGCTGCTCTACCTGACCAGGACTGAAGAGAGCTGTGCAGGCATTTCAGATCCACACCCCACTGTTCAGTGGGCCTGGTTTTTACAAATGCAAGCAGTGGAGGTGCTCCCTGAAGCCAGGAGACAGCCCAGCTGGTTTGCTCTAACCAACCAGCTCTCATGGGCACACTGGATTTTAGAGGCCATCAGACATCACTACTGGGCCACAACTGCCTGCACCCACAATATCTAACCCTCAATTTCGCTTTCCTCTTCTCCACAAGATCCTGGGTCCCTCCTCACTCCTTACCTCTGCCATCTGTAATGCCTTAACACTCCTACAATGCAGCACCTCCCACATCTCCAACTTGACCCTGAATTTGCATCCCTGGAGCCCTCCATGTCCCCACCATGGCAAGAGCCACCCTCCATCACTCTTCAGCCAGGAGAGCATCCAGCTCCCACTCCCCTCCCCTTGGGCTGTGCAGAGCCAAGGCAGGGGCTGCTCCCAGCAGTGTGTCCCCTCTGCCAGCCAAATGCTGCACACTGGCACTGGCCAGGGGCCAGCCTGGGCTCCCTCAGCCTCTTGGGCTGCTTGGCTGCTCCCTGTGGCCTCTGGAGAGCCAGCAGCTCTCCCACCCCTCAGCAGCTGCAGGAACAGGGAACTGGCCTCACAGACCATATGTTGCACAGATTTTGTCCTAATTTCTCTCTCTGGTGCTGCATGGTCACTACCCAGGAGAGGGCTGTGCATGGCCAGGAGTTTGTGTTGGATACTGATAGTCCTTCTGTCAGGGGTAGGGGAAAAAAATCAATTTTTAAGAGTTCCTGTGGATGTATTGCCTTGAAGGAGGGATGCTAAGAAATTAAAGTAATTTCATAATCTAATGCTGACAAATCCAAAAGCTTTCCAATAGAAAATAGCCCTGCTGAGACAATATAAACATCTACTTCTCCCCACTCTTGGCTTGCTGTACATAAGAGTTCAAAAAATGAGGTATTTTTTCTGACCCTGTTAATCTGGACTACTAATTCTGCAGCAGGAAGCTTATGATACCAAGATTAAAATAAAACTGGATTTTGGAGGGGGACTGCATCAAGCAATAGATGCTATTTAATGAACAAAGCATCTTATTTTCAGGTAAATATCTGCAGAAATATAAGAGGAAGGAACTGATCCTTGAGCAGACCTGTCTCTGCTTGCTGAAGCCTTTCCCAAGACAGTAGTAGCTCCTTAGCATAGAGGATTTGGAAACTGCTTTAGAAATGGTGCTTGGCTGATATCAAGTGAGTATTTACACCTCTGAAAGCAGGGACTCAGTGCAAGTGCTGACAGACAGACAGCACCCATGGGCTCTGACCCAGACCTCAGAAGATGTGCTCTGCTGTCAGGCAAGAGCACTGATCTTCAACCAAGCAGAAAAAAAGGAACGTAGGGAAATAAAAAGCTTTCATTTGAGTGAAGCAGAGTCAGTAAGAAAGCCAAAGCTGCAGTTCAAACCCTCCAAAGGGTAACTTTATATAAATATATTTTATCAAACATGTCTTATAGCAAAAAGAATTTGGGTTTGGTAGCTGAGTTTGCTTAAAGCAAACTGAATTTCCTGCTGTAGGATGGTTCATATTCCTTGGCATTCAGTAGATTATTCAAGGGAGGTAGCTTTGCCTGACAACAGTGTTGCAGTGTCGAGGTAGCAAGATGCCAAGCATACATAATGTTTGGAAGCTGCAGAAGCAGGCTGTGCAGAAATGTGCTCTGCAGGCTGAGAGGTGCTTGGTTCCAAAGGGTGGCAAACCTGCAGGGTTGAATGCACTGACCTTCCTGCCTCAGCACCCCTGGCAGCCAGGAAGGCTTGTGCCAATGAGTGGGGGAATGTTTTTCTGTACCAGGAGCACCTCAGACACTGTGCCATGCAGCAGCCTGGAGGAGCCAGCTGGGGATGAGCCCTCCCTGCCATGGTGAGCTTCCCTCATGAGCTGCTCCAAGCAGATGAAGTGAATTGCCACCTCAAAAGTTTCACCTGTCTTTTCTTGGGCCAAGGTGGCTACTCCTTCTCTAGCACAAGCATTCAGTTAATGCAGGCTTTTAAGTTCAGCTCTAGCTTTTCATATCCTGTCTTGGAAACTACCTTGGGAATATGTAAAAGGTCCCAGATTTTCATTTCTTTGTGACAAGATGTTTTTTATTTTAAAGAGCAAGGAGGTCTTTGAGCATGAAAAATCTGCTCAGCAGCTACCTATACCAGCCAGTTCTGAGGAAGTTATGTTGTGTAAAGCCACAGGGCAAGTGGGCATGAATTATCCTACAGCTGCCTTGTTTTTCTGAAAGCAAATGGTGTTAACCCATGGTCAACACTGAGTGATATGCTAGCAACCATTTTACACCAATTGCTACTTTATCTCCCTCTGACTTTGGCAAAACTGACCACTGAACATGGGCTTCTATTTAACATGGCTCATTGATTGATGGAGGAAAGCAGCTTTGGTGTTCTTCCACAGCTTTTGATGAATATCTCACACCACTGGATCTCTGGCTATTCCCTGCACTGAAGAAGTACCTGAGCAGTTTGTTCTGCTTCATGAGCTCTAATAGCTCAAATATGATGCAATCATATTAACTAGAACAAGGTCCACAAGAAAATAGAACTGGAAGAAATCTTGGGATGCTTTCTGGTCCACTTTCCTCCTCCAAACCAGAACTGTCTCTGCCTGACAAAATGCTGGCAAATCATTTCAAGACAAAAGATGATTTGGGGCCAGCTGTACTCAGTAAGATAATCAGGTCTGGATAGGCCACCATCCATGTGTATTTTGTAAGTACAGCTGAAGCATTTGTGTGGCACTGTAGTACAGTGCAGACATGGTCATGAAGTGAACTTTTAAATCCTTACTGGAGAAGCACTGCTCTAGTATGGGCTGCTGTGCTGTGGGTGAGAAGGGTGGGGGCACCCTGCAAGTGCTGTTTGATGCCCAGTGTGGCTGGCTGCTGGTTTGGTGACCAGTGAGATACTGCTCTGCCTCCCCCTCCCTCTTCCTAAGGTACAGAGGTCACTTTACTGTTGTATTCAGAGAAGGGTGTCCTATGGTGGCTAAGATATTCCAGACAGCATTTTTAAACTATTTATGCAAACATTATTTACTGGGCCAGTGATGTTGACATGCGAATATAAATGTCCCGGGGGTGTCTCTGAATGTTGTCACTGAAATGCTGATGCTCAGACATGGTGTGACCCTCACATCTAAGAGGTGCCAGCAGCATCTGCTGTAATGGCAGCAGAACCATGAGTTTACACTCAGGGTCTGTGTCAAATGTAGCCTGGAAACAAGATCAATTTTGAGCTCTGCTGTGTCTATATCACCTTGGCTCCCATTTACATTCTGTCCTTGTCTCTTCCCTTGTAAGATAGGAGTAATAATGCAAGTCAGCCATTAAAGGCTGGTGCCAGGGGTAAGCAAATGCAATATATAAAACATCAAATGTAAAGCCACAAGGAAAAACTCCCATCAAATGCTGTGAATTTATCACTGCATTGCCCAGATAACACTGGTAAAAGTGGTTTTAGTTCTCAGAGATATTCTCATGTAAGTTAAATAAATTCCCCACATTGCACATGGATCTGTTTTCCATTTATCTGCTTGTCTGGGTGGTGGCCCATCAACATTCAGCTGTGTAGCACAAGAACATCCTACAGATAACCTTCCTACACCAGAGATCTGCTTGTTTTCAAAGTGATTGCAGACTGAAATCTGAGACAAAACACGATTGATACTCCATGCTTTAAAGAGTCAAACTAATGCCTTGTGATTCATCTACAATTTTTAAGTAAGTAGTTGAGCTGATACAGTGATGGGATCACTGGATGAGTCATGTGTGACTTAACGTGTCTGCAAAGCTTGGGCATGTGTCACTCAACAAAACTTCCTAATGTCCCATGGGTTCACTGGCTCACCTGTGCCCTCAGGCAGGTTCCCCAAACTCCTGAACAGCAGCAGAGAGCCATGAGGGCCCCCTTCTCCCTTGGTACCTTTCCCTTCTGAAGTCTGAATGAGCCTGATGTAAGGGGTAGAGTCACAGTGACATGTTTTCCAGGGTTTTGTTGTCGCAATTTCTCTCCTTCAACAATCAATTGCTATGGCAACCTTATTGCTGCTCAAGTCTTCTCACTTCCTATTTATTCTAAAACACAGCTACAAACTGTGACTGCTACCAAACACTAACATATTAAAGCCATTAAAATCTTCAGATGAGAAAGAGTGGGCAGGGAAACGTGATCAGCCCATAGAATAATATGACCCTTCAAGACTTCATCTTTGAGCAGATTTTGTATCTGAATTTTAGTCAGGAAATTGTGGTTTTCACTGCTGTTATGGTTTCTGATCAAATAGGGAAGGCTTTTCTGGTCATAGTCAGGTGAGACCTGATGGTGCAGCTCAGGGAGGAAGGGTGCTGAGCATTTGGCTTTCCTCTAGGATGCTACAGCGTGTCCAGGGCTGGGGGAGATGGATCTGCTAAAATGAAAATTCTATCAAAAGGTGGTTTGTAAACTTCTGCAAGATATGAGATGTTCATGTGTCATCTGAGGGGATGCATAAGACAAAGAGACAAAGAAAACCCCCAAAAGAACCCAGAAATCCAGGACAGAGCATGACCTTATCTCCCATTCCCTGCAGGTTTTGCCACCACTCCCACTCACCCCTGGGCACCTGCAGGTCCACCCAACTACTGAGTTCTAATGAGACAATTTCACCCTCCCTTTATTTTTTAAAGACTTACAATGATTACTAAGATTCTTGCTTTTTGTTTTCTGCAGCCTGTTTTTTGGTTTTTTTAAGACCCACATATTTGGGAATTTGAAGGAAAGATTCACCACAAGGATCTTCTGCTGAAGGTTTTTGGAGCTTCTGGATGGGCCCTGCTTTTGGGTGCTCACCCCCATCAGGCTGTGCACATGGTGTCTGCTTGCTTCCCAAATCACTGGGATTCATTTTCTACATGAGAGAACAGTTTCTTATTGTAGGGAGAGTAACTACAGTGTTGCTGAGAGAAAGGTTTGTGTCTCATTTGTGCTCAGTGCTCCTGCCCTACTTCATCTCCTGGTACAATCTAAGTGAAGGCACTGAGAAGGGGCAGCTTCTGAGCTGATGTTGACTGAAAATTCATCCCTTCCAGTTTGGGCTGCCTACAAATGCCTGGATCTGAAATCTGTTCCTGGGCCTGCTACACAGCATGAATCTGGAGAAAGTAACTAGAATTGTCTGTGCCTGACTGTTCAAGTAGGCAAAGTGAGGATAAGAGGAATTACTTGTTGGGGTTTACAAGACTCATTGTAATCATGCTCTGAGATCTGATTAATGGGATAGAGTTCAAGCATTTATTGTTTTCTTTGGCTCAGGTCTCTCCTTGTAAACAGTCACAGTGGTCATGCTCTAAAACTGTTTGTCTGTGAGGTTTGGGGCAAACCCTTAGAAGGAAACCAGGAGCCATGGAAGGAAAATGCAGACAACTGCCTGGGGCGGGAAGAGGCTTTCCTGTAGAGGTGAGTCAGTTCCAGTCCAAAAATAACAGTGCAGAAAACAGGCACAAGCCACTGCCCTGGCATCGTCCACTTGAGGAAGATGCTGGGTTTCATCTGTAACTTCTTTCTCTTTGTTAAGCAAGCACATTTATCACCTGCACTGAATGCTACCAGATCTGTGTCTGTATGCTTGGAGTCCATGTTAACCTGGCCTTTGGAAAATACCCTGGCCACATTCTTCTCTTGTTCCAGAGGCACTTAGAAGTGACCCCAAGGAGGAATTTATGTCCAATTTATATTCTGTTTCCTTGTATATTTCAAAGGCTGAGGTTGATTTGCATGCATTAGTGTTCATACTCTTGTAGCTCTCACTAATCACTCTCTTGTTTTCAGGCTGATTATCCCAAGTTCAGGATATTCTGCACTGTGTTACTGTTTGGATAATGCTGGTAACAAGCTTCTGTTCTTCAGTGTTCCTGCAGTGGCATTGCTACTGAAGAGCATTTTTATCCTCTGTGACTCTGTAAGTAGTGCTGGCCATCATAGGAATATTATCTTGAACACTTAACCTCTCACATGTTTAAAGCAAAATCTAAATTATTTGGTGTGATGTTTAACTAAAGAAAAAAGATGCCTTTAAAACATTGACTCATTTTGTAGAACAGGATAACAAGATCTTCACATTCAAAAGTTGGCAGGTAAATTACCTGGCATGAAATGGAGTCCAGTAATACCCATGTCTGCCAGTTACATGGAAGTCTGGAAGCAGAAGTGAGACAGAAATTATCCCTCCTGCAGAGAACAGGCCCTGGCATTTCACATACTTTTGTCTGCCTCAGGAAAGGAGAGAGGAAGGAAGAAGATCTGCAGACAAGAAAAAGTAGTGCCTGTCTCACCTGCAAGATGCCTAAACCCCTCATGGAGGGAGCTGGCTGGCCAGCCTCCCTCCAGCCTCTGCCCAGGGACCAGGGTAATGCCAGCCTCCCTCCAGCCTCTGCCCAGGGACCAGGAGGAGATCCCAGGAAATCCCAGCTCCATGTGCCACAACAGTGTGGTACAGCTCATGCACATGGCAGGATAAATGAGCCCATGATATCATGGTCCATGATATTTGTGGCCAGACTTGAGCCTGGTGTGTCCCATGCACCATAGTGAAGGAAGGCATGAGGGGCAGGAAGAGCTTCTGTTTCAGCTGGTTATAAATATTTAGACTCCGAAGAAAACAGAGCCTACTCCAGGTATTCTCAGCGTTCCTCCTGATCCTGGCTTGTGTCAATGATACACCAGGAGTGTCACTGTACCATTCAGCATCTCTCTGGTCATTTATTTTCAGTTACAAGGCAGATTTTCTACGCCAGAACCAAATTTAAAGGAATTCCATCTGCTTTTGTACTTAAAACATTGAAATACAGCACAGACACTCATTTATCAGACCACAGTCTGTCCAGCCCAACCTGCTGCTTTCACATTGTGCAGTTGCTTATGGGCAGCTATTGATCACCTAATGTCTCATCACAGGGGTTGCCCAGTCTAGAGCAAATGCCCCTTTAGAGAAAGACTATCAGATGATGCTGCCATCACAGTAAGTGTAAATATGCTTCATAACACATCCAAATTTTAGAAGCATTTGAGAAAAACTTACACTAAATATTTCCAAGCATTTGTTGAATGAAAATCTGCGTATTTTGAGCTTTCCTGCAGATTATTCTATTAGCACCCCATTTTAGTAACATATTTACCAACTGAGCTCAGCTACTAGTGACTTCAGTGGAAACAAGGGTTAATTTTGATACAACTAAGAGTTTAATGTTGAAACACAAGCTCTACCTGACTGAAAAGATAAGTGAGTCTCTCTCCCTGGAACCTCTTTGTGGACTGCATTATCTGTAGGCTTGTTTTACACTGATTTTATTTTTATTATGCTTATCTTCTCTATACTTTAAGAGGGCCTGACAGGAAGCTTTCCTCATTTAAAGACAGAAAAAAGTAAAACTAATGTGTTGTTACTGACTTAGTTAGATGCACAGGTCTTAAATACACATCTCCAGACTTATATCAGCTAATAATAATAATAAATAAAAAGGCAGTACACCTGGAGAAAAAAAGGAAGATTGTTCATTAAAAAAACCCTGTGTCAGTGTGGATCTCCATTAATGAAGAAAGAGATGAATTTGTAGGAGCTGGAAAATGCAGGGCACTGGCACCACAACACAGGCACTCACCCCAGTGCCACTGGTCTGAACCCAGTTTGTGCTGCATGCCTCAAGATGTGGTTCCTTGGGGCAGCCCAGTGGCTGTGGGTGAGTGTTTAAGTGCCAAACCAGCTGTGGGAGAGACTGGCTTTTGTTAGCAGAGATGGACACTGCATGGAAAGGGCTGTGAGCACCCCATGGGCAGACCCTGATCTGTGCCATCAGGTTTCAGCTGGCTGTGACCAGAAAAGCCTTCCCTATTTGATCACCAGCCATGCCCCCACGGGCAGCCCCTGACAGTGGGTGCAAGGGGCCAGGTGAGATGCAGAGAATGGGCAGGAACTCACTGCCACTCACCATCTCCCATCAATCCCATCTTCAAACTCATTGGTGTTTTTTGTCACTCTGCTTCCTCAGGGAGCCTTTTCAGGCCCTGCCTACTCTAACAGGCCAGAATCACTACTTCATTTTCAGACTGAAGCCATTCCTGAGCACAGCAACCCATTTGCTCTGGCTGTGCCAACCCTGAGCTTAATCATCATCCTTATCCCTAATGTTTGCTGCACTAATGGCTATCACTACCATCCCCACCTTTCCCCAATTTGCTAGGCTAAATTAAACTTATTTTCTTCACGTTGGCCCTCACAGTCATCCCCAGAGCCTGGGCTACTTTGGATTGCCACAGTCTGTTCCTACACTGTGCAGCACTGCCTCTTCACAAATGTCATTGGCTCCATTCTTCCTCTCATGCCAAGGTAATTCCTTCATATATTAAATAGATTTGGCTCTTAAACAGTATAATCAAAGAAACACCATTGCTTGAACTGGGAAGTTTTGTAGTCAGAGCAGGGATGGAGTCAGCCCTCATGCTTTGAATCAAAATAACCTCATTGATTTCAGTAGGTTTATACTGATTTAAACCTGTGATATTTAATCAAATTTACACTTTGCATTTTTGAGGACAAACCTAAATTGGGATCTTCATGCAAAAATTATCTGGATATCTGTGATATTAAGGTAGTCTCTAGCCATAAGCTCTCAGGACCTGGATGTTCTCAGCCAGAGTGCACAGGTAGGGACAAGTTACTTCTCAGGCAGCAAACAGGGAATGCAGCAGATCAGTCACAGATCTTTCCTGGCAAAAATGAAGGTAATCTGCTGAGGTTGAGGACACCACACACAGTTCTTTGCTTTTACTGTGAGGTTAAAGCCAACTGTTCACAAACTACTGAGGAGAAATGTGGAAAATTAAAAAGAACCTGTCTATAAAGTGACAGTAGAAATTAGCCTAGGATATTGCCCAAGAAGCCAGTTTATACACCTGTATTGGGAAGTTTGTTCTGGTGATATGAAATTGGAAGGAGCTGTTGACTCCCTCAAAGGCAGACAGGCCCTGCAGAGACCTTGGTGGATTGGAAGAGTGGACAATCACCAACCATATGAAGGGTAACAGAAACAGGTGCTGGATTCTGCCCCTGGGATGGGGCAGCGCTGGATGTACAGACAGACTGGGAATGAGGGGCTGGAGAGCAGTGCAGGAAAGGGACCTGGGGGTCCTGTCAGTGGCAAGTTGGACATGAGCCAGCAGTGCCCTGGCAGCCAGGAGGGACAACCCTGTCCTGGGGACATCAGGGACAGCATCACCAGCCAGGCAAGGGAGGGATTGTCCTGCTCTGCTCTGCTGTGCTCTGGGGCAGCCTCACCTCGAGTGCTGGGGCAGTTCTGGGTGCCACAATATCGCTGTCTGATTAGGAATTGTGAATAATACAGCAATACACACACGACCTCTTCAAAGCAGCAAGAAGAGACAATTTATTGAAAAGCCATCACACTTATATAGAATAGATTATGCAATACAAAACAGAAAAGGCTCATTGGTCCAAGAAGGCAACATCTCTTTGAAAACATGTTTTCTGCAAAATATCACATAGTACATGCATGGCTCTGTGATCAACAACAGGTGTTAATCTATGTTATTTATTCTTCCTTCTCTTGTTTGCCTCTGAGAAAAATCCCCTGCCTGGGAAAGATCTGAGCTGGAGCTGAGAAAGCCAATAGCCTGGGAAAAATCCGAATTGGATTTCTCCTTGAGCCTCCAGCAGTGTCCACACCACAATGTAAGAAAGGCTTTAAACTATTGCAGAGTGACCAAGGGAGGGCAACAAAGATGGGGAAGGGCCCTGAGGGGAAGTGTGTGAGGAGTGGCTGAGGGCACTGGGTCTGTTCAGCCTGGAGGAGACTGAGGGGAGACCTCACTGCAGTTACAGCTTCATTGGGAGGGGAGAGCAGGGGCAGACATTGATCTCTGCTCTGGGGTGACAGGGACAGGACTGAGGGAATGGCCTGAAGCTGTGTCAGGGCAGGTTTAGGTTGGATATCAGCAAAAGGTTCTTCACTCAGAGTGTGGCTGGGCACTGGAACAGGCTCACCAGGGAAGTGATCACAGCACCAGCCTGACAGAGCTCAAGAAGCATTTGGACAATGCTAATTCTTGGGATTGTTGTGTGCAGGGCCAGGAGTTGGACTTGGTGATCCTTATGGTCTTTTCCAACTCAAGATATTCTAAGCCTGTTATTCTATGAAAGAGCTTTGCAATTTAAAATAAAAGAAAAAGAAAAGAAAAAAAAAAAAAAACGAAAGAACCAACCCATCAATCAAACAACACTTCCCCAAAACCAAACAAACAAAAGAAAAAAAAACAAAAAAACCAAACCAAAAAACCCCAAAACAAACAAACAAATTAAAACAAAACAAAATTAACTAAACTAAAAACCACAAGAAAACAACTGTTACATAATAAAAAAATTTTAAAGTGCAGAGTGGGAAGGTCAAGTAAACACTCTGCTGTGCTGCTTCTCCAAAGAAACCAGTTAAGCATACTGTAAAATCACTTGTAGTCTGGGCTCACTTTCCATATTTTAGTGATTGATTTCCTAGTGTGAGCAAATGTGGGATTTTCCAGGCATGTCACAACAGCACACCCATTTCCCAGGAATACCTGGCAAATAAGTCTGAAAGGGGTGAAGCCACATTCTGAGACAAAAATTCTGGGTAAGGGTGGTTTGCAGGGTGGACATCCCCGTTTGGGTATGCCTGCCTTAAAACCTCACCCATGCACTGACAGCTGTGATCTGTTGTGATATGCCTGGGGACTATCAGCCCTACACACTTTTCCTAGCTCTGACACCCTGAGAAATAAATGCAGCTGAAAGGGGAGGACACCCACAATGACAAAGAGGCCACAATGCAAACTTCTCTCACATGGGAAGTCGAGTATCACAGCAAGGTTGATTTTGGTGGGAAACACAAGACAACCCTCGAGGACTTAATGTCCTCCAGGAGGTGGCTGCACTGCTTGCTTTGCACTTGTGTCTCATGGTCCAGCCCTTGCCTGGGCGTGGGAGTGTGTGCACACCTGGGATGGAGCTGGTGGGGTCAGAGCAGGCTGAGCTCTGCTCTGATGTGCCCATTGCTCATCTCAGTCATGGTAAACCCCTTCCTTTGACTTTCATAGTCCAGCTGCATGCTGGGGTTGCTAGCAGAACACAGAATAGGCCTTTCATATTGAAAAAGAAAGACAATGCTGTGAAACTGTATCTCAACGGCAATTAGATGAATTTATCTAAACTCACCATTTTGGATATTGCTGGGTGGTTTATTGCTGCATTTGACCCAGACAGGTTGCACAGATTTCTGGTGAGCATCAGAGAGCCTTCCTACCCTCCAGCAGAACCACACTCCCATCCAAATTGGTGTCACTTGCAAAGTGACTGGCTCTCAATCCCCTTGTCCAGATCATTGATAAAGATATTAAACAGGACTGGCCTAAAAACAAGCCTGGAACAGCTCTTGCAACCAGCCACCAACTGGAGTAACTGCATTCATCCTCACCACCCCTGGGTCATCCAGCCACTGTTTTACCCAGGGAAGAGCACATCAGTGCAAGCCATGAGCAGCCTTTTTCTCCAGGAAAATGCTGTGGGAAACAGTGTCCAAGGCTTTGATAAAGCCCAGGTAAACCACATCCAAAGTGTTTCCCTCATTCATTAAGCTCTCTCTGAAGTTTCTTGAAGAGGATTTATTTTTCTTTCCCTACAGAAGTCCTAATTTTGGTTTGGTTTTCTCTCCACTTGTCAGGAGGGCACATGCCACCAACTAGCTCAGACAGAGAATAGTGACTAAAACCAACACTTCATATTGCAGGTTTGAAAAAGGGTTTTTGGAAACATATAATCCTGATGTTGTGAAACCATAAGACACACAGAATCCTGCATATGTGGGATTGGTCACACTGGAAATTTAGCAGATGTGTTATTATGAGCCTGGTGTATTATCTGGAGAGAGTGGGAGAACCAAATACTTCGAGTGATATCTCAAAAGCAGAGAAAGAATAAAGGCACACCACCATGGCATGAGCAATTCTGAAATTAGACTTGGTTGAACTAAACATATTATAAAATGTATTCAGTATAGATTCACTTCTCTTCTGGCCAGCACATAGCCCATGAATCAACTCTAATTATCCCTAATTTTATTCAGCAAGCCTTATTAGCAGATTGAATGAATGAAAAATTTTTAGCCTCCTGGCTTTGCAGAGTGTTTGTCTCAATTACACCTGATGCAAGGCCATTCCCCAGCTTATTTACCTGCAATTTAGCATTGTCCCTGGTATTTTTACAGCTATAGAAAAAAGATGAACCCTTAATAAGCAGAAAATGTTATTCTGCTAAAATAAGGGAAACACCAGGACTTGCAAATGTGATATTAATATCTAGCAATTGTTTGAAACGTCTCTGAGCAGTTTTTCTCAAAATCCCTTAAACCCTCTCTGCATTAAAACTACTCTACTGGAGTAGTGTACATGAAATGCATAGACTATTCATGCTGATTATTTACTTGCAAAGCCTTGACAGCAGCCAGGAAGGGAACTAGGAAGGCTCTGCATCTCTCCAAGCCAAGAATGTGGATTTTCTTGCTGTTCATCCCTAATTCTCCCACTTTATCTCATGACTCAGCTGCCTGATGTAAGGGTTTGCAATTACAGCTTGGCTGGTTAGCTCCCTGAATTGCATGCTGTGGTTTCTAGACTTCACATGCAATTTTGACAAACGTATGGATTTTATAAATTCACTTTCAAAAAACACTTTGTTGTCCTATTTTGTGAGTTCTTCTGCTGATAAACCCCAATGATTTGAATATTTAAGCCACCTGGAACACATGGCACAAGAGCCAGGGATAGAGCAGGACAATACTCAGTTCTTCTCTTAAAAAACCACTCAGTTTTGTTTAGCCCAGGTGAGAACCCGGGTGCAGAGCTGATGCCTCAAGCAGGCTCCCTCCAAGTGCCTGTGAGCCTGAGACACCATTGATGCACCCCTGGGTTTGCATCAGCTGGGCTCAGAGACAGCTTCCAGGTAGGCACTGCCTCTGACAGGGTGTTAGTGCTCCACAGAAAAAAGGAAAGAGCAGGGGAAAGTTCCTCCTGTTTGTGCCTGCAACCAAAATAATCTCTGCTGGAGCAGTGTGCTCAGCTGGAGGAAAGGCCCTGGGGTGACACAGTCTCTGCTTCCTGTTTTTCTCTTTGCAGAGTAAATGGGTTTCTAAGGTCTCCAGAGACATGACTGAACGAGAACCTCAGGCCTGAGCATCCTTGAACTTTTAGCAAGTTTGGATTCAGTTTGGGATGCAAAAATTTCAGCTCAGATGTGTTTTTAATACTACTTATCCTCAAAAGGTTCTGCTCATCCTCCTCCCTGCACCACACGAGGTCTGCAGGAGTGCTGCTGTCCCTGTGAGCCAACATGCCATGTTCAAAGGGAGGGGTGAGCCCAGCCTGCTGAGCAGCTGGGCAGGTTTGCTTCACCATCATGTGTTACGTGAATTTCAAAATATTGCCTCTGCAAGGGAAGGTCTGTCCTTGGCAAACCCTGGTTACACTCTGGAGGTAAGCTGGGGGAAGAGCAGCTCTTCTGTTCTTCCCCTTCCCAGTAATGGGTGAAAGATCCAGAACACATTTGAGCATTCAAAAAAAGTAATTTCCCCTAAAAGGCTTGGTGTTATTAGATTTCCATTAGTCTTCCCTTTATTCTTTGATTTAAGGGACACAATCTTCATGAATGTAAAAGCCAAAATTAGTGGTCTGGTCTGAGACATAAAATGGAACTAAAATGCTAGTTTTTTGTGTAAGTATTTATTGCTGACCCAAGAAATAGTGCAAGTCAGTGGAATCAGACTGTTCAGCCTCATGTCGTAACTTTTCAGCCACAATTCATACAATTTTCAGTTAGCTTTTTGCTCCAAGTGGTCATTAAATGCTGATTGTTAAAACACCAACTAAAAATTAAGATAATTAGAATTATGTTTAGAGCTTCATGGAAAAAAGCCAACTTGATAAATCAATTTTTCAAGCTCTTTAGCCTGAAAAGCAGCATTTTTCCTCTTGGAAAATAAGGTCTGGATAGCCATTTAAAATTTATTTTATTTTATTTTATTTTATTTTATTTTATTTTATTTTATTTTATTTTATTTTATTTTATTTTATTAGTAGTTTTGTGGTCTGAGATGATGAGGTTGATCTCAGGTGTGTGTCCTCACTTGTCCCAGTGGCTGTCACTGGTGCAGGCATGAACATGAACCCTACAAAGGGCAGTGTGGGCAAATGGCCTACCTGGGTTTTGTCCATCCCACCTAATGTCCTTCTATTTATTTTGGCCATACATCCCCTGGAAATGTTCAGTGTGATGATGCCAAATGGTGCTTGCAAGTGCTTTGGCAAGGCTATGTGTCAAATGCAGCTTTCTAGCCAGGAGTGCTGGTGTCAGATGATGCCTGCTTGAAGTTCCTTCACACTTTTACCATTACAGCCTTAAAGTGTGCAGGTGAGGTTTGGGCATCCCCTCGCCCCTTATCCACAGTGCCACAAAGTCTTTCAGTAAGCTACAGCCATAGGGCTGTCAAAAGTGTGTGCAAGTTCCTGGGTGCAATCTCAGCAGTATTTGTGTTTTCATGGTGTTGTGATGTCTTCTTACTGAGTTCAGGGAGAAACAACTTCTGAGACAAGGGAAAGCAGGGAGCTGGAGCCTCCCTCTGCAGCTTCCCAGGGTACCTACTAAACCACCAACTTTTCCTCCTGGGCAGGGAGAAAGCAGGGATTGTGTGTGGAAGGGGTTATGTTTTCCTCATGCTTTGTGTGCTTTGTCATGCTTCTTTGGGTATTCTGGACAGTTACCCCACATGAACAGGGATTTAATCTTCCCAGTGTTACCTGGAAGCTAATAGGGTAGGAAGAAGGGAATCTGCCTCCTGAGTAAAGGTATTAGGTGTATAGATAATGGATTTTAGCTTTCTGGTTCCCAAACACTCTCTGTTCCTGTGGTGGCTCCATAAATCACCCTCCCCAGAGCTGGTCTCTGGCTGCTCCAGAGGTGCACAGTGTTTCTGAAAGCCATCCTGCACAGAATGAGTGTCTCACTCATGGGAGAGACAAGGTTGTGCTTCTCTCTGGATGGGGAAGGCTTGTGCCTCCAGCTAAATGCCACATCCATCAGGAGAGTCTCTTCTGAAGCAGCCAGTGCTTTTCTGGGCTCAGGAAATGCTGCTGGACATGAAGGACAAAGCCATGGGTGGACACAAAGTCGGCTGCTGCCAGCCAAGGCCACCTTGCCAGGGAAGAGCAGTGGTGTGACAGTGAGCATGTGGCTGCTTTGGTGCTCCAAAAAGCTCCAAAGATGCCATAGCGCTAATTAGGTTTTCAGAATTAACTAACTGTATCTCTTCTGTTTGTTACTCACATTAAACTCTTAGCAGCACAAGTGGGAGGGAGACCCAAGCCTGCTCCTGTTTCCTACTCATTAAAGGTCTTCGACTGGAAGTGCTCCTGCCCATGTCCAAGGGCAGGGAATAGCAAACATCCCCCAGCCTCCAGGTCATCTCCTCCCACACGTTGTTTAACCCCTTCCTGCCACTCTGAACATGGCCTTGCCTCTCCTGGGTGGCTCTGCTGCTCCAGGACAGCTGTGCTGCCCCAGTTTGGCAGTCTGGATCATGACCCATTCTGCACTCAGTCCAGAGTGGTTGTGGTGAATAGCTTTGTGTTTTTGTTACCTTGCTGGTGCCCTTGGGAAAGTCTTGGAGAAGCCAGCAAAAACTAAAAATCCCTCCAGACGAGTTCAGTGAGGCAGCTCAAAAATCTTCCATCACTATGTTGGTACTTTCCCACACCATGATGTGTTTCTTCATGTATATGATGCTAGTACTGGCCTTCTGCAGACTTTTGGAATAAGCTTATTTGAGTAACCCTGCTGTGTTCTGAGGAAGATGGTGAAAAGTTGGGCAGGCTTTGATGTTGGTACTGACCTTTGTAGAAAATGGTGTCAGGAAGTGCTCAGAACAAGTCTCCCCTGGTGCTAATAACTCCACAGCATGGGCTGTGCTGGAGGTACAGAGGGAGGGCGAGGAGGGGGCAGCAGGGGGCACAGAAGAGGAGGTTGATGACATGCCATGTCTATTTGCTGCCATCTTTTATGGCAAGAAGCAGTCTTTCAGTGTGCCACACTTTTCAAGAACTGGTAGGATGGAGAAAATGGGCTCACTGGCAGCACTGGTGAATAGGTGATGGTAGCTAGATCCAGGCTGTACTGTGTCCATAACAACCTTATCACCTTTCTTTGGTGAAATTTCTCCAGTGACTGTAATGGCTCTGGATTTGAGGGTGGCATTTCAGCAGCTGTGATGTTATGTTAGAGCATTAGGTGTCTGAAAGCTCCCAAGACCACACTTGCTCTTGCTCATGCCTATTTCATTGAAAATAGCACTTTCAGGAAAAACACTTTTGAAATAATATATTCCAAACACCAAAGATGTAAAGGAAATGACACAGTGGGCTGCACAATAAATAGAAAGCAGATAAATCCAGGGCCAGATTTATGAAACAACTGTTTCCAACAGTCTAAAAGTAGTGAAAAGCATACACTAATCAAAGCAGTGATATCTCATTTTGAATTGTGCAATCTGCTATGCAGTGTCTGGACAGGCAAAAACCAGAGAGGTAAAAACATTTTGGGGCACTGCCACAGTATGGGGTGGCATGGCACTCTGTGCCTTTTGCAATAGCCCTGGGGGTTACTGGTCTGCAGGGCTGCTGGGGTCCTGCTGCAGATGCAGCTTTGAGGATGCATGCAAGCACATCAAAATAAACAGCTTGCTGAGGAGCAAACACTGGGGCTCAGGCAGATGCATGTCTAATGGAGTTGGGCACCTATATAGGATTTTTTCAGGAAGGGCACAGTGCTGCAGGTGGCATGGGAAGCCCTGACAGTTTTATTTCAGCTGCTGTGATTCCTAATTACAATTTTTTGCTTCTAAGTGCTAACTGCTACTCTGTGTTGATCATCATTATTTACCTTGCAAAGGCTATGCAAGGGTTGATTAGCCCAAACATGCAATTTGTTTGGAAAATGGGGAATGTTTCTTCATATAGGAGCTAGATGCCATTAGCTGTAGTAATTGGAAGAAGGTACCAATTTCTTTCAACTAATCAAGATAAACAGGATACTATTTCTTTGACTATTGATACAGCTCATAATTCTAAAAGGATTAAATTATGGATGGCTCAGAATACCATTCCCAAGTCCTTCTCAGCAGGGCTGCTCTGGATCTGTCCATTCCCCAGCCTGGATTGATACCAGATGCAGGTGCAGCACCTTGCACTTGGTCATGTTACACTCTTGAGATTCCTCTGGGCCCGATTCTCAAGTTTGTCCAGGTCCCTCAGGTGTGTCAACAGTAACACTTACCTCTGTGCCATCTGCAAACTTGCTGAGGATGCACTCAAGCCCTTCATCTACGTTATTAATGCAGATATTAAATAACCCTGGTCCCAGTGTGGGCCCCTGAGGACCCCACTGGTCACTGATGTCCATCAAGACTCTGAACTGTTGACCCTGGATGTGTCCATCCAACCACTTTCTTATCTACCCAACAGTCCATCCACTGAATCCATCTCTCTCCATCCAGAGAGGGATGTTTTGGGGGACCTTGTCAAAGGCTTTTGGTCCATGTAAAGTCCAGGCTGGTAGTGTTTCACTGCTCTTGGAGCTGCACAGCTGTGTGGGTACGATCCTACCACCACCCTACTCCAGACCAGGAGTGCATAGATTTACAAAGGGCTGGAAATAGATATGAAAATTGGGATCTGCTCCTTCCACAGTGCTTGCTCTTCCTAAAGCCATTGACAGGATGGACTCACATCCCTTATCTAGTCACTAATAAAACAGTCCTGATGAAATAAGTATTTGAAAATGTGGGTTTACCTCTCCTCCCTCCAGTACTGTTATAAGTGTGACAAGCACCCCATTCCCATGGATTTTTTCCCATCTGCTAGCACCCATTTCAGGGGACACCCAGGGCATGGGCCTGTGTGCTTCCCATAAGGGTGACTGCAGGGAGATGGAGGAATCAGATCCTGAACCCTCTTAAGTGGAGACAGAAATATCCATTTCACACTCTTATTTAAACATTAAATCACCAAATGCATCCTCTCTCAGTTCCTTCCTCTCTTTGGGTGATTTTCAGACAGAGGAGATGCTAAGCTGTAAACAACATCTTTTTTGCAGCATCATCTCACTCCATAAATGGTTATTCTGGCTCCACTGTGGCAGGTTTTATTGTGTGATTAGGCTGACAATGTGCTAATGCTGTGCCCTACACCTTCCACATTCCTTAGACAGAATTTACACATCGAGAAGAAAAGAAAACAACCACAAACTGAGGAAGCACTTTCTGTACTGGAAACTTTGACCCATCTCTGTGTCTCATTTTGCAAGGTCACTCTCTGAACATTGCAGACTTGATCAGCTGCTGCTCCAGCATCTCCTGAGCCATTTATTAGACTCTGAAGGTCATTTGTTTCCCCCCATACCTGCAGCCCCAGGTGATGAAAGCAAAGGAGGGCTGTCACTGGCCAAGGTGAATGTGAAATGCATGACAGGACAGGGTATAATGTGAGCACAGGCACAGTGGTTTTGCATCTCTCACTGCTGGCAGTGGTTCAAAGACAGAGATCTTACGTGGGGATCTCACTGTGAACTGGTCCAAGTCTGTGTTCCACTTTGCATCCACAAGTTTTTCCACATATTGCAGAAGCTGGGAGTTCCACCACCCACCCAATACATAAAATACAGATATAACTTATTGAAGCATAGTGATTCCCCTTTTGATATGTTATCCCAGTATTTGAGTGCACTGAGGGAAGCATGTCCATGCTTGGAGGATGACTGCTATTCAGTGCACTGGTAAAGTGCAGTTCCTCATGCAAACCAGCCCAGCTTGTCCTTCTCTGGGCAAGACTTCACCATCCCTGGGAGTCACTGAAAAACCTTGGCTGTGAAAGAGCTGTTTTTACCTACTTTGTCTCAGCAAAAGATGAGGTTTGGGTAGGAGGAGGACCAACACAAAATACCTAACAGTAGAACTTCTCCAAACAGTGAGAAAGAGACTTTTTCTCCCATCTCTTGCCATACCAAGGTTTGTTAGAAAAATGCTATGCTCCCTTGTAGTTTCCCTTATGGGCAAACCTTCTGTGTGATGTCTCCCTGCTTCTTCTGCTGTGGTTATCATCTGCTGGGTGGTTTTTTACAGTTGCAGGTTTGGAGAAAATGATCACAGGTTCCAGCAAATCTCAGGTCATCAGAGACCCTTCCCCTTAACCCACAACAACTGAGGACCAGCATGATTTACCATTGAGAAGACTGACACAAACATTTATCTCTCCAGTAGCCTGCAGCTGCTGGTGTAGGAAGCATCTCATTTCCAGTTGATGATAGCCTTATTAGGCTATTTTTTTTAGCAATGCTTATTGACAGTTTCCTGCTTCTGATTCCCCTTTTGCAGTTTCCAAGGGGAAGGGAAAAGCAGGGGAAGCACTGGGGAGACCCATAAAAATATTGAGATCTGGAAATCACAGAGATGTGTGTGCCAGGATGTGACTGGTGCTGGGTAGGGAGTGAGTGGGTGTGAGTGTGTTTTGAGTCAGGTAGAAAAGAACTGAGGGGAACTATGGGGGTTTAGTGCAGAGGAAAGTCATCATTAAAATTATTAAGCTGCACCTCCTTTCTTAAAGAGCATCTTGCAGTCTGGGGTGGTTGCTCAAACCCTGGATGCTATAATGAATTATCTGATTAATCAAATTGGGAATCTCTCATGATATTGCAACCAGCCCTCAATATAAGACTTTCCCCCAGCTTTCTCCAGTGTGGACATGGACCTGTCTGTGCCTGAGAAAGGATGCAGCACACCTTCCTCCAGTGCTGTGTCCAGCTGAGGGATCAGTGCCCATGCAGGCAAAAGGGGAATCCACAGGTGAATGTTGACATTACATCTTATGAACAGTTGGTTTTGACTTATCCATGATTTAACCATAACACTAGGATGGGAGCAATTCTAATAGGAGACAACTTACTGACTCTTATTGCTGCTTCCTTACACACCTTGGATAACCATATTTCAGTTTATTTTTATATTTACCCACATATGTGCACTCAAGAGATTCATACCACTGTACCATCCCAGCTTTTGGAATGGAGATACCCCCTTGATTGACAGCCAGGGACATGGGCAGGCTGTGGGTATGCAGGGTGCTCCCCAGGGACAGAGAGTGCTCCCCATACCTGCCCTCTGCCCCAGCACAGGGGGCAAAACCTCCCTGCTGCCCTCACACTGCTGTGCCAAAAAGGGCACATCCTTTTTGTGGCACTGACAGCAGCCAACCACGTTGCAATGGTTTTTCTATCCTTGAAAATGAAAGAAGTTTCTGAGGTGGATGGGAGGTGGTGAGTCTTTCCAAGGAGAAGTCAGTGCAAAACAACAGCTCAGAGCTGGATAAAAATCCCAAGCCTTCCTCAGCTAAAGCCAGATTCGAGCTTCCTTACATGTGAAGTGAAAAAAGGCAAATACACTGTTGCAAAGAAGCAAGAAAAAGAGAAAGGCATAACATTTTAGCTTGTCAACTGTTTCTGGTTCTGTGAAAATACATAGAAAATTTTGTTAACCTCAAATGCAAGAAAATTTTATTAAAAATGTTGTTGGTTAGTAAACCCACTTAATATGTAAGACATGGCCATTTTATATATGCAGTCCATATTTTCAGGTGTTTTTTCCCCCAAAAGATGTGTGACTGTGTGTGTGCAGGTGTTAATGACCATCATTGGGAGGGGGAGGCTCCATGAAATTGCAGGTTTCACTAAAGTAGCCATGGGTCCAAGCCAGCAGAAAGAGCAGCCAAATGCTTTTAGATATTAAAAGCAGCTGCAGACAAGGACCTAATGAAAGCATTAGTCTACCTGGCCTGAGCAGAGATAAATCAGGTGGGTTAACCAGAGCTTTTCTGATTACAGAAGCAGAGCAAGGGCTGGAGGGCTCCTGCCTGCAGACATGAGACTGCCTGGAGGGAAGCAGAGCACTGGGGCTCCTTGCAGAGCTCCCTTGTGCTCAGAGGGATGAAAGGAAAATGCCTGTTTTCAGGCTGGAAGAGGAGATCCAGTTTACACAGGCTTCTCACCAGTCCCAGCAGCCTCCTTCAGCCAGAGGGGTGGCAGAGGATGAGGCAGGTGTGGGGCAGGGCAGGCTGCATGCCTGGAGAGGGGCATCCTCCCCCAGGCAGGGGAGGAATGAATAACCCTGACTACAGCACTGGGCTGCAGCCAGCACATCACTGGAGCCTGCTGAGCCCCAAACCAGTCCAGAGACACTGACTGCACAGACAGCCCTGTGCACCTGCTGCCTTCTTCCTTCTCCTCCTCATCCTCCTCCCCTCTGTCATTCAGGGTTCTGGTCTCTATCTCCATTGTTATTGGTCTGGAAGATTTGACAAACAACAGCTGTATGTAAAGAAGTACCACAAGAGGAATTCAGTGTTTGACTGGAAAAGGAGAGCTTATCCACTGAGGCTGGGGCTAACTGCAACTTTCCAGTGATAGAGACCTTAGGGTTTTGCATGAGTCCAGGATGGAGGACTTGAAACCACCTAACTGCAGATTCAGTTTGTTTGTGCCTTTTACCATTTCTCTCTGAATCCTGCAAAACTGCCCTGCAGGTAACTAGGTAACTAATGCACCAGAGATTATAAAGTGCTGTGTTTAAAACCTTCCAAAATTAGCTTTCCTGCAGTCCAGATGGTGCATCGTGAATGCTTAATGGTATGGCATCAAGACTTTATTGGCACTTGTGAGGGATGATCTGAACAGCTGACTTTGTGCCTCTTCCCTCTGTGCATAATGCATCTGTTGAAGCCCATGCCAAAAACCACATCCCACCACTTTGTATTTCATGCATGCCTGTGTGTACATACAATTACTAAATGACAGTAGATAATATTGAAATAAAACATCAGCAAGCTACACTTTCCACTTGTTAACTTGAATATTCACTTAACTCTCTGTCTCCTTCCCTTGAGCTGACTTCTTCTTATTGAGTGTTTTGATCTCCTGCAAGTCCAGGTCCAGTGCTGGGGTAAAGTAGTGTAGTGGTTGCACTGTGGGGTCTGATCCTTGCTGTGCTTCCCATTTCCCAAGGGGTTTTCAGACTGAAACTCTGAGACTGATGAGTCCTAGGGTGGGCTGCCAATCTTGGAACAGAAACCCTGGCTGGAACCAAGGCTCAAACTCCACCAGGTCCTTCTACATCCACACAAAACTTCTTCCCATCCACCAGAATAATCAAAGCTCCTTACAACAGAATAGCTTCTTCCAAGGATTGTTGAAGTACTCACATATCATCAACACTCGCATTTCTCTTTTTTTAACTTTAGTATACCCCTTCTTTTCTCATTTTGTTTCCCAAATAGTGTCACAGGTGACCAAGACAAGGCACAGCAGTACTGGGAAGGCAGTGGTGCTGCCCAGCATGTGCTAAGAGTAGGGTGCCAGCAGGTTTAGCTCTGAGAGAGACATTGATGAACAATGAGATGTGACTGTCTGGGAAATCCTTTGCAACACTGCTGCAAGGAATATTTCTGGGATGAAGTCTACATGAGGCCACTGAAGAATAAAGTAGCTGAGCTCTCTTAGCTGTACTCATCAGCATCAAGGCTGCAGCAAGTCAGGTGGAGCATCTTCTTGATCCTCTGCATCTTCCTGAAGGAGAAGAAAAAGCAGCAAGCAGCCTGGCACAGAGCAGAATATGACTTCTTAAAAATGAACATTGTGCTCAGGAACTGCAAGTGAGCAAGCACAAAGGTGGGTAAAGCAGGGAAGATTGGATGTCAGCCCTTTCCAGTGGGTAAGGAGCTGGATTTCTGCATCCCTGGTGGGAGGAGAAGCTCAGGACTGAGCTGGACTCACAAGTGCTTTGGGGCCATGTGGTGGTGCCTGCAGCAGTGCAGCAGATGTGATTTACCATGGCTGGTGCCACAGTGATGGGTGACACAGAACCCAACTGCTGCAGATTTATGTCACTGGCAACAGAGGGAATATCACCAGTGATGTGATGCCCACAAGGTGTTATCTATTTTCTTTATGCTTATTGTGGTTTTTTTTCAACATGCCACAAAATGCTGAGAGATGAAATAAAATCTATTTGATCAAATAGCTCCTCAAGGTCATATATAAAACATGGACTCAACTAGATTTAATTGGGAGGGGAGAAACAGCCCTGCACTGCTCAGCCTCCTTGGGGTTTCCCTACAAAAAGCAGATGCCTTGATGCAGTTTCCAGTCCTGCTCAGCCCCAAATGTGGATATTTTCATGTGGACATGACCCCCTCACGCTGCAGAGGCTGTTTGTCCCTGTGCATAAGGACAGAGAGGGAGGCTCAGGGAGCCATATCAAAAAGTACAGCTTCAGCTTTGTTTTCAGTCCTGTTGCAGGGTATCCATGGAAACGAGGATGACTTTCCAATCCTCTGGGGAAGGCACAGCATTCACTGCAATACAGTCTCTTCAACTAAAATTTTGCAAAATAGCTCCACAGGGTGATTGTTTTTTATCCAAAAAGCCTGCAGTCCAGCTGGTTGGAGGGAGTGAGCCCCTTTCAACTCTCCCACAAAACCTGGCATTTCTCAGCAGTCTGTGGATCCTGCTTTCCAGCTGGATTTCATGGGAGAGGAGGGCAGCCAGCATCCCCTGCTGACACCAAACCCTTTCCCAATGCCTGGGGATGGAGGGAGGTGGTGGCCAAGGGGTGGGCAGGGTGAGTGGGGGCCCTGGGGCAAGGGGATGCTGGGGGAAGTCAAACAGAGGAAATATTCACCTGGCTTCAGAGCAGGGCTGGTTTGGGGATGTCAGCACTAAGGATGGCTGGCATGTGTGAATATGTGATGCCAGGGGTCTGACAGGGAAATCTTCTTCTGCCTGGAGATGGAAAATATCTGGAAGTTTTGAAGGGTTAAGGAAGAAAATATTTTTTTTTAAAAACTCACCAAATTTAGGAAATTTAAACAATTCCAGTAGTTATGCTGTTTATCAGAATGATTGGGTTTTTAATTCTTTAAGGGTGAAAATATGATTTATGCAGTTAGCTCAGCAAAGGAGCTAATGGATATATTTACAAAGCTGAGTTTCAGTTTTTTATTTTCAAATGATGAGAGACATGACCACTATATGCTGAGGTACCTACTTGTACATGTGTTGCCTACTAATATATTTCTGACTTAAGAAAAATAAAATGCTGAAAAATTAAAAGGAGCTATCTAGTGTTTTTTAAGCAGGAAAGAAGGCTGTATTCTACCACAAGACATCAACAGATTTAAGAGAATAGAGAAAAAGCTTGAAAAATTAACATTTGCTCTCTCTCTCCCCAGTCTCTGTGAGGCAGCTGACACAACAGCAGCCAAGACCATAATTATATTACGTATTAAAGCTGAGAGTCTGTAAGCATTTTAACTGCTCAATACCATGCAGTTTTGAAATAAAAGACGCTTATTTGAAATATTTTAGTTATTAAAATTATTTTGAAGATATGAGAATGGCAGAAGTCACCTCATGTTAAACATTTCTCTGCCTTCACTGTTCACTCTGAGCAAAATCAATTTACAAAAATGTTTCTTCTACATTTCTTCTCCAAGTATACGGTTTTCCATATAAGAAAATGATATTAATTAAACAGGATTTTTCTTTTCCCAAGTCCTGCATTTTTCCCAGTATCCTGTATCTCACTTGGCTCCCGATTCTCCCACATTAGAGTCCCTAGATTGGATTTTCTTGTTGATCAAGGGAATGGGGTCTTGTAACCAGATGTATGATAGCTCACATTTTCAAAGCCACAAGTCACTTTGCTCCCATTAGTAAGAAAAGGGATTCATGCATCCACACAACTTGTGGAGATTTGGCCCCACTGTTGCTCTGTGCCTGTGTGCCATTACTGAATAAAGGAGAAAGATCTGTTTGGATTGCTTTCCTAACAATTTGGTGCTCTGGTTTCCTGTGGAAATCTGTCACTCTGCCTGCAGGTCCTCCTAGTCCAGCTGCCACACCTGGTGGCCACCCTCTCCAGAATTGGCTCCGGGGCTCTGGGGGCAGTGGGGACACAGGATGGGCAGGGGATGTTCCTGGGCATGCCGTGGCTCTGTGAGAGGGGGGAGCCTTGTGAGGGGAGGATGGGGTGTAAAAGCCATCAGACTTCATCACCCCAAGGCAGGATGTGCCCCACTGGGTCTGTGTGCCTGAGCCTCTGCTATCCCCCTTTGCAGCACTGCTGCCAGAGCAAAGGATTATATTGCAGTCCCTCCCATTGGGAATCTGCTTCTCTGTGAGGAATCATGCTCATTAGGCAGGCAAAATAAAGATGCTGAAAAAGAGATCATGTTCTTGGGCTCCTGTGAAATCACATCTGATGGCAAGTCTCTACGTGAGTCTTTTTTCTCTGAGGCACTGCTTAATTAAACTTGAACCCCACTGCTCCCGAACCAGGACCCTGAGAACAAATGACAAGTGGCTGGGTGGGCACTGCCCTGCTCCAGCCTTGTGCCAGGCCCCATCCCAGTCCCAACTCAGCCCCATTCCAGCCCCATCCCAGTCCCAACTTAGCCCCATGCCAGCCCCATCCCAGTCCCAACTCAGCCCCATGCCAGCCCCATGCCAACCCCATCCCAGCCCCATCCCAGCCCCATGCCAGCCCCATGCCAGCCCCATCCCAGCCCCATCCCAGCCCCATCCCAGCCCCAGTCCCAGCCCCAGCCCCAACTCAGCCTCAGCCCCAGCCCCATGCCAGCCCCAGCTCAGCCCCAGCAGCACAGCTGGCACTCCCCAGTGCTCATGGCACTTGTCTCTTCCCAGCCCCTCGGTCACAGCTCGGGGGAGACAGGCCAGGGGGGGAGAGTCACCATTTCTGGCGCTCATTTTTTTGGCAGGGCTGTCCCAGGTACACAGCATTACACCACAAACCCAGCTGTAAAGTTTTGCCCCACCCTGAAGAAGATTATTTTCCTTCTCTGCAGGTCATTTTGGTGGACCTGGTGGTTCAGAACAACAAAGCAAATAGGAGACAGCACCAAAACCACTAAAATGCCCTCTTCTCTCCAAAGCGAGTATCTTCTGCAGGCTTTCTTCTTCACAAAAGTCCCTTCCTTTCATCTGATGTGGGATTCAGCAGCCAGACAGCAGTACAAAGAGACTAGACTTGATGTTTGTTTGGTGGCTGTACAGAGCCCATAGAAACGTGTCTGAAGGGTCTTTTTTCCTCCTATTCAAAGCTTTACCTCCTGCTGAGTCACCAGAGGGCTGGCTGAAGGAGTGTATCATGCATAATTATTTGGAAAAGCAATTTAACATGCTAACTCCTGTCACAAAATGTGCAATTTTTAATATACAGAAGGACAAAATGCAACATAAATGCTTTAAAAGATTCATTGCCTCATTTAATTCTCTCATCATAGATTTAACCAAGAGGCCAGGGAGATAGAGGACTTCACAGGCACTTCCAGGGCTCAGTCCTTGGTGCTTTCTAAGCACCTAAGGTGCCCTGGTGCAGTGTATGGAATAACTCTACAGCACAAAGCAAATGTTCCTTTGGTTTTCTCTGGCCAGGAGACTCATCCCTGCCAGGGCAACATGGCAGGACAGCATTCCTCATAAACCCTCCTTGGACAGACCACCTCCTTGCTGCTGTGGTGGTTCCAGTTCTCTAATGAGGGCTATTTCAGCAGGACATAATTGGTGTTTGGATTTTGAAAGGCAGCAAGGAAATAAAGGCAGGCAGTAACACAGAAATATAAAAATTAAATAAAATGTCACCCTTTTATTTGGATAGCCTTTATTTAGATGGCCTTAATTGGCCATGTCAACCATTCTCTGTCACCTGTTCTCCCCACACAGAGATCCAGATCTCTTATGGTACAGCATCCTTTGGGCTGTGTGTCCTCACACACTTCACCTTCTCCAGTGGGAATGTGGTTTGAGTGATAAAAGACCTGATGCAAATTTGCCTGTTCCTCCCTCCCCTGATTTATACAACTTATGAAGACCCCCCATCATGAGCCCAGATGTGCCTTTCCCTCTCTTCCACCCGGGGAAAGTCTCTGCTTGTCTGTAAACCAAGTGTAGGACTAGTGTCAGACTGAAAACCAAGAAGGAGGAAGGGGAAGGAAAAGTGAAAACTGCAGCTCTGATGCAGCATGGGCTGGGAAGGTGACAGCCCAGGGCACCATGGAGCTTGGTGCAGTTTATGATGGTTTTGCATGCTGGGGACTTTGCTGATGAATATGAAGCTGCAAATGAAAAGAGTTGCTTCCAGAACAAGAGAATTTAGAAGTAAAAATAAAAATGCCCATTTTTCTAAAATGTTGGAAGCCTTAAATTTCCTGGGGAGAGAATGTGTTGATAGAATGGTCTCTCCCTATCCCCCATGGTTTGTTTGCAGACAGCCATTCCAAGGGAGGGCAGCTCTCTCCTGGATGCAGAGGTAGGAAGGGCTGAGTCACCATTTGCCTTTCAGACAGAAATCTGATTGTCAATAGTTTCACATTTAAAAAGAAGAAAAGAAAGCAAAAGTCCACTTGTGACAAAGGTTGGTTGCCAGTGGGTTGTGATGGAGGGTGGATGTGGAAGAACAGAGATGTGCAGGTGAAAGTTTTGACAGCGTTTGATGGGGAGTGGATGGAGAACACACACATCAACCTTTCTCCCAGATCCCACCACTGAAACAGGAGAGAGACTTTTTCCCAAGCCTCCCAAGGCATTATAATCCCTGCACATCACTTCCACGTTACTTGCTGCAGTGCAACACATGGCTAAAGTGCTGCCAGACACCCCACGTGTGCTCCACACGTGAGCAAACCTGCAGAGGCTCTCCCCAGAGCCCTGATTTGGGCAGCCCCTGCCCTTGTGAGGAACCTCATGGCATGTGGAGGAATACTGTGCAGGACAGCTCTGCTCCAGACAGGAGAGTCCTGCATATCCCCAGTGTCCCAGGTTACAGCGTAAAGATGTGCCCAAAAGCATGTATTCTATCAGCATCTGCTGAAACCAGGTGGGGCAGTGATCCTTATCTCTGTGAAGATACCCTCTGCTAATGGGTCATCTGTTAAAAACCAGGTGGGGCAGTGTTCTTTATCTTTCCCATGACCCACCCTCCCTCCAGGGAGATATCTCCTGTTAATGGGCCAGAGTCCCACTGTGTGACTGATAAAATTACATCTTCCCATTGGGAGATGCTCCACCCAGGGGGAGGAGCCAAACACTTCCTACCTATAAAAACTGAGATTTGGAACACCAAAGGAGCCCTTACCCACTGGTTTCCAGAGGATAAGAGCTACCCGACTTTTCTACAGGATCACTGCTTCAAGAAGACCATTTCATCTGGACTGCTACCACCACCCTAACTAGCAGGGTGTCAGGTTGTATTCTGACTCTGTCAATGGTTTTTTCTTTTGTACTATTGCATGTATTTTATTTTTCTCTTTTTTTTCCTATTAAATTGTATTTCTGACTGGGAGTCTCTCACTGGTTTTGCTTTCAAACCAGTACACCCAGCAAGAAAAACCTTAGTGGGGTTTGCTTCCCTCATTGCCACACAGAGCTTACATTGCTTATTAAGGCAGGTCAGGGTAAAAAAACAATTATGTCTTTCACTCAGTGTTTTCATAAATAGTTTCAAGTGGCCATTTGGCAGGTTGGTGCTGCTCCACGTTCAGTGGGAAACAGCTCAGTTCACCTGGCAGGGTCCTCCCACAGCCCATCATCCATGGCAGGAGGTCAAAGCCCCTGCCCTGGTGCTTCAGCAGGGATATGCACCAGCCAGCATTGCTCTGGAGATTTTGGGGTGCCCATGGTCTGGCCATCCCCAGTACTAGATGGCATTACTGTGTCAAGGTGTGCTCTGAGCTCCTTGAAAACTCACCATACCCCCATGGCATCTCCAGCCAAATTAAAGGGCACCTCAACCTGCCATCAGTTGCAGGCTGCCAATTGACAAGGCCTACTGTGACAAAAAGCTGTTGCCTAAAGCCACTTAGGAGAAATTATGGTGTTTCAGGTTGTTTACTGTAATAACAATACAGAAGAGTGAGAGTGGGTGCTGCACCAGCAGCAGCACAAGTTCTGCCCGTGCTTGTCTGTCAGAGCAGCACAATGCAGAGTAAAACATCAATGCTCTGGGCTCCCTGAGCCCTGGGAAGGAAAGCAAACCTCTGCAAGTGCAGGACAAACCCACAGCAGCTGAGCAGCTGTGAATGAGGAGAGAGCTGTGAGCAAGCTGAGCAGTGAGCACAGCTGGATGTGTGGCTGCAGCACCGGGGCTGCCCCTTGCCAGGCTGGAGCTGAAGCTCTGGGAGCAGCAGGGGAGGGCATCCATCATCAGTGCACTGAGACACTCCACTGAGTGGAGACTGTCCTCAGTCTGTGAGTGAAAAGCACTCCCCATCCCCTCTGCAGCCCTTGGTAACCGAGGAGCAGCAGCAATCATGTTCTGATGATGATGGAGGACAAGCTCCAGGCTGGCTCCTGCCAGTGCTTCCCAGCAAACACCTCCTGTAATTGCAGGGGCGTAGGAGTTTTGATTGATAGAAAACATTGTAGATCAGCTGTAATCTTAAGAAATGAGCACAAAAATAAAGAGGCAAGGCATTTTTTTTCTGTTTTCTCTTCTTTTACATCCTTGTTTGACATCCTTGCTTGTGTCAGAAGCAGTGTGGGCAGCAAGGCCAGGCAGTGATTGTCCCCCCTGCACTCAGCACAGGTGAGGTCTCACCTTGAGTGCTGTGTCAAGTTCTGTGCCCCTCACTTCGAAAAGGACACTGAGGTGCTGGACTGAGTCCACAGAGGAGCAACAGAGCTGGTGCAGGGTCTAGAAAACATCTCTTATGAGGAGCAGCTGGGGAAACTGGGCTTGTTTAGCCTGGAGAAAAAAGGATCAAGAGAGACCTTATTACTCCCTGCAACTCCCTGAAAGGAGTTGTGACCAGGTGGAGGTCAGTCTTTTCTTGCAAGTAGCGAGAGACAAAGTGAGAGGAAATGGCCTTAAGTTGTGCCAGAGGTTTAGTTTGGATATTAGGAAAACTTTCTTCTCTGAAAGAGTTGCAAAGCCTTGGAACAGACTGTCCAGAGCAGCAGTGGAGTCACCATCCCTGGAAGTGTTGAGAAAGTGTGTGGATGTGGCACTAGAGGACAGTTTAATGGTAAACATGGTGGTGGTGCTGGGTTAATGGCTGGGACTTGGAGGTCTTTTCCAATCTGAACAATTCTATGATTCTGTTATTTTGGTTTGTTTCTCTCGCTACAGAGGTGATGTGCAGGTGTATGTACTGATACTCATATGACAGGCAGCTGTTACACATGCACTGGGCTGTCTGAATCCCTTACCTGCATTCTGTGCATCACTCTCTGTCTTCATCATTTTTGCTACCATGAGCTTTTTTTCACCTTTCCCTCCACTCATTCAAGGAGCTTTCTTCCCCTGGGCTATTCATGCCCCTAGACTATTCTGTGAATCTTGAAAAATCCCTAGAGACCACTTCCAGCCAAAGAGAGCCAGGTATTAGAGGGGTTCCCATCAGGACCCACATTCAGCTTTCCCCCAGGACCCCAGCCTGGGGGCTGCTGCTGATCTGCCCTGCTCAGGAGTGTCTTTAGCTCCTGCTCTGCACAGCCCATGTAGCTGGGCAGAGGACTGGGTGGTGCAGGAGTTGGCAGGACCTTACCACTCCCCAGAAGTCTCCAGCAGAGCAGTGCCAGCTCATGCCACTTGTGAGTCATCTGGGAATCACTGATGTGGAGGGAATGGCTCGAGGTGCTCCTCTCCCAAGCACGGATCGTGGGGTCAGTGCTGAGTCAGAGGCAGCATTTAAAGATCAGGATCCTGCCTGCCACACAGCAGTACCTGCTGAAGGCAGAGGGCAGGCTGCCAGCTCCTGCCCCTGGGATGGAGAGGGTTGTGACACCCAAAAAAGGAATCACAGAGATGGCACCTGCGCTGGTGCCAGGGGCTGGGTCATGATGTGCGAGGGAAAGTTGTCCAGGTGACACAAACAACAAACATCCTCCCTGTCAGATAACACAGACCTGAGTTTACATCACAGGGATGCTGCTCCTCTTTATTGAATTGGTCAAACAATTAACCTATTTTTCTACTTTCAAGACCACATAGGTCCCATAAGAATTTAAATATTGACAAAAAGCTAATGCTATGTATGAGGTTTAAATATAACCTCCTGGTAGCTGTTGAGAAAACCAAGGAAAGAAATAAATAAATTGAAAAGGCATGTGCTAGTGAAGAAAGGTTTAGAAGACTTAAAACCAAAATGGTCTTGAGCAAAATTAACCTGGAGTGTCTGATCATGGACTGAGGAACTTATGAGGAAAACGAATGTTTTGGTCTGTACAAAGTAAACCCAGTTAGAGGCTGGACCAGAGCAATCCTTGCTGTGCAGCTCTCAGCACTGTGCCTGTGCTGTGAGCACCCCTTGGTTAACTGAGCATCAGCAGAGTGTCCTGAGTGGGATCTGCTACCCAGCACTGTCAACACTCTGTTCAGTGGGATGTTTCCCACACTTGCTGTTATTTCCCAAATCTCCAGCAGCAGGCTGGTATGAGGGGGTCATACCCCAGGGCCCCAGAGCTGTACTCATGAGCTCCCAGAGGAAAGGCCAGCATACCAAAGCACCCCAACCTGCAGGAGCAAGTCCTTACAGCTGGACCCAGTTCTCCTGAGTTTCAACCCAGATCCAGTGCTCCCAGAATCAGCTCTTTTTCTTCCCTGGCTGGTGGTGCTGCTCCCAGACATCCAGCTCCAGTCCCATCAGATCATGCCTCCCCTGCAGATTTCTGGCCAGCCACGATTTCCCACAGTGATTTTCCCAGCTGCATTTTTCTGCAGAGACACTGAGTAGCTGCTTCATGCTGAGCATGTGAGCTCCTGTCTGCACTCCCAACAGTTACCCAGCAGTTCAGTTGGTCACTTGGGGACAAGAAATAGTTTTAATGATGTTGCCCTTGTTTCTTAAAATGCACTTGTCTTTCTGCAGATTTTTTTTTCTGCCACAGCACTGTCACAGCAGGAGTTTATTGAGAGCTTCCCAACACACCTCTCTCAGCCAGCCTTTTTTCCCTGGCAGCACTTAATTTGCTGAAGGTGAGGGACACATAGACACATATTAGGAACACACGGGAAACAGCCAGAGGTGCAGTGGGTGGTCATTTATACATCCCCTCAAATCAGTGCTCACCTCTGTGTTTACAGGGAGAAAATAGGGATTTGGGCTTTAAATGTATTTTGGGGTAGAGTTTGGGTTCAGAGCTGAAAGCAGTTTACTAAACTCTCAGCATCTAGAGTGCTGTTATGGTTGGTGGTTGCTAGAAATCTTGGGAGGTTGCACAGCATTCCCACCAGCTCCAAGTGGAAAATGGAAAAAAAAACATGTCTTGGCAGTAGGTAAAACCAGTGTGGAAGAGCTGGTGTGGGCTTGAGGGATGCATCACATGGGCCTTCCCTAATGTGGAGTTTTGGTAGATTTGAGGACTGGCTCTGACTGCTTTCTGTTGGCATGGAAAGCCTTGTATTTCATTGTATTCAGAATTGTATTTCATATTGCATGATGCTGAGAGGAAAATCTGTCTCAAAATGACATCCCCCACTCAAATTTTTACAGTGGGGTTTGCAGAGGCAAGAAACTCAGATTTTCCTAATTCTGCCATGGGTTCTAGAATGGATTAGAGCACTTTTTTTTTTTCCTTTTGGCAAGGAGGAGGCACTGCCCCTGCTGCAGCTTTGCAAAGATATTTGAGCTTTAGAACTGAAAAGTGGTGTTTTGTCTCTGTTTTGACTAATTGTATTCGCTTGCAGTACTCCTGTAATTATTTTGCTTTGTTTGTTTTGTTTTCAAACAAAGAAACATCTCTGCAACCTAAATGTAGTGCCCTCATGTTTGTGAGCAATTTGTGATTAGCAAACAATGTGTGTGTGTGAGAGAAAAGGACCCTAGCAGTAAAGTGGGTGAAGTGTTTTTCTCACAAATAAGCAGCATGTAGGAAAATGCAGTTAAACCTGTGCATTCTGCCTGTTTCTTTCCTGATGCAACCATGGGTATTGATGATAAGGCTATTGATAGAAGCTGTCTCTGAACTGATTCACAGATTTTTGTCAATATTCTCCCCAGCTGGCTCCTTGCAGTTGGCCCCTCCATGGTCCTCTGCATCCTGTACCCTGCACCCCTCTCCCACCTTAGAAGACATTTGTACACTTTGCTGGCTGCTGCAGTGATATTTAAATCAGAAAATGAAAGCATTGCATATCAACATCATCCTCTTGAATGATACTCAATCCCTTTTTAATCTAATCCCTGCTTAACTGCAATTTTTAAATTGATCTACACCAGTGCTCAAGTCTTCTCCCTTGCCTTGTCTGCTACAGGTTGGATTCACCTCTGTCTCTCCCTCTTCCCTTCTCTCTGCCCTTTCTTGAGAATGTTCTGGCAGAGTGTGTGAGTTTTATTATGAAAGAGAGTGGTTATTATCCAGTGCAGTAGCTTGGAAAGGGCTGGAATTTACATTTTAGTGTGGAGGAAGGAGATTTGCTGCCATCTGCACCTGGTGAGAGAAAGAGCTCCACAGCTGGAGGCAGCTGCCAAACTTCTGCCAAGCAGCCTGCCTGTGAAATAAAGCAGGCTGCTCAGTTCTGCACCCAGTACGAGTGTTAAGTCTACAAATACATTATCAGGCAAAGTGCTTTTAATCACAGAATATATTTGGATTGCATACAGCTGGATCTAGGCATGACAGGAAATAGCTATACACATGCAGAAAGAGGGGGGGGTTGCCATTTCCATAGGCTAAGCAGCAAGATCCACTGGGTTATTATCCTGGCATTCATGTGAGTACTAAACACAATTCATATCTGTCACACGCGTGCACTGCAGAGCAAAATGAAACTCCTGGAAATCACATACAATTAACCTGTTGTCAGCCCACTACAAGGGCTGCTAATAAAAAAGGGGAAAATCAGAAAAACAAATGTTCAATGCTCTTTCCTTATTGCATAGGCAAATGCCCTGTATTAGGCACAGAACTTTCCAGGAGCAAAGTCCAGGACTGGGAGAGATATGGCAGGTAGGGTTGATGCAGTAGATGATGACATCATGGGTTAATTATGCCATCATACTGACTCACATCATCTACCTAGGTAGTCAAATATACAGAGAATTGGGTTTTTTAATGATGAGTGCTTTGTGTTGCAGCTGACAGCTGCTCCAGATGAGGGCTGTGCAGAGGTTGCAGGTGAGTGTTGGGGCCAGCTGCTGGATTTCCCCACAGGGCTCTGCCATAAGCAAGCCCTGCAGCCCCTGGGCTCCCTAAGTGGTGACTCGTGGGCTACTTCTGCCTTCCCAGCAAAGTTCCAGTTTGAATTCAGGGGCACATGTGGCACTGTGTCCTATCCCAGCTCTGCAAAAGCCTTCATCCTCACCACCACCCTGCACCAGAGGGGCTCTGGCTTGGGGGCACAGTTCACATCTCAAGGACAAGGTGATCCCTTCCAGGCTGCCTCCAAGGCACTGTGGGTCTCTGAGCATGCCAGTGTGAGGGCACCTGCCTGCCAGTATCTGGGCTGGGGCCCTGGCCCTGGGTAATGTGCCAGCACTGAGACAGCATTTCTAGAGCCTTGGGGCAAAGCTGGGACGGCTGTTTAAGGATATTCATCTGGGTAGTTCACTGAGTAGAGGAGCTGTGGGGCCAGCCAGCCTTATGCTGCCTGTCTGCAGAGAGCCCTGCTCTCACTGCAGAGTGCCAGAGACTGGAGCCTGAGTTTCTCACCCTGGGGTTACTAACTCAACTGCAGAAAAACTGAGAACACTTATTTCCCTTCCCTTCTTTTTGTTTTTCATGAGTCACTCTGTAAATAACTGTCCATGTTAAATGCTCAGGTGGGAAGGTTTTGGTGTGGGACCTACTGGTGCTGTGCTGCTGGCTAGCACTCCATTGGGAAGCTTGTCATCATGAGCTGCAGATCAACTTGCAGGTAGCCTTTGAATACCACCAGCAGTAAATACATTTGATTCCTCAGGTAAACACAAATTGAAAAGGTAATATTTAATCAGCATTTATGTAAGCAATATAATAGCATATGATCTCTGCTCAAACTTGTTTGTTCTGGTCCAGCTTCTGTCCAGTGCTGACCGAGACTTTGCTGTGCTGCTCCCAAGTCACATCTTTGTGTCTTGCTTTTCAGGAGGCTGTTCTGCAATCACACTGCTTTGCTTTATGAGCCTCACATGCTCCTGTTCATCTCAGACTGCTGTAGTAAATCAGGAGGAACCTCACTGACATCCATGGCATCAGCATAAAGCAGTAACAGCCACATCAGAGTAGCAGGGTGATTCATTGCCTTACTATTTGCAGGCTGGGCTTGCATGGCTTGTGGATGCAAAGGGAAGGGAATTGCCACAGCTTGGCATTACTCTTCCCTCTAGTGCCATCCTTTTATCTGTCTTAATGAGGAGGTTCAATGTGTCAGTGGGAAGGAGATGGGCTTACAGGAGTCACACTGAATTCCTAGTGCCTTGTACTTCCATGGTGCACTCCAGTTGGTAAAATGATACAGGATCTTTCCATCCACCCCTAAAACATGTGTGTGCTGTAGGGACCCTTCCAGCAGTGGCTCTGCGGGTGGGCTGGGGGGAGGCTGGAGGCAAGGAGTGCTGTGGCTGCACGGGGAGGGCACACCAGGGCTGGGGATGGATCCTGCACCAGGGCTGGGGATGGACCCGGCACCAGGGCTGGGGATGGACCCGGCACCAGGGTTGGGGATGGACCCGGCACCAGGGCTGGGGATGGACCCGGCACCAGGGCTGGGGATGGACCCGGCACCAGGGCCGGGGATGGATCCTGTAGCAGGGTTAGGGATGGACCCGGCACCAGGGCTGGGGATGGACCCGGCACCAGGGCTGGGGATGGACCCGGCACCAGGGCCGGGGATGGACCCGGCACCAGCACAGCCCCAAGCCCCGGAGCTGCCAGGCTGCGGCAGGAGCATCAGCCGGCAGGAGAGGCTCTGCCTTCCCACCTCTGCCTTCCTCCCCGACCTCTTCCTCTTTGTTTTCTTCCTGTTGTTCAGAGCAAGCTGCTGAGTCAGAGGAGCAGGAGCCGGAAATTCTCTGTTTGGAGGGTGAGATCAGAGTGTTGTTCCTGCTAAGCACAAGCAAAGCAATTTATTTTGCTTTGCTGGCGATTTCAGTGTGGCCGGGAGGCTGGGGCAGCGTGTTTGGTGGTCACTGTGCTAACAGGCTGCTTGTTTTCTTCACACCATCACGGATAGCACAGATTGCAAATACAATTACACTGGTTGCACAAATTAAGTATTGCGTGTACTGTAATGAAGTGTGAGTTGGTTTATTAAGAACAGGTCATAAGATTTTTTCCACGCCCATTTTCCTAATGAGTAATTATAATTATTCCATCCCATCCTGAGGACTCTAAATTTTAATTATATTGTAAATTGTTGTGAAATGCTTAATCTAACACAAGAGAAAACACAAGGAGGGAAAAAGAAGCAGCTTTTCATCTAGCGATGTTGCAATGGTTATCTGGATGCTCTGAGAGGTTTTATTAGCTAAGAAAGTGGGACTTTATATTGATGGATAAAGGCTTGAGCTTAATTGGTTTTGGCTCTGAAGGCTTACAAAGAGATACTTATATTGGGCTGCAAATTATATTTCCCTTACAATGCAGAGGATGCCTTTTCTCTGTCTAAATGAAGAGCACAATTCTGTTGCCTTTCTTCATAATGGTCCTTTCAGTTAGAGAGTTTGCATGGTGAAGCCCACAAAAGAGAGAGCAAAATCTGTTTCTCTAAGAGCCTCTCTCATAGAGCGAAGTCAGGATTTTTTTTTCAAAATTTTAAGTGCAAAAAGAAATTCTTAACATTTTATGGCAATGCTGTTTGGCAGTACTCATTTTGACCAGCAGTACATTGGGTTGAAATTATACTGTTTTCCCAGATGCTCATTAATCTCCCTGCTCCTGTGCCTTGTGGCAACAGACCCAAGGCCTTCACAGTCCACAGTGCCCACATGTTAATTTATATTCTTAAATCATAGCTGAAGTCATCATCCTGTTTTTTCTTCTCCAAAAGTATTTAGATGAGTTACCCACAATTTCAATGGCAGAAATCAGGACATGTGCATCTTGCCTTATATGAATATGTGAAGAGGAACCTGAAGATCTTTTATTTTAATAGGGTAAAGATTTAGAACTGGGTTTCTCTCTCCCCTCTCAATTGGTTTTGTACCTTGTGTAGCACAAAGCTATTCATAATTTTGCAGGTTACTGGACTTCCTCCACCTAAAAAGTATCTTATGCTTTCCCCAGCTTCCCCTCAGAGAGCTGAGTAAGCCATGATTTGGGGAAATGTGGAAAGCTGCCAAGCTCTCCCAGACCCTTGAAGTGCAGAACATCAAAGAATCTGGTGCAGGTCTCCTGACTCATGCTCTTCTTCCATATTCTTTGCAATGAGGCACATCTTGTTGTTTGCTCACAAAAAATGCAGCCTTGTTATTATTTTTGATTTGTAAGGGGAGGAATGAGCACGCTTCTAGTTGCTGCTTTTACCAAAGGCTGTTTCTCAAATCAGAAAAAAAAGGACAGGTTGGGATTTTTTTTCCGAGTGTGAAATACTGCAACATCTTCTGCTGGTGCCCAAACTCTCTTGGGTGAATATTCTGGTGATCTTCCCAAAGAGTGGAAATCCCTGGAGTTTCCCACTCTACCCCACAAATGCTTGAACCTCAAGGTCTCACTGACCTTTTTGCAGAGGTGAGGGGTGAGCTGCTGCAGGAAGGAAGGAGCTTTGCACAGCTGAGGACCAGGTTGTGCAGCTGGAGGTTGTTTGGTGGGTTCCACCTGCAGATGTCTGGAGCTGCTCCAGCTCTTGGCCCCTTTCACACTTCCATGGAGGTGTAGAGCAGGAACTCATCTTGGAAAAAGCCTTTCTGGGCACGAGAAGAAAAGGATTAACTAATGGACAGTGTAATTACATAGTGGGAGATTGCCCTCTTCATTTCCTGGACCCTGCCCTGGGAGGATAATGACAGGTTAGGCACATCAAAATGTTCTTAAATACCTTTAGTGACACGACAACAAAAGGTAACTGCAAAAATGTCTAGAAAATCATGGAGTCAGCAATGTCTCTTGACACTTCACAGCTCTGGTCTTACTCTAGTGAGACAGCTCCTTGGAAGGACTCAGGAGCAGTGGTTTGGTAGTAGATAGGTGCCATGCCACCTTTCCATTTGCTTCCAGAAAGACTACAAAGCCTTCTGTCCCTCTCCAGTCACAATGGTTACATGAGTGATCCCACTCACACAATGTCTTCTGTAAAGAAGTATTTTAAAAAGGAGGATAGGGTAAACAGTTTTTCATGGGCAATGCAGAACAGAGAAAGATAGGATTGTCATCTCTATCAGCCCTCTAGTGATAAACTAGGGCTGTGAATAGCATAACTGGTCAGCTATTATCTACAGAGTGCTGTAGATCATGCTTCTCAAGGGCTGAATTTGTAATGTAAATTCATTCCCTAAAGAGATGTTCCAGAGCAATCCCATTATAAATGCATGGCCAACAGGTGGAAGGCTGCAGCCCTTGGCTGTGGCAAACACAATGAATGTGGTCACTTCAGCTGTTTGCTTGTTCTCCTTCCTCCTGAGCCATTTCCCACCACTGCAATGCTGGGGCAGATCTGCATTGCTCTCATGCCCACAGGCCAGTGCTGCCCACAGCCAGGCATTACACAACAACATAATGAAGAAGTTCTCCTATGCCATGGGACTACCAGTTTGGTGTTTTCTACTCCACTGCTTCATCCCTTGATCATACTATCCCAGTTCAGCAAGCAACACAAAACCAATTTTTAATTCAGGAAAAAGGCCAAGACATCTCTCTTCTCCTGGGTAAAATAAACACAAAAATTGGCTGTAGGTTGTCACCAATTCCTGCTGATTTTCATCTTGCTGCACTGGGAATTAGAGCACAGTTTAATAATGCATAAGGAGAGGAATGATGCATTGAGGGTTTAAAACTGATTTTAGTATCATTGGGGTGCTGTGTGCTGTGTGTTTATGGCTACATGGGTAGCACCATGGGTTGCAGCAAAGGATGTGCCTCTTTTGGAGGGAAAATGGATGAGTTTATAATTTAATTGGGGTGTTTGTGATGTGCAATCCTGCCATGCAGGATTGGTACATGTCACATAAGGGTCAGAAAAGCAATGTGCCCAAACTGCAAGGTGTGTGACCCCATTGCCTTCCTCACCCCTCCAGCCCAACTCAGTGGCACTGTTGCACCCTCAGCTTCTATGGCTCTGATAGCAAACTAAATATAAAGTGGATCCTGATTTTTTCCAGGGGGATGAGAGCCTGCACTTTGCACTTGCTGCAATGGGGAGCCAAGTGACCACTCTATTTGCCCGAGTCTGAGGACAATACATAAAGAAGCAAGCACAGTAATTGATTGCTTCTATTAAGATGTCCAAAACTGATTTCCTGCACTGACCACAGCTTAATGAATAATGTTCCCAGCAAAGTTTGAAAGTACAGGATGGGAAAGTGTTGTTGCTACAGCTGTCCTCTGGGATGCTAAATCCTCCTTTTCATCATGCTCATCAGTGTTTTTGCTCTGTACTGCACAGGTCCTCACAGCTTTGACCAGCAGTCACATATAATTTTCTGCTGCTGCTAAGGGAGCTTATATTGTGTTCATGATGAAAGCTGCATCAATAAGATCACTGGAGGGGTAGGTCTGAAAAGATGCTGCAGAGCTGGAAATAGCTGGGAGGGGAGGCTGGCTGCACAAACTGGCCACTGCTGCTGACAGCTGATTGCTGCTCTGGGCAGCTGGAAACTAAGGCAGGTTTTGACCAAGGGTGTGCTAAAGCACTCTGGTGTTCAGGTTTGGGCCAGCCCAGCTGTGATTCCAGGTGTTTTATCTTGCAGAAAAGCTGCCTGCCAGAAGTGGCCAGATGACTGCTTTTTTTCCCTTTCCTGTGAAGCTCCAAGCTGTGATGGTGTTGTGGAGCACTGGCAGCAGTAAAACACAGGCTGGATTGCTGTCTCCCTCTTGGTGTCTCCCCTTCCCTGCATCCCAGCCTGAATGGGTCTCTGGGATGGTGAGTGGGACAAACAGGAGAAGCTATCTGTGAAAAATCTATTAAAATAATGTTCTTGGTAGTTAGTGCATTTGCATGTGTAATGGCTGAGGTGCTTTCCCTGGATTATGCCATTGCCAGTTGGGGAATGGCCATAAGGCATGTCTGCTCCAAGCTATAGTGAGCAATACTGGAAAGTGCTGGGTGGAGCAGGGAGGGGGACAGCTATTATGTGCACATGGTCATTACACATGTAAACACAATATTAAAAATAGAGCTGGTTGAATACTGCCAAGCATTTCTCTGGCTACCCATTGGAATTAAAGGCAGACATGGGTTTGGCTGGAATCCCTGCCATTTTGTTCATCGTTCCTGTGACCATTTCAGTGTGATAGGAAAACGCCTGCAGAAAATGGATAACAAACTCATGTGTGTCAGTATTTAAATGAGAAAGTTTTGTTCCATATGGGGTGGGACACTGTTCAACACAGCAGTGGCAGAACAGGATTTCTGAAACTTCCTGCCAAGGATTTGCATCCCTCCCTCGAGGAGCAGAGGTAGTTGAGATGCAGTAAATGAACACAAATCATGCTGGAGAGCACTCAGCCAGTAGAGCTCCTGGGGGACTGATTCACCCTGGGGGAAGAGCAAAGATCAGCACGGTCACTCCAAAGGAAAGCAATGCCCTGTGTTTTCACCCATGGTCATAAGAAGCTCTTCATCACAGAGATGACATCGAAAATGTGGGAACTTTGGTTTGAGAATTGGCAAACTGGGACAGAATGTGAAAGAAAATCTAAACCCAGAGACCCTCAGGCTGAAAGGCAGAAATTGATTCTGAATATTCCAAAGAGGTGAAGAGCCAGTAAAATTATTTGAAGGCTTGGAAAAAAGTCCTTACTCATGAACACTTCAGTCTGTTTATGATAGAGAGATTGAGAGGTGATGTGATCAGGGTGCAAAGATACTTTCCTAGGGAGAAAGCAGTGCATGCTAAAAAGGCTCTGTAAGCAATACTGCCTCCTTGTTTCTTTGTATTTTCCCATCTGTCTGTCAAGTAATATAGCAGAAAGAAAAAGAAGACAGAGCTGGGACAAACTTTCATAAATTCAACTTCAATGTCTGACATGCAATTCCAGCCACTGTATTTTGCACATAAGTTGCTATATACCAAGTAGGTGCCCTTCAAGGGTATAGAGGGGATTCCACTTTCACCATCCAAAATTTGGAACCAGGTGAGTATCCTAGAAGCTCTCACCTGCTCACATCCTCTCTTGCCTTGCATGTAGGAGGGTTTGGACCAAATGTGATGTCTTCCCAGGGTTTGGATATAAGGGAAGGGTCCTGGCACATGCCAGATCTACTCTAGGTCTCCAGCAGACAAACCAAACCTGTGTTGCTCACAATGCTGGTGGGAAGTGCACTCTGGAGTGGTTAATGGGGTCATTCTCAGACTTCTGGAAACCTTGAGGGGTTTTTAAAAGTAATAACCTGCTCCAGGAACTAATTTGCTTTGAAGGAAATTAGAGAGGTAGAAAGAAAAACCAATACAACCTCCAGCTGTCACCTCTGCTCCTTGTCCCAGATTAAGCTGTTAAAACCTAATGTGAAACAAATATTTTTCAGGCAAGTGATGGCAAGATAAAAACTTACTTTCGTTGCTAGAATTATCAAAACCAAAACCAAACCCAACTCCCCCACTGATAAAAGAGAAGAAACTTAGTCCTGGCATGAGATGTAACCTGCAAGGTGTTTCTGTGATTAGAAGCAGGCATGCACGCTGGAATAGGTGGCACAGAGCGAGCAGGGGTCAGGCAGAGCGGCAGTGCGGAGGGAGGATGGTTTCCAGGGCGATGCAGAACACGCGATGGGAAGGAGGGAGGGAGGGAGGGACCGCGCGTGGGCGGCAGCGAGCGCAGCCGCCATCCAGATAAACGGGGGGGCTGCTTTGGAGACAGGGGCGTGCTCCCAAAAAAGGCACCTCCGAGGGGTAGGACAGAGACAAAAGGGGCTGCAGGATAGCAGCCATACCATGGGCTAGTCAGGAGAGGAATAATGAGGCAGTGTCAAATGGGATGCATTTTGGTCATTACAAATTCTCTTCATAAAAACTGCAGCTGTGAGCACAGAGTTCAGAAACAGCATGCTCCTGGAGGCACAGCATCCAGGTGACAGTGGAGAGATGTCTAAAAATTAAAGTGAAGGTGTCTACAAATTAAACAGTAAATAAAAGCACAACTGGTGGGAAGAGTAAAAATGACATTTCAGAATAAATGAGCATCCCTCACTGAAGTTACCACTGCAGCAGATTTTAGCACATGAGCTGATCAAAGCTCCAGGAGCTGCTTCTTGGTCCCCACAGCATCAGGAGAGGCCCCCAGGAAGATACCAGCAGGGAGGTAGTTGGCAGGATGGTCTCCTCTTCCCTACAGCCCCAGGCTGGGAAAACACATGATTGATTGATTATTCAATGCGGAGTTTTCCCCTCTACCCAAAGTGGGTAACTTCACGTGGTGGAAATCATTAAAGGTGAATACAGGCATAGCTCATAAAGTGGAGGAGTCTTGCTTGGTGGACAGCACATACACAGGTGATGCTTGAGTACATGGTGGAACCATCTCTCTTCAAGAGGATGCTCTAGTTTTCCCCCAACCTGTCCAAATCTGAAGAGACTTTGCCAGCTCCAGCCCTGTGAGACACACCTGAACTGCAGTGCATGGAGACTCATGCTTATGGATCCTCTTACCAATGTCTGTATGGCCCTTGTGACAGCTTCAGGTGTTGTGGTGGGTAATCCTCAGGGCACTCACACAAGGTGACATGCAAGTGACAAGTCTTGCAGTTTGCAGAGGCACAGACTTGGACAGCAGTGAGGAGGAGGACACCTCTGTGTTGGCACTGCCTGGCTGGCCGTGGGTGCTGGGCTCACACCAGGCTGGTGTCAGGGACAGAGCCAGGGGCTGCTCCCTGCCAGGGTGGGACAGGGTGGAGGACACCTGGAGGCACCCAAGTGGAGCAGGGAGAGCAGATCCTGAGCTCCCCCTGTGCTCCTCAGGGATGCAGGAAGGGACTGTGGGAGCATCTGGCATCCATCAGCAGTGACAGTGCCAGCACTAACCCAAAGTGCCCCAATTTCACGTTAGTATCGTGTTGCACTCCACCACCATTAACACCACTGCATTAGGGACAGATGAGCAACCTCAGCTCCTCCTCCCAACCCACAGGCCTCAACAGCAACACCAAAGCTAAAGGATTATTTGCTACCATAATGGGACCAAAAGAAGTTCTTCATCCACACTGGAACATGGGATGCTGATCCTTTATCTATACTAGCCCATTAGTAGCAGGGCTTTAAGTAGCTGAAAGTGGCTTTACAAAGTAATTAGATTTTGAGAACTACAACCACAAAGTTTTTTGTGCTCGTGAGAACTTAATTAAAGTCCTTCCATATATTGACTAATAAAAGGTATTTTGCAGAGAGAATTGATAATTTCTTACTGGAAAAGCGGTTGCTTAATAGAAAAATGAAGATTTGTATAGATTCTTGATTTAACCAATTTAAATTTCTTAGTTAATTTTTTGGCCAGTTCCCTGTATATGCAAAGTTATACTCCTTTTTTTGCCTCTAGAATCACACCCTTTTGCTGCTTAACACCATTCTTATTGGAAAGGATTTACCAGCTGTGCAGTAGTGAGACTGCAATGGTGTGTTTGGCCCCCTCCCAGAGCTGCTTCCTGCCCCACAAGGGACATGGGTTTCAGTGTGCTGGAGTGTCCTCCTCGGCAGGTGCTTGTCCTGAAGAGTAATAAGAAATAAAATCTTTGAGAATGAGAGTAAATCCTAAATCTGTCTCCTTTGCCATCATTTCAGCCACAATCACTTTATTTTGGAGCCATTTTCTCAGCAAAATTCCTCCCAGATGTGTTGTTGAAGGCAGTGTATCTCTGCAAAGCTGCTGATACTTGTTTTGCTCCTTCAGTTACATTGTGATGGGAGAGGATTTTTAAAGTAGCTAGGCCCTCTATTTTGACCATTTTCCTCAAAGTCTTTTAAGTAGCCATTGTGAATGACCCTTTCTACAGCAAATTCTCTCAGGGTGCTGAAATGTGATCACCTGTGTGTGATACAATCCAGGTGAATTTGTTACAGCATTTACATGACAACTTTTTTCCCAACCCCAAAAAGAAGCTGTCTTGGAAAATAAATGTCAAATGATATTACTCACACTCCTAAAAAGTTTTCAAGGGGAAATTAAATATAAATTCAGCTTTATGAGCAGTCATGGCTATTAGTCATTAGTCATCACTGTTTGTGAGAATGACTTACAGAAAAGCATGGGTTTTTTAACTGAGAATGTGTCTTTGATGTTTCTGAATCTCAAGACTGAGGTTGTTTGTTTTTTTTTAAACTTCAGTTTAAAATGGAATTTAATGCTGTACAATCCTGTCTAATTCCCATTCCAAGTGACTTAAGCCATGCTTATTGTCATGATCTACAGGACATGGTCTGCAGATGGAATGATGAGATCAGCCCTGGCTACATGAAATATAAATCCAGAGTGTTCTGGAGGTAGCACAGCAGTAGCAGCAAATAATTACACCAAAGGAATTCTCAAAAAGAAACAAACATCAAGTTTCAGGGTTTTACCCAAAGGAAGATACTTGTCATTGCACTGGAATGGGATTGATTAAAGGCTATTTAAAAACTCATTTTCTCTGAGATATATGGAAATGGTTATCTATCAGAGCAAAATGTGCTTCATGAACACCATAAACACATGCCTGTAGTCTACAGGAGACCATGAGCTACTTGTGGAAGAGTGCAAACACTTGAGACAGCTCCATGGCAGCAAAAGGTTACCCCTGGGGAGAAAAAGAGAGATCCTCCTGCTGTGGGACCCAGATGAGCTTCTCCTGTTCACTTCCGAGGCTGCCTTGAAAACCTCCCATCCCACACTGTCCGTGCATCCTACTCTGTTTTTGACATTAAACAGAGTCACAGAGTGAAGTGATTGATAAAAAGCTCCCTGTTCTGGCCCAGTAACAAGTGTACCCTGGTTTAGAGCATTTTTCCACACAGTTATGCTGAAGTCTTCTAAAAAATGCATGTGCAGGCAGGTCATCCTATAAATCCTGTTTGCACCATGGATGGTTGGCTGAATTCAAATGTGCAAGGCACATACATTGAGGATTGTTACATTCAAATGGAGAAAACTTTCTAGAAATATTATTATTCACCCCCTGCTATCAGGAGATCATAGCAATCCAACAAGATCTGACTGCTTTGAATTATTATTCATGTACTATAGAATATGTATTTTTTAAGTAGCATTGTAAATTAATGTTAGCAAAACGTAATTTGTAATTTAAATGTAAATCAAAACTGACTAAGAATATAATTGAGCTTTGAATGCCTAGGTAGTATGTGCAAACTATTCTGTGGCAGGTTTTTTACTGCTACTTTAAAGCATATTATTTTCTCTGAATACCTCAATGCATATTATCTGTATATGTGTGCTATAAAAATGTAAATAATAATAAGACATTCAGTTATGCAGTGTGGAATTCTAGATTGATAAGTTTCTACGAAACTGAAAACTGCTTCATGCAGAGTTTTATGGGATTCTTTACCAGTGCATGGAGGCAGGGGGATGTTAGGAAGAAACAGTCCCCCCATAACTGGTGCTTCTGCTGCTTGAATTTAATATTTTAATAGAAGTAAATGTAGCTCTAAATAGTACATACATTTATATTAGCATTTGCTTCAGTGCAAGGCAATAGTAAGAGTATAGAGGATGTATCTATCAGTCTATCCTCTTACTGAAATCACTGTGTGGTTGCATAAACATTTTTTACTGGCCAAACTGGTGTGCAGATCTGTCACTGCTTGCCTGGCCCACTACTCCCTCAGCACAGGTATTTCCCCACTGATGTAACCACCTCTGGGCTGTGCTGTAATGCTGGACCACAGGTATTAGTGAAATCATCTCAGTTGAGAAAGATACAAACCCATGTAACTACACCAGCAGAGACAACTGCCCATGAGGTTGAAATGTAATTCAGATTTTAAAGTAATAAAAATATGTTCTTACAGAAACAGGGGCTTCATAGCAATAAGTAATTGCCAAGATTATGTACTTGATAAATTTGGGTCATTATCTTTAAAACAAATTTGAAAGTCTGATCAAAATGAAGTAAATTAGTTGAAAAAGGCCAGGACATATCTAAATTTTTTAAACCAGATGAGATTATTTAAAAATGCCTCTCTTGATCTCTGCAAATTGCTGCCATTCTCTTCCAGAAGGCAACAGGACCTCTTTGTTTGCTGTCAGCACAAGCATCCAGTAATTGGTGCTCCTGTCCAATACTGAATCTCAGCTGTGCTTCCTCACTGCCTTGGCCATTGCTGTGGAAGGGTCTGGATCCCCAGGAGGCAATGGCTGCTGAACTGCTTGTCCTGAATATTGAATACAGAGATCTCTTCTTGTTCTTCAGTGGGCAGCTGTACAGACTCTGAAAGGAGAAGAGCACAGAGAGAAGGTGCACAGGAAGGAGAGGCTTTGAGGACCAATTGTAGACTGCATGTAGTGGGGTGATCCCACTGGGTGCCAGGTGCCCACCAAAGCTGCTCTATCACTGCCCTCCTCAGCTGGGCAGGGGGGCAAAAAGAAAACAAAAGTCTCATGAGCCCAGAACAGGGAGAAATGACTTGCTAATAACTGTCATGGGCAAAAGAGACTGCACTTGGGGAAATCAGTTTAATTTACAATCAATTAGGGTAGAGTAACAAGAAATGAAAGCAGATCCTAAAGAACCTTTCCCTCCCCCCCCGCCCCCACTTCTTTCTGAGCTCAACTTTACTCCCTAAATTCCCTCCCATCCTTATCCCAGTGCTGCAGGGGGATGGGGAATGGGGGCTACAGTTAGCTCATCACACCTTGTCTCTGCTGCTCCTCATTCCTCAGGGGGAGGACTCCTCACCCTTCCCCTGCTCCAGCGTGGGGACCAACCCTCTTTGACAGGCAGAAGTGAAATTATTACTGACAGCTAAAATTAAGATTTTAGTAATTACCTGAGCTCTTCTTTCTTAGACCCAGCAGGAGAACATCCTATGACGTGCAGTGTGTCAGCCACTTATCTTGAAGTAAATGAAAGCTGGGGCTTTGCAGCATTGGAAAGATGTTCAGCAACTTTCAGCATTAGGCTCAAGAGTGTTTTCTTTGTATGAAGAATTCAGCAGGAATTTCACCTTGTATGAGGTAAGGACAGATAAATAGTATTCAGATATAAATGATGTTTAAGACTGCTGAAATGGAAGAGGGGGCGAAAACAGAAAGGGAACAGAATATTATAGAAGGTTTAGAGGTGAATTAAAATGATGGCTTCTCTCTTCCCACACATAGGTACTGATTTCACACCCTTTCAGAGTTTGCATTTGACTGCTTACAGAGCCTTTCAGCATCACTTTGATTTGTCTGCTCAGCAGAGAAAAGTCAAAATTTTGCACATGGACAAGCCCTGAGTATGGCTCTTGTGCTCTGTGAGGGTTGTCCAGGCACAATTTTGGTTGTCTGATCCTTGATGTAAAGAAATCAGGTCCTGTTCCAAGGGAAATGCCATCTGCTTTGAAAATTACAAAAGAGTTATTTTGATTAGGAAATTCTGATGCTGCAGGGGTGGCTGAAGTTTGAGTGGGGATGCAGAGCCAAGGGACTCTGGAGAGACGGTCTCCCATGTTGACCACCACTCCTTCTTCCTTGAGAAAGGGTTGTGAGATATCTCTAGACCAAGACCCATCTGGCACTTTGTGGCACTGGCTTGTCTTGTCTCCTCTGAAGTCAGATATGCTGGCTGAAAAGTCATCTAAGGTTGTCTGCTTCTGTGAGCTGACCTAGTGATTTGGGGTTATGAGCCTCAAACTTCAGTTTCTGCAGTTACTTCAAGAAAACCTTGTTTGGACTGATGGGGAATTTCCTAAAGATGTTCCCTAAACTCTGTGATTTTGCAGAATTAGTGTCTCATGGAAAGGTGGGTTGCTGTTTATGGTGTGTGTGTGTGTGTGTGTGTGTCTGTCTGTCTGTCTACTCCACGATGCTGCTTAAAACAGTCAAGCACATCACCCATCACCTTCCCTAGCTGATCTAGAAACCTCCATGGACAGACTCCTCCCTGACACATGCCTGTTGCAGCTCTGGAAAAAGAGGTTTCCTTCTGTCTAGTGCAAACCTCCCCAACAGTCAGTCTAACAAGGGGACACCTGCCATGGCTTCAGGAAGGTTTAGTGCCACTGGCCTCTCTGGGATGGATGTCTGTTGCCTGGTGTACGATCTGCTTCAGCCACCACTGAGGAAGAGGAGTTCTTAGAATTGCAGAATGGTTTGGGTTTGAAGGGACCTTAAAGATCCAGTTCCAATCTCCTTGGATTGCCATGGGCAGGGACACCTTCCACTAGACCAGGTTGCTCAGAGCCCCACCCAGTCTGGCCTTGAACACTTCCAGGGATGGGGCATGCACAGCTTCTCTGGGGAACCTGTTGCAGTGCCTCATCATCCTCACAGTGAAGGATTTCTTCCTAATATCTAAACTAAATCTTCCCTCTTTCAGTTTAAGGGCATTCCCCCTCATCCTATCACCTCATGCCCTTGTAAACAGTCCCTCTGCAGTTTTCTGTAGCCTCCTCTAGGTAATGGAATATCACTGGAGCCTTCTCCTCCCCTGGCTGGATAGCCCCAGCTCTTTGGCCTGTCTTCATATGAGAGGTTCTCTGGCCCCCAGAGCATCCTTATGGCCTCCTCTGGACTCCCTCCAACAGGCCAATGTCCCTCTTGTGCTGGGGGTCCCAGAGTTGGATGCAGTATGCCAGGTGGGATCTTACAAGAGTGGAGCAGAGGGGAAGAATCACCTCCCTTGACCTGTGGATTGACCTTCCTGCAAGATAACCCAGCTGTGGCCCCTCATCACCTCATCAGGTACAAGCTGTCTTCATCAAATCTATGGGTTATTAATTGCTTTCCCACAGGTTTCAACTCATTGCAGCACTTTTTGTAATTTCTAAGAGGTTGTGGCTTTATGATCTTCTCTGCTCAGAAAAACTGGTTATTACTTACATTTCTCCAGATAGCCTGGAAGTGTAGGTAAATGCTCATCCAAATAGCAGAGGGTATTGAAGGAAGGGTAGCACACTGTAAAACCTGATTTTTGTTTTCAGTGAAAATTTTAAAGTACATACTACATAGAACACAGTATGTAAGTCTAGAAGTCACATATTTGAATGCATAAAGTGTTATTGTTTATATGCAGGAATGTTTATATGCAAATTTTAAATAATTCATCACCATAACAATCTCATCAGCTTATCTTAAAACCTTAATTTAGGCCTACACACATTCAAATAGTTTGTTTTCCTGCTGAAACTCTCCTCCACATTTTGCTGCTCCTAATCCTCTACCAGCCCTGAGTTTTGAGCACTCAGCTTCCTGCAGGGAGTGGAAATTCTGTTGCTGCTTTTCTGTAGCTTCAAGAAACAGTGACTGAGAGGCACTGGCCACACCACTGGCTGTCAGGCAGCCCAGCACATCCAGCTCAGTGGCTGGGGTCAGAAGAAAGCTGGCAGGCTTTCAGCTAACAGGGCAAAAGCAAGGAGAGGAGAGAACACCTGAGCACTTCAAATGCTTTTCCAACTAAAACCTCTTTTTCCCTTGGCTTGTGCTTGGTTGTTTTTTTTCCCGTTTTAAGTGTCACTGACTTGAGGAAGGTGGGGTAGAGGCAGAAAGAAGGAATTTTTTCACTTCAGTGATTGAGAGCTCTCTATCTCCATTCAATACAATCACCAGAACAAAATACACCTTCAGTGCACCTCCTGAAACTCTTCTAGAGAAGAATCCAGCCCTGGAAGGAAAGAGGCAGTATGATGCAAGGCAGTCTATTATATTTGTGCTTTATCATAGTCACTTATTTATTTGTACACTGTCACAGTCCGAGGGTCTCTTTATGGGTGTGAGACCTCCTCGGATGGACATGTAGGTGGTTTGTGAAGCCACCGGAGAGAGAGACTGCAGGAGACGATCTTCTGTTGTTTTTTTTCATGGCTGTTTATTATATCTTATCTATAAAGTGTCCCAGCCAGGCTGACACAGGTCTGCTCTGCAAGGTGACCATGACCAAATGCTCCTCTGGGAGAGGCAGGACCTATCTTTTATACTCTAACTACGTCTTCAATATTTACAATCACTTTCCAATACAGTACAACCTTATTACACTGTCCAGTTTTGTCCCCATCCAATCTGTGGCTGCCAGCATGTCATCCAGCATGGATGGCACAGAGAAGAAGGAGGAAGAGGCACACCACGCCCCAAATCCTCCATGCTGACCACATGGCCCTTATCATAAGCAATCCAAAAATCTACTTATTCTACATTCTAATACTCTAATTTACACTTTACTTATTTTTGTGACTTGTAATTCTTCCTGCAATGTTGGCAGATTTTCCCAAAGGGTTAAATTCAGCCCTTGAGACACCTGGGTCTCATTCCGGGGTCTCTGACAGGCCTGCCAGGGGGGTTTTGGATCCCCAGGGAAGTCAGGGAAACGCCCTGGACTCTCACAGTACACCCTGACTCTTCTGGAGATGAACAGGAAGGATTCATCTTAACAAAACAGCTCTGAGAGCCATAAAGAAGGAAGAGGGAGTAGCTGGGATAAGTACAATGACACTCAGCAACACTCACATATCTTTTTCTCTCTGTTTCTAGAGTTAAACTGTGGATGCACTGAACTAGTTTGTAATTGAATTGTGCCTTGAGGGTGAATGTGCACTTGTGCACTGACCCCTTCTCCCAGAACATGGGCTGGAGATCATGGGCATCCTCATATGTGGCACCTGTGGCTTGCAGTGCACCAGCAAACTGGAGTATTTCAATTCTGTTAACTGGTTTAATTTGTGAATAGCAATTTTCTCATTGGCAAGGCAACCTTTCTGATCCATCCAGTCTTGCAAGTTTGGGCACCACTTGGTGCAGAAATACAAGGAGAAGGGGAAAAGGCTGAATGGACAGGAAAAGCTATTAGCACCCAGAGTTCTGGCACAGAAAAACATCTTCATTCAAGCACAGCATCTTCCCCCTTTTTATTACTGTGTCATTTTTCACAGCCTTATTTCTAATGAGGTCATGGTTTCTGCTTTTCAGCTGGTGTGGGTTAGCAGAGCCTCAGTGTGGGCACAGATGCCCACCAAAATGCAGCCTTGAACCTACTGTTTTGTTGAAATGTGTTCCAGCCAGACATACCAGGGATGGGAGGGTGGAACAGGGTAGCTGTGTTATCTGTGAGAGCTTCCCCATTTGGGGCCACTCTGCTGTTGTATCAGTATATTATATATTTCTAGCTTAGTTTTTAAGTGCTAAAAGTATTCTTGATGCAGCAGGAGAACTCAAACTGAGTTGTTCCACAAGCCAAGGAGGGGAAAGAGAGAGGAGGAATCACAACTAATTTAAAACCACAATTTATCCAAGTGGTGCTTATAACAATCCCATTGAAGGAATGGTTCTCAGTGAGGTATGAGTGAAGGCAGAGATCCCCACAGCTCTCTGAAGGACTCTGGTCCCATTGCCCTTAGTCTGCAGTGGGAGAGGATTAATGTGGGGGTCTTGGGATGAGCTCAGTAAGAGTGGGCTGACATCAGCTTGGACTCTATATAACCAAGGTCAAATACATGACAGTGTGGGGGATAGAAAATCTTCAATTTTGTCTCTGCTAGAATGACATTAGATACAAAATTTATGATAACTTGAGACAATTTGCATTTACTGTTTATAAGTCACACATAAATTGCTAAAAATATTTGTAATATTATAGTATGATTCATAACCATAAATAATAATTCACAAATAATGAAAACAGTATTTCACCAATTAATTAACCTCTTTCATACACCATGTGAAAGAAGATTGAGGTATTCTATGCAAAACAGTGCACATTTTAAGAAACACTTTTTGGTCTGTTCTTTCTGCTTCATCTCTAAATGGTGTTAGAAAAATAGTGAAAGGTGAAATTGAGGGGAAAGAGAATTTCTGCATCCAGAGAGAGACAGTAGTGCTTAGGCTCAGTTTGCTTAATAGCCAGAAGGAAGAGAGGGAGAGTTAAATGGATTTCAAAATTATGCTGATCAGAGAGAAAGGAAATGCATGTTGCCATCACTGCTGAAGGAGCCTGGTGACTTTCAAACAAGTTTTATCCATAGTGCTGGCACTTTGTGAGCAAATCCATTTGGTTAATGATAACTGCATCTTTTTTGTTTTGGTGGGTTTTTTTGGTTTTTTTTGTTTTGTTTTGTTTTTTGGGGTTTTTTTTAATCCCAAAGATGCTGTGAGGATAAGTATAATGAAATTTAAAACCCTGCACTGAGTCCTGAGCCCCTCTGGAGTATGGCTCTATTTCATCCAGAGATTAGCACCTATGTGGCCACACAGACAGCTGGATTAAGAATCTAATACAGCTGAAAGTTCAAACTAACAGGTTTTGGCTGAAAGTTACTATTGTTTTAGCAGCTGTGGCCACAGTAGTCATAAAGCTAATGGAAATATTAAATTCCTAATTATACCTTTTCTTAGAAGTTTGCATATGGATATCTGATAACTTCACAGCAAATCATTAGGGCCCTGAGAAAGGTATTTAAATGTAATATAACATCGAGATGGGGAAAGAACTGTGCTTAGAAATACACACTGCCAAGGCTCCCTGAGGATGTTCCTGGTTTCTTTTTCCTCTCCAATTGCACAATATCAAATAGTCCCTAATCCTGCTGTGCAATAATATACCTCCATAACAAGCAGCATTTACAGTACTTGACATCTTCAAAGGTCTCTACAAACCTTAGCTAATTAATCTGTTTCAACTCCCCTGTGGGCTAGGCATAATTATCCTGAAGAAGCTGAAGCAGAGGGGTTGAATGAGTTACTGCAGGCCACAGAAAGTGAGGGGCAGAGGAGCTGGGGGTGCTGCTGCTGGCACACTCTGACCCCTGCCTCTCCTCCTCACGCCCTTGCACGTCCCAGACACTCAAATATGGATGAGGCTGACAAAAAATGGGCAAAATGCACAACATTGTTAAGGTTTCTATATGACATAGATTTGGAATGACCTGCCATTAAGGATAGTTTTGTCTCCTGGAAGCAAGGTGAGCCTAAAGTCACACACTGCATAAAGTCACATAAAGTCACATCCCACTGCTCAATACCATCATTAATATTGCACATGGGAAACAGGAGATTATGCCTCACAATTAAAACCAAGCTTAAAATCCAGCATCCTGATCTGGGCTTGGTGCACAGGTTTGAAGTATTAGATAAATTTTGAGTCTATTTCCAGAGCTTGCCAGGGGGAGTTTTGCAGCATCTCTCTTTCTGGTTTGTGTCTCTACAAATATATATCTGTTGTGTTTATGAGAGCTGGTGTTGGATGCTTTTTAGCCCAAATTTTTTGATTAATGTAGCTATAGAAATTCAGGATCATATTCTGTAGCACATGCCTTTTTTATTTTTTTGATTAATTTCTTATTTTAGAAGAATAAGTCATAAGATTTATTACCCATACAATTTTAACAGAATGTTTGGAATTTTCCAATTGGAATTATTTTATCTACATTTTGTCTTCATAATTATGTTTAAATAAATGCTTTGAAGGACTACTTTTCACTGAGATTTTTTTCACAATCATTAATGTATTTAGAGGGGCATTTCTGAACTGCCTGAAGCAACCCTCCCTTTGTAGAAGGCAGATCTGCCCTGGTGACCTCAGCAATGCAGGTGAGATCCACGTCACAGCTCCAGCATGTTTTTAAGCCTGTGCTTATACATCATCCAGTATCCTGATTTTCAAGGGTGCTTCATGCCCTGCTATCAGAAAGTCAAGGGTGCTCTGCTCCCACAGCAAATAAGCACAAAACTATACAACAAAAGTGTAATTAGTGAATGAGTCATTAATTCTCATTATTCTGCAGCAGAATCAGAGCTGTTCCATCAGGGGGTAGCAGGTAGCTCTGACTGTTAGCAATGTAAAACACATCCATCACAGTCACTTCACTCCCTCGAGGGAGCATCAAGGAAAGAAAGACAAGGATGCTGGAGCAGATCAGCCCTCATTCTGCAAAACACTGAAACATGGGCAGCTGGTCATGCTGACTTCAGCAGGCAGGGAAAAAAGCATGGCCTCAGACACTCAGCATCAGCAAAATGCCAATGTATTAAGATAAAAAGGCCTAAGGGGAAAAAAAAACCAACTAAATTCCTTTAACTTATTACATGTATAATCCCCTGCTGCCTTTTGGTTGTGACTGTGGTCACACACCAGACCCACAGTGTCATAGTCCTGTGGGTTTTAATGGAACTGGTCCTCATCCACCACGGGTGAGGTCAGGGCTAGCCCATGAATGGAACTCTGTGCCAACACCAGAACTTTTGCATATGGTTTCATAATCAGCTCTTTATTAATTCCTTCTTCAAGGTGCCTAGTTTAAAATAAAATGATTTTTTAAATTTTCTAGCCCAGCATATTGAATCTCAGAAGGATGAGAAGTGGGTTTTTGCTAATGCCTGGTACTAAGAGCTGATCCAGCCAACATGCTGGCTCTGGACATCTTCAAAGGCTTCAAAAATTTTTAGAAAATATTGTATCAAAATCACTCCTGTTGGTTAGGATACACACTGACTGTGGGAACTCAATCCCTGGGTTTACTTTGGCCCTGTCAGGGGACTAATTCCTGGAATTACTTTCATCTACTACCTTTGCTTTCATTTTCTATTTGTAAAAAAAGATCAATAGGGGAACAAATGATGCACAGATAAAGAAGACACAGAAACAGAACTAAGAATAACCCAGCAAACTGCTCTCACAGGACAGTATAAATATTCCTTTCAGGTTAAAAATATTTCTTTGAGGATACAGAGCCCTTAAACACCAGAATAGATTTTGGACAATGACACTTCCTCTCAACCAAGGGAGTAAAATGTTTTTGCCAGTAAAGGATATGGTCTGCTTTGCAAAGGAAACTCCTGTTGGCTAATTTCACCATGTAAACTCCAGGTCTGGCTATAAAAAGACCACCTTATCTCCTGATAAATATCCTTATGCTGGGAATAGCAAAACACTGAGAGCAGCTGCTGTGAACCCCAAGGTTCAGCACAGGGGTAGCAGCTGATGTGGAACAACCATGGGGACATCCTGGATTAGGCTGGGCTGCCTTCAAACCAGCACAGAGCACCAGACACCTCCACGCCAAGAATAAAGCCCAGGCTAAAACCAGCCTTAGTGTCCCTCTGCCCAAATCCCCCGTCCAAAAAGTGACTGATGCATTTCCCTTTCACTTTTGGGACAAACATGAACTGGCCAGATGTGAAAAAAGGCCCAGAGTTTTCAGCTACAAAGGAACCTCTGACCAAGAGGTTTCTCAAGCTGCTCCCTTGGTCAGTGGCTGTCTGAGGCTGCTTTGTGTGGGGTGGTGGCAGAGCAGTGGAGTGAGGGGATGAGCTGGGTGCTGGAGGAGCTCTGATTTCCTTGGATCCATTTGCAGAGGCTTTGAGGTTGCTGTTTGCTCCTGGCACAGCTGCCTGCTTTGATGCATCTTTAACACAGGCATTTTCAATTCTCTCAAAGGAGCAGATATAAAATTATATAACACAAATACAAGAATATTAATTATAATATAATAACAACCAATGATACATACATACATACATAATATAAATTATCAAATACACTTGATGATGGTAGCTGAACAGGACCAATGTGAGCACTAGAATACTTACCAAGAATCCTTTTACAGATGTAATGGTTTCCAGGTTTAATTATGAGCTCTGCCCTTCTGTCTCTGTCAGACTGAGCACTGTGAGTGACACACTGATGGCTGAACACACAGCTAAAATGAGTACAGGTTAGGAAAAGGCTGGTGCAAATAATCAGAAAGCAGACAAACTTGGGATAAAAGTAACCAAAAATAATTTTTCCTGTGTAATCACAACCACCACAGTGACTTACAGCAACCAAAGGCAGTTTGGTTTTATCTTTATTTTCTAGAGAATTTACATTGTAAATAGCCATGATTTACTTTCTATTGCACTAGATGCTGCCACAACACCTTTGAATGACCTGAACAGAGTTGGGATGACCAGCAGAACTAGCTGGTCTCCACCACCCCTCAGTGAAAGAAGAGGCAGCATTCAGGAAGAAGGAGGCCTGTAGCTCACAGTACCCTGCACTGTTAAGCAGACAGATATATTGTACCTCTTGTTTTTATATTTCAGAAAATCCAGAAGAAAATACGCTTTTTTAAATTCTGTAAATTAAAAACCCCAAACAATCCCAAACCAAAGAAAACAAATGATTTGCAAGTGTTCAGGAGTGTTGAAAATTATTTTGGAAAGTGCTCTAGGCTCATTTTGTAAACCACAACAGAGCTGTAACGGGTAGAAACACACTTTCATCTTATTTATTTCTCTCCATCTCTACATGCTGGGGTAAGTTAGGGTAAGTTTTTCTTTCAAATCTGCTCAGCATGACATCTACTTTCTTGGTTATGAAGTGTCTGGCCACACAAGTACAGACACAGACATGCCCAATAAGCTTATGATCTTTTTGTCCAGTATTAACATTGTGCCAAATTTGGCTTCACTTTTCCACCAAGCTTTTCCCTTCCAGTGGTGTAAAAATCACCGGGGCTGATTTTCCTTACACCTGGGACTGAATTTTTCTGTGTGCCTGTAGCAAGACAAGTAAACTCATGTCCAGATGAGGAGGGATGTGCTGCAGTGTGCTGCATCCAGCACAGAGGCTGCTGGGCAGATGGAATGATACACCTGGAAGATCACAGGGGTCATCAGCATCTTTGAAAGCAGATGAAACCCCACTTCATGCAGCTGAGGGTCTCTAATCACAGCAACCCCCTCTGCTGTGACCACCTCCAGTGTCTCCTGTGAGTCCTCCTATGCCAAAGCAGCACAAGTAGGGGCTTGGACACCTTTGAGGTTTCCGTCATTGTGCTTTTTTGTGACCGAAAGTGGCCAGCAGGTTTAGAAACCTCAGCCTTTCCCCTCCTCTCTTGATCATCCTCCTTAGAGAATTTCTGGGAATTTCTATTGGCTTCTGCCTGCAGCACAGTGCATGCCCCGGGCTGCCTCTGTGCACGCTGCAGAGATGAGCACCTCCAGAGGGAGCATTCGCCCCATCCTAGAACACCATCCACTCAAGGGCAGGAGTCTCCTCTCGCAATTTTAGCTGGTGAAAAACACGTGAAATGCTCTCACCTCAGCTTATAAGTGCCAATGGTCTAGTTGACTTTTGCATGTCAGAACGTGTAGAACTGGGGGTGAGAAATTGCTCTTTCCATACTGCCAGAAGGGAAAGCAGTCCAGGAGGGACTGCAGACACCTGGATGCATTTACAGGCGAGAGAAAGAGCTCAGTCCCTGCTCAGCAGTGGCAGATTTCACACTGTATAACACATGAGTGGAGTTCTGAGCAGAAACCGAGTCCTGAGGTGGAGAGTGAAACACCTGATATTTGCTTGTGTTGAGTAGCTGCTGAAGCACATGCAGACTTGAGATTTGCAGGTCCAAGAGGCAAAGGGATCCCTCCACAGGAGGCATAGAGCTGCTCCACATAATTTCTTGGCATTTTGGGGTGAGCTGCAGCTGGGTTGCAGATAACCAGAACCCTGAGAGGTACCAGGAGGAGGACAGAGCAGTTCTGCTATATGTGAAAGCAGCTCCTCCTCAGCTGGCAGGAACCTGTTTGGGTATGGTGCTCAGTCCCTCATATCAGTGACACACTGTTAAGTTTACAGTGATGCCTTACAGAGCTTTTACAGAGTAAAACATAAACTTCAGCTTCTCACTTTAGATTGATTGATGTTCCAGGCATTTTGTACCTTATGGCAAGCACATCAGGAGATTGTGATTCGTCATTTTACTGTTTGCCTCCAGTTGATACCATATCTTATTTTTGTATGTTTATATATGGGGAAAAACAAAGACAAGACTGAGATAGAGTTCTTCTGCAGCAGGTGAGATGGAATTCTGCTTTTAGACAGGAAAGCATCTTTCTTGCTTTCCTTTGAGACCATCTCTTCCCCTCTAAAAGACAGAACCACAAGGTGCTTTGCTGGGCTCAGTGCTTGCTCAGGAATCCTTAGAACATTAATCCCCTCTTTGTCAGACCACATTTGCTAAGAGACTTCCATGTGAGAAGGGTGCCTGTACAGGGCAGCATCACATCTCTCTTAAGAGCTCGGTGAAACTTTGAGAGAAAAGCATCAAAATATCCCTGGGGTACTGTCACAGAACTAACAGCACAGCCTTCCTTCTTTTTCCCATCATCTGCACATCCACAAACCTTCCCTCATATTATAAAAAGAAGGTAGGTACTCCTCACAATTTCTGATTATGTTCTATAATTTAACTGGAAGTAATATCCTTCTCCTAATAGAATCTGTTATAATAGCCTTGTTCAAAAATATCAACCCCAAGAATGTGCTACAGGAATTTCTCTAAAAGTTCTGAGGCTTCTTCAATTAGTTTTTAAAGAAATACTGAAGTTCTCGTGGAGCACTCGTGGGGACTTCCAGAGAATTACAGAGAAATAATCACAATCTTGTAATTGAAAGTCAAAAAGCTCATAGATGCTCATGAAACCCTCATTTCTGCCTCTATAAATGGTGTGATTCTGGGAACTTGGGTGGAAGCAGGTAGGATAGTGCCTATAGCAGGGTAGGGGCAGGAAATAAGTAACTTTGGAAATTTATCACTAAACTTACATTTTCACAGAAACTGGTCTTGATCATGATGATATTCTTTTAAAATCCCATCCTAATGCATTAGATAATGTTGATTTCCCTGTAGATTTGACCACATGTCCACTACACAGACATGTAAGTAAATTATAACCTACTTTCCCATCAACTCTGCTTCTACTTAGATTACTTCTTTCTCACCCATGCTGCACACAATAATTTTCAAAACAAAGTGCATAAACTAGCATAAGCATTTAAGTGCATTTCCACTGATTCCCATACTTAAATTAAACATGCAAATGCAAACATTAAAAGGAATGACTTATTCATGTTCTTAGGCAAAGCATACATATTAAAATAATGTATGTGTATCAAAGAAGACACTAAGTGCTGACTCTTGGAAAGCCTGTGTAAGAAACTGTACTAAAGACTGTTCATTTAATATTTTTTATTGCTTAAATGAAACTTAGAAAGACTGCTTGTATTGATTCTGTCTTAAATATTTGTCAATATATTCTCATTTAGAGCAACCTCCTCATTTCCAAATATATATTTAATGAAGCATTATTATACTCTTAAACATTTTAAGAGTATATTTCCCATTAACATCTATACAAGGGAACAACTTTGATGTAGCATGTCAGATGGAAAGTTATCAGTAATACAAAGTAGCTAGGTAGGATTGCATGTACCAAGCTTCACCAATACAGAAAAACATATTTTCAAGAATGACAGAGATTGGTTTTAATTTTCACTTTTTCTTTGAATCTCATTTTTATTTGTTGCTCTGGTAAATATTTCACATACGTGCATTTTTAAATCTCTTTATGGCACAAGAGAAGACTGAGAAATCATCTGATGATGTTTTTTGTGAAGTTACTTATTTTGTCTGCCAAATAGGTGAAGTCTTAAGTGATCTGCAGTTTAAGTCCCAGAATTACTTACAAGAAAAGGTGAAAGCTTGTCAAGCTTACAAAACCAACAAATAGCTCAAGGACAGAGCTGGAAAGGATGGTTTTGGCACATTCAATTACTGGAAAGCTTTCACATGAGGAGAATTGTCTTCAGTGGCTGAACTGCCTTTGTACATGGAGAATTAAAGTGCCAAGGTTAAGGCTGGAACAAACTCAAGTTATCTCACCCAAGTTAATAGGTAGGAAATGCAAAATGGAAGAAGTGAAGAAGAAGGGAAAAAACCAACATAGCTAAGATAGGAATCTGCAAAGCAAGGAGAAAACACAAAGTGTTATTCACAAGATGGGTGGCCAGGTAAGCAAAAGGCAGTGGAACAACTTCACTTGCAAGGAAACTGAGAGAGGTTGGGGTGCAAGAGCTGATTGCTTGGACACTGCAATGAGCCCATGCAGTGAGGTGCAGGAGCCAAATTCTCTGGTGCAGGACCTGAAACCAGGCATTTACAACATAGTGGGAAGCTCCTTCTGGCTGGAATACAGCACTGAGAGCAAGGCAGAACTCAGGTAGGGAGTTAGGGGTGACAGAAAAGCACTGTACATTACTGATGTGGTAGTGTGGGGAGAAGGAAAAGCATGATATAATAAAATTAATCAAGGCCAATTGGCTTCTTCAAAAGCACTATAAATCTTCATGTTACTACAGCAGTAGCATAGATCCACTAAATCCTCTGGATAAAATGTGACTGTGGTTATGGGACAGTGGAATAGTATTAGACAAATAACAGAACTGTGGGAGACACCTGCTCCTGGAGATGTGTCAGAGCAGAATGATATCAATAATAAAACTGGGGCTACAGGCGATGACAGCTCTGTTCTTCCTGATTCTGGACTGCTGGCAGACTTTTTAAAGAACATATTTATTGAGTTTTCAGGAGGCAGTGTTAATTCAAACACAGCAAGGATGTTATTGAGGAGGTGGCTGTAAAAAGTGCCCTGATGGAGCAGTTCATAGCTCTTTCTGAACAGACAGATGAAAACCCTATGCTTTTCTGCCTCCTTGTGCTTGGAGTTTTTTAATCTCAGAGGAGTGATGGAACTTTGAGACTTGGCTGCAAAGGAGATCCTTGAAATCAAAGATATATAACTGTGTCTGCATTTTGGGAAGGAGAAAAAACTCATGAAGAACTCCAGACCCAACTGGTGACAATCCAACCAGAAAGGGATATGAGGAGCAGGCAAAGAGCCTACAAGAAATGGAAAAAAAGGGGGCTAACATGGAAAATTGTATCTTATAAGTTAAAAAGTATGGGGAGAAAGTGAGATCTGTCAAAAGCTGGTCTGTGTTACACCTTGTAAAGGAAATTAAAAACACATTGCAAAATATTCTTTAATCATATAAACAAATAGACAGCAAAAAGAGGAATTTGAGGCTATGCAGTAAATTTGAGGTTATGCAGTAAAAAATGGGGGTTGGGGTAAGACATAATCTAAGTATGGGCCAAAAAATGAAATGAAAACTTTGCTTCAGTTTTTATTCAGCACAGTGACAAGCCAAGATGGTGTGACTCAGGTGAATGAGAGAGCATCTGGAGCAGAAAAAAAACAAGGGCTTAATATTTTCCGACAAAGGCAGCAATCCCATCTCTATCCCAAACCCTGATAGAACCAACACAGGAACCTGCCCAGACTAGTAAATTCATATATTACCTCAGGAACAGATGTTGGGAGAAAAACAAGAGTATCTTCTATATTTTAGAAAGCATGAAAAATTTTGATCTAGCTAAACACCAACTGTTAATTTGATTTCAACAGCTGGCAGAGATAGACAAAAGAGTGTAATTTAGCTCAGCTCAATCCAAGGTAGGTCTCTAACCTGCTTTCTCTCTAATAAGCTAAATCAACTCTTAGCAGAGAGAATCCCCAATGTTTCTCTCATCCTAAGTAAAGTATTTCTATGGTGTCGCCTTAGAAACAACTAAATCAAAGGCAGGTGAAGAAATGGCTAATATGGAAATGGGAGCTAAAAAAACTGTTGGGGTAGAAGACAACTATTTAGGGTGCTACTAAAACATGACAATGCTAATAATAGCTGTCACTGACAAAAACAGAAAATCAAAGTACAGCTCAGAAAAACCTGAAGGGCTTTCAGGATTATAAGAATACGTGAACAACAGACTTTCAAGGATGGAGTCATGCACTAAAAATTTTTTTGTGGTTTTTCTGTAAGCTTGGAATTAATCTGTTGGTGGGCAAGAAATTCTTGTGGATTAGCTGACCACTGGTGCCTTTAAGCCAGGTAACTATGGTGAAGAAAAATGTGAACTTGGTATTTGCAACCTTAGATTTCCCTAATAGTCAGTGACAAGAAATGAGACACTGCAACATCCTATTATAAAAAGAGAATGACCTGTGTATGGAACTTACCTTAACCTTAGACTACAAAGTTTGAATGTTCAAATTTAGATTAGATGAACATCTATGAGAAATATTTGTCATGAAAGCCTTGCTTCACACAGTATTTCATCCTGTGCGCTGCTGTTGACATTTTCTTGAAGCGATTGACGGGAGGTAAGCAAGGCTTTATTTTTTTAAAGGATCAAGTGTATCAGCCCTGTCTTTGAAACATTTCTGCTGTCTGCCTTTTGAAACCAGTGGTGATGGTGAGCTCAGCCCCAGCAAAGTGATGCTGTGGGTGGGGGCCCTTCCTACAGTGACTTTCCCTGGGTAAGAGTGACCATGCGGACACGTGGACCTCAGCAAACACGTGGAGCCACACCACCAAGGTGTGGGGTCACATTTTTATGCAGTTGGTGGCCCTGCTGATGGCTGCATTGCAAAGATGAAGGCACTGGACTCAGCTGAAGTCCAAGGAGGTGGGTTGGACACAAGCATAAATGTTCTCATTTATTTTATATCCTCTAGAGAGGACTAAGGCAAAGAGGATACAAAACAGAGGTCTGCCAGCCTTCCTTATCCCCATGCAATGGGGCCCACTGGGTCTTGGGAGGTCAGTTCAGCTTGCAGGAAAACGTGGGGTACATCACCTTTCTCTACCATTAGCAAGGATTCTGGAACTACCAGAGCAAAGGTCAGGGCACTACTGCAAAACAAAAAAAATTCATTTCCAGGAAAAGGTTTATGGATGAGGAGGAAACACACAGCATCCTCCAGTGGAAAGCAATCATTTGGGACTTCAAGTCAGCCACAGCTACTAGACTGAGAAGATAGAAAAACTGTTTGGCATATACCACAGAGACTTGGGAATAAAGTCATCCTGCACCAAATTCCCCTGGCAAAGTGAAAATCCCTCCTGAAGATTGCTTTCAGGAGAGGTTGGATCTCCATGGCAGTGTTCTTGTGTCTCTCAGAGCACCTGCCCTCGTGATTAGGTGTTAAATCCTGCCTTGCCATCTCTCATCAGGCCAGCTAAGACCAACAGGGGCAATTAAACCCTGGAGGAAAAGATAAGGATCACTAATCAACTTGCAAATCGTCTAATCAAACCATGCTGTTCACATCCCACTGTTCCAGTGGATTTATAGCTATAATTATCCTATTTTAATTTTTCCCCAATCAATTTTACATGAGTATTTATTTTTGTGCACTAAACATATTGTCCTCCATAGACTCAAGGAGTTTTTTATAGTCATGCTTCTTAAACAGCCACCTTGTGTGGCAACTCTTAACCTTGATGCATATATAGACAGAGACAAAAAAAAACATTTCTAGGGTATGGCTCTTTGTTAAACTGAAGCATTTTTTGAAGTGTGTATATTTATGTCTTACTTACACACATATTTACTTTTCATAAGGGATTTTGTGAAAAATCTGAATATTAATAGATAATTTAGCTGCACTATAAGAGATGACAGATTAAAAGGCATATTATAAAAGATTGCATTATCTAATAATTTTTAAAGTGGTTTGATTTTCAGAACAACTAAAGTCCTCACATCTTCAGGGGTTTAGTTAGATCCTGTGCAGACCTTCCCTTTTCACATCATCTAGACCTAACACATTACATATTGCAAGAACAGTGTTAATGAGGAGACCATTAGCATATACTTAGGTTACCTAATATTTTATATTTCAGAAGTTTTTAAAAGGACTTTTGGAAGAGCTCTTTCATGTCGAACATCTCCAACAGCATTGCAGTAGTTATCATGAGGTCTCTCTTAGACCTCTGAAAAATCTCTTTTGACCTGAGGATGTTGGAAAAAAAATCAAGGATCCTTTCCTTTTTTTGTGTTCCCCAGGGCAGAGCCCCTTCATGTCTCAGAGATGCCATTTCAGGTGGATCCTGTCAGGTGGGATTGTTAAAAATGGAGCCCCTTCCTCATCACTTCCACTCCTCAGCTATGAGAGCATATTGGATATGCAGAAAAATTGAGGCAGGTATAGGTTTTATATGTCTGCTAACTCACTCTTATAGCAGAGTGGTTTAATGACTTTTGATAGGATCTTGCAGATTACATGAGCTGTTGAATCCTGGCATGAGTTTTCTTAGGTAAGCACTGAAATTCTTGGCAAGAAATTAAGAAGATTCACAATCAAAAATGGGATGGAAGCCAGTGAGTTTGTGAATTACCCTTGCAGGAAAATGTAGTCCTGCCCATTATACTGAGCCAATGTACTAAGGACAAAAATAGAATGAAAATTATTTCTATACTTATAGCTTGTCCAAAATAATACTAATGCTAGAACACTTATCAGGCTTACATTGTGTATAAAGGCATGGAAAATTTTAGTTGTTCTAAGCATATAGGTTTGGAGCAAAGAAAGGGAACTATTTTCCACAGCTATAAATGAGTTTTCACCTTTATAGTGCACTATTCAACCTGCTCAGACAATCCTCCCCATGAAAACCCTTCTATTGACATAAGAGCTTCAATCCCCAGCTAAGGCTTTCTTCATTGCACTAAGCAAAGCAAGGGTCATCACAGCAAATATCTGACACTCAGGAAATTACAGAGCTTTAGTAAAAAGAAAATAAATCCCACCTTTTAAATCAAGAAGCTTTTGTGACCATTTGTGTTTTCCATATGTGCTGATACTGTATGCTGAGCCAAAAACATCTTTACATCCCCAGTCTTGGAGCTGAAGAGGTAGCTGTAACACATCAAGCACAGCTCCATGTTGCTACTGGAATAAAAGCTTCACCAGGCTGCCAAAAATAAAACAAACCCCTACTCTAAAATATATTTCTGTATTCCAAACGGTAGTGAGAGATGACAAATAGCTGGCAAAGGCAGCAATTCATCCAATCAATAGATAAACTACACAAATTCCAGCAGAAGCCTGGAGAATGCCATTTCTGAAAAATAAAGCACAGTCACTGAGTCACCTCCTGCAGTCAATCATACCCCACGTTTAAGGCAATTCTGCTCTTTGTAAGTTCAGGGAAAGTTAACCAGGAACAAAAAAATACGTGGAAGACACACAAAACAGCAGCTTCTGCAAGCCAGATTTTAGGGCTTGACTGGGGGTTAATCCAGAGCAGTGCTTATGGGACAGAGTTTTATGGTGGGGCTCCTCTGCTGCAGCTTTACAAGCAGTAAATTCAGAAATACAAAATAAATGTGGAGACTGTGTAGCCTGCTTCGTGGGATTTACCATGTTTGGATTCAGCTGTCAGAGGAGACTGAATATATATGGGAGGTGGGAGCAGGTAAACCTCCCCCAGGGACCCTGGGAACCCCCAGGGCTGGCTGCTGGGGTGCTGGGCACACTTGTTCTGGCAGCTAAAGCACATCAAGCTCCCAGATGGATAGTGGGATTTTTAAATCTGCTCAAACAGTAACAGTATGTAGTCCTGGGCAGAAATATGTTTCCCTCTCTGAGCTCTGCTTAGAAAGGAGTCTTCCAAACCCACCTAGTTTGGCAACGTTTTTTTCCCTAGGAAAATGATCATAGTCTCTCCTTGATGTTTGCCTCAAGAAAACAATGTGTAAGCTGGAAACCATAAAAAATCCTAACACTTCCAAACCCACAGTGCAAATTAATGTAATAATAAGAAGTGGAAATCTCAGACTGATAAAAACACTTGGAAGCCAAATATATTAAAGAAGTGGCTGTTTATAGTCCAGCATTGAAACAGCAGATACATACTCACAGTATTTAACATGTGTGACGAATTATGTACTGTCAGTCACTGCAGAACAATCCAGATTAACCAATGATGTGCTTAATGGGACAGTGGCATGAAAGCAGTATTGGAATTCAACTAAAGAAAAAACTGCAAATGACAGTAGAGCATTACATTTTCATTGGTACTTCATTCTTCAATGATTGGGATAGATACCTGCACCCCAGCAGGCCCCTGAGCTATTTATATGCCAGAAAGGTGAACCTTTAGAAACACATAATTTGAAACCCCTATTCCAACAGAAAGGTCTTTGTTAAGGACAAGCTTCAAGATTTTCCAGAACAGGAATGTAAAACTGTACATACACCTCAAGAGACTTCTAAAATGTTTGGTCAAGTGCAAGTAACAAATTATCTAAGTACAACGAGATAAACAAGGTGTTCTGAAGACAGTGGCATTGCATCAGTTAGGAATTCAGCCCAGTTTTATTATTTAGAAACATGCCAAATAATTTATTACTGCAACCATTTGCTTAGGGGCTCAATTAATAAATATTTATGCAGCAGTTTCTGCTAAATGTGGTTTATCAGTAGAATGTCCATGGGTATGGATGATGTAATTTAAAATCATTATATATTTAATAGTCTGTTCAAGGATAAATTAACCTGTATAACACAATGTATGTTACTAACATGATTTGTTGGCTTTTTTACTAGGAGGCATCCAGATACATACATTTATTGGAAATGTAAGAATTTGTTTATTTGATAGTTTAACTGCCTCAGATTAAAAAGCAGAATTACTACGAAAAAGCCTTGAAGAACACATTAGTACTTTGTGATCTATTAGGCACACAATTTGATGTGAAAAAAGTATATTTCTAAAAACAATAGGCCATAAGCATCTTTAATTGTATTGCTTGGAAGTAACACAGTTTATAACACATTTTATATTGAAGAGTGTGCTGGGAGACCTCAACCTGCATCTCTCTTGGCAGGTACAGCTTCCATCTCCAGAAGAGGTTCACTTTGAGAACAGCCCCCATGTTATAGCCCCCACAATGTCCTGGGATCTCTCTGAGAGATGACTCTAGCAGAAAGAAAGACATTCCCTTTGCCATTCCCATTGCCTAAGTTCCTGGAAAGGATTTTGGCAAGACCTGGAAAGGAACTGGACCCTGTTTCAAGTCTGGTTTCTTTGCCATCCTTACTACCTGAAGCAACCAAAGGCAGCTGTGAAGGGAAGAACTGAAGCTCTTCTCCTGATTCAAATTTTGCACATCTTCTCCAAACGCTGCTTCTGCCCACCAGCCGATATTCCCCTGCCAAATGCTGGAATCCCACCTTCATGAGACAGCATGATTTTCTACCTAATTCATTGTCTCACCATAACAGAAAGGTGCTTGTCTGCAGACTGGATCCACGTGAGATGACACAGCTCCAACCAGCAGTAAATGCAGGAGCTGTTGCATGCACATGGCTTAGTCACTCTATCAGTATTTCAGAAGGATGTGTGTTTCTCCACAGTGCTAAAATGCTGAAGTCAAAGGTTCATTGGTAATAGTTCTGGGGCTGCACCTTTTTCCCCAATATGGAGAGAATAATTTATGCATCTTATATTGTTTGTGGGAGTGAAACTAAAAGTAGGTGCCCACATACAGACTCTTCCTCACTGCTTCTCATTTTCTGAATTAGTTATTTTTTATTTTTCTTAATTTTTATAAGGCAAGTTCTCTGATATCTATTAAGCTTTTGCTTCCAGAGTGTCACCACCAGACCACCCATAGCTGTTATTTATTAAGGACACTGGTGGCATTTACAGCTCTGATAGCCACCAGCCAGCCTTGCAGGTCCACTCCAGGGCTGGGCGCAGCTGCACAACTTCTGTAAATCAGAGCTACATTTGAAAGCCTGAAAACTCCTTTACACTGTTTGTATTTGTTTCACCATATTTATTGTTTCAAACTTGGCAACCAACTATGTAAATGTGTAGAAGTATCGACTTCACTGGCAGGCAATCTGTGTTAAACAAGGCAACATAATGATACCAGCCTCGCTGCAATGCAGCAGCCAAACCTAACTTCTGTCACAGCACAGAGAGATTCCTACCTGCTTTATTCTTGAGAAACATTGATAAGTGTCTAAAAGTGTACACTGTGTATCCATACCGATGCTTTATATGAGAAGATCTACCAGTGTAAGGGATGGGAAGGGGGAACAGAGTTTCCTTGGGGCAGGTTTGACAGCAGCTACTGCAGCAAAAGGGAAGGTGCATCAGCAATACCTTGTGCTGTAGCAAACCTCCACAGAACCTTGTTTTCACCTAGCCAGCACTAAGGGTGCTTAGAAAAGCAAATGGGAACTGATATGAAAGTCTTTTCCACTTTTTCAGACAGGGAACTTCCAACTGTAGTATTTTATGAACTATTATAGGCCCTACAGTATACACATAAATGCATGCACTTGTGGGAGTATGGGTACAGTGTTTCAGTGGCTTCTATCACTTTGGGAGTAAGGCATACTTGTTTATCACACTGCTTACTTCAGGCATGTAACCCAAGTATGATCCAAATGATTGAAATTAGGAGCTTTATTATAGATGTTCCTAATAAGCTGAATTAGAGGACTGGAATGTTCTTCCTGAGTGTGGGTGCTATTGGCAGCAAGAGCCTACACTGCAGAAGCCCAAGTACAAGTGAATTTGGATAGAACTATATCACAGAATAATGGAATGCCCTGAGTTGGAAGGGACCCCCAAGGGTCATTGAAGTCCAACTCCTGGTCCTGCAAAGGACAAACCCAAGAGTCACACCATGTGCCCAAGAGCATTGTCCAAACACTTCTTGAGCTCTGTCAGGCTTGGTGCTGTGACCACTTCCTTGGTGAGCCTGTTCCAGTGCCCAACCTCCCTCTGGGTGAAGAACATTTTCCTGATATCTAACCTAATATAACTGATATAACTGATATATCCTCATATAACTTCATGCTGTTAATCATGTGAGATCCTAAATACACCTGACACCTCAGTGCAGCTGGACAGATGATTTCCTGCCAGAGCACCGTCCAGGTCTTCCCCAGCACTGGGATACTGGTGGCTGTCACCATTGCTTCTCAGCCACCAACAACTTTCCCATTCAGCAATACCTGAGATTAGGTAAGAGAAAAGAGTGAGAAGGAAACTGCAAAGGGTTGTCAGCTGCTCCCAAAGGGTCTTATAGTGAAAATCCTCAGTTAAGATATTGCCTCCTTCAGGTGCTTCACTTTGTGTGTTTGGGGTTAAAAGGCTACTGATAAGACTGACTAGGAGACAAAAGGAGTTAACACTCCTGAGGAGGGCAGGGAAGGTGAATGGAAAAAAAGGACCCAGCTTGTCACATACATTCTGTAAACAACAGCTTCCTGCCCAATCGCTGTGCACTGACCACAGCGACCACATGTCCAATGAACCTCATGCTCTCCTGATGATAACCATCCCAGACAGAAAGAACGTGACATACCCTGAGGTTCAGTGACAATCAATTTCTGATTCATATATAATTTCAAAAAGAAGTAGCAAAGTTTTTTTAATATATCTTTCTGCCTCAGAAAAAGACTGAGACACATGTTCTGTCTTTTCTGGTTCTAGTGGAAATGTTCTTCATGATACTCTTCTGAGCTAGGCCCAGAGAATGTTTAAACTGTGTGTAAACCCATTCTCAGTGCCTGCTTCTTAATACAAGACATTCCCAGAATGTCATGTTTGAGTGGAGAGCTGTGACAATTGCAGCTACATATTAAATATTGAGAGATATAAATAATTAATTTTACTTCTTCTCAGTCTCCTCACATATTACTTTACCTTCCTTAATGATGAAGCTTTTGGAGCCAGGAGTGCATAGCAGCATTTGTGTGGAAAGTGCCAGGCAAACCCAGGGAGAAGCTGGCTCTGGCAGCCCAGCACAGCCCAGCAGCATCTCCCCAGACACTGGGGAATGCTCTGCAGCAACTGGTCAGCCCCTGTGTGGGACACCCAGACCACTGACATCAGGGAGATGTCAGGTCTCTGGAGACCTCGATCATATTTTACACCTTGGGTTTTTTTCATAGCCAGAATGTGTAAAAATTTTAGCTGCTCTTTCTCTAGGTGGTTACACCCTATCCAAGGAGTGATAAAGACACAAGGATGGAGAGTTCAGACATGAGCACAGGTCTCTGATCTGTTTGCCAGGTTGGAAGCTCTCTGCTACCCAGCAGAGAGCACTTTTTCCCTCACAAGGATAATTCTGGGCTAGACTGTTTTGTTTCCCTCTGTGCTACAGAGCTACTCCGCCATGTATGTTCTCCTGTGTGGGTGGAGATAATCTCTGTGCTGTTGCCAGCACATTCTTAACTCTTTTGAAGCTAAGGGTCACATACGAGTACCTTCTGTCATTGTCAGCCCATGCTTCAAAGTTATTTCAGACTTGCTTTGTGAATGGATTATTTTAACATACTTGACTATATAATTTTGTTGAAAGGACCTTCCTGCAAGTTTGGAAATAACAAAGCAAACTAGTAAACCATGTGTTGTTTTTTCTCATGGGTTTGAGAATGAGTAAGTGTGGAAAGTGGGCAGATTTTCACTTCAGATGTTATTTCTGCACCAGTTTCATGTATTCACCTTGCATATGCAGATCTTTTGTTTGCCAGGAAAAAGGTTGCACTGGGCTGCAGTAGAGAATAAAATATAGACAATTTCTCACTACCTTGGCAAAGTCTGAGGTATTTCAAAGACCATCACCCCAAAATTTCAAAGCTCATGTGGCAGGCCCTAAGTATCACGGAACTATCTCAAATTTCTTTGGAGAGGATGATGGGGATTTTGAAGATGTTTCCAAGACCCTGTTGTGCTTGGGTATAGATAGGGGAAAGCTATGGTAGCCCCACATTTTCAATGTAGTTGCTGATACAGAAGTTCTCATCCTACGTCTATTTCCCTTTTCCATTCTGCTTCCATTTCCTTATCCCAGCACACCTATCCAGCCCCAGGTGTGCTCCTTGGCCTGAACAGACAGACCACAAAACTCCAGAGAGGGGGGAAAGAACACAGGCTCCCTTATTCCACCCTCCCAGGTCTGTGTTTGCACAGAAAGACAAGAAGGAAGACAGATGAAGGCAACCTGCAACAGATGGGGTCTTCCAAGTGAGTTCCTATACCTGGAGATTACCCAAGCTATGGCTCAGTAGCACTGACAGCAAGTGCAGCCTCCAGTATCCAGGCCAGCAGCACCACACAGGAGGAGCCATTGCCTAATACTGTATATTTTCACAGGAGAGTGAAAAAGACTGAATTGTGTATGAGCTAGCGAAAAACATTTTGACAACTGGATATGTTTACAATTTTGAGCCAGACAACTATTTCACTGTGGATTAAAAAAACAAAAAAACAAAAAACAAAAAAACCTCACACAAAAGCTTTTCTTACCTTTTTTCTCACCATTTCCATTGTCCAGGAGAAGAAAATTTATGAAAAGGAGAAAAACATTTCCCTGTCACCATTGCCCAATTTACTTTTTCAAGCTTTTATGTATCTACTTCAGCATTATCTCTCCTTCCTGCATTTTCCTGCCTCTTGAGGCAGAAATGCTGATCAGATGGGGTTTCCCTTCCATACTGAGCTTTGTAGGACTTCTCCCATTTCAAAGATCAGCTCTAGTCCCAGCTAAATGCTATGAGCTACAGGGGAAAAAAAAACCAACCAGCTAACAAATGTTGGCAAGACCACAAAATACAGATTGTGTCTGTAGGAGGAATATATTCTCATGCTGGGGAAATACTGAATTTTCACAACATTGAAGCAGATAATCTGGAGGAGGATGGAATTTTTTTCCCTAGCACTCCCTTATACAAATAAACACCGCTGAGAAAACAAACTTGTTTAGGTGAGAGAGGGTTGAATTAAACAGCGGTATCCATTTGTGGTCACCTAAAGCTGCTTCTATGCAGATTGCTTATCTGTGTTTACTGCTCTAAATTGCCTAAATGGTGTGAGCAATTCTGGGGATGGGTGGATGTTGTTTATGCAGTTGTTTAGGTTTGTTTGCCCTTGTCTTATGGACAGGGATAGACAAAAATAAGATTCCTGGTCTGACTTTGAAATCTCCTTTTTCTTCCTTTCAGATGATTGTGAAAGATGCTTAGAAAACATTAGAATTTTAAAACCAGTAAATTCTCCCTTCCCTATCTTGTGTATACTCTTGAATTAGCATGTAATGTCTTAAGTGTATGGCTGAAAAGCAGAAATGGAATGAAGATGGTGAAGGCACTAGTAATTTGGGTACGCGGCCTTTTTACCACACATCATATTCAGTGAGAAACAAGCATCTTTTAGTTACCATTAGAAAAAAAAAATAAAATTCCTCAGTAAAATCAAGATCCAAATCCCTACTCCATGAGGCCATATGATTCCCCACGCTACCTTCAGACTGTGAGCAGACCACTAAGCAAAGGTGACCTTATTACACAGAAATGTGCTGAATTTTCCTCTGGGCGAGGATGGGCTTCCCAGAGCATGTATGTTGGGGATTTGCATCCCACCTTCCTGTTTTCAAAGTATCTTCTGAGTAGAACTCATTTAAAGAGGTGCTTTGGGTAGGCAGCAGGGATAGGGAAAGAGAATTACTATTATTTTTAAAGCTGTATAGCCAAAGTAAAATGATTTCTGTGTGCAGTCTAAACCAAGAATCCTCTGGACTGTAAGGAAATTATTGCTTAAAAGTTTTTCACCTACCAGGAACAGAAAAGCAGGTATAAATAAAAAACAAAAACAAACAAACAAAAAATTCAAATAACAAAGACATGGCAGGGAGTGAAATCCCTGATGCAATAGTAAGCTATCACTCCAGAATAACGTGCTCCAGGATTATGTGTTGATCTGACTAAGACAACTCGTGGTGTGCAGATCTACAGATCCATCTGCAAGTGGTGACAGTGATACTTCTGTTTCCCAAGGGTGAGCTAAGGCTAAATACAATTTTCTGTGATAATTGCTGCCATGTGCATTCATACACCTAGCCTGTCAGTGTCCAAGTGGACATGATCAAAAATCCACTTAAATGGATAAGAAAATTTCCACTGTCTTTAAACAAGTTTTGTGTGGGATCTTGAAGCTTGTTCTTTAATGAAGAGCCAAACAGCTTTATGATTAAAAACAGAAAAACAACCACTGCAGGAATACAATCAGTACTTTTAATGGCATTAAAAGGCCACCAGATGGACAACTTTCAATCATAATTAAACTACTGTCCTCAAGTAGAAACAACACTTTTCAAAAACCATGAAGTTTTAAGATGAAACATAAAAAGCTGAAAATAGCATGACTCATCCCTAGCTTTCTTCTTCTCATCCTCATTGCACATAAGCTCTTAAAATTTGGCTTTAGCACTTTTCTCCTAATTATAATGCATGATCCCTTTGTCACTGTGAATTGCACCCTCTTAAGCTAAAAATTTGCTAGAATTGTACTGATAAAACAGGACTGAAACACAATTTGCAGTACTCTAAAAGGTTCTCACAGAGAACAGAGTCAGCTGCATCCTGACTTTCTGCACTTTTGATGTCCCCATCATATAATTAATAATTAAAACAAAGATGTGCAGAAATAGGTTTATATTAGAAATTGGGAAGAAATTATTTCCTGTGAGGATGTTGAGACACGGGAACAGGTTGCTCAGAGAAGCTGAGGATGCCTCATTACTAAAAGTGTTCAAGGCCAGGTTGGATGGGGCTCTGAGCAAACTGACCTAGTGAAAGGTGTCTCTGCCCACTGCAGGCGGTTTGGAACTGGATGGCCTTTAAAGTCTGTTCCAACCCAAACCATTCTGTGATTCTATAATGATTTTATGATTCACCATTGAAGGAGTAAAGCTTTCCTCTGTGACCTTTCTGTGTATCTACAGAAAAAAGTACTTTAAATTATATTATTAGTGGTGAGACAAAAAAAAAGAACCATCACAGCTCTGTCCCTTAGTCATTAAGGTCTATTTAGTAACACCACCACCACAAACACCCTAATGCACTGGTGAGCTCAAAACAGCACTGAGTCTTGCTGAGACACAATATGTTCTAGGTCCCATAGCATGCTGTAACTTACAGACTTAATCAAGTTTTGAATAGGGATGGTGACCTTTTCCTTCTTCAGAAAGAAAGGGACAGAAAAATAGATGGTGAGAAATAGAGGGCAAAAACCATTGGGGAAATGAGACTGTAAATCAAAGCAGAGCTATGGCTCAACTTTACAATATTTTCATTTTTATTAGTAGCATCCCTGACTATGTATTATAGCCTACCCTTTAAAAAATAGTTTATGAATTGCAGGGGGTCCTATAAATTTAATTGTAATTTTTCACAATAGTGCAGTTAAAACAGAAAATTTATCTTTCTAAACTTTACCCTTAAACTCCACTAACCTGTATATGTATTTACAATAAAAACTATAATAAAAGCTGTGTATTGTGGATGGGGAATAGAAATTGAGAAACAATATTCTATTATTTATTTTAAGGGCGTTATAGATACTATTCTTGGTTTAATTTTCTTCACAGAAAATTCATTTTGCCAGAACCATGTCTAGTTTAGAACAGCATTTATCAAACATCCTTTGTAACCTTGAACATGCCTGTTGGTTTTGAAGAGTACAGCACCCTGGCTAGGTGATCCTACTGGTTCTTCTGGATTCTCCTGAATGCTGCTATATTCCCTTCTTGACACAGACAACTTGAAAAGTGCAGACTTGAGACCAAAGCTTGGGAAGATTCTGAAAATAGGGGATTGTGTTCTACTTATTTCTATTTCTTCTAGATTTGGCTCTCCTTCACCTCTACTTATTATAATGTGGAATCATCTAACATAGTTATTTTGGAACAAACATTGAAAACCTGCTCTCCGTGCTCTTTGCATCCATGTACCATGCCCTCTTGGAAGCATGATGGAATGAAGTACAACAGGAAAAGTTGCAGAGACATTTTTAAGATTTCCATAGTTTTGAAACCAGAAGCTGTTGACTCCTTGCCACAGCCTTGTGGTGTCTTTTTATGAATTTTCTCCTACTACCACATGTCATCTTATAAGTGGTTACATTTAAATTACTGGGGGAAAAATTAATCCAGTCTGAAGCAACCATTAACGATACCCATAGATATCTCCTGTTTACCAAAACAACATTTGAACAAAGGGAAAAACTGAACTCTATTAAGCATAAAGGATATGCTGGGTTTGTCTGTTAAGACTTGGTCTAAAAAGAATGGCTTCTCAGGTGCTTTCACATTCTACCTATTTTGTACTTGCTTTGGGATATTAGTGACTGTTTGGCGAACAGAGATTTTGAAAGGGGCATCTGTTCTGAAAATTAACTTAACTTTGAGCTCTGCTAGTGTGTAACTAATTTTAAAAGCTTCTGGAACTTAAAATTCACTCAGCAGAAAATGGATAATGCACATAGGACAGGTGTATCATGATTCAAAAACCAGACTGATTATCAGAGGACTACCAGCCATTTGCCTCAGTGCTGGCTTATCCAGCACCTGGAGAATGACTTGAGCATCATGGTCTTGTTTGTTGGTTCTTTGGTGGTGTTTTTTCGTTTTGTTTGTTTTTTAGTTTCTTCCGATACTTAAGGTCTACTACTCAGAGAGACGTTTAAAAATTTGTCCTTACATAAAATACATTTTTAAGGTATTATCCAACGTGCTGAGGATAAATTTGCTGCTTCATAAAGTTCTTGGAAAAGACCAAGAAGATTTGAAAAAAAGCAAATACCTTTTTTCTTTGGCAAGATCATGTGCTGGTATCCGTGTATCAGTACTGACAAACAGCTCAGAGTCCACCATGAGAAGTGATGGGAGAGAAATGGTAAATGAAACATTTCATAGTCCCTGCTGCAACCTCAGAGACTGAGAAGTAAAGATTGCTCTTTACTTCTGTGAAGAAACAAGTCTCACATAAGTGATCCCATTTCTGCTATTTCTCTGGTTATGGAGTATTTGAGCTCTGGCAATCATAATTCTCTGTTAATAAATGACTGCAGAAGAAAATAAGCCTATGACAGAAATCACACATAATGATTCCAAAACTTATCAGCATTTTTGAGGACTTAATTAATTATATGGTGAAAAATGCTCTGTGAGCAACACCCCATGCAACCAAGGCTGTGTAGGTCATAATGAGCACATTATTTTGCTTCCCTGATTCTGCTGCTTTCTGCATTTTTCTGATAGTTTGACATTCCTGCCTGCCACTGCCCAAAAATACATTTCTTTGCTACCCAGTCTTAGCCAGCAGAGGAGTTCTGTGCTGCACTGTGCACTGAGTATGCACAGACATGTGCATGGTGCATGTTTCCCAGACTGACCATCTCCAGGATCATACTGGATCTGAATTTCTAGCAGTGAGCAGTTGTTCCCAGCTGTATTATTTGGAACCCCTTTGTTAATCCCAGCTCCACAAGGTGGCTCTCGATTCCTTTAAAAATATCAATGCTTTTGTGGATTAAATACATCCCAGAATGATTTTGAGAACAATTATCATGGCTCTATGGATACTACAGTGGAAGCCAAGATTCCCTTTAGTATGTGGCATATTTTTCTTTCAGTAAAGATGAAAACTAGACAAAGTCTGACACTAGTGAAGTATTACAATTTGAGGAAAGGTTTTATGTCAATTGCTCAATAAAATCTGAAAAATAAGAAAATAAAGGCATCATAGATGCCTTTGTGGAATGGGACATTCATATGCCCACTGACTGCTCTGTTCTATGTGCCTTCTCTCCTACAAATGTCCCTCCCTACTCCACACCTCTGTAGGATCAGGTTAACACAGTCACCAGGTACTGAGGGGGGCAATCTCTGAGAGTATGGACATCAGGATGGCAGTGAGGTGCTCCTATGGAAAGAGATCCTGCCTTTGAAGGCCAGGACACACCATGAGGTATTTACTTGACTCCAGCCAGGACTTCAGCATCCCCAGGCAGACCTCCCAAATCCCTCTGTGCCTGCCCATGTGCTAGCATGGCCTCCCAGAGTTTTACCTGCTAGAGCACCTCATCTGAATGCGAGGTCCTGCCCTGAGGTCTGTGTTTCCAAACCTCATGGCTGGGTGACCCTACAGCTGATTACCAGCTCCCTGTGACAGGGAGACCACAGCTGAAACTGGGGCAGCACTGGGGCACCACAGTCTAACTGTGTGAGATGGGCTGGGCTGCAGCACATGGGCAAAGCAAAGGCTGATGGTGTGAACCCCAAACTCAGTGCCTAACACTGGATCAGTTTGCTCTCCCTCTTGAGTACAATGTTGCTGCTTTCGGTAGTCAAAAATTCCTGTTGCTTACTTCCTAGGAAAATATTAAGAAAACCTGAATAAATTTTGAGAAAAAATATTTTTTGCTTCCTGTTGATTTGTATGTTTGAGGTCATATTTTCAGGTTTTCCTCAACAGGGACAGAAATTTATTTAACTCATAAAATTTGAAAGCTGAAGCTGCATAACAATGACTATTGCGAGGCAATGCTGGGTGTGCCTGAGCTGTAACGTTAAATTCATTCCTCTTGTCGCTTCCTTTAAAGCTCTGCTGAGCTCAGCCCCTCCCTGGTTATCCTTCCCTGCCGAGCTTGCTGTAACCCCTACGCCTTGCTGCTGTTCCCACCTGTGTCCTTGCACAACTTGCTGCACCTTTGCTTCCACTGCTGGCCCAGCTTCTCCCCCTGACCCTTTCTACACAGCGTGGTATCTAAAGATCAGCTAGAGTGAAGCCATCTGCTTGTTCTCCTAATTTCTGTTTTGTTTTCCATCTGCCTTTAAACATGTGTTCTTCCATGGAGAGGTGGTGCAAAGATGAAATTTTGTGTGTTAATAACTGTGTGCTTTTTCTATAAACTTGAATCTGGTAGATCTCCCCTGTGTTCATGTGCACATCTTTGGAGCAGCTGAGGTTGCTGTTCTGCTCTAACCCTTTGTAGTAGGTGTCTGACAATGGGTAAAGACTCTGGGGAGAATCTCTGCTACAGAAGTTTGTATCCTGGAGCTAGCACAATTTCATGAACAATAACCCAAAGGACAGGCCAAGGGACATGTCTTTCAGTCCAATATGTATTTTTTACATTTTCACATGCAGAATGTCTGCAGTCAAGAACCAGAAATGTGATATCAGCAATGGAACTCAGTTCATTAAAAATTCAAATCAATGGAAACAACAGGACGTGTTATTTATCTAAGCCTTGAATCAATCTGACTACTATGCATAATGATCTTAATTAGAAAAGTGAGCTGAAGCAGGAAGACAGTCTGTCTCCTAGCTTTGAAATTATCATACCCCTATCAGTATGCTTGGGTAACTTGTAATTAGGGACAAAGGTTACACATAATTTTATATGCTGAAAAACCGGTTTTATACATGCCATTTCAAAAAATATTTAAGAAATAGTTATAAGACTTGGTATCCCTATTATACTTCGATTTTTTTTTCTACCACATTAGTGGTCTGCACTAATTAATTGATGGACTTCAGAAATACCAACAGAAACTTTGCATTTGTAGAGCCTGGACACTAATAAGTAACTAGCAATATCAGCATCAGTTTTTGTACAAATTCCTTCCCAAAATTTGGTACCTTTTCACATCTGTTTCACCTGCATGGAAAATGCAGCTCAGAGAAGCAGTGTGGGCTGTCCAGCAGCAGAGAGTAAGGGCTCTCCTGTTCAAAAACTTTACTGGCATGTTGCACCAGTATGGCCATAATTATATGTACACAGTTCCTTGTGCAGTCCTCCACATCTTTCTTCTTTTCTTGCTTATCTTCAACTTATGGCATTGAATATGAAGTGTTCAGGTTTTGACAAAACGGCAGTCCTGTGATTACACTTCCTTTAATATTTTATTGACCAGCTATAATTAGAAAACAGAATACCTAACTCCGAGGTCCTGTCTCATCAAAGCAATCAGTTCCACACTTAATTTAAACAAATTCTTCAATTTAGTTAAATCCACTGGGCAGTCCCACTGCCTGCTCACAGTGTCGAGTCACACATGAGCACTGCTCTCAGCAGGAGCAATGCCTTATCTTCTGCATTGGAACACACCTCTTCCTCTCTTATCACGGGTACAGATGTCCTGATTTTTTTTTCAAGGTAGTATTTAATCTTAGAAATACATTAGAAAAATATCAAACCCTCTCTGTCACACAAAATGGCCTTGCTTTCCCAGAACAGTACTTCCACAAACAAAAAATATGGAAATTAAAAACACAAGTAGGATCTGTTTCATCAAAGTATTAGCTACATTTCTGTGAGGTTGACAATCACCTTTTTAACATGGCAGGAATTACATGCGTAATTCTCTTTAATGGGTGTTACAAATGTTCAGCCCACACTGAAAAAAGATCACAGTTGGTATGAGTAATAACTTTTTTCTTAAACATAAACAGTTCCCCTCTAGCTCTCTACATATCCTCCAACATCAATGTAACCACAGCTGTCAAGGCAGCCTCACCTCTTTCTATGTATATTTTAACTTTAATTTTTTCCCATGCTTTCACTTAGTGGACTTTTTTTTTTTTTTTTTTTTTTTTTTTTAAGAGGGCCTAAACCTGTTCTCCAATTTTGTGGGCAAATTCACTGCAATAACAGATCTTGGTGTTTAGACATCTTTAAACATTATTATTAGCATGCAAGAAATTAGAGACCTACATCAAGATCTGGAGGTTTGGGTGTTGTTTTTAATTGAAAGTGGATTTCAGATTGTAGTTTCCCTCATTCGAGGATCTGCAAACACTTTTACATAGTTAAATGAGCTCTTTTGCCTCCTCTGCAGGCAGCAGCAGCCCCCTTGGCACAGCCTTGGTGGTTAGCAGCGGGGTGAGCAATGCGAGGGTGAGGACGAGGAGCTCTGTGGAGAGGATGGCGATGGGCTGAGGCTCAGAGGGCACACTTAGTCTCAGTCTTAAGCTGCACATGTAGTCATAGTCCTAAGATGTGCCAAGAGAGGTTTAGGCTGGACATCAGGAAGAATTTATTCATAGAAGTGGTGATTAGGTTTTGGAATAGGCAGCCCAGGGATGTGGCAGACACCATTCCTGGAGGTCTCTAAGGACACACTGGACATGGCAATGAGTGCCATGGTCTGATTGACATGGTGTTGGACTTGATGATCTCAGGAGGTCTTTTCCAACCCGACTGATTCTGTGATTCTGTGATGAGATGTACCCTCCAGCCCTTGGGACACCCCACATGCCCTTGAAGCTGCCATGTCCCGTCCGTGGCTGAAGCACAGAAGTCATGGAATCACAGAATATTAAGGGTGGAAAGGGCCGCACCGATCACCGAGCCGCAGCCCCGCTGCCATGGGCAGGAACACCTCACACCAGAGCAGGGCCCCATCCGACCCGGCCTCAAACCTCCAAAGCTGCGGCATCCAGCCTCCCTGAACAACCTGCGGCAGTGTCTCACCACCCTCACAGGGAAGAATTTCTTCCTCCCATCTCATGTCTAACACCTGGATCTCTGTCCCCTCAGTGAAGCACACAATGACCCCTGGAAGCGCCGCTGTGCCCCGGGCGCCCCCCGTGCCCCGAGCCCGCGGCGGCCCGGAACGCAATCGCGGGGCCGCGGTTTCCCGGCGGGCCCATCGCGGCGCCGCGCGGTTGCCGTGGTGCGGCCCGGGCGCGGCGCCATGGACGGGGAGGACACGGTGGGGCCGGCGGGGTTCGCCGGGCCGGGGGCGCTTCCCCGCCGGGCGGGCAGATGCTGCGGGCGGCGGGGGAGAGGGGAGGCGCCGGCGGGCGGTCCGGCCTGCCCACACCGGGGTCCGGCCTGCGTGTCCCGGCCCGGTCCTGCTCTGCTCACACCGGGGCCCGGAGCGGCGGGCCAGGCCCTGCCCGGCCTCTCGGCGTTGGCCTGTGCTCGGTCTCGGCCGGGATTTTGCCGCCGGCCGGGCTTGGCGGAGCTGCCGCTCCCCAGCACGCACGTGGGCGTTTCTGGAAACCACTTTGTTTTAATCTGTGGGTTTCCCTCTTCTCTTTCCCTCTCCGGTTTCTCCGGGTAGCACCGGCTCGTGCGGGCTTTCTCCCAACGCGTGTGTTTCTTTGCAGTTTTAGAAACGTATTTTTCCTTTCGCCTCCCCCTCCTGTTTTTTGTCTCCCTTTTAATTTCTGATGGATGTTTTGTTTTTTTTTTAAAGCCCCGCCACGTGTGTGCGAGGCGTGGATCACTTGTTCTGACGCTCACACACACGGGAGCTGGCGCTTGACAGCTACAATTACGTGTTCATAGTTACCTGTGGTTGATGGCAAGTGCGATGATCACTTGTTACCAGCCAGAGCTAACACAAAGGATGTAAATACTCTCCTCTAGAAGTAATCTCAGAAGCTGTGCAGTAGCCTAGTAATAATGCCATTTGTTTTACTTGAGCAATTGTGAAAGTCTGCTGTTTTTTCTTCCTTTCAGAGAGATTTTAATGAGCGCTGTCCCCAGTGTTCAGAAGTGAACTGGGGTCTCACTGATGGAGGTGGATTTTATTGTAGATCTTGTCACAACGTTATTGAGGTAAAAAGATGAGTTGCTGCCTTGGAAAAGGTTTACTCTGGTTGCTTCTTGACTTTAAGAAGACGACAGATCTTCTTGGCATTGCGGGCAGTATTTTTATTCTTCCTTCTTCAGGCTTTAGTTGACACTGTTTAAAACTAATGTTCCTTGAAATCACAAAATTTGGAATGAGCCATCTTGGTCTGCTGTGTTGCTGTAGCTGTGGTGTCAGCGTGCTCTTGAGATGCTTTAGAAGCATTGCCTGGGTGTTGTTGCATTTCGTGCAGTCCAAATCTAGGCAAACCCTGATGCATGCCACCTGCATGTCCATTATAATAATTGTCTACTTTTGAAATTTCTGTATGAAAAGTTCAGATTGTCTCATCTTCTGTTAGTGTTGGCGTTTTGAGTAAATTCCTTCATTTGTTTTGTGATGGGGCAATCTGTGCAAGTTAGACGTGGGTCTTTTTCTTGCTGAGATGTATTCTTGTTTTGCAGAGAACTAGAGAAGTTGTAAACACTGATTTTATTACAAATTCAAGAGTCCAAACAATCTCCAAAGGTTCAAAAAAGCAGGAAAACAATGGTATGTATGAGTTTCTGTCTGTATTTTGCAAAAGAGTGGCTGTTCAGCCGCTGTTCACCTAGGCCATTATGTCTTTGGTGGAGAACAAAAGTGGATAGGCAGGAAAGAGTGTAGGAGTGGGAACAAAATGTGCCTCCCTGATGCTGTCACAACCTTCAGAGATGACACTTGGTGGCTTCCTGAGCCACAGATGACCTCTGTGAGCCCAGTGGTGGGTTTTTTTTGGTTGAATAGAGCTGTGCATTACTAACTGCTGCTTTGATTCATGGAAGCAAATACTCACTGAAGCTACTGGTGGCATTCAGATGTGGTGATCCTTTGTTGCTTCCCTGTGATGGCTATCACAAAACCAGAGAGGTTGTTTGTCTTGGCAAGTGAGATGTGATGGTGGTCCAGCTCTTAGTGTCGGTCTGGCCTGTGTTACAGGCACCGGGCCCTGCACCCTGCACACAGACTCCACGAAAGAGGTTTCATGCAGTTCCAGTAGCTGAACCAGTGCTGCATCTTTCTTTCAGAGTCCCTTTTTTACTTTTAATTTCATGACTATTCAGAAGAATAGTGATCATTACATATGAGGATCTGTGCCGTAAGGATGTAGTGGTAAAGCTGCTGCTAGAGCTGTCTGTGTGTTCTGTGTTGGCTGGATACATCTCTTACTGCTATTGCCACTTTCAGAAAACAGAACTGCATTAAAATGCCAAATAAAACAAGGGCTTATCTTTCTCTCTGATATGCTAATCTACCTTTGCTCTGCTGCAGAGGCAGTGGATTGCTACATTCCTTTGAAAAGAGCAATTGTGTGGAAGTGAAGGGAGGTGTGAAAGGGACCCCTCCACTTTTCCTTGTTCTGTATTGCTTCTAAAGTTTGGGCCCTGTACCACTCATGCTTTTCATTTATCCTGTTGAGGAGGTCATTAGCCAACTCCCTGGCTTATTAAGAAAGAAATCCTTATCTTCACTATGTCCCTTGTGTGAATGCAGCCATGTTACACTGTATTCCATGAATGTATAGGAGTAAGCTGTGTCTGTTAGTTCACTGGTTAGCAGTTAAGAACAGCATCATTATAGCAGGGCAGAAGCTTTGGGCAGATAACTTCTAAGGTGGTGAGATGCAAGGTGTGTTTTGGAACAAAAGTAGTGAAGAACAGATGTGGAAGGAATGAAAAGGGAGTTGGGAAATGCAGAGAAAATTTCTTAAACCAAAAGCCCTAGAAAAGGTTAGTAGTAAATTTAGAGAGGTAAAGGCAAAAAGTAATTGTAATGCAGCCTGGAGTAATAGTCAGTAGATTGGAGCAGGCCCACTCCCTGTGAAATTCATGTTGTGCTAGGATTTGTTAGAAGTTGGGATATTCTTTGATTTAAACATGGATGATTCTGTGTGAGAGAATGGTAAAGCACATGGTGATATTGGTTGTTTTTTGCCTGACTCACTACTGTAATGTTCCAGTTTTCTGGGTCAGGGGTGGGAAAAAAATGTTCATATTTCATTTTTAATGGCAGGTTCTCAGTTATTTTTAAACTGGTTATTTAACAATGCTCAATTACAAATGCCACACTAGACATTGCAATGAACTATACTATTCTTGGGAAATGTGTGAAGTTCTTGTGTAGTAACTTTTCTTCATGTTTAAGGCTGTGAATAAATGGAAGTTAGTTGAGTGTTCAGTGTAGCTGGTTTATGCACTAGGATCTGAATTATTAACTAGCAATATGGGGATAAGTGTGCATAAGGTTAAAGAAACCCAGAAGAGTACAAACAAACATAGCCTCCTTTTTTTCTTTCCCTTAGAGGGAGGCTGTGAATGGTATATTTGTGAAGGCTTTCAGCTTATACTCAAGAAACAGGTGGAAGCTTTAGAAGCATTAGGAGTACATCCACAAATGAAGGTATGTAGATATCAGTGTTGTACACTCTGTGTGTGTTTGTGTGTGTGTGTGTGTTACAGAAGGTGGAATTTTAAAAGATTTTAATTTTTAAAGTGAATCACACAAGTCCCTGTTTAAAATCATTGAGCGTATGAAATCAAAGTTTATTTCTCTGGAAATTTTAAAACATATTTTATAAATCACAGTTAATAAAATTAGGGATGGAAAATTATTCCAATTCCTGAGTTAGAAGTTATGCTCTGTTCTCTCAACAATTAATAAGCTTGTAAATATTGTACTAATTACCATCCATTTGTGCTTTTCAGGATGAAATTCTGTGCAATTTTTGGAGGTGCTACCTTCAGAAGAGCAAGCAGGCATATTGCAAGAGACCAGCTGCGGAAACTGTCAGAACATTATCAGTAAGTGAAAGCTCAAATCCCGTGGGATGTTTGGTATCTTTTTAAAAGCAACAACAGAAATCTTCTTTGTTTAGATTACGTATCTTGCTGGTAATAATATCACTTCAGTATAAGGAGATCATATAAACAGGCTTGCACATGTCCATTTTATTTGGTTTTGGAGTTTTTTACCCATTTCAAGAGATTAATATTTCTGTGAGTGTTTGAAACTGCTTATATAAAAGTGTTGCTTTGTCTTGACATAGACAATCAGTGAATACAAATCAAAAGCAAAATGTATCATCAGCTACCATCCTTTCCTGCCTGTGCTCTTGAAGTTACTCATTTGGTCAAGCTTTGATTCTGTGTTTCCAACTTTCTGGTCATTGTAGCAGATTAAAGTGCAGTCACTGGAAGCTGTTTAAACTTGAGAAATCTTTTAAAAATACTTCATTTTTTTCCCCACTTACTGGTGATTCATGGAGTAAAAATGTGAACAGTTTGGGGTTTAACTTTTACCGTTAATTTTGCATCTGTCATGCTTTATGGGGTTTGTTAAGATGAAACTGTAACTAAGAGTGGCTAATACTAACATTTATTTACAAACCCCAGGTATGTGAGAGCAGTACTGATGTGGACAGTGATCCAGAGAGACCCAGCATTCTGCACTTGCTGTCTCTCTCTGAAAGTGAAGGGGATCTGCAGACCGACTGCAGTAGCTTTGCCTCATCAGTGAGCAAGGTCTCAGGTAGGAGCAGTGAGCTGAACTGTCTGAAAACCAGTTTTTCTGTAGTTTAAAAATATAAATAGATTTAAAGTGTGTTTGTGTACAATGAATTGGAGGAAGTGGTTTGAAGGTGTAAAGTTTTCAGTCTTGTTTGACACTGTACTACTTTATATTCTACCAGAAATAGAAGACTTCCTCCCCCAACCCCCACCCATGGAGATAAAAGTTGAACAGGACCTGGAAATACAGTGGGAAATGCAGGAGGAAGTTCTGTTTTATAGCAAGTTTGCTCCATGCCTCCTGTTTGGAGTGGGAAAAAAATTGCTGTTATATCTGCCAAGCTAGATGTTCACAAACACAGCAGCTTTGAAGAATAAGCACTTATTTAACCAACAGCAGAGCTGTCTGTTATGAATTTGATGTTAGAAAACATGTGTTTGTTCTTTAAGGGGGTGTATTTTTTTTTCTATCCCATATATATATATATATTTAGCTTTTAATTTTTTTTTACATTATTTTGGTATTTCTGTATCTTTTGTCTCCACAGCCTTTTTGCTGCTTTCCAAATGACCCACTCTATGAAAAATCATATTTTAGCGTTCCATTAGTTTCTCTTTTCTGCATACAATAGCATCTGGAAAATATTTACAGAATGCTATAGTTTTTAATAAAAATGTTGTAGAAAATTGGTATGTGAGGTTCTACTGGGCGAATGTAATGCCAGACAATGCTGCAATGCCTGATACTGGGAATGCATTGCAAGGCACATTTGAAAGCTTTTGATTGTGTTTTAAAGTTATGATGGTTTTCTTTTTTGCTTTATTCTTTGCTTGCTTTTTCCTTCTTTATCTGTCTCTGTGTTTCTTATCCTCCTGTTATGTACTATCCTCGTTATGTCATGTTTCTGTTCTTCTGTGATACTACCTCTTCTACTCTCAGAAGCATGCATTACACTATTTTGTAAAGTCCAGAAGTGGTAATAGAATGAGAAATTTGATTAGCAGCTATAAGAAAACTCCAGACAGAATTAGGGAGGGGGGGAAAAAGGTATAAAAATGGTGATGCAAATTTTTTTTAATATTATGCTAGAACCTTCATCCTTATATATTAAAATGACAACATTTTGAGGTAAAGAGTCAGTGTATGTTTGTGCATGTAGAATCTTGGGTGTTATACAAATATAATACAAAAATGAAAGATTTGAGTGAAGAATTTATAGTGAAAGTATTCCCTTGAATTTTTTCCCCTTTTTGATGTCTAGGAACTCCTTTCTTCCTTGATACTTGTGCCTTTCATAGGTCTGTTGCTTAAAGTTTTAGAACAGCAAGGTAGTCCGTAATTTATTGTCTTGGTTGGTTGTTTAAGGGATTGAATTCAGCATCCAGTAGTCATCACTTTCACTGAAATCACTTGAAATTAGTTAAGAGTTCAGTGATACTTAAATTTTGGTGAAATCAAACAAACGTAGAAATTGTTTTGTCCATTGAAATGTAACCTAAGTAAGTGTGTTCTAGTCTATTGTAAACTCCTGTGAAGCTTCTTTGGTGTTGTTTCTGCTGAGCTGTTACTGCTACAGACTAGAAACCTCAGCACCCTTCTTTCCCTAAGGGGCTTGTCCAGGCAGCAGTTGGGATTTTTTTGTTATTTTTGTGTAGGGTTAATAGCAAATTCCACTGATTATAGCACTGAGATATTGCTAGAGAAGCCTATAAAACTCTTAAATTATTAGCTGCACATAACTGCGTGTTGTCACGCCTTGCATAAACTGGAAGAAATAAAAGGAAATTTGTGCCATCATTAAGGCCACAAATATAATGAGGATTATTTTAAATTGAGTTGAATGTGAAATTAACAATGAAGCTTCAGTCATGGAGCTGCCTTTAAGCACAAGTATCCATGTGAAAGGTGAAGCAGTTGACTCCAGGGATTCAGCCGGTGTTCCAGCCTTTGTTCCCTGGCGCACCTGTGTGTGCTGGCATGCTCTGCTCTGCACCGGGAGTTCAGGCCGGCTCTGAGCGCCCGTGCCGGAGCTGTGCCGGGGCTGTACCGGGGCTGTGCCCGTGCCGGGGCTGTACCGGGGCTGTGCTGGGGCTGTGCCCGCGCCGGGGCTGTGCCGGGCCTGTACCGGGGCTGTGCCCGTGCCGGGGCTGTACCGGGGCTGTGCTGGGGCTGTGCCCGCGCCGGGGCTGTACCGGGGCTGTGCTGGGGTTGTGCCCGTGCCGGGGCTGTACCGGGGCTGTGCCGGGGCTGTACCGGCGCTGTCCCCGTGCCGGGGCTGTGCCCGCGCCGTGCCCGCAGCTCCGGCTCCGGTGCCGGTAGGTGGCAGCGCAGCCCGGCCCTGGAGCGCTGTGTGCGCTGTCCCCGCCTGCGGGTATTGCCGCCGGCCCGGCCCCGCTGACCCTGCGCCCCCGCCCGACGGCGGAGCTGCCAGGCTCTCTCGGAAGCTTCAGACTGTTTTCAGAGGGCTCTTTGCCCTGGCCCTGAAGGTCCCAGCTGGGGAGCTCTGCACCCAGCTCTCGCCATTCCTGTCTGAGCAGGTGAACAGTTTATGGGGAAGTGAGGAAAATCTCTGCAGAGTCAATGCTGACATTTTGTGCCGGTGTGCTTTAAATACATTTTCCTTCATCCTGGCTGGGTCATGATGTAGGGAAAAAAGGCTTACAGGTTTTTTTTGTAGTTTATTTTTTTCCCTGAACTTGCAGGTTTCACTGCTTAACAGGTTCCAAACTCATAAATCACTCTACTAAATAAATCTTTCTCTTTTTTCTGTTTTTCTTCGTTTTTAGTGATTCACTTCAGTAAGGAAGTATGGATGTTAATTTATTTGGAATTTATTTGGTTTTTTTTTTCCCCCACCCTCTTCATCGTTTTCCTACATTCTTGTTCTAAAGTTGTTTCTTTGACTCTGAATTTATATACATTTTTTTAAAGAATACCTGTGTTTCCACAGAGATTATAGGATAGATGGATTCAGGGCAGGCTTTTAACTTTAAAACTGTATTTTAATCCCAAACTCAGAGTCATTGATTTAAGTACATCCAAATTTCCCTTGTTTCCTCACAGTTCCTTTATCTCTCAAATGGAAAAACAGTATTTCGAGCACTTAAGTACTATTAGTTATGTGTTACATGGGAGTTAATGTCCTAGTCAAATGGAATAGCACTTTATGAAACAGGTTCTCATCTCATATTGTGGTAGATGAATAAATTAGGGTTAAACTATTTTACAGAAAAGTACAAACAAGCAAAAAACTCAGAGTAATTATTTCAAAATGTTACAAGTTGCTGAACAAGTCCTGTATGTTCCTTTATCGTGTTTTTTGTATGCCATGGTTCATGTATCTATCATATCAATTGCTTTTTTTCTTTTCTGTTTTTAACATAAACCCAAGAAAGCACCTCTGTGTACTCTGGATCAGTAGATGGCAGTTTGTATTTAATGAAGAACCAAAAGGAGAAACTGAGGATGACAATGCCAATGACCCTTTCGTTTTGTTACATGGCTTTACTGTGGATGAGAGAACCAATTACATTGTCTGAATTCTTAAGGTATGAATAGTCTCTAGTGAAGAATTTTTGCTTTTATAAATGATAATTTTTTTTAAAAATATGTCCATACTATTATTCTCTTATTAATTTGCTCAGTAATAGTGAGTTCTTTATATTTAGTTGTCTTGTCTTTCCTTTGTCGTGACCATTTATGCAGCTGCTGTTGGAGGACAATCTTTGTTGATTGCAATGAATTTCAAAGACCTGTAATGGAGAAGGTTTTGTAGTTAGAGGAGCTTTTTATCCTTCTCCTTCAGAAATTCTTAATTCAGAATTCTTGCTGGAGGTGTGTATGGCCACACTTCTGTGATATTTGCTGTTGTCAGCATGTCAGAATTAAATGAGTAAACATTCTCCAGGGCTTACATCAGTGTCGTCCTGCAAACAATACCAGCACTATACAGTGATCTGAAATGTAGCAAAGTAGCTTCATGCAATGGAGTTGAAATTAATATAGGAAGATCATTTTGTCTTCATATCTTTGTATCTGTAATTATCAGAGTTCAGAATAATACCTTTTAATATGGTAGAAATAAATTGTTGTAATAATAGGGTTTGATGCTAAATGGAGACTGTCAGGCTACTGCTGACAATGCAGTTCCCTTCTCTCCCCTACAACAAGGCCATGAACACTTTCCTTATTTACTTCAGGAATGAAAAATAATTCATCAACTCTTCTTGTTGGCAGTAAATATTTTAAGTCAGGCACAAATAAGTTCAGGAATTCCTGGATTTTCTTTGGAAGACCTTTTGTATTCTGATATCCTTTTATAACAACTGTTAAAATGCTGGGTATTTCTCAACAGATGGTGAAAAAACATTACTTGGCCAAAATTTGAGGAATAGAAATACTCAAGTAAATACATTGGCAAATCAAATTGAAAACTCAGACAAATTAAGGGAAAAACGTATTAAAAATTCAGTGTTTCATTTTTATGTTTCAAATATGTAACCTGTGAGTTAAAAGGCAGGTCTGTGGGTACATTGTCCCCCACCTGTGGTGTAGCTGCTGAAACTGTGATGAGTGCTAGGGGCTTTTTTCCCCCAGAGCCTGATGTTCCATCGTGGCCTCTCTCCCCTGGCATGCCAGGTTCCAGCTGCACCTTTCTAGCTTTGTACAAGCTTTCCAAGAGGGATAGGTATTCAAGAACACTTTTTTTGTAAATACTTTCAAAAAGGAGAGGTTTTTATGTCTTGAAGTACGGTAGTTACTACTAGATAATCAGTTGCTATTCAAAATAATGTGACCCTTTGATTTTACTTTAGGGGTGGCTGTTGTCTTCATTGACCAGAATTACACAAACCATTGCATATTTGCATAACTGGATATGCTGTTGTATAAAAGATGCTTGTAAAATTTTCAGTAAAATGCCATCGTATTCAGAACTCAAACTAGTACCCTGCAATACAAAAGTATTTATTGAGTAGAATAAGAAATAGTAGAACTCAAAAGTAGTGCTCAATAACAAGATTTTTACTGGCTATGTTCTTCCTTAGGAAATTTTGTACAAATCAGAACTACCATAACATACTCTGTATTTTTGTGCATGATCAACAAATAAATAATGTAGACTCTGTCTGATAGTATTTGTATCTGACAAAAATCCACGTAGTAAATTACAATTTTTGGTATAGAGCCACTGGTTCACACTAAAGGATTATTAGTTACCCCATCCTGTTTGGAGAGTAAAGTTAATAATTAAATGTTGTTGGCTCATACCAGGCAAAGACATCTTCACATGTTTCTGTCTTAGTACAATGGTGTGGTTGGAAGAAAACCCAACCAAACAACAACTGTTGAAGTCAGCTGTCAAGGGGGAAGATAGATTGTTTTGTTTGCATATGAATGGTAAATTATTGTATTTGGCACTTTAAAAATTGAACTGCAGAAAAGATCCTGGAAAATTATTCGAAACCTGGAGACTATGCTTAGGACTAATATCCTTAAGAGATATGCAGACTTGAGTGGGTTTAGAGAAAACATGAAAGCAGTAAAAAGGTTGAGAAAATATTTTAAAAATCAAGTAGCAAAAATAGCACAGAAAGGCATAATCTGAAGCTAATAATTGGGAATTGTAATAAGATTATTTGAATGAGAAGATACAATTTAATTAGATACAATTTATGTGTGTAAGACTGTGTAAATCATAATGATTCAGTAACTTTAAATGCACTGAACATATGAACTGGATTGAGTACAGAAAGTGAAGTTGAAAAGAATGTTATTTGTATTGCAAAGTTTTACCATGATACGATAGTTATATAAGACTGTAATTACGTTATCATGCTTCCCTCCCTACCCTTAAGGTCTTTGCCTTTCAACAAGTTTGATGAAGAAGTAGAAAGAATTTTAAATTGCATGAACTACCATAAAATATTTGTTTTCTGGCTTCTGAATATTGAAGTTTAAAAAACCAGACAATGTTCACAATTTTGCATGCATTAAGATACAAAATAACGACAGACAGTAGATGAAAACTATGCAGAGAAAGCATTAAGTATTCAGCATTACCTTTTAAGTCTTTGTAGGCAAATTGTTTCATTTAAACCGGCTGAATTAGAGCTCTGTTTAAAGTTCTGCCTTGTTTTTTCCTCAGTTTGGTTTTCTCTGTACCCTTAAATCAGCTGACTACCACTCCTCCCTTGTGATACATGCTTAGGCACTAGGGTTGGGCAATCTGCCAGCTTTTAAAGGATTTACAACACCAAAAATATACTCCTCCTTGCTACTTGACACACTTAGCAGAAAAACACTACAATTACCTCCTCTGACAGGAACATTTTAGTTTAAAAATAACACTTTCAACAATGTTCTACTCAAGTCTATGCTACATATTAAATCCTTTTCCATTGTGAATAGTCTTATGGTATTCCATATGGTGTATATTACTCATTTAAATAATAAAATAGTTGAGTTTTGGAAAAAGTTTCAAGATGCTAGACTTTTGAGATTCTGAGAAATAATGCTTTTCAAATGAAGCATACCTAGTTGTGGTGGCAAGACTAAACTTATAATCAGTTTGTGGCATTACTGTGGCTTCAGTAGATGCATCACTTCCTTGTAGCATGCTGAGGACCTAGGATTTTTTTCATACTTGGGCCTTATTAATGTATGTTGCTGCTGTAATTAAAAGAACATGGACTTTCAAGCACCTGCCTGATAGAACATAGTCCTACAGGTGTTTTGTCCATCTGTCTGTTAAATGAAGGGTTTGGAGGAACAGCAGACAAAAGAAACTGTTCTGAAGTGCTGTTCCAAATATGGACTTTTGGATAAGTGTTGAAACTTGACTCATCAGTACATTCTATTCATAACAGGGTATTTGTGCTATGTTTTTAGAGTGTGAAAAACAACTTTTAATCTGAGAGAAAAGAGCATTCTTTTTTTTTTTTTTCTGGAGACAATAATTTTAAGCTAGAAAAAATACTGTTTTAAAACAGTTGCAGTGCTTTGACTTGGTGCAGCCAAATTAGAGAAAACTTTAAAAAAAAAAAGGTGTGGTGGACGCTGCTTATCTCTTGCAGTGTAAGGATGTGGTTCCAGCATCAGTTTAAGCTGTTCCTAGTTTTTGTTGCTGTGGTCTTGCATAAACATTCTTGTTCTTTCTCTTGCCATGGGTACTAGCATTCAGCCAGTTTGTGGTTTATTAGTTGAAAGTAGATGTATAGAAGATAAATTTTGTAAAAGAAAGTTTCACTGGACATTTTAGGTCAGGTTGATGTGCTTCACTGCTGTCCCTTTCTGCCTTGTGTTGACAGTGATGTTCCTGCAGTCAGCTGAGGCTGTTGGAGTGAAACCCTGAATGGACGTTCCCAATCTGATCCTCTGGGAAGTCTCACAAGTGCTTTTGTCAGCAGGGAGGAGTGTGTAGCAAGGGACTGAAGGAGGGTGGGATTTCCCATTTCAGAGGCTGCAAGCTGTGAGGGTGGTTTGGCTACATCACCACCACACCACACCCGAAACAAGGTCCTGATTGTCCTCATCCAGCTGCTGCTGTGCTGGCTCAGGCGTTTGCTGCTCTCAGTGTCTTGGTTCCTGGCCTTCGTATCTGACAGTTCACGGTGTGATTGTGCCTTAACATGTGTCAGCCAAAGCTTATCATCAGCTGAGCCAGTAATGCATCAGTGTTGCTGAAAGGGAAAGGTCCTGCTTCCCTTTTTTCTCTTCTCCTGCCTGTGTGATGCACCCCCTTCCCTCTGGCAACAGTAGAGCCATCTGTGAGCCTCTTGACAGTTTGTTAGATGATGAAAGAAACCTTGCTGGCAATAGGGTAACAGGTGGTTTTCTGCTGTTGTTGTGACTTAACGTTTGGGAAGAGATGAGCAACAGCAGCTCATGGCTGGATCACAGAGAGGGAGGTCCTGTTGAGCTTTTAGTTTGGTTCAGTCAACTTTGTGAAGCCATGTTTATGTTCCTCAGTTTAGTGGATGATTAAAATGAGCTGAAGAACTGATGTGCCAGCTCCTCAGCAGGTCAGGCAAGGTGACGAGCACCAGTGATGGGGACTGGGTTTGGAGAATGGGAGCCCAGTGCACAGCTCCACTCAGGATGGGAAAATGCTAGTTGAGGAAAGCTACTGAAATTTCATTAGCAAAATGATCATACACAATTTCATTAGAAAGGACTATACACCACCTGTTACTTCTTCACTTTAGAGACTGATAAGCAGAGCTTTGGAACAAAGGCTATTGGGCAATATGATTTTTCATATTGCTGTTATTTTTCAGGAATCATTATAAATTATTCTAACAGAGACAGTTTTGATCATGAAATGTACTTTTTATTTTAATCCTGGGTTTAACTCATTTTTTTCATTTAAACTGAAAATTCAGTTAGGACTGCTTAAAAAAAGATAGACTATAACTGTAAACTTTGGAGTAAAAGCTAATGCTTTTAAAGAGAATTTTAGTCAACTTCAATAGATATGTTCTACATAACATGGAACAAATAGTGATGAGGAGATAACAGGTGAACTTGTGAATTCCTGTAGGCTCAGAAGGAGCATGAAATGAAATGTTTGTAGACCAAGAAGTTACTAATCTATGTAGTAGATCAGAGGGGTCTTGTGCAAATAACACTTATCAGAAGGGAGAAAGTTGTTTTCAGTCCTGATGTTAGTTAATGAACAGAGTCCTCTCTGTTTGTAATGTGAACTTACTCAGGTTTAATGTGCTCTTTTAATGAAATTGGTTTGGAGGAGACAGGAAGGCATTTCTAGCTCAGTCCCAAGGGAGACTACCAGTGTGCCCTAGTGTGGCATGAGTGTGTTGCCTTGTGAGGACCTGTGCTTGTTCAGTGCTTTCTTGGCCTGTTGTAGGTGTCTGTTAAGATGCTGGATAAGAGGGGGTGTTTGGTGTAGTGGTGGCTTTTTATTGGTATCTGGTGCTAAGTCTCATCTTTTTCATTTATGTATATATATATATACACACACACACATATATATGTATGTGTATATTCAAGAAAAATATCAAATAATACTGTCAACCACATACCAAAACCAGTTTTTAACAACAAAGATGCATTATTTGTGTGCAAATGAAAATGGAACTATTTTTATTTATTAGTATGCAAAACAATTTCTATTCATACCTCAGTAATACTTCTTTGAAAAGTATCATCATGGAACTGTAATTAATGTGGCTTCAGTACTATGTATCCACTCATCATTCTGTGATTTTCTTCCTTATCAAATTACCTGATTCAAACTCCTCCAGTGGAAAATCTGTGTTTTAAAAGTAAAATTTTCTTAAAGCTTTAGAATTTGGAAAAAAAATCCATAGCATTCAAAGGAAAGCAGTTCAAGAAATGCTGTAGTTGAAGAATGTGCAGAACAAACTCCATGTAAAGTTGTTGATTGTGTGCTTACTGCCATAATGTTATCATTTGTCAGTCACATCTGAGCTTGAACTTAAAAGCCTGTTAAATGATTGAACTGGTTTGTGTTCTGTGGAACATTTTAGGTGTGTAACATCAGGTTGAATTGCTTAGGTAGCATAATACTGATATTATTTCAAATCAGAAGTTGATTTGTATATTAATTTTGCAATAAACATATGACTTTGTCATTCTATACATTATTTTGATTTGGTCTTCTTTTTTTTTAATGCAGGTTTGTTGTTGAAGGGCATATTCCATATTTGAATGTTTTTCAGCATTTTCCGGAGAAGATGAAGTTGTGTGGACTTGATCTTAAGATCTTTTGTGTAGAGGTAATTTTTTTCTTAAAGGAAAAGTTAAAAAACCCCCCGACCAAAACCTAGTTATTTAATGGTATTTTAATTATTTTGGTCACTGTACTAATAAATTGATTAAATCTATTGTTATGTAATAGGGTTCATGTTTCACGGTATTGGAGCCTGGCAGAAACTAGTGCACTCTGTGACTTGGAGTGCTTTAATCTTTAACCAGTCTTGGTAAACTGATTATCTATGGTAGAATGAAATCAATAAGTACTTGTGGAGAAAAGGGTGTTCAGAACTGCTCTCAAACCACTCAAAAATAGGGTTTAGCTTCAAGTCTAAGGGCAATGTGGTATCCCATCTGGTGCTTATTTGAAATATCTTTTGAATTTGTTTGTAATTCCATATTATTTTAATATAATATGGTTTAGATGCTATCTCTTGTTCTGTTCCTTGCTGCAGTGATTGAAATATATCAAACTGAAAATCTGTATAAGGAGATACAGCTCTTCTAGGAACTGAATATTAATGGACAGTCTTGAGTGAAATTTAAATTTCCTTTACTTAAGATTCTTATGTATTGTGATAACAATTGCCCAATGACATTTCTGTTCCAGATAAAAATTTATTATGGATTTTTGAAGTGTGCAAATAAAATTTTAGCTTTTAAGAGCAGAAAACAGCAATTCTGCCAAGTCCTCACTGGTGATGTTGCAAGTAACATTACCATTCTCTAATGCGTAGCTTTTATGCACAGGTCATGAGTTGTTCAGGAGCTGTGCCTTCAGAAGTTTTAGCATTTATATTATTTTTGGTTTTATATTACTGCTTTCCTGTCTGGATAAATGAGAATTATGACCTCAACTTCTAAAAATCAGGAGATAAATTTATTATAAAACCTCTTGTTTTCTTTGTCTTAGATATTTCCCTAACAGAAAAGATGTTAGGTTGAAATATGAGTATAAACTTGGTTTTAAGTCTTTGTCCTTCTTTGCCTTCATCTTCTGGATGAGTTTTTGTTTTATGAATTGCAACTAGAAAGCCTGTGCCATACCTCGAAGTGGGAGAACTGGTTTGTAGAGAGGAGATGACAGTTTCCTTTGGAGGATCCTACTGTTTCCTTCTGGGATCAGGCTGCTCCTTTCACTTCCAAAGCATAAGTAGATATGCACACTAGTCAAGTAATCTCTTAACTGTGTTTTCACTGGAGTATCTAGGTACAGTTCTGTAAGCTTACTGTATCATTTGTTTTCCAGCCACTCCAGCATTATTGTGGCTTCCTCTTTTTAGAAACATCTGCTCCTTACTCTACCTTCAGTGTTACTTTAATAAGGCATCTTCAGTTTTATTTAGTTTTAATTAATTTGTTACTACATCATGAGGCTGATAATTGCAAAATCCTTACTAGCTCTTTCCTACATCTCATGTTTCTTGCTGCAGTACTGAGATTACCAATGTGTTACTGTGTCTAGTTTTGGCATCTGAGTTTTGAGAAATTCGAGAGATGAGGTTATTGTCCTGGAGCAGGAAATGAAATTTTACAATATTCCATTCTGAAAATATAGTTTGCATTCTTTTCTGCTTTGTGCTCTGTATAGAATATTTTGTCGACAATTACCTTAAAAATCTTTATGATATATAATCTTTATAACCAGGCATGTAAGGTACTCTAATGCCATTATTTGTTATGCTTCAAGTCTGGTGAATATAAGCTGTAAATATGTTCCAAGATATTGATAACTGACAGGACTATTCCACATGTCTCCTTTTTAAATTTTGAGCAGATTTTTAGTGCATTTAGTTGTCCTGAAGGATTTGGAATCATACTAAATATCACTTTATCAATTAACTGCAGATGAAGCCTAACTTGATGGAGCTCATCTTGTATATAGATATTCTCAGTGGCTTAAAGATGTTTTTTAGTAATAATTTCCCACATACCCAAAATATGCTGAATCTGTACAAGGTTGAAGTTGTTACAGGTGTTAGAAAAGTAGATGCAACATTATTACCAGGTGAGTCATGTCTACTTTCTGTGTAGTGGCATGTGTATGTATGTATACATGTACAAAGGGTTTTTTATGACTTGTCATTTAGTAATGGTTTTCCGTGTGCAAGGAATGGGACTAGTTTCAGGCTTCCCAGCTGTGATAAATTTCTGTGCTGTGTAATTTAGGAATGGAGTCTGTATCACTGACAATTTTTCCCTGTGTTGCACACTGTTTAGCAATTAGAGGTGATTGCAGTATCTGCCATACAAAGAGAGGCTGAGAGAGCTGGGGGTTTTATGACTGAGAAGGGAAGGCTGGGGGGGATTTCAGTAATGTGTATAAATGTCTGTCAGGTAGGAGTGAGGTTGGCATCAGGCTTTCTTCTTGGTGGTATGCAGTGGAAGGACAGGAGACAACTGAAACACAGGGCACAAACTGAAAAACCAAAAATTCCACTTAAATATAGAATCTTTTCACTGTATAAGGGTGACTGAGTGCTGGAACAGGCAGCCCTGGACCCCTGTGGAGTCCCTATTTTCAGAGGTACACAAAGCCTGATGGGACACAGTCCTGAGCAGCTTGCTGTAGTTGATTCTGCTTCAGCAGTGGTGTTTTACTCTGTACAATCTCCAGAGGTCCCTTCCAACCTCAAGTATGTTTTGTATTCTGTTTCACATTTTCAGTGTAGGTGGTAGGTAGACCCTTCATGTTTTGGTAGTGGAACAGCTAATAAGAAGGGCATAATTCTTTATTCTGCTAAGACTGAACGTTATTTAAAATACCTGCCACAAAGGTATGTTTGTATCTATCTGAACACTTTGGTCCAGAGGTCTGGGAGCTGTGGGCATGTCTGTCTCATAAATAAAGAGAAAAGGAACTGTTAGACAGGTGTCAGGACCTAGCTGAAGATAAGTACTACTCAAAAGTGTTTTATAAAGGATAAAAGTACTTTATAGAAGATCTTTAAGAAAAATGAGTTATCATACATGAGTATGTATTTTTCTTTCCATTGCTCCATATCAGTTTTCTAAGCATTTACTTAGTCATCTTATTTATCCCTTCTTCTATTAAATCATGTGTATATTAGAAATTATCCCTTGGAAAATAGGCTTTACCTAAATATACAATGAGAGAGTTAACAGGGAAAACAGCAGCAGCAGCAAGATGCTCCTGTTTTGTTCAGAAGTTCTAACTTCCCAGTACAACTGAGGAAAAACATTTCCTTTTCCTAAAACAAGTATTCTTATTCCATTTGATTAAAATCTTTTTGAATGTATGAAGAAATAATAAAATATGTAAGTTTTTGGTTTTGTTCTGAGCAGGAGGTCAAGAGTTTTTTCTCGTATTTGCAAATTGTTTATTTGCTACAGTAAATCTCTTCTCATCCAAAGGCTTGTGCCAGTAGCCAATACATCTTTGATAACAGCAGTCATCTGTTCACCTTTAGGCAAAAGTCACCTTTTTTCCCTTTTTAATGCACGTAGGATATCTAGGATTATAGAATATATATTTCTTTCAAAGGCCATTAGCATAGGAGTTAAAATGTATTTGTGAATTAGTAGTAGCATATATAAAGTACACTGGATAATTTGTTTTCAGCTTGTATTATTTTATTGATATTACCTGTCCTCCAGCTGCACACAATTCCCTCTTTTATTTCTGCAGGAAGTAGGGATACATTTTTAAGATATGCATCCTCTATTTTGCTTTTATGGATTTATCTTTATCCTCATAAAAATTGATTTAAGCATCCCTTTTGTCTTGAACTATCAGCAACTTCTCTTTGCCATAGGTCTCTCTTGCCATGCATTCTTGACTTGGGACTGTATACCAAATTATCTTCTAAGTATTTTTTTGCTTGTGCTTAGAAGTTGTTTGTGCTTTGCTGCCTCAAATTTACATTTAGCTTTCATTATTTTTCATAAAACACTGTTTTTCTGTGTATTTTATCTTTAGTGCATTGCAAGTGGATTTTTTTTTTTTTTAATGTGCAAAAGTAAAACTTGGTTTTGATCCTCATGTTCTTCACACACATACAAATTTAAATGTATGTGTATATATAGGTAAGCAGGTCACTCCCATGGATGTTGGGCAACATGATTTACTAAAGTACTGGAGATAACAACACATCATTTTGGAGTATGTGCTGTGTGCAACAGGATAGGTGTAGTCTCATAAGCATCTTTCAGATCCTGTTGTGCTGAAGGGCTTTGGAAATGGTTGTCTCTCAATGCACAAGAATCTGGACTTGCATGGAGCACGATATGTGACCTCAGACAAGTTCCCTTCTCTCAATCTCTTCTCCAAATTTAAAAGAAAACTTTAAGAAGAAACTAGTTAAGAATCTTTTTTAATTTTTTCTCTGGGGATGGTAGGGAGGCTGGAGAAAGTTGAGCTTGGTTAGTTGAATTCTTTTCAGATCTGTCTGCTAACTTGTCCCTGAAGACCAAAGGAATGGGTACTTTAATGAATTGTCCTTGCTACTTCGTCTGTCCTGGGGTGTGGTCATGGAATGGCTTCTCTATGAGCCTTGCTCTATTCCCCCTTCCCCTTCCCCTTCCCTTACTCTTAGGTGGAAGTAGCTGCACAATTCTAAATCCACATGTCTTACAAGGCCACTGAATGTTTTAGTGTTGACTGTGTTGTTGATACGCTTTGCTGCCTAGGAGTCTGTATCTTTAAAATACTTCCTTTTTTTGTTTTGTATTCAATTGCATCCTCTCTTTTTCATGATTTTTGTTTGTTTTTTATAATCCAGACTATTGCTGCCTATAACAAGGAATGATGTACTTTAAAAGATTTGACCTTGCCAACATGATAAAATTACTATCTATAGTACTTTCTGATTGTCTTAGCATAGCTTTTTTGTTTGTTTCTTTCTTTTTACACATCCAACTTCCAACTTAGATTAACAGAAGCATTATTTAGTTTGGATTCTGCTCTAATTCACCTCTTTCTGTCTCTGGATGTCTTGATTCTTAAATGACTCCTCAGAATTTTCCATTATACAGAAATGCTTTCCAAACTTCCAGCTGAGAATGGTGTTAGCATTCTTCCTTACCGTTGCCTATGGAAAGTTCTTGAATGCATCCTGGTAAAGCAACATTTACTGCTGTATTTACTGAACTATACTGCAGCACTATAATAAATAAAGATATTGCAGCATTTACTGAAATATACTCTGCTAGTCATAAATCACTGTTGTGGATGAGAGAGAGGAATCATGAAACTCAAAATCACATGTCATGATTTTGTCCCTTTTATGCCACCTAACTGAAAAGCTTCTTGTTCTTACCTTCTTGCTGATACCTTTTTTCTTTCATGTTTAATGTCTTAGCATTCCACATTAAAATTATGTTTCTTTCTGTCTGTGTTGGATTAGGCCAGTAGTTCTGGGCAGCTCAGTTGTGTTCAGTTAAATAAGTGCTTTGAATTAATGCTCCACTATGAACTGATGTTGGCTTTGATGGAAAATTGAAGAGTTTGTAAACAAATGTTTGCTGCTCTGTAATTCATCTGATACTTTCCTTTCCCTAAAGGTAACCTGTGATAGGTGTTGAAGTAGATGCTATAATGTATTTATAAAGTAGACTAGAAATCTTCAGCTCTTTTGAGAAGATGCCACTTGAGCATGGAGTGTTTTATTCTGTATGATGCTTTGGCTTCATTTTATTTGTGTTGGAGGAGTACATATTTTGCATTTACCCATTCACACACACACCCTCCTTAGCTCAGATTAGTAAATTTCTTTCCTCTTTTATTTAGGAGTGAAAGATTTCCTTGAAAAATTGAGAGGTGATCATTCTTCTCTATTCTGCCTGGAAATTTTCCAACTCTTTGGTTTCTTCTTTTACAGTATTCTATAGTTTGTATTTTCTTTTTGTTCTTCTCTGCCATTTTTTAAAATGTTGCTTGGTTTTATTCTTGGCAGCACTTGGATATCCGTATTTTTCTAGCACTAATCCTTCTGTCGCCCATCTTCCTGTGTCAGCTTCAGTCTCACTTCTGAGGATATGAGAGATTTGATTTCTGAGGTGAATTTGCCAGGCTGCTCCTTTGCTATCAAATCAAGCATGCTTCTGTTTTGCACCTTTGTTCTTCATGCTTTGCTTTCCTGCAGAACAGTTCTTGAGTTTTGATTGAATTATGAGTTACGTTCTTCCAGTGAGACTTCCAGTGGTAATTTTGATTTGGTTCCCCTTTAACTTTCCGGTGAAAAAGGAAAAAGTTTTCAGATCAGCTTCTTGTGGGAGCTGGAGCTTCAGTCCACTCTCTCCTCTCCTCTCCTGACCTTGCAAAGGTTGCTTGACTGACAGGATATTTTTAGATTCTGTTTTTCCCATTGCCATAGTATTAATTTGTTCAGGATCCATGCCAAGCCAATCATTGTACAGTTCCTGAATCTCCCCTTTTACATTTTTTTAAATACTGCATATTAAAGTGAGAGTCCTTTGATGTTTAGAATTTCTTAAGATTATTTAAAAAACAACATTTGTGTTTCAGAGAACTTCAGTTATTTCCTTGAAGCTTCTTGTGTGTAAATTATCTGGGCCTCTCCTTTGTGAAATAATCCTTTTTATCAGATAGTGGTTTACTTCTTTGCAGACATAATTTTTCTCTTCCTCACATGTGATTTTAATACAATGGATTTATATTCTTTGTCCAGTTATAGTACAGTCTTGCTTTTCTTCCTATTTCATGACTTACCTGTCATGAAATTACCTTATTTACCTGTGGCATTGAAATTCAGGACTTTTTTGGGCTATTTGGGTTTTTAAGTTTCCTTGCTGCTTACAGCTTAGCTACCTCTACATTGTTTTTCATTGCAGAGTATCTATAGTTTCTTGTCTTTTTTTTCATCCAGGAGATTGTCTCTGAGCATTGCAGTCAAATGCCCCACCATGCTTCAAAAGGGGGATCTTTTTTTGGTGGTTTTCTCTTTATTCAGTTATTCCACAATAAAAAGAGGAATATGACGGATCTGTCTGGGAGTGTAGTGACCTACCAGGACTGTATTTGGAAAAGTCTACTTGAGAACAATTTGTTCTCAATTTGAGAACAGGTTTTAAGGGGCTTGTATCCTTGTGCAGTACTACCCAGTGTGGGACTTGTCTTCCACATTATAAATTACATGTAATGTTAATAATTTATGTTACAATATGATTAAATGTTTCAGAGTTCTACTACTGCAGATGGGTTAAAGATACAGAACTTCACATTTATATCCTTTTTCTCATTCTCTTCATTGCAGGCAATATTGCAATCAGAATATAGTTGTTAATGCTTGTACCATATAAATACTTTGTGCCTTGTGACCATCCAGCAACTCAGTAGCTCAGTAAAACTGCTTTGAATTATATAGGGATGTGCCACAAAAATGTGTGTGAATCAATTCGGCTTTGTTCAAGCATAATAAAAGCCATTTTGTTTTGTAAATTTAGCTGAAAAGTTTAAGTAATTTAAGACGCCTCCTGATTTTGATTTCCCTGTGAATGTTGGGGGCAGAAGAACTGTCAGGTAGCCTGGAGGAAAACATAAAAATAGAGAGTTTCTCATGGATTAAGGAAAGACAGGTGCTCTGTGCTTTGACATTTACCTGCCATATACAGCCCAAACTAGGAGTTGGTTAGTCCTTAGCTTTTGAGCATAACAGCTCAGTTTTAGAAGTAATTTGGCACTCAGTCCCCAGTAATTTCTAATAATCTCTACCAGCTGGTTACAAAGTGTGAGGGGTTCGTTTAAAATATGCTGCCTGGATTGATTGAATAATTTATCAGTCTTCTGACCAAAAGTAACATCAGTATTATGGGTTTATTGAAAACAAATTCTTCAAATTTGCAGTTCCTAATAAAACAAGGAAACTATCATTCTTATATCTAAGTGTATTACTTGACTTATTCACATTGGAAACACTTGGTTGCATTTTGGTTTAGATACTTTGAGCTGCTTTTGTTTTGTTTCCTGCAGTCAGAAGCATATCACAGATATTTTACTGTGTTTGAAGTGTATAAACTTAGGATCTTCCCTAGGAAGCTTTGAAAAGTAGCTACTCTCACTTACTGAGAGTGTTTTCATTGGATCACTTAAATATAGACAGCAAGGAAGGCTAGAGATTAGCAGAGGGACTGTTATTAGGGTATTGATACTTCTCTCTTTTTGCCTACACTCAGCTCTTCTGGAGGTCTGTGTGAATTTGCAAAGGTTGTGAGCTGTTCTCGCTCATGCTGGTAACTCTTCCCAGCTCGTACTGATAACAAAGCTGAAGGCCTTTTTCATCATTCTTTTCAAACTGAAAGAATTAATATCTCCTCACATACTAAACCATCACTGGTGACCCTCATTGCACCACAGGGAAGAACCAGTTCTGTCTTTGAGCTGTGAAGTGCTAAGGGAAGAGCAGAGTGTCTCTGGGGATGGTGTTACTTAGGAATGTCTGTAGAGTGTTCTGCTTGCATCTCATGGTATAAATTCATATGAAACTGTAATATTGACCACTGGAGACCCTCGGAAATCTCACAATGGCTGTTTTTACCATCGCTAAAAATACAGGTCTTGCTCTTTAGGCCAATGTCTCCCTTCACTTTTCTGATGTAATTCCTTGATTTATACCCTAAATTGGATACAATGTGGCTGAGTGCTTTCATACAGCAAATGATAGTTCTTTCTTTGCAAATGTTTCATATCAAAGATGCTATTTATGGTACTGTAATTTCGTCAACTTAAAAGCAGAAGGATTAGAATTTGCTTCATTACAGAGTTTGAGTATGTGAATAGAAGTTTATAAACTTGACAGCATTTCTTAAGTGCTGGTGTTTCTTTAGTTGTGGGTGTGGATTTAGTCTCCTAATTATAGTACTCTTCTAGGAGGGACAGGTGAAGTGAATCACTGTTCTAGGGCTTTATGTTTCTTGTCCCACTGTCTAAGGAGGAGTGAAATTCTCTGTATACTTTTGTATTGTGAATATTGCGTGAGGTCATTGTACTGAAATTCTTGTTGTGGAAATGATTTATACTGTTTGATGACTGCTTAAGTGTTACTAATTTGGTAGTTGACAACAATGCTATGCTAATAACATGTTAAATAATTTTCTAGTTTGTAGATGGTTTTTTAAATAAAATGGTCTGCTGACCGTTTTTGATGAATAAACCACGTAGGAAAAAGTAAAATGCATATCACTGATACATGCAAAGATTACTTACACTTGAAGAAGGAATTTTTGAAGAAGAACAATAAATTTGAAAAAAAAAATCCAGTGTAAACAAAAGTATACCTATAAGTTCCTTACAGTCTTTGTTTTTTTTCACTTTCCTCTCTTTTGTTCCTTAATAAAATTCTGACTACTGTGTGAACAGTTTGGAATAAGTCAAGCATTTCCCCTTTTTGCATCTACTGAGATATATAATCTTGGAGCTTCATAGTTATGAGAATGCAGATGGAGAAATACTGCTTGAATTTCTCAAACTTTTTTCTTGTCCAACAGCTGACATGAATATCTTCATTCTAGGTGGAAAAAATAGTGTTAAGTAAAGAAAAATTGATTTGTAGTGTTCTCTGAAAGCTAGTGTTATCAATGCTATCTTCATGTACCAGCCTTAGTTTAAATACCTGTGTCATCTTAATTATACAGGTTTCTGTACTCCCTTTATGATGCAGTTTCTGAACACGCAGTTGTTAGAGCCCAGCTACATTAGAGTTATTTTCTAATAACTCCTGACATCTAATGAAGAATGGAGATGAAAAAAAATTTGATGTTAATGTATAAATCTATAATGTACAGTATCTTGAATACTATATGGAGTTTTGACTGGGTGTTTTGCTTTTCTTACCCTTCCCTTTGTTGCAGAAGAGCTGAGAGGTACAGAGGGTCGCAACAAGGACTGTCAAATACGGGGACAATTTTCCTACAATAAACGATTAACATTATCTACTTATCTTTCAGCCTATAGAGGAGATGACTAAGAGGAAGATGTGGTGCTAGTTTGTAGAACATGTTCAGGAGGAAGTTGTTAAATGTCTCTTCCAATTCAAGGTCTGGAGGTGTCAGCAGAGGTTGCTGGTTTGCAGGTTCAGAATCGAACAGCAGGAGATGTGGCTTCATATATTTTGTGTGTAACTGGTGAAACTCCTTGCCTTAAAGGATGCTCTGGATGTTAAAAGGGCCAGATGCTGGCAGATTCCATGGAGGAATAGAGATCTGGAACAAAAGAATAGAGAGATCTCACTGCTGAGTCAGCCACAAGTGGTGTGAAGCTGGACAGATGTTTGGTAGTGTTGTGGCTTGCTTGGTTCATAAATTCCTCCCTGCACATTTTGCTTGCTTGCTTCTGGATGCAAGGCTAAATAGATTTTTTTTATTGATGTGGTACAGTCACTTTTTTTTTTTTTCCTGGGGTTTCAGTTAGGCTTTTAGTTTGTGGGTTTTGTGTTCTGGGGAGAGTTTTTTAAAGATCGTAAAACTTCATTTTTCATTAACTAGTTATCTTAGAACAACTCTTTTAAAATTATAGTTCAAGCCTTTAAGTTAGGTGAACTAAATATGGTCTGATAAAGTTTCACCTTTAGATATCTCTGGCTATTTCTTATTCAACTTGAAAAATGTTGATGAATGGTTAAATGGCAAAAGTATACAAAATCATTGCATAAAAGGGGTATGTCTGCCTACACCAATGAATCCTAAGCAATAAATATTACACATTTTTCTTAAGCAAAACTTTGCTATTTGAAAAACGATTTTTCATGCTTCTGTTTTTCTAGTGACCTTTTGGTTTGTTTTGATGGAGGGACTATAAAGGAATTGCTTGTTTAATAACTCACAATGTGAAATTCCTTACTGTTGAGTAGTAGGGATGATCCCAATGCCTTAAGGAAGCAGGAACACTTGCAAGAAGCCTGGCCTACAAATGTGGCAAGAAGAGAAACATGAAAAGCCATGTAAGAATAAATAAATTCTAGGTCATGAGGGAGCCATCCTGGGCTGACAGAGACCACAGGTTAAGGGGTTTTGCACTTTACCCTTAATATTTCTAAACAGTCTTCAGTTCTGTGCAGTCCTCTTTTGGCCCTAAAAGCAAGTACAGGTCTTGATTTGTGAGCAGATTAAGTTAATATCTGTCTTCTTTTCATTTCTTTGAATACTGATTAAAGTTTTACAGTTGAGCATAGGAAATTTAGGAATTACTGAAGAGAACATGCATTTAGCTGAGACTCTGTAAGTGCTTTAGGGTGTAGTCATTACAGTTTCATCTCATATTGTTTCTAAACCAAGATAGCGTCTTAGTTCAGCATGCAGGAAGTAGTGAGCTGAGGTGGATCTTTTCCTCATTTAATACGGAGTTCAAGCCTGCATTAGTACAAGCCACATGAAACCAATTCAGTTGCAGAATATTTGGTCCTTTCTAAAAGCTGTAAAATGGTGGCTGTATTTTATTTTTTTTTCCACATTGGCTTTTTGAAAGGATTTTGTATCCCTTAATAATCTGTTACTGGCTAAAGCACATCTTCAAGTCATCACACAGCTCTTAGGAAACTGCTGACATATGGATTGTCTAACACTCTAGGTTTTGGTGGATTGCACATATATATTTTAGTTTGGGACTGATTCAAACAGAGTAATTGCTGACTAAATCTGTCCATGAACTCATAAATGCACGTCAAAATATTTGCTGTTTTCTCCTGGAGAGTTTGGACTGGAATGACAGCAGCTTTCTGCTTCCCTGGAAAGCATATCCATCAGACTGGCTTTTAGACACGTTCCTCTGTTTGCTGAAGTCTTCCTCTCAAAATATTCCAGGTCTTATGTATAAGAGCCTCTTTTCCTTCAAATTAAAATTTGAATGACCTTGATTGCCATATGATTTTTTAACTTCTTTTTTTCAGTGGTAACTATTTAAAGAATTCAAATTAAGACAGAAGCTGGTCATTATTGTTTATTAAAAAAAAAAATCTTTTAAGAGGGATAAAATTCTATCTATACACATTGTGCTAATCAACTATGCTGCACTTACTTTCCCAAACAAGCAGGGATTCCTGCTTTGGTCTGCTGGTGTTTTGAGATACCGTGTAATCTTCAGGTTTTTGGGGGTGTGTGTGTATATCTGTCAGTATTCTCTGCCTAACTCTGTGTTTTTTGTGCATTTTAGCAGGTGCATGCAGTATTTGTTCAGGATAGAAAGTAGTGCAGAATGAAAGAAGTGAGGGTGAGGCTTTTATTTGAAAGAAAAAAAGCTGAGGAGGAAGTTCACTGCTGAAAGGGTTATTGTAATCAAGTTTATCATGAGAGCTTGCTGTTGTGTAACAGAAACTCTAGCTTGTCCATACCTGTCTATAAGCATTACTTAATGAATAAAGAAAACAAACCTACCATGGTATTTATGAAATTCAATAAAATTTGTTTCCAGACTCTTAAATTTCAATACATTTTGGCAGTTCAGCTCCTTATTGGAATATTTTATGTATTTTTAGAAAGACTGCATTTTTTTAGAAAAGTGACGTTTGACAGAGTGCTTGTGAGCATGAACAAGCTAATGCAAGCACATGTCTCTCGTGGTGTAATAATATTGAAACTCATTTATTCAAAAACCACTTTAACCAGGAATCATGTAATGAAAACTCTGTCTTCCTCTGAAAGTAACCAATTAAAAAGTCTGTTGGGCAGCCAAAAATTTTTTTTTTTCATAGTAAAGGAGTACATTTGTATTGGACGTTCAGTTTGCTTTTTTCTTTGTATGTAGGTTGCTAGCTTATTCTCATGCCATCTTAAATTCTTCAGTAAAGTGCCTGTATCAGTTTAATGCAGTCTAATACTCTAGCACCTATTTTTTTCTCTCAAAAAGGCATAAGCTTTGTTTATTGAGTAATTTTCTAAAATTAATCTTTTTGCTATTTAAAAACCCTTCTGACTTGCTCTACAGCAGTGATCAGGGGTAATTTGGGTTTTTAGGATGTAGTAGTTGTTGCATCTGAAACAGTTATTAAAAGGAGAGAGGAGAGGAAGTGAGCCTGCCAGTGTGACTTCTGTGATTTTCAAACGGTATCCTAACTACTTTTTTCTTCCCTTCTACCCATTTGTTACCAGACGGATAACTTGGGCAACCTGTCTGCCTCTGTCGGGCAGACAAATTAATTTCCTTTTATTTCTTCCTTCTGCTTGATGGCAGGCTTGTAAAGGAGCAGCTTTACTTGTATGCTTGGTCTCCTTGTCTTTTCTAAGGGAAGAAGTTTCATGAGATGCATATTTCTTTGCAGCTATCCGAATGGAGTTGTAGCAGTTTCACCTGTCTTCTTCTTGTCATTTGGTTCCCTTTTAATAATTCCAGGCACACCCTCTCACTGTTACATCAGCATCTGTATGTGATTCATGGATATCAGGGTTTGGAGAAATCCATCCACTCGTTTAGTCCATGTAAAAATGAGCACAGTGAGTCAGAGGTGGGGCTCATGGAGTCAGCTCTCTTGTTTGAGATGTGACTGAGGAGAGGAGGCAGGACAGGGTGCAGGGGTTTTCTCCTGTACACTTGCACACTCACCAGCAAATCAGAAACCTGGATTGTTTCTATACAGCAGTGGTGGGAGTGCTGACAATGCCATGGAATCTCAGGATGGTTTGGGTTTGGGTTGGAAGGGACCTTTAAAGAGTCTCTTCAAACATTGCCTATGTCTTTTCTGTATACTTCTGCTCTGGCAAAGAAGGCTTTCCTGAAAAGACTACACAGAATCTAACCATGTAACAAGGTTGACTACATTAGTTTTTTTTTCCAGCTAGGTTAAATGGCAAAATAAAAGTTTCAGTATTTCCTATTTTTTAAAAGTTTGTATTCATCGTGACACACAATGTTAAAGTATCTTAAATTTATGTTTGATGTCTGTTACATTAGTTTGTGGTTGTTCCAGGTGTGATGGTGGTTGTGCCTGAGAGGTAGGTAGAGGTCAGGCAAGGGAGAAAACCAATGTTGTTTAAAAATAAATTGGCAGTATTTGTTGGTGTAGGTTTATATGGAAGGTGATCATACTAATGATCTTATATGTGATGATTGGTCCACAAGATCATTTCATTCAGTTAAAAATACTAATTTGGCTGTAAATTTCACAGTTAATATAGTTATTGTCTCTACTGTCAATTCTTTTATGCAATCTGCATGCACTGTGGCTGGTGTCATCCCACATCAGACTCATGCTGCAGATGACCAGATATATCTGAACCAGTTGAGCAGCAGAAGCAAAGTAAGGTGAGCCAGGTGCCATAGAGAACTCGACTGCTTTGTTCATTGTTGGTACCTAATTTTACCTTGTAAATGTAAAGCCAGCTTAGGTTCCTGGGAATGTGTGTTTCAATCCAGGCAGTATTCAAAGATCTTTACACACACTAGGGCAGCTATTTGGTTTATTATTTTTACAATAAATTTATTTCATTTCATTTCATTTCATTTTATGGGCATGCCCTGCCTTACACAAGGTTTGAACCAAAATTCTGTATTGTGTTGCAAAAACCCCTTCTTCAACCCTAATAACTTGTTATTTTCCAAACCTACAAGTTAAATTGCTTTCTTAATCTATTTCCTGATGACTTTAGTACACTCCTTTTCAAACTCAGTCTAAGCTGAATTTGTCAAGTTAAAAATTATGAAGCCTTGCTGAGTTTTGGATTGTTGCCAGCATATGCAACTCTGAACACCAGAAGATTCCCCAAGATTTACAGAAAGCTGATAATGAAAAAATGAGTCAGACCTTATTTAGTTCTAGTATTAAATGGTCATTAAACAAATCCCTTGGGAAAAATGTCCATTGTGGAATAAATATAAGCAGCACAGAGTAGGTAGAACTTCAGAGGATGTGCAGGCATAGGGAAAAAAGGGGTCTCAGGATGGAAATGCACAGGTAGAAGGGTGATGAAGAAGGGAATTGTGCTGCAAAAAAGTGCTGGAAAGAAGGATGGAAGGGAAACATATAAAATGAAGAATTTAGAATAACTGTATAATTACTTATTTTCAGAAATAATAGAGCATTATCATTATAACATAAGCTGAACTGTGAATATGTAAGTACTGGGATATTGTCCTGATAAGGGGGAGGAAATTACTTATACAGTTATCCAAGAAGAGAGTCAGTCAGACCACATTTAAAACAAGAAACTGTAGACCCTGCAAATTGTTCTAGAAAGCCAGCCGGTGCTTACTGTTTTCTGCTTGTTGATCAGCAGCATTCTGATGTTGTCCAAACAAGTAGGAGAGGCTGCAATCTTGGCTTACTCAAAACAAATACCTGTTACTGTGATCTGATTATCATGCTAATAGTTTGGCTCCTCTGCTCCTGAAAACCACTTTGTTGTTTTCTAATACAGGTGAAAAATGCCATGTAACTTTGAAAGATAAAGACAACTGATTTAAATAGTGTAATGAATATTTATCATTATGAAAATCCTGTTATATACATTTTTTCACCAACTCAAAAATGTGTATTTTGTTCTGCTGTGCTTGCAGGGCAGGGGAAAGTACTCTCAAGTAGTACTAGTCTTCTGTACTGCTTTCTGGAGAAGATCTATAGTGAGCTTACTTGTCACATGTGGGAATAAGATACAAAGATTTTAAAAGCAAAGCTTAAGGAAAGGTCTTGGCAACCTCTGCACCCCATCTGGACAAGTTACAAAGTCTGTCAGCATTGTTGATCAGTCTTGAAGGAATCCCAGCTTGCGAAACACCTGAAAAGGCTAGCAGGTGGCATAGCTTTAAAAGGGTTTTCTGTCAGTCTTCCTGGAATTATTAGGTGCCCTTAAGGGTTTGTAACTTGAGTTTTATATGTGTTTTTTATTGTGTTTCCCAGGTTCCCAAAACAAGGTGAGAACTCAGTAACTTCACGTGGTGATGGACAGGGGAGTTGTCCTAATATATAGCACAGAAATACATCTTGAATTTTTAATTTATGATTGGATAAGTGAAAGTTATACTTGGAGAGTGTGTGGCATATGATCTAAAACTGTCCTCTATTGTCCAAGTACTCCTCCCTTGGGGTTTAATCATGGGTTGCTGGAGGCAGAGTTTTTCTAACTGAAGGAGAGAGGCCCTGGCTCTGGGTCTTGCTTTCCAGTGGATTTGCTGGTTGACTTCCAGTGTAACTTGTTTTATCAGGTTGGGGCTTCCCACCCCCTTTTTTTTTTTTTTTTTTGAGATACATAGCTAGGTAGAAGGGGGTAACTTTTATTAATTTTGAGGCTGCTTGTTTGTTGTGTCTTTCTTTTTCTTAATATTGTGTCAACATTTGCTGTGTTAGTTGTGTGGAATTTGGGAGTTCTTTCTCTTTTAACCCTCCCAGTATGTTTGAAATTTTGCAGAATAAAAGATTTTCTGATTTTAGCTCTTTCAGAGTTAAAGAGTATGAACAGGGCATACTGTAACTGGTGAAAACAGCCAGTGCTTGGTTGCTGCAGAAACCCTTGAGTGTCCTCAGCCCTGACCTTACAGCCTTCAGCCCTGTGCTGTGTCCCAGGCAGGTGTGATGCATGCAGCTGTGCTCGCAGCTTCCAGTTCCAGAGGTGACTGTGCTGCTGGAAGCAGGGCTTCAGTTCAGCTTCACTGTCATGGCACAGCAATGGGACTATACAGGGAACATTTCTGAGCTTAGGGAAGCAGCAGTTGATTTGGTTAGTCTTTAAGTTCTATTAGGATGTACATTCTAAATGTGTTCAGATTTCTTATGAACACACATCAACAAAGATCAGTTTTTGTATGTTAACACTGTTTTTAAAATAAGCCAAGTGGTAGCTCTCAGTCTTAATTTTTATTTGTAGTTTCTATACCACTTGCTTGCCTTCAGAAAAAGGAAGATGTTAGTTGTCATTGCAAAGCAGAGCATTCTCTAGGTCTTTGAAAAAGAACCAAATTGTTTTCTGTAAGTTGCAAACAAAATCTTTGAATCAAAAGTAGATGTTGAACAGAGGTTTGATTCACTAATACCTAGGATAGGAAAGCTGTCTCCTTGCCCTGGTACAGGGAGAGAAGCTCAAATAAAATGTGATAGAGGTGGCTACTAGAGTCCTCCAATTAAGATCTATATTCCTTAAAGTATCTTGGTGTCAGATTGGACTTTGGATGGCTCCATTACTGATAGTTTGATGTCTGAGAATGGGAATGCTTTAGTGTCTTAATTTATTTTCATACATGATACATTATTAAGAAGCTACTAATTCAACTGTTTTTCATTAGGGGAAAGCGTATTTCTTTGCTATCTATGAATAGTATTCATGTAATGTTCTTATTTGAATTATGTGGGACTTCAATTTTTTCCCAGTACACTCAAGAAAAGTTACATATGATTCAGGTTTTGTTCCAAGTTTGGTTTGGTATCCAATTTAGCACTGGTTTTTAGAAGGAACGGAAAGTACTGTGAGCCTGGTCTTCTGCAGAGCTCTGGTAATGCAAGTTTTTCTTGTTTCTCAAGGTAGTCCTGGAGGAGTCTAAGCCAATTTTAACACTGTTTAGAAACTATAATGAACATGATACAACTTCCTAACTGTTACAAAAAGTTACATGTGTAATAGTAGGTGACAGCAGAATTATTCATTTGCCTAAGCATGTGTTCATGCAAGTCTGAACTGCAGTCTGAGGGGAGATCATTTTAAAAAAGACAGTGTAATGTTGGTAATCACGCAAAACAAAATTTGAGCAATGGCTACAGAACTTATATTCAAGTAGATGAAGGCAAGTTATTGAATAAAACCACATTAGGTCACATCATGTCTTGTTGTAAACAAGGTTACTCTGTAATCTGAACCAAAAAAAGAGCAGACGCCTGAATTCACTCTTGTTCAGGAAAGTTTTGAAGCTGTGCACAAAGTGTAAAGCCTGCTAAGTTTATTTTAAAGGAAGGTTCCATATGTACAAATTGACTTCATAAAATATGAATACATGATAAAGTGCTCTTCTGAATTAGAGCCACTGGCTAAAGCAGAAAAATCATTGCTTTTATATAGTTAAAATGGTAAAGTAGCCTGGACAACTGAAATTGTTGCTTTTAGAGGTAAATTCAATTAATCATTTAAACTATAGAAAATTAAGAATGTTTAATGAAACAGTTCAGGTATTGTGAAATGAGGGTCAAACCTTACATCCATACTTACGCAAACTTCAGGTCCTGCTGAGTTCATTATGAATAAACATGTCAAAATCTTTCAGTAAGTTGTATTCTCCTATAGCAACAAACCTCAGTACAAATTGAGAGAACTTTCTCATGCAGGCAGGGGTTTCAAAAAGAGAATTTCAGATTTACAGTCACTAATAAATATGCAAATATGGATTTTTTTAACTAAATAACATGAAAGATTCTGTGGAAGAGTTCTAGAGGATGTGGGCCTGAATGTGAATATGATCACAAAGACCAAGGAGAAAGCTAAAGTGGTGATTGGTGTTTTTGCCTCAGTTTTATAGAAGTTTAGGAAATACGTGAACAACATGTACATATGATGGTTCATGGGCTGTGATGGGATGCTGCACAAGTGTTGGGGCAGCTGGCTGGTGTCACTGCAAGGTCACTGTCAACAAGTTCTGGGCAGTTCTGGTGACTGCACAAGTCCTCAAGGGAGGCGGGGGATCCTTCCTCTCTCCTTGGCACTGGTGAGATCAGGAGTGCTGGGAGCTGTTCTGGGCTACCCAGTAGAAAGGAGACATGAGTGCAGTGGGGTGAGTTCAGTAAAGGGCTGTGGAGATGGAGCCTGCCAAATGAGGGGAGGCTGAGGGAGAGCTGTGACTGTTCATCCTGGAGCTGGAGGATATTCAGGGCAGGTATGGTGTGGTACCTGCAGGAGGGTGGAAAGGAGGAAAACCAGATCCTCCTTGGTGGTATCCAGTGACTGAATGAGAAGAAATGGGCGCAAACTGAAATACAAGAAATTCCATATAAGCATAAGGGAAAACAAAATCTTTTTCCTTTGTACAGTGGAGTTGGTGAAGCACTAGAGCGGATTTCCCACTACCCTTGGAAGCTGCCATCTATGGAGATGTTCCATATCTGACTGGATGTGGTGCTGGGCAGTCTGCTCGAGCTGACCCAAGCAGGGGCTTGGACCCAGTGGTCTCAAGCAGTCCCTGCCAGCCTCCACCTTCTGTGGTTTTCTGACCTCTTCGCTCTTTAGCCAGTTCACCCTCAATTGCATCTCTATTGGTTTTTTTCCCAAAGCTCTCAATTTTGGTGTATCAGGACACATAATGAGCATTTCATAAGGAAGGTGGTGGGAGATGTAAAACAACTTTCTATTTGTTCATTTTATATTTCATGGAATTTAAAACTTTACATGTTTCTCTTTGCAGTACTGCAGTCTGGTTCCATTCTTGCACATGTGTTTAATCATATAGTGCTGAAAGAATCAGTATAAATCATCCTGTACTAAACAATTCAGAATTCACCATCAATAACTAATTTTAAATAGTTAACAAATATAGTAATAGAACAAATGTATAACCCCCTCTAATCCTGTCTTTCAGTCGTGGCCTGTATATGAAGAAGTATTCAACAAAATGCATGAGCTTGCAGCATATTTAGACCTTCCTCGTTTTCCAGATATAACAGAAAGCTGCTTTCTTCATCCAGACATGCTGTGCATTAAGTACTTGATGGAAGCTAATTTACCTGGTAAATATTTTCCCTAGCCTGAACTGATAAAATTTTTCTGTGGTTTATTAAACTCTAGCAAAAAGTCTTAAATTACTACTTCAAAAGTGCCTGCTCTTTTCCTTCTAATTAATTCCCATTTCAGCTTGAACTGAAAAATATTCTTTCTATAGAAAGCACCTTGATCAAACATTTAGAGTGTGTGTTACAGGCCCAGATATGCAGGGGCGCTCTGATGTTGGCTCTGTAAGGCGATGGAGTGGATACTTCATTTTAAATCTTTCAATATCCATGTGAACTAAGAGGCACCTGTTGAATTCATGTGATATATTAACTTTAGCTAAATGATTCATGAAGATGGGACTCGATTGCTTAGCTCTGCAATTCTCATATGTAATAATGACTGTATATTGTTCAACAAAGAGTACATTTTATGTATTATATAACATTGTATATTAACATTTATTTTAATATTAGTTGATGGTGTGTGACAGATCAGCTGCTGTCTCACTTGATTTATGGTTTAGTCTGAAATCATATATAGCATAAGTATTGACTCTTTTTTGTCTATCCTAAAATTAAGTCTTGAATATTGACTTGTCAAAGAAAGACCAGTATGTCCTAGTGTGTGAACTCTCTGTTGGGTTACCATACTTTGTCAAATACCACTGTGACTGAAGATGAGTTACACAGACAAATAGCCTGTAAATTGTTTTTTTCTTAAAACATTCCAACAGCTCATAGTAGGGGAGGGAGTTATTGTCTTATTTTGCAATTAGTAACAATGAATAAAAGTGTTTGTTTTTTCTGTTTATTCAGTTGGATGAAGAGAAAATAACCCAACAGGTTATGGGCTAAAATTCTGGAGTAGTAATTCTGATTTTCTAGTTTTACACCAGTGTTGTGACCCCATAGAGGATTATTTTACAGATGATGAAGTATCAATTGGATTTTAAAAAAAGGCTACAAATTTGTTATTTTCAGATCTTTTACAGAGAAATGCAAAGCTAAGTGCTCTTTGAGAATTACTGCGGAAGAGAAATATATTGTCCTTTTCCCTGCAACTAAGATTTTTATCATGGATTAAGCAATTTTTTAAAAATTGAAAAAGGGCTTCTTGTGTTGTCTAACAGCTCCTAAAAAAGAAGCAATGAACTGGGAGTGGTAAAGGACACTAAATACCAACGAAGAGACTATTTTCTGTATCTGAAATAAAACTAGATATACTCCTAGTATTTATAAGAAAATTTAGTTTCCACGTTTTTTTAACTTTTACTGTTATGTGCTAGAGGATTAAAAACTAGTTCCTACTGAACTCTTTGTAAGCAGCAAGAGTATAAGTACAGCTGGATTAAGGTTATACTTAGTCATACATTGCTAACCTTTGTGGAATCCAATGGTGATGTAATCAACTCCTGTATTTCTTGCTGAACAGGAAAGGTGAGAAATTTGGGGGATTTGTATCTGTGAAAAATAAGCAGAGGAATAAGACTGTGTAGATAACCTGCTGTGTGTCTTGTGGAGCTGCAGCTGGATCTCCCTGGCACAGCCCGCGCGTGCCGCGGGGCTGCGCAGGGAGAGCCAGGCGTGACCTCAGCAGCTTCTGCTGGGGGAGCAGCAGTGCTGCCCTGCCACCACCAAACTGCTCCCCATGCCCAGCCAGCCCTGTTCCTGCTCTCTGCAGTGCTGATGCCTGCCACGCGTGTTCAGTCAACATGCGGGGAAAAAGTTCGTGACAAGGTTTTTTTTGCTTTTGGGGATTTTTTAAAATATATATTTATTTGGATTTGCAATAGGCTTTCCCGCAAGAATGTTCAGGATGATCTCACTATGTTATTCAAGTAACATCAAAGCACTATTAAATATGTAAATTTTTTTATTCTCCATATGAATACATAATAAGTCACAAGTGTTTTCCATGTAAGCACAGTGAAGGTTGCCTAGTGTTTTTAAAAGTATCCAAAAATACTCCTCAGCCTGAAAAATATGGCTTTCATATGGTCCTAAAAGACCTAAGCAATGTTTTCATCAAATGGACAACATATTTGCACTGTAAAAATATTTCTTGCTTAACGTTTTATATTTTTATTTATATTAATCAGATGAATTGCATAATTGGACTTGTCGAGTGGTGAAAAAGATTGGTATTGGAGAAGTGGGTTTCCTGACTCTTACACCTGGAAATAAGTCAACAAGAAAAGTGAAATATGACGTTCTTGCTGCAGCAGTTATTATAGTGGTGCTCAAATTATTGTTTTTATTAGATGATAACTATGAATGGTAAGTGCACTGACAAATCTGTAGCAACCTCCAAATTACAAATAGTGCTTGTCTCAGATTGTTCTTTCTTTAGAGTCAAATTTATACTGTTGGAATTTCAGTTAAATTCAGTAGCTTAAACCATACACTTGAAGGCACTTTATACATGAAATATTAGTTACTTTTAAAATTCGTTGGGTTTTATCTGATACTTGGAATAAAATTAGGATGTAATTTTTGTCTGTTGTGTTTGAACTTCATGTGGAAAGTGCAGTATTTGGATCTACAAAACAGCCTGATTTTAAAATTTTTTTTACAGGTTACTTTCAGAGTTTGCTGAAGAAAGAAATAAAAATAATACAGAAGGTACATAAATATTCTAATAGAAGCAGTGTTATTATTTTGTAAATAAAACAGTTTTGCAATGAGAGTTAGACTTTTCTTACTGATCGTGAAAATGTGTTTTTGTCATTCATTAAGGGCAAATTTTATTCAGAGAAAAGAGTAGATCCTGTTCATGTAAAATGGCTTGCACATTTCTTATTGTTTAGAGTAGGGGAGTTTGGTACACCTTTTGCTGGGTGCCTCTCTGCTTCTGCTTGTGCATATTTGCCTCTTGGTTTCGAGTTTTATGTGTGGTAGGTGGAGATGAATGGATACGCTGTGAAAAGGGAACACACTTTGATTGTAAATAGCAGATACTTACTAGGGGCATCAAACCACATTTATGATAAAATCCAAACTTGTTTAGTCTTGTTAAATAAAATTTCTTAGTGTGTAACATATTTCAGATGTAATCTAGTTTCTTAGTCCAAATAATCCTGAGAGAGTGTGGAAAAGCTAGCAGCAATTAAGATAGAGAAGATAATGGTGTGAACATGGTTCTTTGAGGGCAGAAAGACAAAATCAAAGATTAGAAATCTTCAGGAAGATGTTCCATAGCCTGATCCAAATCACAGTTGAAGATAAGATCCAAGATGTGTTACAGTGGTTTATCTGTTAAGCCTTTTATCCAGTTTTGGGTCATTTTGACCATTCTGCTGCTTTGTTTAAGGTTTAGGTCCATAATAAAATTATGGTATTAGTCGTGTGTGAGCTCAATTACTGCTGTAACTAGAGGCAGTCATCTCTGTTAACTAAAACTGGTAATTTTCACATTCAGGTGGATATACAAACTTATGGTGGATTTTTTCTTTTCCTTTTTACTTCCACTGAAAACTTGAAGTGCATGATAGTGACAGGAGTGGGGAGTTGTGCAACTGCTTTACAAGCTGAGGCTCAAAGCCATTAATGTCTTAATGGGGTTTCTCCCTTATTAACAAGTCTCATTGCCCTTGGGAATTAACAGCTCATTCCTTGCCCACTTTTTAACTTTAAAATCTGCTGGTGCAAATGATCCATATGCTCTATTTTGTTGTCCCTGTGCTTAAAATGTTGGGGTGATGGTGAGCAGCTGCACAGAGAAGCTGATGTGAGAATTTCTGTTAGATGACCAATCAGTGCCAGAGCTCAAAACTGCCTCTGGCATTTTCCCAAAGTTAGAGTGCTGAAATGAATAATGAATAATGGTTAATACCACGTTTTAAAGATTCAGTTTATGTTGACTTCATTCTCAACTTAACTATCCATTCTCTAGTCTTTTTTTTTTTTTTTAATTAAAAAATAGAATTTCAGCTCCTATACTTCTTCAAGTCACACTGGAAGCGTAGATAGTTGTAGTTACCTGCTGTGTGTGTTCTGTGAAGTGCCCACATCCACAATATAGGTTTTGTTCAAATAAAACATGATTGAGATATATACAGATGTACATGTATGTGTGTATCAGAGCTGTGTATTTTCCAGTCAGCTCAGCTATATGAATGTCACAACAGCAGTGCTGGCCGTGTAAAGGATTATTACAGCATCGTGACTCTGACAATGGGTTTGCATGTGAGAGATGCTTAATAATTCATATGAAGTTTAACACAAATTTCTACTACCTCCCACATTGCTCTCCCAGCAATTTAGGAGTATTTACTTAAATCTTAGGGTTTAAGGAACTGATAAAAGGAGTTGTATCCAGACCTTTGAATTTCAAGGACTACTGAGGGGTCTTTGTTCCTCTCATGTGTCTCTTGCTTTTTGAGACCATCTATGTTTCTATCATCTAGACATTCTGAGGCAGGATAATGCAAAAGCAGAAATGCAAATAATACTAAAGATATATAAGTTTGATTGTAAGAACAGTATATTCACCTTCAGGAGAGTTTAAACAGCTGGCTGGCAAAGCTGAGCATGACGCAAGCATCGCATGCAGTGCAGCTGAGGCAACGGGGAAATGCAAAGTCTGGTTAATTCACAATGCAGATATTCCACCCACAGGGAATAAGAGTTGATTATTTTTAAATATATAAATCTACACCATATTTCTGTTTGGAATTCTTATCCTAACTGTACCCAATTGGTCTGCTTCAGTTTTGTGCCTCTTTGAAGGATCAGTGATAAAGGTGCTACTAGATGTCCTATGTCTTCATGTTTTTGCATGTGCTGGTAAATACTTGTTCACATATCAACAAGTGAAGTTCCTGTGCTCCAAACCATGAGAGGCTGATATCAAGACCATTGTCTAGTTTATTTTTCCAACCCTGTAAGACTCCATGGGTAGTAGAATAGACAGTTGCTAATAGACAGCTGTCTATCATGGGAGCTGATGAAACTATGTGAAATTTTGCATCTGAGCTTCTTTAGGTTTTATTTGTTTAAACTTAAGCTTGATGCATAGTTTCATTAATCTCTTGAGTTCAGCTTTGAAACAGTTGAAGGTCACTCCACACAGTGAAGAACAAGTTGATTTTGTAGAGAGGAGTTAGTTTCTAGGCTTACCTTTCCAGAAAAGAGGGAAAAGGTTTGATTTGTGCTAAATCTATCAGATCTAAGATACGGGGCTTCTTTGCACTTCTTATGGCATGCTGTTTTTTCACTCCATTTCTGCATTTCTCTTTCTTACAGTATTATTAGATCAAGTGTGTTTTCTTTAAGCACATAGCATTCGGGGTGGTTTGTATACAGGTGCAAGATGGAGGGTCTAACTGCTTGGAAACCACCTTCTCTGTAATTTCTTTCATTTCTTCCCAAACTGAAGTGTGTATATTTTATTCAGGTGGCCCTTATTTTGAGTTCAAGAGATGGTATGAGGTGGTAAAACATTCCTTGGATGTGAAGCAAAAGAAATTGGATGAAGAAAGAGCCAAGTAAGAGGTTTTTAAGTACTTTTTAAAGGTAGACAGTTCTACATGAATTCTTGATCCCTACAGAAATTAAAAAAAAAAAAAAGGTTAGAAATTTGCTCCACATATCTATCCACCAAGCTTGAGTGAATAGAATGATTAAATCACTTTCTTAATTTTCTATTAACGCTCGCAATGTTTATCCAGGTTATTAATTAAATGCTCACTTACAGTGAAAAATAGCTTATACAGCTGAACAATTAAATGGTTACAGTAGGTCTAGGCTAACATGCGTTAGTTTGCCTGCTCAGAGATTTGCTTTATACATTGGAGGGGTAGTGGCTTTTAATAGCACTAAACATTAGATTATTTCAATTTTAATTTAAAACTCTATCAGTATTTGTAATAAGTTATTGTTCTTTTATTCATTTGGTCCAGCTTCCTTTTTGTTAACAATTCTCTTACTGATAGGTATCTGTGGAGATGTGAAAAGCCATTGTTTTATTCAGTCAAGAAAAAATCTAAAGTTCTAAAGAGAAGACGTGAGTAAACTTTGCTTCTTCCCAGCAACACAGAAATCTGCTCCAGCTTTTCCTATAATGGAAAATCTTCAGCTGTGACCGATAACTTTTACATCTTAGAATATTTTGTCTTCTCTCTGTCATCTCTGGGTACAATTAAGGTAGTACTGTTTTATAACCCATGGCTGGAATTCTTCAAACATGCACAACTGAAACTACCTTTGCCAGTCTTCTAATAACCTACTGAGCCATGTCTCAGAACAAGTGCTCTTGTCCTCATCTTCTCTAGTTCACCCTTATATCACTGTTTCTTGTGAGTTGTTGGTCTTCCATAGCTTTCCTGTCTGTTTCCTCTTTTAGTTTCTTGTATGCTTTGGTATGAATATCCCAGCATGTCCTTTGGTAGATCTTGCATGTCCCTCTTCTCTCCCACTCCTTCTTGCAACCTTTTGTGGAAAGCAAGGAAGGCTTTACTTGTGTAGCCAGCTGTATGTGGTCAGAAAGCAAGTACAACTACTGTATTTTAGCAGCTCTGGAAGTACTTGTGATAAGTTTCTGGGGTTTATGTTGTCACAAAAGCAAAGAAACAAAACAACAAAATCCCAGTTGTCAGTAGAAGTAAGGAAAACAAAATTTTATTCAGCCAAATTAGATCTGGAGTTCTTCATTCTACATTTTATGTTATCTAGAAAGCAGCAGGTATTTGGAGAGAGATATATTAAGTGTGGCAAGTGCTATTTTTCCTTTTATGTGCTCTTTCAGTTTCTGGAAGCAGCTGGTTCAGAGACTTCTGAACAAGTTGTATAATCCTATTTGGTTTGAATTACATGTGTTGGATTTCTCCTTCAAGAGTGCAGTGGGGTTTTTTTTAAGTACTTACTCTTCAAAATTCAGTTGGGGTGATCCTGCAGTCAAGTCGTGTTCCATGGAAAACCATGTTTGATATATTTATTTCAAGCTTGATTATTTACTCAGATGCCCTTTAATTCCTGCATTTATAGGAACAGAGATTCCTCTTCTGGCTCTGCTTCTCTTGGAGCTAGAAGACAACTGCTTAGATTACAGAACTTTATTATAATGTTGTGAGCAGGAATGTCAAGTAATTTTAACTGTGTAGGATTCATCTTAAAACAAATGTACCATAATAGAGACAAACAGTGCTCTAGAACACTTACATGCCAGGTATAGATTTTCAGAAGCTTTCCTAGACCTTTGATTTTGATCACAGATTTTAGTGTCTTCTTGAAAAATAAACTTCCCAGCCCGTGCATTATTTTAGGAGTTTTTTTCCCTGGTTTGTTGGTGTTTTTTTTCCCTTCAATATATGAATGAGTTTATTTAAATACAGCTCATAAAAAGAAGTTTAAGCTTCAGCAATGTTTTTTAACCTGCTTTTTATCCTAGATAAACAAGTCATAGGCAGTCATACAGTGTTTACTGATCTAACATGATACCTTCTTTCCCTTCTCAGTCCTCAGTAACTTAGGAAAGCTTGTCATTCATTCACTAGCAGTGGGCAAACATGGAGTGGGTTTTTTTGTTGTTGGGGTTTTTTACCAGTTGAAATTTGCACCATGAAAAGCTTAACCTTGAATGTGATTGAATGTGCTTTTTATCAGCATAAGAATCCCAGCAGTATCAAATGGATTTTACAGGTTTTACTTGCAGGAATGTTTTAGAATGCCCCGCTACTGATCATTAGGTATAGAAGGCATGGTATTTTGAATTATGTTTCAAAATGTTTCACTAAAACCTGTAAAGAGGGTGGCAGTGAGAACCTAGAGACTTCAAGGATTTCTTAGTCTTTCATGCAGAGTTTATAAAAAAAAAAATTCAAATGGACAAATACCCCCTTTTCTTCTTGTATTTATCACCTCTAAACAGTATTCTGGTAGTTAATACTTTTGAATTTGTTTCTTTTGTTTCTCTTTGCATAGAAATGGTTGTGAACTTACAAAATCAGTTTGGCAAGCTATCTGGTTCATTGCAACGTGCTAAAAAGCCAAATCCTTCAAGTTTTCAGTTAAGTTGGTCTGAAGAAAACACAGATGGGAGTTGTTTTCACGGGCATAGCCTGAAGGGAGTCTTGCAAGAAAAATGTGGTTTACTGACAGCCATGAACCCTGACTATTGGCTGTGTACAGTTAAACTATGTAATGAGAAGTAAGTATTCACATTTTTGCTAAATACGTTTTGGAAAGCTCTTCTGATTGTAAAGTACTGTACATGTATTTTTGCAAACAGCAAATACAGGGTGTGTGCACAGCTATGTGTTCCTGTAGAGTTACAATCATTTCTAGAAAGGGGTGTGTGAGGAATGGATAGTCTGGGATTGTGAGTCGACAAACTGTAACATGAAGAGTGATCAAAGTAAGCTTATGAGAAGAGAGGAGATGAGACAAAATCAACAACTGGAGTCACATGACAAGAGCAGCAGCTAGGTGCAAATACTTCATTTCTTCATAGTGTTTTATAAAAATACTTGTAACGCAGCTCTCCAGAGAATGGAAACACAGTCCCATTCCTCTCCTCCCTGGCCTCTAAAAAAACTCCCAGAAAATTAAATTAATCACTATATCTAAATCACTATACTGATTTTGTGATGGCCATAATCACAAAACTTCTGGATCATATGCCAGACTTTGGTTCTGCCATTGGTTGTAGTTTGAAACCCTAATCCAGAAGAGGAATGTACTGGTGAGTATCAGTGAAAAAGATCAACTCTGTAGCTGGCTTGGATTCTCCTGAATTTCTCACATGTGCTCTTGGAAAGTGGTTTTTGGAAAGGAGGTTGAGTTACATTCATGTGCAAATGAGATTTCATTTGTCTGTTGATTAATGTGAAATCTTTATATAGTATATCATTTGAAATAGTATTCAGAGATCAATAGCCCCTGTGCAGTCTTGGTGATACGGTCCTGATTTTTAAAACATTAAATTCCCCTTAAAAATAACTGGGTTTTACAAGTATGCAGTCTTTTCTGTCTTTCTGTGGATTTATTTGCTTATCTTTATTTTCTTTTTCACACTACTTTTCATGTTCCCACCGTGACAGAAATGGGTTGGAATAATGTAAGCACAGTGTTACATTACAAGAGGTTTGGTTGTATGGATTCATTCTTTTGTATGAACCTTTTTTTTTTTTAAAGGGAGTAGATGTAATAATCCTGTTACCACTGGTTTGCGTAAATCTTATGTACACATTGAATGAGTAGATATTTCGGTGTATGTTTGTGTGAATAATCTTCCATGCAAAGTCTGTTTTTAAGCTTACATTTTCATATGTAATATATTAAAATGTTAATGGCAAACTGTCATAGCCTTCATGAAACAAGATTTGAATTTAAATTCTTACCGGGTAAATTTCCCATTATATCATTTGCAATGCAAGTAGTTAAGTATACATCTGACGCTTAACGCTGGAAAACAACATCTACTCCCTCAGATATGTGGGCTTATCCTCTGTGTATGTAGAATAGAACTAAAAAAAAAATAATTACAAATTCTCTTTCTTTAAAAATTAGCATAGCCTAACTGGACTGCTAAAATGCTTTTTTCCTGGAACTAAAGTGTGATTACAGTGTCAGCAAAGCTGAGATCAGTCAAATGGTTGGTGAAATGCTTTTACATTTTATTTTAAAACTTTCTGTTTTAAACTGGGTTCTAAACTGATTTGATATGGAAGTCTTTAGGTGATAGGAGTTGTACTGAATGTTCCTAAAGGCCTTTTCCAACCTAAAGGACTGTATGACTCTATATGTGATGAGGTATTACGGTGTGTGAAAAATGTGGTAATGCTTTTGGGGTGTGAGGTAGGGCAGAGGACGGGATGCATGGCATGAGAGACCTAGTTCCAGATTTCCAGTGTGCCAGACTTTGGGAGACTTTGAACAGACTGTGCTCCCTGAAGTGTGGCTTGCCTGGCACCCAGGACGGGTACCTGGCTGTTCCTCCAATTTGAGGTAAAATGTAAATGTTTGCTGGGCCAGAGGGAGCGAGCAAATGACTCTATAGTCTAGTAATTAGCACACTTACTGGTAAATTGGGACAGACAGTTCCCAGTCGTTGTTCTGATGAATATTTAAGACAGCTGCTCTGAATCAGGGAACATTTTAAACTGCTTCTCCACATCCCAAGGCAATACCTAGTAAGTTAGAAGATGTATAGGATTCATAGGTAAAAATAGCACCTGAACCCCCTAGCAATGTACAGTGTTTTTATTTAAAAATTAAAACTTTGTAGTATTTTAAACTAAATTTGAGACATATCCACTTTGGTGTTTTTCCAACCTAAATTGCTGAACTTCATGTTTACAGAGCTATCTCTGCAGCTTGTCGTCTGCAGCTCATATTTTGTTTCTTCTGACACTTGTTGCCAGCAAGTCTAGTTCTGCTATTTTCATTATATACTTATATATCAATCACCTCATCATTTTCATTAACATTTTCACCATGAAAGCTACAAAATAATGAAGCAGAAGGCTTCTACACCACTAATTACTTTCTGTTGACCTCATCAGTGTTTGCTCCAATGTTTCCTGTGTTACTCCATTGACTTAACTTAGCTTTTCTCTCTTGTTTTCTAGACATGTAATTTGTATTTAGCACACAAAGACAATGGGCAATAAATGAATGGGTTATTATCCCATGACATAGTGTGAGGAAAAATGAGAGGGGAATCCTATGGGGAGGGAAGAACAGACTAAAGAGCCTAGAGTGTCTGAACTGGATAGTCTTAGAAGTTTAAAAAATAGGGTGAGGTAGCCATTTTAATACTCTGCTACATTTGCTAAAAAGCTAGAAGAGCAGACAGTGATTCCATTTAGTCCTGAGAGGCAAAGAATGTATTCTTTGCCTGACTGAGTGAGATCCTGATTCACAGAACAAGAAGCTCTAGTGGCTTTTTCTTCTTACTGTGATTGCACCAGCTCTGAAGATACCTTGGTTCAGTCCTATACTTCGGTTTTGCAGGAGTGGATCACTTCACGGGAATCAACGCTGTAAACTAGAATTGTGATTTATGCTGTTGGTAAAATGCAGAGTTTGTCTCTAATTACAGTTTAATATATAAATGCTAGCTAAATGCTAAATACAGTTGTAATATAGGGTTTTGTTTCCTCCTCATTTCTTTTCAGATTGTGTGGTCATCTGGCTCATTACAGAGAAGTGGAGTTTCCCCAGAGTTACCATTTTGTACTAGGGTTGTTCTCCTTTCTTCTGAGGATTCAGCCCTCTTATATCCATGATGAGGTGTGTATGATAGAACACAAACTTTTTAATAAAAAACTCTATAAAAAACTAAAATACAACACAGTCCTACGGAAGTAAAAAAGGCCTAAAACTGCCAGTATTAAACCCATGTGGATTAGTTGGTTGGATTCCCAACCATCGTATTACATCTAAACTTGCTCTGATTCTTTTGTCTCATGGACATTTTTTGTTAAGATAGTAGTGCTGAGATCTGTTCCTGTACTTCAGTTTTAGTGTCATTTTATCTATAATTTGTCACTGATACTGGGAAAGGAAACTGCGGAGGAAACTGCTAATTACCATTTATTTCATACATTTACATCAGAGACAACAGGAAGGTGTGAAATCACCTTTTTTGGAGGCATAATTGTACATATTTTGAGTGTACTGGACATGACAGCATCTAATTACATTGTGAGATTTTGCAATTAAAGTATCTATTTTTTTACCTACCATTGTATGACATTAAATATATTTCTAGAAAATGTTTACTTTGTTTTTAAATACTATGTTAACAAATAAAAGAATCCATTTGTTAATGTTGTCATTGCAGTGAGTTTTTTCTTTATTATGTCTTAACAGCATTCCAGTTGTTCTGGAACAACTCTGGCAGTTTTCTACGTTTCCGTGCATAATGCGTATTTCCCAGTCTTTTGTTAAGCCAGAGCCTCTCATTTAGGTTAACACCTCTCAGGTCCACATTCCACTTCAGGCTTCACAGGTTTTGCAGATACTTTTGTACCTGGTATAAAATCTGATCCTATTTCTTGTGCCGTGGTCACTGCCAGATCCTCCTGTCATTCTTCTTTTGCAAGGCCACTGTTAAAGCCTTGAATTTCTTCTGACCACTTTATAACTCAGTATCTTCAGCAGCTTGTGCCCTGGCCATTCCACCAGTTTCTCATGCTCAATCTTATTTATGGACCATGTTTTTATACTGTCCCAGATGACATGTGAATGAAGTTGGGTGCTGCCACTACATGAAAGACACCATAACAGTATTCATACATGTGTTGAACCTAGATGCTGTGTAGGGACCCAGATGAATAATGCTGGTTTCAGCTGAATGAAATTAAATTCTTCATATCTAACCATCAGTACTGAGTACAGAACTTAACAAATCTGTTTGATCAAATCCAAAACCAACAGCTGTTTCTAAACATCATAACTAAGAAAAATGGTGCCTGCAGACTTGACAAAGAGAAATTACTTCCTCCCTGAGCAAGTGCCTCAGTGAGATTTAATCTGGGAGGGTAATCAGTTCAGTGAGTAGATTGCAAAGGGTTTAAACCATGAAGTTGTTTAAAAATTGAATGATATTTAAAAAAGGTGAATGATAGGAGGTGATGTGCCCTACCTCTCTAGAGCAAGTGATAAACTGGTGTTTCACATACAAGTAGGGCAGACAGGACTATTAAAAGTGAGTTTTAATAGTTACATAGAAATACTGGCAAACCAGGAGGCTTTGCTGGCTCAGTAGAGGCAGGAGGTAATATGGCATCCTGATTTGGGGTGACACAGAAGACACGGTTTGGGTGAAAGCTTTTACTTTTTCAAGTATTTTAATTAGTTGTTGTAGCACAGGGATTTAAAGCAGTGGTTCTATAAAGTGACTAACATGCAGATGAGCAGGCACAGTTTTAGCCATACAGAACTTCCTTGATGTGGGAAGAGGAAAGAGACTGAATTATTACTTGATGTACGTGTTAAGAGATTTCGTAAGTGGGCACAGTGTAGAATGTCTGAATCTATTGCCATGCTGTGCTAGTACCTCAGACCTCTGGTGAGGTGTGTCTGAACTGATGTTTACATTAATGGACTTGGAACGAACCAGTATCAATTTCCTCTTGTGTCTGGTGTTTGTGTTTTGAAATTAGCCATTACCTTCCCATGACATAGTGTGAGGAAAATGAGAGGGAATCCTATGGGGAGGAAGAACAGACTAAAGAGCCTAGAGTGTCTGAACTGGATAGTCTTAGAAGTTTAAAAATAGGGTGAGGTAGCCATTTTAATACTCTGCTACATTTGCTAAAAAGCTAGAAGAGCAGACAGTGATTCCATTTAGTTCTGAGAGGCAAAGAATGTATTCTTTGCCTTGACTGAGTGAGATCCTGATTCACAGAACAAGAAGCTCTAGTGGCTTTTTCTTCTTACTGTGATTGCACCAGCTCTGAAGATACCTTGGTTCAGTCCTATACTTGGTTTTGCAGGAGGATCACTTCACGGGAATCAACGCTGTAAACTAGAGTTGTGATTTATGCTGTTGGAAAAATGCAGAGTTTGTCTCTAATTACAGTTTAATATATAAATGCTAGCTAAATGCTAAATACAGTTGTAATATAGGGTTTTGTTTCCTCCTCATTTCTTTTCAGATTGTGTGGTCATCTGGCTCATTACAGAGAAGTGGAGTTTCCCCAGAGTTACCATTTTGTACTAGGGTTGTTCTCCTTTCTTCTGAGGATTCAGCCCTCTTATATCCATGATGAGGTGTATGATAGAACACAAACTTTTAATAAAAACTCTATAAAAAACTAAAATACAACACAGTCCTACGGAAGTAAAAAAGGCCTAAAACTGCCAGTATTAAACCCATGTGAATTAGTTGGTTGGATTCCCAACCATCGTATTACATCTAAACTTGCTCTGATTCTTTTGTCTCATGGACATTTTTTGTTAAGATAGTAGGGCTGAGATCTGTTCCTGTACTTCAGTTTTAGTGTCATTTTATCTATAATTTGTCACTGATACTGGGAAAGGAAACTGCGGAGGAAACTGCTAATTACCATTTATTTCATACATTTGCATCAGAGACAACAGGAAGGTGTGAAATCACCTTTTTTTGGGGGCATAATTGTACATATTTTGAGTGTACTGGACATGACAGCATCTAATTACATTGTGAGATTTTGCAATTAAAGTATCTATTTTTTTACCTACCATTGTATGACATTAAATATATTTCTAGAAAATGTTTACTTTGTTTTTAAATACTATGTTAACAAATAAAAGAATCCATTTGTTAATGTTGTCATTGCAGTGAGTTTTTTCTTTATTATGTCTTAACAGCATTCCAGTTGTTCTGGAACAACTCTGGCAGTTTTCTACGTTTCCGTGCATAATGCGTATTTCCCAGTCTTTTGTTAAGCCAGAGCCTCTCATTTAGGTTAACACCTCTCAGGTCCACATTCCACTTCAGGCTTCACAGGTTTTGCAGATACTTTTGTACCTGGTATAAAATCTGATCCTATTTCTTGTGCCGTGGTCACTGCCAGATCCTCCTGTCATTCTTCTTTTGCAAGGCCACTGTTAAAGCCTTGAATTTCTTCTGACCACTTTATAACTCAGTATCTTCAGCAGCTTGTGCCCTGGCCATTCCACCAGTTTCTCATGCTCAATCTTATTTATGGACCATGTTTTTATACTGTCCCAGATGACATGTGAATGAAGTTGGGTGCTGCCACTACATGAAAGACACCATAACAGTATTCATACATGTGTTGAACCTAGATGCTGTGTAGGGACCCAGATGAATAATGCTGGTTTCAGCTGAATGAAATTAAATTCATCATACCTAACCATCAGTACTGAGTACAGAACTTAACAAATCTGTTTGATCAAATCCAAAACCAACAGCTGTTTCTAAACATCATAACTAAGAAAAATGGTGCCTGCAGACTTGACAAAGAGAAATTACTTCCTCCCTGAGCAAGTGCCTCAGTGAGATTTAATCTGGGAGGGTAATCAGTTCAGTGAGTAGATTGCAAAGGGTTTAAACCATGAAGTTGTTTAAAAATTGGGAATGATATTTAAAAAAAGGTGAATGATAGGAGAGGTGATGTGCCCTACCTCTCTAGAGCAAGTGATAAACTGGTGTTTCACATACAAGTAGGGCAGACAGGACTATTAAAAGTGAGTTTTAATAGTTACATGGAAATACTGGCAAACCAGGAGGCTTTGCTGGCTCAGTAGAGGCAGGAGGTAATATGGCATCCTGATTTGGGGTGACACAGAAGACACGGTTTGGGTGAAAGCTTTTACTTTTTCAAGTATTTTAATTAGTTGTTGTAGCACAGGGATTTAAAGCAGTGGTTCTATAAAGTGACTAACATGCAGATGAGCAGGCACAGTTTTAGCCATACAGAACTTCCTTGATGTGGGAAGAGGAAAGAGACTGAATTATTACTTGATGTACGTGTTAAGAGATTTCGTAAGTGGGCACAGTGTAGAATGTCTGAATCTATTGCCATGCTGTGCTAGTACCTCAGACCTCTGGTGAGGTGTGTCTGAACTGATGTTTACATTAATGGACTTGGAACGAACCAGTATCAATTTCCTCTTGTGTCTGGTGTTTGTGTTTTGAAATTAGCCATTACCTATTATGATTGATCTCACCTGAATGAATTACTAATATTTGTAAGTATTTGGTAAAATTATTTTTTGTACTTTTCTAGATGAGTGTTTGTATCAGTTAAAAATCTACAGAAGTGCAATACACATTGTCACTCTTTTCAACAGTGCTGGCTCAAATGACTGAGAGCATCTCATTCTTTTTAGTGTAATATCTGTTAAAGTTTTGAATTAACTATCCAAAAGACACCTTGGTATACATAAAGGATTAATTTAATTCAGAAGTCCTTATTTGAAGGACTTACACACTTAATTATAGGTATAGCTTTCTCCTAAAACTACTATAGTAGTAAAATCTGAGCTTCATAAATTAAAAATACTGTGCTCATTGTTACATTGTTACAAACGTAAGAAAGCTTCCTTAGATGTTAGACTAAATTAAAGCTGTACTTTATTAACTGGCATAAAGCTTGTAGTTAATAATCAAGAGCCATGTGCCTTCTGGACACACAGGCTAAGAGTCAGATTTAAAATAAAGGGTGTGCCCCAAAAACGCTTTTTGTTAGTTCTGTGCAGTTTAATCAATCAACACTTGTGTTGGAGTAATGGTGTTTCAGAAGCTGAGGAGCCCCAGGAGTGCCTTATCTCGGTGAAGTGCGGTTCAGCGCTGCTGGGACAGCTGCTCCGGCTGCAGTGAGCGCCAGAGGCGGAGCCGGCCGAGCAGACAGCTGCGGGCATAGCCCAAGGGCAGGGTGTGCACAGCCCGGCGCTTCCAATCGCCTCTCTCGGCTTGGAAATTACACCTGCTTTCTCTAACTATTTGCTGAAAGCACCCAGGTAAAGCTCAGCTACTTTTTTGTACTTAATCCCGTGTAAATTTTGAGTAAAAGAGGCTGCCCTTGTTCAATTTCTTTAAAATTTGAATGACTGTTCTTAAGTATATAGATAAAGGCAAGTGGGGGTTTTGAGAATAAACTTCTTAACCAGTAAATACTAAGAAGACTTAATTATTAACTTAGACAATAGCAAATCAGTTATTCTAAGACCTTTATGTACCTTCTAAAGTGAATTTTCACTTTTTCCTAGTTTATGTGTTAGGAAAGAAGTGTTTAAATGGGCAAAAGTAACCTTGCTTTATGAATTCTCCTAAATGTAACCTTTCTGGTTTTTTGGTGGAGAAATATAACAGATGTCTCATTTTCTTTTGAAAGGCACGACCTTCAGCAGAATTGGTATATTACCCTTAACAGTTTTTCACTACCTCACTGTGTCTGTATTCTCAGTATCAGTTTAATCTCAGTCAAATATATTTTTCTTTAAGAAGTTTCTGCTGTTGTCCAGACATGAAGATGTCTGACTTACAGAGTGAAGGCCCTGAACCCAATATAACTAGAGATGAGAATCAGCAAGGCCCAGTGCCTTTAAGCAATGCTAGTCTAATTTATTTGTCATAGTGTATTGGATGGGCTTCACTGCAATTATGTCTTCTCTTACCCATTTTTAGCACAACCCCTGAAACAATGATGTGTAGAAGATTTAAGAAAGCTTCATGCAGTATTGCAAAGCAAGGCAATGAGTATCTTGCTTTCTCATAATGTCTTGGGAATATCAAAAGTCCTTCAAATTATTTTTCTCCTGTTTTGGACAAATAAGACTTCTGCTTGTTCTGAATAAAAATTCAAGATGTTGTAATAAATTGTCAAGACAATGCTCTTGCAGGGCTGTGAGCAAAAGAGCCAGGACCCACAGGGCTTTTGGGACAGGTAAAGTCTGGATATGTTAAATCCCCAAATAAGGTGTCTGCCCCCTAGATCATTCCCCATGTCAGGTTGAGTAAGTTTTATTCTTCACAGGCAGAGAAGTCAGAGTAACTCTGTGTAATGAAAATTCTATTTTGACCCAGAATGGAATGGGCTTCCCAGCACATATGGTTGTACATATTTCCTGGCTGAGCATGTTTGTGTGTGGGTTGGTTACAGCAGTGTCTCTCACTGCATTTGTCCTTGTGCTAAATGCAGGATGCTTGCTTTCCAGCATCTCCTCCACAGTTACAGGTCCTGTTGCTTCTCATGTGTGAAGCTCTTTGTTCCTGGTCAGGTTAGATCAGGGAGAGCATAAAGGGGATGCCAAGATGTGGAAACAGGCATATGTGAAAGATTTCTCACTGGTCCTTTTGCTAGGATGCTGCTGAAATGGCAAACAAAAATGAGTAAGGATTACCAGAACAGGAGATGGAAGCTGGTGTCCTCACATGAGGTTATTGCTGCCCTTGTACAACTGCTAATGGCAGCATTTCCAGAGCCAGAACACACCTCCCCTGCCCTCAGCATCTACACTCTGCCTCCAGCAGTACCTCAGGTGGTTTTAGAAGAAAATACAAGTACTTTCCTCTGGTAATCCCATATGGCTGCTCTCTGTTGTAGAAGCACTCTGGATGTGCTCATAGACCACCCCATTGTCCCTGCAGTGGCTTTGCTCTCCAGCTGCAGACCCTGCTGTTGCATCATGACACTGCCACCAGCATGTTCACTGCCTATGTTGTGATCCTGGGATGCTGTGTTGATATAGAATTGTGGCAGACTTGTTTCCTGAACTGAGACCCAGAGCATTTGTAACTCCTAACTGGGCAGCTGCCTGTCTTCCATGCTGCAGAGCAAAATGGGTTGGGCAGGGAACAGTGGCAGCAAAGGACCTGCACATGCTGTTCTCTGGCTACACCAGTGTGGGCCTGTGTGGCAGGACCTATGGACGCAGCAGTCAGTCCCAGAGGAAGCACAATATTGACCAAAGATAGTAAGTGCTCAGTGGAACAGGATGACACCCTAAAGATTTTAATTATCATCAGTAAAATTTTAGGTTTCAGGCTGAATTTTTTTTTTTTTTTAATATGTAGGCTGCTGTAAAATTGGTGAATTTATATTGTAGTAAATTCAGTGTCCTCAATCAGGCTGATGGAACTGCATCTCTTCACCCTGAGTAGTCTGTATCCTTTTAAGAGTATTTACATTATCTTTAGGGATAAATACAGAATCAAAAAGGGGAATCTTTAAGGAATGCTTACAAGATTTCACATAGGGACATGGCTGAAGTGGAAAGCTGGCTGTTTCTTTGTTTGATATTTGTCTACATAGTGCTTTTGATTATTACTATACCTTTTCCCCTCAGCTTTTTCCATCTCTTTCTTACAAGGCATTTCCAGCTTTGTTTTCCATTGTCACTTGTCTGGTTTTTTTTTTTTTTTTTTTTTTCTTTTTAAGCTCTTTGTTGTCTTCAGGCTAATTCTGCAAGGGTCGGTGATCAGCTTTGGGTTACTTTTCCAGGTCTGTCCTTAGCGACCAGAGGCCTGTTGGCAGAGAAGGAAAGCTTGCCTGGTGGGCTGTGTAGTGGAAAGCATAGGAGCTTCCCTGCTCTTTACATCCAGCCTGGCTGTTGTATCTGAGGGTTTCAGATTAAGCAAAAAGTATCTTGTTTTGACTCCCTGCCGTGTTTTGGGAAATCAAAAGTACTGCCACAAACCTGATGCAACTTGTTTGTTTATTACACAGGTGTGAATGACCAGAGCATGTAGATGATAATTATCAGGTATGAGATTTTAAACCCATATTTGTTAGGTAAGTCATAACAGTAGCTAATTCTTGTCCAGAATAAATCCCAGTTTCTCTGCACAGCAATGTCAAAAGACAGACTGGGAAGAGGGGCAAGCATGATGGGACAGTGCTCAGCCTGATGGGTGCCAATGATGGATGGGTGTGGTGGGGTTCCTTGTGTGTTTTGAGTGGGATTCATTTGAAAGGAAGTGAATGCATGAAGAGGGGAAAGAGAATGCTGAAGGAAGGACTGAGGCAGAGGGAGAGGTTAAGGATAGTGCATGAGAGGTGTGAATTCAAGGTGAAAGGGCTGAGAGAAGGAAGAAGGTAGAGGGAAGGCCAGTCAGCACAGGGCAAGGGAAGCCCTGCCAGAGCACTGCCCCACCAGGCTGGCATGGCTTTATGCCCCAGCCAAAGCTCTGCTAAATCCTTTCGTGCTTCTTGCCTGATTTTACTTGGTGGTGATGCAACCCAGTTAGTGACATCACATAAATACACCTACAAGTGGTGTTGCAGAGTCTAGATTGTGACCGGCAGATTAGTCAGTGGTGTCACAATCCAGTGTTTATATCATTGTCTCCGGAAGGTGGAAGTGATTGCTATGGTGATAACCAAGTTTTCATTGGTTGATCTGACTGTTAAGAAAAGGCATCCCTTTTGCAAAGACAAACAGCTTTGAGTTATTTGGAGTAAAATTATGGTAAACTCAAGTTAAGTAGAAATATCGAGTGTGGCACATCACTAAGATTTTAGCAGCTGGGGTGCAATATAAACATGTAACTGAACTCCAGCACATCCTGCATCTGGGTCGCCTATGGCTACAGGGCAGTATTATATTTTATTGTTAGTGAAAAGTGTGCACCTTTGCCAAAAAGCAACCATTGCATCTGCACATCCCAGAATTCTACAAACAGAAGCAGGGAGTACGAGGAGTGAATGACACCTGAGAAAGTCAGCAGTCCTTCCCAGTACTTGTGATTTTGAGCTGGTTTTGTAATTTGTATCAGAAATGAAGCAAGTTATACTTGTTTGGAAAAATGTAACTTTCCAACCTCTTAATCAGATGACATTATCTTTTTCATATGTGAGATCAGATAAGAAATTTCTTCTTTGTAATCTTGAATGAGATTTTAAAGATGGGTTCAAAATATAGAATAATTTTTATGCATGTTTTATATTAACAATTTACATCAGTTCTTTTCACTTTGTGGAGCAAAACCCTACTTCAGTAATGGTATTTATCTTTTGCCATCCTAAATGGCAATGTTTGCAGATCCAAACAAAGCATTTTGTTTTCAGAACACTAACTGTAATCCAGTCAGAGGATATTAAGCAACTTCCAGGATTAGACCCTTAGTCAAAGTTTGTCTTCAGTTTCATATATCCTTCGGTTGGCTGGTTGAATTGTTCTTGCATAGTTTTGCATTGGAATATATCCTGTACAAATAGGGAAAAGATTTTGACCTAGAAGGAGAGCCCTCTTATTAGTAAGCATACTTTTAAATTACAGTAGCTATCTGAAATATCTTGACATATGATAGATAGCACTGTTGCTATATGGGTTTGATTCAACTTGTTACCTAGACAAGCAACCTCCCTCCCACCCTTATTTCTCAAGGAGAAACTCAAGATCTTTCTGATTTAACTTCATGCATGCCACTTTGGATAAATCTGATGTTTATGATGCTGCTGCTGGTGTTGCACGGGAGCATTTTGATGCAGTTTCAGCAGTAACCACATTGTAAGTGTCCCGTGCTCCCCAAACCCGCTTCATCGGAGAGGCAACGAGTAACGCGTGGAGCTGCTGCCCTTTAGCAGCTGGTGCAGCGCTTGTGCAAATTCACAGAATCAATTAGGCTGGAAAAGAGATCTGAGATCATCGAGTCCAAGCTATGACCAAACACCTCCCTGTGAGCTAGACCAGAGCACTGGGTGCCACATCCTGTCTTTTCTTAAAAACCGCCGGGACAAGGAGGCCACCAACTCCCGGGGCAGCGCATTTCGATGTCTAATCGCTCTTTCTGCAAAGAAATTCCTCCTGCGTCCAACGTAAACCTTCCGTGGCGCAGCTTAAGACTACAGCAAAGACAATTCATATGATTGCGGCGAGTTTAGATTTTCCTAAAAGTGGGTGTAGTACACGAAAAAGGAATGAAGTTACACGGGAGTGGAGAGCGGGAGAAAAGGAATCCCATTTTTAGCGCGAGAAGGGCCGCGGTGCTCCCCGCGCAGGGCCGCTCCCGGGCTGTCCCCTCGCTGTCCCCTCAGCCGCTCGCGGCTCCGTCCCGGCCCGCGGAGCCCTCACAGCGCCGGCCCCGCCCCCGGACCCGCCCGACCAATGGGGGCGCGGCGGCCCCGCCCCTCGGGCCGAGACAGCCAATGGGAGGCGCGGCGCGGCGCGCGTCCACCTGCGGCTGTGGGAACACCTGAGAGGGCCAGAGGAGCCGACAAAACTCGTCGGAGCGGCGGGTGCGCGGCGCTGCTCCTCCCGACCCGCCCGGCCAGTCCTGCCGCCCGCTGCCTCCGCCAGACATGACACAGGACTACGACAAGTGAGTGAGCCGGGCGGGGGAAGAAGTACCGCGTCCGGTCCGACCGGTGCTGCCGCCCCGCCGGGGGGCTGCGGCGAGAGGGGCTCGCCGCCCGGGGACCGGGCCGGAGGAGCCTCTCTCGCGGGTCCGCCCCCCTCGCTCCTCTCTCTCGGAGGAACACCCGGAGGCTGCGGTGGGGGGAGAGCGGGGCTGAGCCCCGGGGAAGCCCGGCGGCGCAGCGGGGCGACCCCGGCGGGCACCCCGCCCCGCGGGGCGAGCGGCGGGGCCGGGCCGGCTTTGAAACCCGACACCCGCAGCGAGGCGTGGGGCCGCCCCCGCCCCGGCGGGCCGCGCCTTAAATGCGGGCGGCGGCGGCCGCGGCCGCGTCGTCGGGAGGAGCTGCTGGGCCGAGGGAGCCGGGCTGAGCCCCCGGGCTGAGCCCCCGCGCCGCTGCCCGGCGGCCGTAGCGGCCCCATGGACTTTTACGAGGCGCATCCCTCCGGCAAGGTGGACTTCGGCAGGTAAGGGCGGCTGCCGGCCAGCTCGGCTGGACGAGCCCGGAGTAGCCGAAACTGGGTCCTGAAGGAGTTAAACTCGAGGTGCGTGCGTTCTGTAACTCCGTGGTGCTGAGTACGAGGCGTCGCCTTCAAGCGGATCCCAGGCTGTGTTTAAGGACTCGGGTTTCTTGCTGCACTTGTCACAGTGTCCATCTGCTGACGGTGGCCGTGGACGCCTAAGTGCCAGAAAATGGGGTAACTCTGAAGTGATTTGATTTCAGTAACCGATTTTAAAATTCCTATACTTGGAATGATCGGTGACTCAAATGCGCCCCTTTCCTAGGGAATGTGGAGGATTTTAAACCAAACTCTTTATTTCAGTATGCTACTTTCTAGGAAGAGGACTCCAATGTAGTAGCTCACTAACTCATGCCTCTGACTAGGATTTTTCTTCAGTGCATTTGTTTCTAATGGCACTTAGTAGATGAGGCCATAGCAATTTGGGTCCGTGCACTTTTCTGGCATGCAGATGCCAGTGACCGAGCTCCTCGGTGCTGCCTCAGTATTCGAGGTGTGCTCTGTGCAGGGGCAGGCACAGCATGGCTGGGCAGCTCTGAACGTCTCTGGGATAATTGAGGGACAGGACGGCTGGTCCTGGGTCAGTGAAGGAAGGAGGAATAGTTTCTGTGGTCTGAACACACAATATCACAGGCTGGGGAAGCCTTTCAGGCAAAGAAAGAGTCTCTGCTTTTTGTAGTATTCCTCTGCTTCCACTGTGCTCACGTGGAAAGTAGAATTGGGAAATCATTAGAGTTGCTATATGAAACTTAATTTTCCACCTCTGCTGGACTTCTGCTACTCTGTGAGCAGATCAGGATGTCAGTTATCTTCTAAAACGTATAGAAAAAAAATGTGTTTGCCTTCTCTTATTAATATGTTCTCATTTTCCTGAAAGAAGCTGTGGTTCTAAAGGAGTGGGTTCCTGCCAAACACTGCACTTTTCTTGATAATTCTGCAGATAACTTTTTCTGTGCTTTTTTGGATGGCTGAGTTACCTGTAGGGCAATGTGCATTGAATTTGGGTGTTTCAGTGACCAATAAATCACACAAAAATACATAGATCTTGCATTCACTACGCTTTCCAGTTGGTTGATGCTCTTGTTCTCAGTATTTTTGGTTCTTTGATGATTTTCCTTTCCCTGTGTGAGTGTTGTGTTGCTGGAAGGAATCAGCTTAGTGGTCTTGTGAGTTCAGCAAGGCTGACTTAGCCCTTCAGCTTGGTGGGGATGGATCAGGGGAACTGGACCCAGGTTACTTCAGTTGCCTTTTTCTCTGTGAGTTTAACTGGAGGATTTTCCCATTTGCTATGGATATTTTGGAGGTTTCTTTTATCATATTGTGTAAGAACAGGAGCTTGTGCCATGTTCCTAAAGAAAATTCTGCTTTGTTTTCTGTGGGTCGCCTCACTTTGATAGAAAGTAGCTGTCCTCAATACCAGAGATATCTGCATTTGGGTGTCTGTGTCAGTGTGGACTCAAATACATATGAAGACCTAAAGAAAGGGCTTGGTGCAAGAACTTGTCTCTTTTGTCATTTTTGTTTGCTCTTCTTCCAACTACATAATACTGATTTATAGCCACCAAGTGCTCTTACAAGTCCTGGAAACTCCCACTTGCTTTCAGTGCCTTCACTCAGCCAAGCTGTCCGATGGCAGCTCAGCGAGGTGACTTGTGTAACTGATAAAGCATCGAATGCGTAATTTGCTTTGCAATCTTTTTGGTAGAAGGTGGTGATAAATGTAGGATACTGCTAAGCTGATTATAGTGATTAGAGTATTTCACAACTTTCTATTTCACAACTTTTTGTATTTGTAGTATATTTCAGTCTCTGAATGTATCTGGGTTAATAGATGAAAAGAAGGATTCCCTGCTAGGGAGAGGTTCTGAAGGTGGTGGGGGGCTTTTTGTGGGATTAATTGTTTTTAAATAATTACTTTTCTATTTTACCTATGGCAAATTCCCTAAAAATGTCTAGTTTGGGATTATTAAAGAAAATAAAAAAGCCTTTCCTTTTCCCCTAGCCCATCTGCAGTAAACTAATGTTGAACTTGCACTGGAAAGAAAATAGAACTGTTTTAAAAGTCAGGTTTAAGCTTTAGCTTGAGCTGACTTAAAAGGTGAAGCATATCTTGTACCAATAGAACCAAAAAAATATTAAGTTGTCTAGGCTGACAAAACAACATTTTCTACACATCTTGCTTTTGTCTGTGGACAGAATGTCTAAGTCACTGTAGAGTTTGTTGGTTCCCAGCAATCTCCAAATGTTCAGAGTAAAAATATATATGTATATATATTTAATAGATATAATATAGCACAAAGGGAATAACTCAGATTTTTCCTTTTTCTTCACTCATCTGAGTGTGTTTCAAACTAGTGGGCTAGATTATTTCAACAGTAACCAAGCAGTAAGTTTTGGTGTTTTTTACCTTGTCAGAAAAAAACTGCCCCATTGATTTCAACTCCCCTTTACCAATTTCCCTATGTCATCTGTAACTTATCAGTAGCTTCTAGGTGGTGTTTTTAGATATATTCTGAGTGAAGACACTTGAAAGTGCTGGAGAAAAGAGATGTTTCATTAATGCACATTTTCTGGTTCCAGATAGGAACTGGATCAGGTTGGAGCTTGGCAGTATTACATAGGATGTGCTGGAGGCTTTGTAGGTGGTTGGCTAGAAAGTGTGTAACTCTTTCTGGGCTGGATTCAGAGCATGAGCAGGTCAGTTGTGCTCTTACAGGGCTTTGTCTTTTTATAGAGGCTGGTGTAATCCATCTGAGTTTAGTCAAATTAATCCTGATTTACTCTAAGCATGAGTGAGATCAGAATTAAGTTTCTGGGCTTTTTGTGCTGACTAATCCTTGCAGTACACTGAATCAGAATATGAACCCCATGAAACTGGGGCAGCTAATTTTGAAGAACTTTAGGAATGTTTCTCATGTGTTCTAACAGGTGGCTTTTTTTTATTTCTTCTTTTTTATGATTCAAGTAAAAGACCCGTGTTGGTTCTTCAGAATGACTCTCTCTACTCTCAAAGACGTCCTTACACCAATGAAGATGAGGCCTGGAAAACTTTTCTTGAAAATCCCCTCACAGCAGCAACCAAAGCTATGATGAGCATCAATGGGGATGAAGACAGTGCAGCTGCCCTCGGACTGCTCTATGATTACTACAAGGTAGATTGGCGTGGGTCGTGTTCCACCTCTGGAAAAGGTGTCATTTGCTAGAGGATTTTACAGAAGCTGTGAACAGATCACAAGGACTTTAAACAACGTGGGTTTTAAATTGGAAAACCCTATGACTCTCGTTCTGGAAATTTGTTTTATTTTTATCTCTGTAGAGTAAGATCCCCTAGATCTTGATGTAAAAGTTTAGTAGCACTTTGCTACTTTTCAACTTGAGTAATGCTTTTTCTGTTGACCCCAGGTTCTTAAAGAGGCAATATGTTATAGAAATAGTCATAAAGAATGACACTTTAGGATCATATCCCTGTCTGAATATAAATATACATGGAGAAAGACACTCCTTTTGTTCACATGATCCCTCTGCTGGTGGACCTTTGGCTTTTGCTGGGGCTTTGTTGTGTTGCTTTAGGCTCAGCTGATACTAAGATAGAATTACAGGTTTTTGGCGGTATGTGGGGCAGAAGTGTCCACCTGGAAGAGCTGCTGTCTGAATCTCTCTAACCCTCAGTGAGCTTCAACTTCTGTAATCTGTTAATCCTTTGATAGCTGAGGTTGTCTTCCCTGGAGTTTGTGGTCTTCTCAGAAACATGTGCCTTCCTAGATGCTCCCAGCTGAACTGAGGAGTCAGAGAATGTTCTGGTCTGCATGGGGTGCCTTTTGCTGAGCTTTGTTTCCCGAATACCAGAAGTATAAGCTAGGGGAGTTATCTCTGGCCAGGTCAGTGGAGAGCAGGAGGCATTTCCAGGCAGGGAGGGGTCCTGCTTGTGTTGAGACGCCTGTGTTATGGTGGCCTGGCTCACCAGGTAGAGATGCCTGTTTTTTCTTTGCTGAGCATGCAGGAAGGCCAGGAGGCTGACTTGGCTCTCCTGCCTGGCACTTTGGCTTGTCTTTTAATAGTAGTGAGTGCAGTTGCCAGCCTTTGTTATGTTCTTCAAGCACTAAGAGAGATTGCCGGGTGCAGACAAAACCCTTGCCTGCCCTTTTAAGAGTTGAGCTGTCTTACATATCAAAATATTCTTGTAATGCTTAATATGGAGATTAACACCACACACATACAACAAAATGCCACAGGCTCACTGATGTGGATGTTATTTAGCTAGTTTTGTGAGAAAACTGCCTTTCTGCTTTGTGCTTGTGCTTGCTATGCTTTTGGAAAAAAAAAAAAAAGAACAAAAACAACAAACCAATAACAACAATATGCTTTCACCAGAACAATTTTAATCCACAAGATCAATTTTGATTTCTAAACCTGTAGATTACAGAAAGAATGTTCATTTTGAGCCTTCATGCTCAGCAAAGCAGAAGTGATTTGCTGTGCATTAATGCCTAATTCAGGGTTTACTCTTATGTTTGGGTATCAGTGAGTGTACAGAAAAAACTGATGGAAGAACAGGTATGCTGCACAGTTGGGTAAAGCACAATGGTTGGAGGTTGAAAGATTTATTGAGGGCTGTTATGGAGTAATGTTATAGAGGGATGATGTTGAGGCATTTCTAATATTCTCCCTCTGCATATTAAAAGCAGCTGATGAGATCACCTTCCTATAAAAAAACCAAAGCAGTAAAACAAAAAAAAAAAAAACCTTTTGTTTCCTTCCATTTGGCTACTGGGCTTGCTCAACTGTGGTTAATAAGGCCTTATAGGAAACAATTTTTTGATGAAAGCTCTTTTGGGAGTGTTGGCCACATGCAGCTTGGAAAATCCTTGTTTTTTGGTGACTAGTTAGTGTTGGCGTCCCAGCAGTCTCTTGCTAGAGATTCTCCAAGTTTTGCTGGGTACTGTGGAAAATCTAGCAGCTCTGGTGTTTCTGAGGATTCCAGTTGTGTGTAAGAAGGAGGACATGGTTTTCAGTCAGGGCTGTGTAGAGAAGAATGCTGTTTGTGCTGCCAGCCTTGGCATTCGTGCTGAAGTGGTGGTTCCCCATCCTGGACCCAGGCTGGAAAATGGAGGCAGGATCTGAACAGGCTTTGGTGAAGGAGGGTGATGGGAGTTCAATCCTCTGTACATACACCAGAATATGTTTGCTTTGCTCATTCAGGAGGCGTGATGAGGGTGACAAAAGTCGTGGGCCTTACATGTGGGTTGGCAGGAGAGCTTGTGTGGACTTGCTGAGGGGACCTGAGCACCATGGGCTTGTGCCAGCAGCTGCAAGAGCTGTTTGGGTTGCTGAGGTGCTGATTACGTGCTCCATGCAAGGAACTGGGCTACCACAGCTCCAAGAACTCACCTTCTCCTGTGTGCCTTGGCCTAGCAGTGCAGCCAGGAAAGTGGCATGTGTGTGAGCAAGGTCACTTGTTTGATTGATGTTGTGTGTTCAGGGCAAATCCTGTCCATGGTATAAAATACAAGGAGCAATACTGAGCTGTCTTAAATCCAGAGTGCTGGTCACATTTTGTTTATAAAAGGTTTAATATAGTTTGGGCCAGTGTGTTTTGTGTGGCCATGCACGAATAGGAACTGTAGTATCTCAATATGCTTGTTGGATGTGGTGCTCCCCAAATTCCCTGATCAGTAAAGAAAAGGAAGAGCCTCAAGTGGTCTTAGAGGGAATGGCCTAGAGAGCACATGTCCTTGGAAGTGTCTGTGGAACAGCATCCTTTCACAAGCTTTGAGCTCATCCAGCAAGCTGAACTCTGCCAGCCTGCAGAGGAGAGAACCTGCACTGCCAGCAAACCTTGGGAAATTTCTTCTTGGTTCTGCTTACCCCAGTACTAGTGCTCCAGCCATGGATGGATGGTTTTCTGCACTGGTGTTCTTACCACCTGGTGCTGGCAAGAGCTCAGGGCTGACACAGGTGACTGAGTTGGCTGCATGGGGATCTGTGGGACATCTCCTGGAGCTGGCCTGGCATCCCAAAGCCGTGTGAACATGGGTTAAGTTGTAATGCAAATAATGACTGGCATCCAAAGCAAGGCTTCCTTAATTTGACCAAATTTTAAGGAGCTATTTTTTTGTGTGGGAGGAGGAATTGAATTATAGTATGTCTTAAATTTCCCAGGTTCCAAGGGAGAGGAGATCTTCAACAGCTAAGCCTGAGGTAGAACATCCTGAACAAGACCATAGCAAAAGGTATTATTTTTTATTATTGCTTTTCTCTTTCCATGTTTCCCTCCTAGACCATCAAAACTGCTGCAGTAAAGTAACTTGCTGCACTGTGGTGATGTGCTGGAAGAGAGGAATTGTTAGCTTTTACTCTGTGCCTCAGGTTCCTGTGTTGCCCCAGGAACGGGATGGGGATTGAACCATGGTGTGTAGAGTTGAGGCTCAAACTGCTGCTCAGTGCCATCTATCTCCTTTAGTGTGCTGATGGCTTATAGTCAGCATAGCAAAAGCTGCTCTCTAACATTAGGCACGGCCTGGTAGTGCAGGCACTTCTGCAGGCTGCAGTCACTGGGGACACTTTTCATTTTTCATGCAGTTACTTCAGTTGCTCTCTGCTGAATTTTGTTCTCAGCTACCAGTAGCATTGCTGTTTCATGCATGGGCCAGTTGGGAAGGACTTCAAAGTGCTTGTGATTAGGCTTTGTACTGTTTGGGGACTTCTTCTGTATCCTCTGGAACTTCTATCTTTCTTCCCTTATCTGCCTTCCCTCTCTTGTGCCTCCCAAGCAGATGATACTGATTAGGTGACTATAACAAATGGGAGGTTCACTCAGGCCAGGCTTCCACTCCTACCATCCTCTTCCTTTGGACAGACTAGAATGCTTTAAGTGCCTGAGGTGAGGTTTTGTGGTCTGGCTGAGCTGATTGAGTGACTTGTCAAGAAGAGCAGGCTGGTTCTCAGCCATGTGTTCTCACTACTCCTCTTGAACCAGATTGGGTCCCACACAGATCCATCACCAAACAGAGAAAGAAAAGGTGGCTGGTTCTCTGTCAGCCAGGCAAGCTGAACTGGCTCACCAAGGAGGCAGGAGAATGTCAGAATTGGTATCAAGGAGAGGGCAGGATCACTCTGTGGGGAGGGAGAAAGGGAGGGCAGGCTGACTTAGTGACTATTAGCTATGAGGTCAGCTCAGCCACAGGTCTGAGTGTTGTCCTGGCAAAAATGAGTGTGGTGGGGTGGAGAGCAGCAAGTTATGCAAACCACTCCCAGGAGTCTTGGTGCAGATTTTCTTGGGGGGTTGTGCATGAAATGAGGGGTGTGACTTCTCTGTTAGTGCTTCCCGGGTGGTGCACAGTCCTGGGGCAGAGGAGCAGCAACCTTGCTGTCAGTCCTTCTCCCTCTGCCAGAGCAGCTTTGTGGAGCCTGTCTGTGCCAATGTGTGGTGGGAATTGCTTAGTTTTGACCTGTTTTCCAAGCAGTGAGGATCTGGGCTGTGAACCCTCACCCTTTGCTCCAGGGTAATTAATCTCCAGGGTGGGATGGTTAACAGTGGGAGAGGAGTTATGGTTTTGTTTTTTTTTTTTTAATGAGTTTCTCAGCTTTTCAGGCTAGGATTGAGCCATTCTGCACAAGCAGGAGAGTTTGTGTCAGCTGTCCTTGTCCAAAAGGCTGAAAAGCTTTTCTAGCTCTTGTTTAATGAGAAAATAAGCTGTATAATTTACACCTGATTTCTTTTTGCCCTTTTAAGGAACAGCATCCCAAACGTTTCAGAACAGTCGCTCATTTCTGCTGGAGAAAACAGAGTCCAGGTTCTGAAAAATGTGCCTTTCAATATTGTCCTTCCACATACCCCCCAGATGGGCATGGACAAGCGAGGCCACCTCACCACCCCCGACACGACGGTCACGGTTTCCATTGCCACGATGCCCACCCATTCCATCAAAACGGAGACGCAGCCGCACGGCTTTGCCGTGGGCATCCCGCCGGGCGTGTACCACCCCGAGCCGCCCGAGCGCGTGGTGGTCTTCGACAGGAACCTCAACCCCGACCAGTTCAGCTCCAGCACCCAGCCTCAGAGCTCCCAGAGGCGAACACCAGACTCCACCTTCTCGGAGACGTTCAAGGAGGGGGTGCAAGAGGTACCAAGAGAGGCAGTTGCTCCATGTGTGTGCGTGTGTCCCAATCTGGATGGAGAGATCCAGTTCCGTCTTTAACTGTTCTTGTTACATGAGCCAGAAATCTGTCCAGTGGCTTAGAAATAGAAGACTTTCTCAGAAAGGTGCATAATTACAACTTAGTAAATAAAACCTTCACAACATGAAATCATTATCAAAAGCAAATGACTAATCTTACTAGTGACAGAGGCTTTGGCTTCCAGAGTGTGGAAATAGTTATCTTGATCCATAGAGCCAGGTGTTGCAAGAGTTCAGCACTCCATGGTGCCTTTGCAGGTACCAAACTGAAATGACTGTATGTAAGCTTCCTTACTGCCAGTTTCTAGGTGTGGTGTGTGTCCATAGAAAACAGTTGGATTATGTAGGGCCCTTGAGTGAGAAAATCTGTGGGTTTTGTTTTATGATACCAACTGAAAATAGCAGCGTAACCGTGTTTTGATTTTTAAGCCAAACCTCAAGGAGCTGTGTGGCTATGCCCTTTGAGAGTTGGGAAAGCGTTAAAATTTTGCCTTAAGCTGACTTGGAAGGCTTATGAGATGTTGTGTTTAGTTGACACCCAAAGGTTTTGGATTAAAACTCTGTTCAAGTGTCCTGTTTGTTCAAACCAAAAATCAGTTGTTCTGAACAATTTGCCTGACAGAAGTTCTGTGGTAAGGAGTATCTATTTAATATTGACTTTTCTTGTTGCTGCGGTGTTAATTGTTGTTTTGTCTGCTTCAGGTTTTCTTTCCTACTGAACTGAATCTCCGAATGGCCAACATGAATTCAGAAGATTATGTTTTTGACAGCATTTCTGGGTAATGATTTAAGGTCCCCATTTGCCTTTATCCTCCTGTTTTCTTAGTTGTCCATGGCCAAGCAGTACAATTCATGCTAATTTGTACAGAGTCATTGTTGGATTTTGGGGGGAGCCTGTGGATCTCAAACCTACAATTATGTCTGCTTATTTGAATTTCAGTTGAAAATTGTAGCTTAAAAGATACAATTGTATCTTTAAAGAAAACAAATACTTTAAGGAAAACTACCTGGAGGATTGGAAATACTACTGGTCTTCATTTATGGTCCTTGCACCAAATCTGTGTCCCATGGAAAGGGGCAGTGTTGTTTGGGAGTGGTTTGGGAGTTTGCTTCCAGCTGTGCCCCCCTCCTGGGTCTACTTGTCTTGCTCTCAGTCTGCTGGAAATCTACAGCAAGAATAGGAAAAATAAAACTCATCTGAATTCCAGAGGAGGGGAGCAAATTAGTTGCTCGATAGTTGCAGTTGACCAAGAGGGCGATGGCCATTGAGTAGCTTATTAGCTTGTGAATTTAATTAAACTGCTAATAGATACCTTTCTGTTCCATGAGAGCAGCTTGCTGCTCTCAGCCTGAATAGGGATCTTCCTGTCTTGCCTGCTGATGTGTCTTAGGGTTTAGCTTGCCAAGAACTTCTCTTGAATGTTCATTCATGAAGGAAATGGTTGAAAAAGGGGCTCATCCTGTTTTCCAACTTCTTTGCCTGTTGATGGCTTAATGAGTCAACTAACGACTTTGGAATTTCTCCAAATTAAATGTGGAATGTTTAATCAGCTTTCCAGGAAAATGCCTTAGCAATCACTACCCTCTTTACTCTATAGGAATAACTTTGAATACACTCTGGAAGCCTCCAAGTCCCTCCGACAGAAGCCTGGGGACAGCACAATGACTTACCTGAATAAAGGTCAATTTTACCCAATCACGCTGAAAGAAATCAGCAGCACTGAAGGAATCCATCACCCCATCAGTAAAGTCCGAGTGAGTGGCAGCACGTGGGGTTTCTTGGGAAGGAGGGTGTGTACCATGGTGACCTTAAACTCTCCCAAAGTGCAGTAATCTAGACCAGAGCATCAGCACAAAGGCCAGCTTACCTGTGCTCTTACGTCAGTATTCGTTCCTTTGCTGTCCACCTACTGCCAGACCAACCCATCCTGGCTCAGACTGTTAAGAAGTGCTGTCAGCACTTGTGTAAAGGTGATGCAACACCTGGAATGAGATCCTTGAATTCTAGTCAGGAGAGCAGTTCTGCTCATCTCTGTTTATGACCCAGAAAGTGCTGTTGTCTGCCTTCCTGTTTGGCAGCAGTGTGCCAGGTATACTGTAGTGCCTTAAGTGGAAAAGCCTAAAGCTCCAAACCAAATGTACTCTCTGGCCTTTTCTCTATTTCTCTTTCATGTTTTTGTTGGGTTATTTTTGTTTTTAATCCTTCCCTCTCTCCTTTCAGAGTGTCATTATGGTTGTGTTTGCTGAAGACAAAACAAGGGAAGATCAGCTCAGGCACTGGAAATACTGGCACTCAAGACAGCACACAGCCAAACAAAGATGCATTGACATAGGTAAGGAACACTCTCTTTGCTGATGTCAAACTTCAGACCTAATTCCTTGGCAAGGTTCAGTTTTCTCTAAGGCTTTGTTATTTTTAGGAGTTTCTGGATCACTCTCTCTGTTATCCATAGCTTTTCTGAAAGCCCAGAGACTGTTTATGATTGCTTGGAGCTAATGCTATAGTTTTTAGGACTCATTAAAAAGGCTGATTTTTTTGGAGGATTTTGATTAATAGAGTTTAGACTTTTGTATTGGGAGATCCAACAGAACCCTCCAGGCAACAGGATTTTTTTTTTTTTTTTTTTTTTTTTTTTTTAGAATATCCTGGTGCTTGTAGCTAAATCAAAACTTGTAGTCCCAGTGACTGTCCTAAATATTGAGTTTCTTCAAAGGACAAGGTCCTTGTAGAAATACCTCAAGACTAATGATCCTCCTTCCCACAGCTTTGCTCACAACTCGTCTTTGGTACATGTAGAAAAAGAAAACACTGCAAATTTCCACTTGCCTCCAGACAAGGCTGGGGCTGGCTGGGTTCCAGCCTTCTCTGGCTGAAGGCTGGGCTGTTCTCCTCGTCCCTTCCTTCTGTGAATCAAAGCAGGGATTAATCACTTGGCACTTAAAGCAGACGCGCATGCAAATCTTTGTTTGTTATTGAAGGAGTTTTATTGAGAGCTTATGTCCTTGCTGTACAGGGTAGAGTTTCCCGCACATAGCAGGTTATGGCACAGAACACCTCATATTTAGGATCTGCCTTTCACACTGGAGTTTCTAGTTTAGAATTTTTGCAAGTCCCATTTAATTCCTTCCTCCTGTTTGTTGAGGGTTTTTTGTGTGTGAGAACTATTTCCAGCCTCTTTAAAGATCCATTCCTAAGGTACAGTTCAGCTTTTTTTTTCCCCCAAGGAGCTGCTGAAGAGTTAGTTTCTGGCTGCTTCTTGTGATTAAGGTCTCGGGTGATTCTCCTCTTCCTCTCCCTCATGAATCCTTCTTTCTAACAGCTGACTACAAGGAGAGCTTCAACACCATCAGCAACATTGAGGAGATTGCCTACAATGCCATATCCTTCACCTGGGACATCAACGAGGAAGCAAAGGTATGTGACCACGATTATATTTCCTGTCCTTTTAGCAGATTCAGGGGCTGGGGGAAGGGAAGGGTGTGTGGCCTACCTGGTGATTAGCATGTAACAAGTTTGTTTACGCTCTTACATTAGGCAAAACCTTCTGGCTATTTCTTAAGAGGGTTTGCATGTGCAACTGGGAGAGCTTTGCAACTGCTTTAGGGTTCTTGGCAGAAGTGCGTGCCTGAGAGACAAGTGCTGACAGAAGGAAGCACAGAGCGCTTCCTGAGCAGGTGAAGTGGCACAGGAGGTATGATGGAGCAGAGCTGGGCTTGGCACCAAGGATCCCCACGGGAGGGGAGGCAGGGGGCAGCTGCTGGGGAACTGGGGCTCCAGCCATGGGCTTGCCTTCCACCAGAGAGGGAGCAGCTGCGGCCTCTGAGCTCCCAAAGCACACATTGCCTAAACCGCAGATCCAAACACCCAGTGACCTATTTCAAACTAGAACAACCTCCTGGTGAACTCTGGTTTGATCTTTCCTTAGAACTGTGGGTGCTTTTGTAGGTGTGTCAGTGCAGGAAGCTTCCCTAGTTAGTAGCTAACTGCAGCTGTTTGAGCTACTCTGGCTTCTGGAAAAGGCTTGTGCATCTTCTGGGTTCAAGAAAAGCAGGTCAAAGCATGGAGCCAACTTAGTTCTAAAGGCATTTGTCACTGGTTAGTTGCTGGAGTCAAGAGTGAAGGAGTTTTCTATTGAGAACTTCATTACTGCCTGAGTTGTCTTTAAAAACTGGGAACCATTTCTGCCCAATTTTGGAGACTGGCTGTTTCCTTGGCAGTACTAGTAACTGGTACCAGCAAACAGTACCAGTAGTCACCAGCATCATGGGGAAAAACACTGATGGCTGCAGAGTGCCATGTCTAGGGAGAGCCTGGCTTGGGGGGATGTGGGAACTCTCAGCACACAGGTCCTTCCCTGGAGCTGTGTGTGCTCCTGCTCTGCAGAAGGAGCCAAGGGCTGGTGTCACTGCATGGAGCTTGCTGTCACCACGAACTGAGCTCTGTCTTCTGCATGAGGGCTGTGGAGAAAATGTTGATTGGGGACTGCTGTTAGGTTTCAGCTCTGTGAGAGAAGTTTGGGTGCTTAGCAGATGGCAGTGAGGAGTTGTGTGTGTGCTGCTGCTGAAAGCGCTGCTTTGCAGCGTATGGGACATTACTTGTGAGGCTGGTGTTGGGTGCCAGGGTTGCCTTTTCACCAGATTTGGCTTCAGTCAGGTTGAGAGGGGTGGCAGGGAAGGCCTTATCTGCTGGAGGATGCTAAAAGGCTGACATGATTTCTAAAACATGAAGCACTTCACTTTGTGAACAAACAAGAGCTGTCAAAAGGAGTCAGTAAATATTATCCTGCTGCCATAGCCAGTCAAACATTTAACAAACCCAGCCAGTCGGTGTCTCCAAGGTATGCAAACGCTTAGGATTTGCACAGGGTGGATCATGCAGACAGAACAATGCAAGTCCTCAAGGAGCTGGAAGCACTTTCTGCAGCTGCCTCTCTGCTGGCTGAGCCACTCTGCAGCAGTAGGGATGGGCCACTAACCCAGGAGCAAGGCTCACAGCTGGTGCTGAGAACTTTGTGGCTGCCCCAAGGAAAGCCATCCCTTCCTACCAGGTGGCTATTGGCAAGTTACTCTAAAGACCCCTGAATTAATAGTTTGTCTCTAGTGAAATGGCCAATAGCATCTTGAAAAGATCTAAGGACCCTCATGGTGATATTTCATCTTGGGGCTGAACTTCATGGGATGGAGTGGTGTGGGGAGCTGTGAGACAGACTGGTTTTTTAGCTACAGAGGCAAATTTGCTTCCAGATTCATGATCTTAGTGTTTGAGATCCATATACTGTGAGTCCTGGTTTTTATGAACTTTCAGAGGGGACTGTTGATACCAATGTGCAAGCCTTGACTCTTGGGATCAGAATCATATTAAGGCAAAAATACTCTCGACTTCAGTATTTAAAGAATTGGCGTTTTTAGCAAGTGCTCCATGTGCTTAAATGTCTGTTTAACTTCATTTTTACCCCTGAGTGGATGTGTTTTGTCAATGGCTGAATTTCTCACCAAAGAGCTGCAGTTCTTTCTCAACTTCTGTGATCTTATCAGGAGATGTCTGAGCCAATTTCAACAATTTTTATTGCATGGTTCATTTACCTTGTATGCTCTTGCTCTTTCTTTTCCTTTCCCTCCCTGCCCCCCAACCCTTGACAGTAGTCTTAAAGTATATGAAGAAAGCAGGGAATAGATAGAACTGAGTTTCTGATGGTACAGAAATTCCTTCACAGTAATAAATACAGTGTTTTATATTTAATAAGAGCAGAAGTGCTGCATAGACAGTATGTTTAACCAGCCAGCAAGCCTTGATCATTAGAAATTTGCTTCCTGAGCCCTGGAGTTACTTGGACCAGAGCCAGGTGATTCTTCTGGGCTTGCTGCTTCTCCTGTTTCCCTCTTGCTTTTGCTTCCAGTGTGCTGTGGCAATGATTTGATCCTGTGCAGCCATGTCAAATGGGAAGTAATGAGGCTCTGTGTCTGGGCTTTCTGATGTAGTTATTCATTTGGACACGCAGGGTGTGTGTCAGATTTAAGGCAGAAATAGCATATTATCACAGGAGTTGCCCTTAGCAGCTCTGGGACCAGGTACTTGCCTTCTTGTGGAGATGTGCAGGAATATTGCACCTCTGCCACTGTGTCTGTTCAGGAAGGTGTCACCTGCCTGAGAGTGCTCTGCCAGGGCCCTTGGGGCACTAAAGGGGTTTAGTAAACTGTACCTTTCTGCTGAAGAAACACTCTTTTCATACAGCACAAGTCATGTGCTCCTTCTGTAGCAAGGAAAATTGTGTGGATTTCACAGCTGTGGGATGAAAAAAGGATGTTTGAGATGCCCTCAGTATCCAGCATTTCACATTTCCCAATTGCATTGTGCTGGGAGAGCCAGAGCAAGGCCAGGGCTCTGGTCACTGGACACATCAGACAAGCCTGGCTCAGCTGGGGTTGTCCCACAGCTGCCTGCATTGGTGTGCTGTTCGTGAACCCTTGGGTGCAGAAACCAGGAGTATTTCATGCGTGACAGATGCTTCCCACTCTGGGACCAGACCTTGGCCACGGATTTCAGAGCAAATGCGCTTCTCTCTGGCAGCTCCCCTCTGCCCTCTTCTGTTGTTTTGGGACATCACAGGAGCTCCTGGAAGCAGCTGCTTCGTAGCAGAGGCTGGTTTAAGTATTCTCCGATCTTTGCAAGAGTGTATTCAAGCTGGAAAAGGGCCCAGGAACCAAAACCTCCGTGCTCTGAGACAGTGAAGGGAGCAAAGTGTGGGGAGGAAGGCCAGACTTCGAAGGAGGCAACCTGCCCTGAAGTAGTGCTGTTGAGGTTTGAAGGAGAGTGGGGTCAGGATTAGGATTGTCAGGAGCCATTGCAGGGTGGGGAAGCAGTGATTCAGGTGGGCTTTCAGATGTCTGTGTTAGAGGTGAGGTCTGATCCCATCACCTGACAGAGCAGGGGAAGGGAATGGTTGAATGAGGAGACAATCATGCTTTGTGAGAGGAAAATGGAAGAGGGTGGACTAGAAAATTAGTTGATGAACTGGTGAGTTGTTGACTGGGATATTTAAGAAAGCCAGTGTAGCTACTCAATCAGGAGCCATCCTGCTTGAGTGGAAGCATGATGTGATGAGTCTGGTGAGATGTGTAGCTGATACTCACTTGCATGCAACAGATAATGCTGGAGTTACCCTGAGGCTTGTGGAGACTTCAAACAGTTTCCCACCCCATGATGGATGTCTGCCGTGGGCAGACAGTCGAGGTGGGGTTCTTCTGCTGCAAAGAAGCTTTTAGATGTCTGAGCACAAGCTCGTCATCTTCTGCGTCTATGACTTCATTAGAACAGGGTGTCTGGAGTTGGGATGCAGCTTTCTCTAGAGGCGTCTGCCCCTCTTGTTGACTGAGCACGCTTGGCTTTGAAATGTGGGGATGTTAGAAGTAGGGAATAGGAATCCTTGCAGCCCTTTTTGTCTTTGTCCCCCATGTCAGTCAGAAGTGATTGTAGGTTCAGGTCATGAGTTTTTGAGGCTGGGATCCATCTCTTCCCAGGTCTGTGCAACATGCTAGACTCTCCTTTTCTTGGTTGGTACCCAATAAAGGTCTTTCATTGAAAATTGCCACCATGTGTGTGGTTGAATGCACATTTCATACTGCTCTTCATAATGTTGGCTGTTGTCCTGTTATCTCTGCGATGTTGCCCGTTAGCTGTGAAACAAATTCCGTCCCTTAACTCTGGCCTGGGGACATGGCCTGCTCTCAGGTCAGTGGCAGTTGAACAATCTGGACAGATTGGTTTCCCCAGGGTTAACTGGCTTTGCTGGATCCTGCTTTGCTCAAATCCTGTCTGAGCTCTTGCCCTGTGAAGCAGGAGGGTTGGGGCCTCTTGTCTGAACAGGGCGAGTTGTCTGCACAGTGACTGCAAGAGCCTCCCTGCCTGTTTGTGTAGCTCCAACAGGGCAAGGATCTGCTGTTGTGCTGGGGCACCCCTTCTGTGCTTCCCAATGGGACCTTCTGAAAAGCAGCACTGCTTCCAGCAGCTCCCAGGGAAGGGCCCCATGGAGGTCTTTGGTCTGGCTTGCTTTAGGCTGGCTAATGGGACTGTAGCCAAAAAAATGTTACTGCACATTAAGGGTTCTATTGTCCTCCTACTCCTTCCCTAAAAAAAGGCATTGTAAGTCAGATGCTCTGTGTGAAAAGACCCTTTCTACTAAAAGAGAATACGTGGAGAGAGTGTAGCAGGCATTTTGAGCTCAAGAATATCATGACACAGCTTTTTGCTGCCTTTTCACCAAAGGGAAAAGGTGTGGTGTCTTTTAGTTGATGCCCTGAATGACAGAGCAATTAAACAGTGCTTTTTTTATTACTTTTTTTTGGACCAAAAAGAGTGGAATGGTCCTAATATTATTTAATGGTCCTAGTATAATTTTGGGATAGCCTTTTGAAATAGAAAATTAGGCAATGAGGGTGGTCTTCTAGGCAGATCCTCCCATGTACTGGCAAGATTTTGTTTAGAGGAGTTCAATTAATGGAGAGGGTGGATCTCTTGCTACAGCTTGAAGTGAGGCTGGGTGGTACACTTTTGATTTATTTTAAGAGTTTATTCTAGCATAATCCTCCGTTGGTGTTCTCTATAGGAAGAATTTCAACTTTTTTGATTGATGAATATTGCATACATTTATATGGATGCCATTGTAATGAAGCAGCAGTCATATGCCTCATTAAAGAAGGTGTTGCCACCTTCAGCAGCATTGAGGAGGTACAGGTTTGACTAGTTGGAAATGAAACTATGAAATGTGATGAGTCAAACATACTTAAAGGAAAGAGATTGGTGTAAAGCCAAGGCTGCAGACCACAAATACTTTGAGGCACAGGTACACACAGTCTTTGGAGCAGTGACATAGGAAAGTCATAGCAAGTATTGCTTACCTGCCTCTTAACACTGACCTCTCCCTACTGTGTCCTGGGTTTTCTGGAAAACAAGCATATGCCACACTTGTTTTTAAGCATTGCCAACTAGAAGCAAGTTTTCAACTCAGCATTTCTTCTGAACTTGGTGTCCCAAGCCTCTGCCATTGTCTGGTCTTCCAAGTATGAGCTCTCAGTGTTTCCCAAAGCTGAAAGGAAAATCTCTTGACATTAGCTTTTTTATAGAGAAAATTAGGAGGTGATTTTTTTTTTCTTTTCCCTTTTCTCTATTCCATTTTTACCTGATGGTAACACTTTCTTTTCAGCCATTTTTGTGCCATTATAGACTTAATTCTCTGTTTTGTGTGGTTTTGTTGTGTTTCAGGTTTTGTCATTGTTTTTGGAGACTTGTGTTGTTGATGGGGGTGGTGCATTAGGGGTTTTTTTGTGGGGTTTTTGGGTTTTTGTTTGTTTGTTTGGGTTTTTTTTCAACAAATTATCGCTATTTTTGTCACACTGCTGTTTTTACTTTCTTTCCAACTAGCCTAACAAAACCTGGCCCAACAGCTTTATCTTATCAAAGTGTGGGGTGGGAGGAAGCATCAGTAGGACTGGGAACCATTATCCCCAGGTTTCCCAGGTGTTGAGAGCAGAGACATTCCTATATTTCCTTGCCTTGGAACAGGTTGGAATAACAATCAGCATTGCTCTTTGTGAGCAGGAATATGTATTTTCCTTTCATTACCATTCCTTTTTGTTTTGCTGATGGAGTAAACTTGCTAGGAGGATGTTCTTTATCTGGAGGTAGATCGTATTTCCCACATCTCTTTCCTTGACTGGTGTGGGACCCATGATGGCCTCTGTGTCAGTCACCCAGACTGGGATTGGTAGGTTTGGATGCAAACTAACTCCCCTGAGCTGCAAGCAGGATGGTGCTGGGTCTGCCTGAGCAGAGCTGCAGCGGATGCAGCCGTGTCACCCATCTGCCAGACAAGCCTTTTTTGGAGCATCCGATCCCAAAGGCAGGAGGAGGCTGAGGAGCCCACAGGTGCATGAATTGCCCAATTTTTCAGTCTGTTTCCTGGCTCACCTCCTGCTGATGCAAAACCTGTGGGGTGTGTGGGAGGTGAAGAAATGCATGTGAGAGCAGTAAGATTAGCCACCTCTCAGGTGATCTTACCAAAGTGTGGGTTTGGGTTTTTTTTTTTCTTTTAAATACAGAAGAGTCTTCCCAGTACTGCTTTCTTAGGACATGCCTTTGTGGATGTGTGCAGGCAGACCTGTGCTTGCCCTGCCTGCACTCAAAGCTGCTTGGGTCTGACCCAGAGCCAGTCTTGAAAGCCATATAGCTACACTGGCACAAGGTAGTCCCCAGGCTGACAGCTCTGCCTCTCAGAAGGGCTTGGAACTCTGCTGGTGTACTTCACAAGGCTTTTGGACTGGAGATATTTTGCATCCAGCCAGCTTGCAGCACAAGGAAACATACAGGGACAAATCTTTAGAAAATAATTTTTTTTTCCTCTTTGCTGTTTATATTTGTTCAAGCCTTTAGAAAAACTGTATGATTTCAGCTATCAGTAATATTCAAACTTTGAGCTTCCAGTTAATTTTTCTTTATGGGAGGGGGAGATACTGCCTTTGTGTCAGGAAAATGGTCTTCAGACCCACCCCTTTTTCTACTGTATTTTGGGCCTAACATTGAAACTATTTAGCCAAGGCCAAGAAAAGCAGTATCCAGCTGCATTCCCTGGAAAGCAGCTCATTGCAGCTTAACCTGTCTCTGGTTGTTGTGTTGTAGGCTCCAAACTCTGTATTCTGTACAAACACAGTCATCCAAAATCAAAAATATCCTGACAGTTTAAAGTTGATTATAACATAGGCTGAATATAACATAGCCTAGAATGTCTCCTGTGAAGACAGGCTGAAGAGTTGGGGTTGTACAGCCTGAAGAAGAGATGGCTCTGGAGAGACCTTAGAACACCTTCCAGTACCAAAAGGAGGCCTAAAGGAAAGCTGGAGTGGGACTTTTTATAGGGATTATAGTGGTACAGATCAAGGGTGAATGGCTTCAAATTAATAGATTCAGATTAGGTATTAGGAGGAAATTCTTCACTGTGAGGATGCTAAGGCACTGTAACAGGCTGCCCAGAAAAACTGTGGATGTTTTGTCCCTGGAAGTGTTTAAGACCAGGTTGGATGGAATTTTGAGCCTTCTGGTCTGGTGAAATGTGCCCCTGCCCATAACAGGGGGACTGCACTAGATGATCTTTAAGGTCCCTTCCAACCCAAACTGTTCTGTGGTTAAAATGAGAGGCTTTTGCATACTAGTGTGAGAAAAGAGCTAAAGTTTTTATATGAATTCTCAATAGAGAAAGAAATATCCAATGGACTTGGATTGTTGAGTAATGCCTTAATCCTTTGGACACAGAAATATAAAGGATCATAAATAGGAGGAGATACCATCATTTACCTGCCTTCTCTTGAAATAAATGTGGAGCAGGGTGATCAGCTTGGAAAAGTCCCAAGTCTGACTGTGTAGGTCCTTATCCAGAAGGATGTACAAGACTTTGCAGGATAGTGTTACCCATGCCTGTGTTTGCTCTGACTGGTCAGAGTTCATGGTGTGCTAACACAAGTTGCTCCCCATTGCCTGTGGCAGCCATGGGTGAGAACTTACACTGCTCCTTTCCAGCTGGACAGATGAGCCTGCACAAGGTGACATTTCATCTAAAGCTGCTGCATACATAGCCCTTGGACTCATCAGAATTGCTAGTGCTTTTTGTGTGACAAAAGAGTACAGTGTCCAAGATAAACCGAGGAGAAGAGATCTGGGTATGCAAGCCTTCATTTAAAAAAGGCATCTTTCATCTCGCTGACAGAGAGGTTCCTGCAGCGCTTTGATTGCCCTTTAATTATGTCTGTTTTTCCTGGTTTGTTTGAAAGGCAGATCTTGTTTAAAAAAGGTGCTGTGTGGAAAGAACTTGGCCGTCTCTGCTGCCCTTCCTTGAGGGCACACAGCAGAGCTGTCGGATTAATTTTTTTTCTGCATTATTAAAATGGAAGATTGTTTCTTGTGGATTTGAATGTAGGCATGGTGTGTTCCTCCCACCTTAGGTGAGGAGGGGCATGAGGGGTCGGGTGGTTAAAGCAGACAGAGAAGTCATGAGGTCTGACTTCTTCCCACGCTAACTTCCAGCATGATCCCAGAGGAGAGGTGCTTTAATCCTGCCTTCAGTCGTTTGTTGTGTGCAGCTGGGCTGCCCCAAAGGCTGCAGGAAACCCAGCATGGTGTTGGGGAAAGAAGGCTCTGGAGTGCTGGGGTGAATGCCAGGTATGGGAGGTTAGCAGTTTTGTAGCAGCTCACGGTTTTCTTGCTGTTTGATTTTTATCTAAGATGCCACTATTGTGGAGCCATTTGCCTCAATGAGTGTCTCAGCTTTCGTTAAAAGGAGTTAGAAGAAGCATGGAAAAAATCAACAGAAAAAAAAGGGAAAATGAAGCCTGTCTTTGGTTAGAGAGAAAAGGCTGGATATGTGATAGCCTAGCTATATGTAGTCAAATATAGACTAGAGGCTCAACTGCCAAGCAAGCAAAATAACTCGGGAACAGGTTTCTAATCCCCTTACAAATCTCAGTTTTAAAGAAAATCTGCGTAACTTTGGAGGGCTTGACTCATGTTTGTAAGTGCCCAGGCTTGACAGTGCGCTATTTTTAAAGTGCTGTCTTTATGTTGAATCTTGGGAGGTGAGATGAAAATGTTTTTTTTAAAAGTAACAACAAATCTTAATATAGCTGAGAATGCGGAACTGCCCTTAGAAAAATGGGTTGGACACATGAAAAGGAATCTTGCTCAGCAGGCTGAAGACGCAGAGCAACTTCTGTGGTTACGTTTTTCTTTCTGCTGGCAATTTTGGGGTGGGGATGTAGCTGATGCAGTCACTTGGCCTTACATTTCATTTCTAATGTAAGTCAAATACTCCTGTACATAAATAATCTGGCTGAAACTCTCTTAGCCCAAGCTGGAAAAGCTGTTTGCTAAAATTCTGTTTTGTGAAACTTGAGGCAACCTGAAGTTGCTCAAAAATAGGAGTTACAGATAGGCAGGGAGAAGTAGGTGCTCCTTCTGAACTGAAATGGTTTAGTACAAACAGGAGAAGACAGGCTGGCTCTCTGTTGCTTCAGAGACATGATTAGGTTTTAGTTGTCATCTCCTGCCTAGACTCCTGAAGATTTAAATGGTATGAAAATGAAGTCAGCTGCTTAAAGCCAAAGCTAATCAAATGAGGAGACTCTAAAGTGGGAGGATAATCTTTGTCATCTGACAGGCAATCCTAAATTCCCATGGGATACCTGTGCAGCTCTGCTGTAGTAACGTGTGTCTGTTGTGCTGAGATCAACTCTTCTGCCTTCAGCCCAGCGGGCTTTGTGTAGCTGGTAAGCCATAAAAATTAAAAACATGAACTTGAAGTCTCAGAAAAGAAGTGACACCATGTGCTAGAGAACTGTTGACTGATGCTGCACACTGAATTTTCTGGTGTCCAGTGGTGTGAAACTTATTTGAGGGATTTCACAGAAATGTCGAGGTGGTGATGGACTTGCTGATGTGGCTGCTTTGGCATGTTTTTTTTAAGGAATGTAGTCATTTTTTCATACAGAAATAAGCTGAGTGAATATTCAGTGTAGGTAAATTTAAAACTAAAATTTAAAATGTAAAAATATGCAAACACCAGAGTTGAGGGTCTTTTAAGAAACAAAACCCCTGCTCAGGGAATGCAGTTATTCAGGCTGTGCATACATCTGATTACCAGGCTCCCAAGCTGGTGAGAGCAGCTCTTCAAACTCCTTGAAGCTTTCCCCTGGGGTGTACCAGCACTGCAGGCAAAATGCCCTTGCAAAGCCAAAGGTAGCAAAAAGGGAAGCAGGGTGGATAAAAGCAGTCAAAGCCATCCTTTGGGTTAGTCTGGGGAAGACTGCGAACAGCTTATTTTAAAATAATTTTCCTGTGATTCGAGATGTATTTAATGCTTTCATAAAAAGTTGTTGTGGAACAACTTAGGTTTGGGATGCTGGGACACAGGCTGGAGGGGCAGGCATTGAGCAGCAGCTCACCCTGGGTCCTGGCATGTCCTGGTTTGAGTCCCTGCAGAGGCAGCAGCATGGGTCAGGGCTGGGGCTCTGCTGATGTGCTCTGCTGGCCTGGGTTGGGTGGTGTTTCACACATTGCATGTCCCTTGGCACAGCAGGACTGATGGGGGCATTGGAATGTCTGGGATGATGTGTGCACACGAGGGGATAGGGGGATTGTTTGCCCAGCATGGCACAGGGGCTGCAGGAAGCAGCATGAGAATCCCCAATATTCAGACAAGTTATTGCAAGAGAGGTCTCTCACCTGCACCATTTTTCCTCCCTGCCATATATATATATGTTATGTGGCAGGGAAAAAACAACGGCTGTAAACCAGCACCTCATCAGGGTTTTGCATTTCCTCTTCCCATCATTGTTACAACTGGTAAAGGATGTTGCAGAACCTGTGCGAAGAGGACCTTGATAGCAGCACTTAGCAAAACCAAAACCTGTAGCTTTCCAGGGCTGTGCGAGCCTCTGCAGCTCCGGGAGGTGGCACCAGCTCACTGCCGAGACTCAAACACCACCTCAGTGAGCAACCGGGTCCTGGGATGGTGCTCCTGCAAAACCTCTGGGAAGGTGCTTCTGGCTCCCAAGGCTTTGATTATTTTTTAAAGCAGTGAGTTCCCAGCCTTTATTCTTCAGGCAGAGAAGTGTCAAGTCTTGGTGGCTCGTAAATTCCTGGTAATTAATCCTTACAGCTTCTGAGATGTGCCAGTAATGGGCTTTGTGTCTGTGGAAAAGCCTGGCACACTGCAAGCCCATTATCTAGATACAAAGTACTCTGGTCTATCTTCTCATATCCACTTAAGGGTATTTATTCTGTTAAGCAGCATTGGACTTGTTCTCTGGTTGTTTGTGATTTGTGTTTTTGAGAAGGTTTTTTTCATTGTTTTTTCAAGCACTTATGAAAATGAAATTAGATATGTTCAAACATGCAATTAATTTTCCCTGTAATTAATTTTTTGGTAATAATAATGGAAATGTTTCTCTTACCCTTTCCATCTCAATGTTAGCAGGGTATTGCAGGTCTTACTAAGGAATATTCAATTAGCATTCAACTTAGTGTGAAGCCCAGAAACCTTCACTGGAATAATGGTTTTATTTCTGTGTTTAAAGATTACATGTTGCCTAATATTTTTAAAAAGCTTTAAATAGCCTTTAGAAAAAAACCTCAACCAAGTACTTTCAAGCATAAACTGTACTCATGTAAAACTCATGAAAAGATTTAACTTGCCCAGAGTAACATGAATTTTTTGGAACATGGTTTTTGTTCTTACCAAGATCCTAATAAATGCTGAGCAGTGAGGATTGATTGTAGGAGTATTCTTTGTGCTAAAAGTTTGATGGTGACATTTGAGAGTTCTTGGGTGGAAAGATGGGTGGAGTTTTCCTGAAGTTTGGAGGGTTTGTTGAAATCTGTTTTGGACAAAGTGGCTTTGTCCCCTCCAATGCCTTATGTAAAGACTTAAGAATGTTATATTGCTTCTTGGGGATTTTACCTGGTGTCTCAGAAGAAAGAAGGTGCTGGTTGTAGTAGCAAGGACCAACATTTGGGCCTTAGCACTCCCTAAGTATCTCACTCAGTGGTCAGCCAGGACTCCATGTGTCACTACTGACAGCTGCTGCTTTCTTCTTCTGCAGGTTTTCATTTCTGTGAACTGCCTCAGCACAGATTTTTCCTCTCAGAAGGGAGTTAAAGGTCTGCCCCTGAATCTTCAGATTGACACTTACAGCTATAATAACAGGAGTAACAAACCTGTCCACAGAGCCTACTGCCAAATTAAAGTCTTCTGTGACAAGGTAAGGTTGGATCAATGTGCCAATGACTGTTTTGGGAAGGCTGCTCCACAGCTTAGCAGCATTTTTTTTTCCTTTTTTTTTTTTTTTTTTTTTTCCCTAACTGTGTCACTTGCTATTTTGGCTCACTGAAAAGTTCTGTCTGTGTTTAAAGAATTCCAACCCCTTCTACTTGGCTCATAGATGTTATGATGACCTCAAATAAATTTGCTGCTCTCAAAATGCTGGCGTGCTCAGAGTTCATAAGCATTGACTTTAGAGAAAGGTCAGTCAGTGGCAGACTAACACTGTGAAGAGCTTTCAGCAGGAGAAATCATTGCCATTGACTGGAGAAAGTGCAGGCTTGTCTTTTTGCCCAAATTCTGTTGTATTGGTCCTTTTAAATTTCTTCATGTTTTCATACTGCATTTGTTACAAAAAAGCCCCAAACCAATAACTTGCAGAGCTTGTGAACAAAAGATGTATCACCGTGAGATACCGCAGCATAAAAAAGCCCATTTACAGGCTGAATGGGTGCTGTAATTTGACTGCTCTGCCTAATGCATTTAGCACACAGAATTAATGCCTTTCCCAAAGTCAGTATTCAACAGAAGCTGTGAAAGAAACACCAGAAGCTGAGCTGAAAGAAGCTGTAAAAGCTTAACTGAGTTTGCAAAGAAAGGAAATTTTCCAATCTTCATACCCTGTTCCTGCCTGAGCAGTCTTTGGAAGGTCCAGGGCAAGTAATGTGTCATATTGTTATTTCCAAAGCGACCAAGATTGTTCTAGGCCATGATAAATGCTTCCTGGACTTCCCCAGTCCTTTTGATTGCTGTGAACCATGTTGACTTCCTATTTTGCTGATGTCCTGCTTGATTTGGTCCTCTTATTCTTTGGAACCAGACTCTGTCTTCATGGGGCAGACTTCTAGGTGATACCTCAAATGCCTCCCTGTACAGCTGCAGGGCTGAGGCAGGTCTGTAACTCCTCTCTGGTCCTGTGCTGGCTTTGCCAGACCACTGGTCTTGGCTGATGTTCCCTGGGACACTGACACAAAGATTCATCTTGTGCACCACTGTTCTGTCTCTGCTTACCTCCCAAAATATTTGGTGCCCTCTGCAGTGTGCTCCTGCTGTAGCATCCCATTAACTCACCCTGCCACATTCTGTTGTCCATCCATAGGCTTTTAATGGGTCCCTCTGCATTCCTGCACAGCTGGGTGAGCTGCCTGTAGCTGCTCCTGTTGTGGTACTTTCTGCAAAGAATTTACAGAGACTCAGCAAAGGCTCTCCAGAGCCATCTTAAAAACTTGCCAGTAAGCCTAAGAGGTTTGGGTCTCATGAGATTTCTTCAGGCCTGTATATTTCCTTTGAATCACAACCTCCTTTGGGCATCCCCCTGCTCTGGTGTGGGTCCTGCACAGGCTGCAGGTGGATCTCTGCTCCACCATGGAGCTCAAGGGCTGCAGGGCACAGCTGCCACACCAGGGGCTGCACCAGGGGCTGCAGGGGAATCTCTGCTCCAGTGCCTGGCTTCCCCCTTCTGCACTGACCTTGGGATCTGCAGAGCTGTTTATTTCACATATTCTCACTTTGCTTCTGACTGTTGCTGTAGAACATTTTTTCCCTTTCTTAAATACATCAGCCCAGAGGCACTACCACCATTGCTGATGGGCCTTGGCTATCTTAAGCTGACTGGCATTGACTCTGGGCATGAAGGAAGCTGGTTCTTGAAATAAACATCCCCTCAGAGAATCCATCCTGTAGCCCCTGCATACTGTCTCATATCATACACAAACCCTATGTACTCACAGACTCTAATGCTGGCTGCTTGCTCCAGGCTGCTGTAAGAGCACTGGCCATTTCAGAAGGAGCACCTATTTTCTGCCCTGTATTGAATTGTATGTAATCAGCCAGCTGCTCTTGAATGTTTATAGGACCATTGTTACTATAATATCCACCGCTGTTACAGCCCTGAATGTGTTTGTCCTCATGTGCCCACTCTTACCTGTAGAAATTCTGTTACCCGTATTTTCTTCATGGAGTGCCAAGTCTGTATTGTGGAAGTCTGTTGGAAAAAACTGCAAACCAGCAGAAAATTATGATGATGTGGCCACCTAACAGAGATGTCTCCTTTATTCCTTTGTCAAGGCTGTGCTTGCAGTGCCCAGAAAATTTGGTTTTCATCTACTCCTGTGTGGTTTCAGGACATGAATTAAGCAGTATGGGTATAATGGTGTCATCCTGCAGACTGTTATGGCACAAGCTTCCTTCAGGCTTGGCCCAGCAATATTTGGGCTAAGCATTGGTGGGACTGACCTGTCCCAGAGGAGGAAGACCTCCTCTATTCTGAATGGTACCTCAGCTAGAGGAGAATTAAATACAGGGTTTCACAGACTAGAGCTTGTGCTGCCCTCTGGGATCTGCTGTTACTCTGGTAGCGATGGGCAGTGCTGTGGCAAGGCTTTCATGGGATGGTAGGAACAAAGGAGTGAGATGCTGTTGGAAGGAAAGAGTGGGTGCAAGGCTGCTGGAGCATTGATGTGAATAGGCAGCAATATGGAGACTGTTCCTTCAGCTGCAAAGCACCTTTAAAGGTCATCTAGTCTAGATCTCTGCCATGGTCAGGGATACATTCTGCTAGACCAGCTTACTTACAGCCCCATCCAACCTGGCCTGGAACACTTCCAGGGATGGGGCATCCACAGCTTCTCTGGCCAACCTATTCCAGCTCCTCGCCACCCCCATCAGAAAAAAAATTTCTCCTTATGATCAGTGTGAGACTATCCTCTTTCAATTTGAAACCACTGTTCTCTGAGCTCTGCTGGCAGAGCAGGAAAGCCTGTTATCAAGACATTACTTGTTTGGTTTTTTTAATGTTGTGAGATGTATTTACCTGGGCCCCAATAGCCTGCATCAAGTTGACTTTCAAGCAGGTAATGGGAGGGCAGAGGTTTTCTCAAAATGTGTGCTCTTGCTGAATCAGCATGTTCTTCACAAGGAAGCAGATGCTGTTCTGTAGCAGTGTTTGAGTAGCACAACTTCATTATTTCCACGTGAAAGGTAAAAATCGGATCTGGAACCAAATCTAATCTTTCTGCTCTACAAGCTGAGATGTTGTGACTGTGCTGGTAAGGGATAACACAGAGGTGTTCAGGTCCAGCTGTGCTGAGGTTTAGGTGGGATGTCTTCACTGCAGTGGGCTATATCAGCTTTATTGGGTAAAACAACGCTGACAATGCCTGTATCTTCATGTGTAAATTTTTCTCTTTTTCACCACAGCTGCCTGAAGCTGCTTTTTTCCCCTCTCATTTGGTGGAAGAAAAGATGATACGTGTGTATGTGTATCAAATATCTTGGCTAATTTTCCTTTTTATTGCTGGTGCAGATAAAGCCCAGTGCTACCAGCAGGCATAGGCAGCCTGCTGTTCCCCTTTTCCCATGCACCATTAGGCACAGATTCCCGGCCCATGGCCACAGGAGTTTTGACACCTCATTTGCTGTAGCTAATCAAGTCTTCCTCCAGTAGGGTGCAAGGATGTGAGTGTGTTTTGGCAGCTTTGAAGGAGAGGGAAGGAGAAATAATAGCTTGGTGTGGCCAGGTAACTGTTACCTTTTGCTCTGCTTTGCAGGAGGGTATTGAGAGACAGGTAGAACTTCTGTGTACCAGTTTTGATGAAGTAGTGGTAGCACCAGGACTGAGTGTCAGGGATCTCCTGTGGGCTTATCACTTCATACAATTGTTAATGTGACATCCCTGACTTGAACCACAGTCACATATGAGGTCTGGGCAGAGCTGAAGGAATGAACACTATTCCAAAGCTTCTTCCTTCCTTCTCTTTCTCCATCATAGCTGTCTGCACCTTGCAGAAAAAATGCCAGCATTGCACTGTCTCCTCTGCTGCTTGCTTTGGAAGGGCAGGAGCAGTGCAGGCATGAACCCAGTTAGGGAATCTGTGGATTCCACCATGGCCTGGCCCTGATAAAAGGAGAAGTAATCCCTGCTTTAAAGCAGTGCACGTTTGCAGCTTGTGCTCAGTGAAGGCTGGTGCAGCTGCTGCAGGCTCTCTGTGAAATGTGCAGGAGGTATCTTGCACTTAGTGATCCAAGTGTGGTGTGACTTCTGTAGATTTTAATGACAATCAAAGGAACTCCTAAACTGGGTGAACCTGCAATTCTTTATTGTTTTAAACACTTCAACTATGTTTTTGTTTAACGCTTTATACAATCGTTATGGATGTGGGCATCTTTTGCCGTTCTATCTCCATCTGACTTGAAAGAAAAGCAGGTGTTTACATCTTGGGTATGGTTGTTGGATTTCATTAGATGATTGGACTCAAAGCAAGCAGATCTCAAAGTTGGCACACCTTGGCAAACCTGCAGCTCGGGTACTGTGGAACTGACCTCCACAAAAATAGCTCTGGAAGAACTGGTGTTCCTGCCTCTGCAACTGAAAAAAAACTCAAAAACTTAGAAATACCTTATCTTTCTCTCTCCCCTCCTCCCCTTTTCTTCACTCCCCCATTCCTTTCCCTTAATCTCTTGTCTCACAGGGAGCAGAGAGGAAGATCAGGGATGAAGAGCGAAAGCAAAGCAAAAGAAAAGGCAAGTGCACCGATCCCAGCTCTCAGTTGAATGCCTGTAAGTAGAACTTATTCCATCAGTATTTTAAATATTGGATTTAATTTTGGCTACAAACAGCTTGTGCAGTAGAACTCAAGTAAATTTTTATCCTCTGTGGACCAGTGCTTGTTTTAAGTAGTTCCTTATGGAACAGCCACTGTATTTTGCAACCCACTGGGTCATTTAGGGCTTCATTCTATATAGTTCTTTCTGGCCAAGATGGGGTCCTGCTGTGTATTCAGTCAGGTACGGGTTGTAGCAGTTGAAGTGGTGGGGTGAGGGTGGGAGTTTTGGCAAGTTCTGAAGCTGCTCCCAATCCAGGTGGCAGTGAGAATTATCAGTTCCAAATATTTTCAGCTTGATCTTAAACTTAGGTTTTAACTTACATTAAAAATATGTTTGCAACTCCTCAGCAGAGCTATGGCAGCCTTGACAAGGCTGAGCCTTCAGCCTTTCAGCCCTATGCTCACTCTTCTAGAGCAAAAAATGGTCCTTAGCAAGTAATTTCAGTGTTTCTGCATGTGTGAAGCATGTGGAGACCTCAGCACGGTAGTACATAAAGGATGAAGAGTTTCTCCCTGCTGTGCAGCTTCCTTTAGCTGCTGCAGATGACAGATGCTGTGATTGAATGACTGGCTATTCAGCAGCAGAGCTGCTCAGAGGAAGGTGTGTGTGCTGTTCTTTGCTGGCACGGGGCAGGCGCGTGCGCTCGCTCTGCCGGTGACAGCCCGGCTGGCTCAGCCAGCACGCGCCTCTCAGCTCGCCAGGCAGGATTTTCCTGACACAGCAGGTACAGGCTGCTGGAGCAGCTTCAGAGGATAGTGCTGAAGGGAACCCATTAGCTCAAGGGAAGTTGTGGAAAGGGCTGGGTTTTTGGCTTCTTTTGTGGTTCGTCACAAGAGGCAGGTTTAGCACGCTGTTAGCATCTCACAAATGCAGGAGCTCCAGCAGCTCCTGAAATACGACTGCATGCAACCCCTTGCATCATGGCTGGAAAGGGAAGGCAGTTTCAGTACACGTCTCCCAAGACCTTATGATTTTACAAAAGCTGCTTTCCAATGTTAGTTTCCTAGGCTTGGGCTTAGCCTGATGTGATCCTTATTTTCCTGGAAAGCGCAATCTTTGGCTTTTTAGTTCTTATGTGGAAAGTTGCTGATTCCTTGAAGCTGTTACACTTACCTTCAGGATCACAAATGCCACATGTACATGAACTCTTCAACAGCAGAAACGGTGGCTTTTGGTGAAAGTTATTTCTACAGAAATTCAGCAATCTTTAGAAAAAAACAGTTTTGCAAGGAGAAAATAGTGTATTTCCTACGGGGGACATGAGAAATTGTTTTGTTGAAAAACATTTGTTTTGTTTGCAGTTGGTTTGACCTCAGATGGCTGTGTTTCCACTTGGTAAAATAAAGTCTTCAGCTGTGATAGTTTGACATGAATGTGTCTGAAATGCAATTTAAGGCACGTCCTGCCTCACTTTCTTCTCAGAGTGTCTTTGTGGATGAAGTCTGTCCTCTTGGTGGGTTGTGTCACATCAGTTGTGAGAGCCAAAGGGCTCTGTGGGAGACAGTGCTGATCCTCAGGGGATGGACTAGGGGCTTGGCACCCTGAGGATGAACAATGAGAGGAACCAGAATGTGAAACTTGGAAGTGTGGAATCAAAATGTAACTTTAAATATAACAACTTGCACAAACCAGTATTTGTAATACCTCTGTAGTATAGTGCTACTGGGGTGCTGTCTCTTTAAGGTGCTCACAATTGGGAATATGCATGTTGTCCCTTTGTCTTCTTTGTATCCTCCTGGCACAGGAACACCAGCACACTCTTGAGGGAATGGAGAGGGACAAGGTGAGGCAGAGACTAGTTTTTGCCCTCTGTTTGGATGGCTGACTTGGTACATGGAAGACCTAGGTTCCTCTCTTGGGCTGAGTGCCAGGTTATTGTCCATCCTGATTAATATCTGAGCAAAGTTGAGCTGCTCAGTTGGAGAGGTGGAGAGAGCTTGGAGTGCTCTGTGAAACAAGCCCTCAGGGCCCAGGCCCTCAGCTGAGAGGTGGGCAACCAGAGTTCACACTCCTTTAGCACAGGAGCTTTTCGCTGACTGCAGAATTGTTCATCAGTGTCTGTACCTTTTAAATGATGCAGGGCCCCATCAGAGCCTTCAGTTTCCTCTATCCCCATCTTTGTCTCTGCAGTTTCTGATGTCAAAGTGCCTATGCTTCCCTCGCACAAGCGTACTGACATCACCATCTTCAAGCCCTTCATGGACCTGGACACTCAGCCTGTCCTGTTCATCCCTGATGTTCACTTTGCAAACCTGCAGCGTGGGGCTCATGTGAGTAAAGCTCAGGACTGTGGGGATCAAGAGGCTCTGAGATGTATTTGCAAAAGGCCTGGGATGCTGTGTGTGCATATGTACACTTGAAATGTCAGACTGCAGCAGTGCTGTAATCAAATGCAGGCTGTGTCTCGTGTGCAAGAAATGCTCCAAGATATACTGGCTGGAAACACAGGTGTTTCACCATCATTGAAAATTATTTTCCTATCAAGACCAGTTTCTCTGAACCTGAAAGGATTTCTCCCACAGCATTTTCATTGCATGAACTGCAGGGTGGTTTTCTCTTGTAACATCTCTTGGGACCCTGGTGTTGTACAGCACAGACTCTTCCAGGTGCCTGCTGCAGGATGAAAATCTATCCTGTGGAACTGGCATGTGTGTCAGCTCTGTGATCCACTGCTAGAGCACCCTGCCTCAGTGTTCCTGGAAAGTTCCAGCTCACAAGAAACTGGAAGGGAAAAAATTAGCATACAGCCAGGTTTCAAAATCTTGAACTTTGCTGTGCCAGGAGTTCTGCCATGCTCTAACATAATCTAAACCTTAGTTTTTAAGAGCATTGCCTGAACTCCTAGCAAGGATGGAGAATATACTTATATCCATAAGGCTGCCATTCTGCATGTTTTTCTACAAAGGCCCTAGTGCTGAGTTTTGTCAGAGGACTCTGCACCAGTTGAAATAGAAAGCTGGTTAGCTCCTCTTTTTTCTTGTCTCTCATTTGAGACCCTTTATTGCTTTTTATGACAAAGGTTAAAGATGATGTTTACTGGCTTTTGGAGCCAAAGTGTCGTTTGATATAGCATTGAAAGATTATAAGAGAAAATTAATTCTACTTCTGGATGAAATATTCACAAAATCACCCCTTTGTTTTTAAAGGTCCTTCCTGTTGCTTCAGAAGAACTAGAGGGTGAAAGGTAAGAGCTACCCTTCAACCTCCTGACACCTTGTCTTCAGACAGACAGATAAGTCCCTGTAAGTGTATCACTGCTAACTTTTTGTTCTGTCAATGACAGCTCCAACCTGAAGAGAGGAGGTTATATTGGTGAAGAGGACTTTATTGCTACTCCAAATAAGATGGCCAGAATAGAAGAACCAAAAAGAGGTATTTTTCTTCTTTCAGAGACTGAATTTTTGGAGTATTTATCCATCATGATAGAGAGACGCATCTGAGGTTAAAGAATTTTTAAATTTATATTGATGTATACTTTAGACTGATTTTTCTGGCTTTGAGTAGTGACAGTTCATGTATCAAGATGTTTCAGATGTGCAAATATTTTACATTGTGAGAATTTCTGGGGGCTTCTGCCAACTCAGACAGTAATGGGCTCTGAACCTATAAGGAAAGAGAGTCAAGATGAGGTGAGCAGCTTACCAGTATCCCTAATGGACTGGGGCAGAGAATTCAGCATGTAATCTGCTACAAAGTACTCTGGAAATTTCCTCCAGGACTTCAAGCAATGAACACCAAGAACTGGTTCTGGGTATAAAACCATTCCATCTTTCATGGTGCCAGGAAATGGGATGTTCACCTCTGAAAGGCCAAGCTAAGAGAATATTCTGCTGTTTTTAAACTGAGTATCTGTCTTTGCAATTTCACATTGCTATGGTGTTGTGGAAGGAGATGAGAGGTCTCTTTGGGATGTTGTGTACCTGCTTGATGATAGCTGTGTTTGGAAGGACTGCAACTCAGCTTGAAGTATTAAACCTATGAAGCAACAAATCCTAAGTCTAGCAAGTCTGACCATAATGGGGCTGCACTTCTGCAGTCTGGATAAACTAGTAAGGAGGGATGAATTTTGTAGAAGGAAATCAATGTTGCTGTATGCCATAAAAGAAGGCCCATGGGATTCTCTCTCCTTTGGCTGACTCTCATCAGACCTTGTGCTGTAACTGACAGTATGTGTCCTATCCTCTTTTTTCAAATCTACAGTCCTCTCTTTTTAAACCTGCCTTTAGCAGGCAAATTGCCAAATGCATCAAGGTGCTGTGCTGTCCTGAGTTCACCTTGTTCTATTAGAAATGCCAATGATTGTTCCATGTTGCAGGTGTGTCAAAGCTGTGGCTGCTGAACCCTTGCAAACAATCCAGTCATTAGACTTGCAATACCTAGTCATTAGAAGATGGATTAAAGACAGCAAAGCTGTTAAAGTCCAAGGTTTCTTGCTCTCCTGGCTTATTCCTCAGCCTTAATGCAGTTTTTAATGAGGCTGATGTTACATGCAAAGAGTCTGTGCTAGCTTGAGAACACTAGGGATGCTCACCTAATTGGGGTTCTTGCTCTTTTGTTCCCCTCCTAGCAGGAGACCAAGCCTGCATTGTATGTCAGCTCTGGTGGTAAGAGGGTTACTGAAACACAGCAAGGGGTAGGAGGAAAGATGAGACCGTGTAGGAGGAGCACAGAACTGTACAAATAAATTATTTAAAAATTAGGAGGTGGCCAGGATGGCTTCACCTGCTGTGATAGCATCTGTCAAATCATTTGATTGTGAAAAGTCTTATAGCAAATGACTGTAAGATACGGAGGAACCCAAGAGTCTCAAAGATTTGTGTTTTGTGTGTCTTCTTTCTTTGTTTCAAATATGACCCTTTATTTCTAATACTAGGGAAAATAAAGAAAATGCAAAAGTATCTTGACAGTAAAGATGCTTGAGCATACAATGGCTTTATGTGCAAGACATAAGTTTTGAGCTAATCTAGCTGTGTGTGTTTATGCTACAGTCTTAAGTGTATATTGAATGTATGTATGTATATTTCTTCATAAGATCCTCAGTGGATATCCCCATGTGCTTAGCCACTTTGGGATACAGGTTTTTCCTGGGGAGCAATTGCACAGTTAATTCCTCTCCAAATTGCTTTCCAGTGCTGCTGTATGTCCGAAAAGAGTCAGAGGAAGTCTTTGATGCACTAATGTTAAAGACACCATCTCTGAAGGGCCTAATGGAAGCGGTAAGTAATCAGGTTGGTTTACAGTCCTTAAGAAAAAGCCCTGGCTACCCAGTCCTTAAGAGACATAGGCCAGTCATAGGAGACTTTCAGTCAGAGCTTGTGTCCACACATTTCTGCTCTTCTGGATAAGAAGAATAAGGAAGATTTCCTTTCAGTAACATGAAAATTATTGCAAATAATGCTGTAATTTATTATTAAGGGAATTCAGGAAGCTGGTCTTTTAAGTACCTTACCCCACATCTGTGGGGTCTGGGTGTAAGAAGCCTTCTTGAAGATCCAGGTGTGTCCAACTTGATGAATGGATGTTCCTCTTGCCAGGGGTTTACTTTTGTTAGGAAATTGAGTGTTTTCAGAAAATGTCCAGTGGCCTGGGTTTGTTTCAGCCTTTCAAAGCCATGTTTGAGGCCCTCCACTGACCTTTCACCAGCTGGTAATGCAGAGCTCCAAGTCCCAGCTTGTCTGTGTTGCTGAAGACTTTTATATATCTGTACACATATGTGTGAAATTGCTCTCTGATGCTTGACTTCCAAAATACCTTTCCACTCTCCCTGCTGCTGCAGAGCAAGGGAAGTACAGAGCTTAAGTCCAAGGAATAGTGTAATGTTTGGTGTGAGCTCAAAACTGATGTTTCTGTCTGTCTCTTTCTGTGACTAATGCTCAGGGAACAGGGGCTTTGGGGATGTACAGGCAGGTCTGATCATTGTGGAGATAGTTCTGTAAAAGAACCTTTATCTCTCCCAAGCTGTGAGGCTTTGCCAGCTGGAGGGAGAGGGCCAATGGAGAGAGGGATTGAGCACTGTGAAGTCCTCCCTTAGCCCATAGTCCTGAAGTGAAGCTGTACTTTTGTTGTTTGGATTTCTTAAAGCAAGGAACTAAGTGCTCACAGCTGTAGCTTGGGGAAAATTCCCTGTACGTTTGCATGTCAAAGCAGTGTGTTGGTTTGGTCCTTACTGTCGATGTGATAGAGCAATTTGCCAAAGTAAACCAGGCTTACCTTACTGACCTCCCACTTCTGGAGGCTGTGCAGTGAAGTGCCACGGTCAGTGGCTGTGGCTCCACACTGATGTCACCCTGCTGGGGAAGGAGAATGTTTCTGATCACCTCATGTTCTTAGCAGCAGAGATCCTCTCTTTGTTGCTATTTTCTTCTTTCAGCCACTGTCATGACTAGTTTTCACTTGATCCCTCTGACACTAAATTTAAAAATGGTTTTCAGTATGGTAAGAGAACAGAGCCAAGAGAGAATGAGTCAGGGTGTGGAGTGGGCTTTTAATGGGTGGGCTTTTGAGTGAAGGGGCAGGAGGTTGCTGTATGAGAAGTAAGTAGCCATGTTTCAAACCTGATTCAAACATGATTAAATTTTTTGCACAGAAGTTAGCTAAATGCAAAGAAGGTGTTCTGATCTGTAGGTTTACGTTATAGGTTGGGATTTATATAGCCTTTATAGGGCAGAGCAGTTGTCCTCGTTTGCAGGCTTTTTGTTGTTGTTCCTTTCTGTAAAATAGGAAGTGAAAGACAATGACAGCAGTCTCCTTGCTTCACCAGTCATTGTTTTCTTTTGCTCTAGATATCTGACAAGTATGAAGTTCCTTTTGATAAAATAGGAAAAATCTTCAAAAAATGTAAAAAAGGGTGAGTATGTACCTGTGCAACAACTGCCTGTGAATGCCATCTGTTATGTGTGTGTGCACACAAGTACACACATTCCAACATTACCCATGGAGCTGTAGACTGGAAGACTATAGGAAGGGTCCTATAGAAATATGTAGTCTGGCTTCCTGGGTAATTACAAGTCACCTCTCTGAGCTAACTGTTATTTGAACCGTTGATCATGTCAGAGGAAGAAGAGTTCCATTTGCTGAAAGACTCCCAATGATGAAGAACCTCCTTCAACCTGTGTTAAATTGTTCCTGTGGTGACTGGGCTCACTATATCTGCATTTGACTACAATTGCTAAACCGTGGTTGTCTTTTTGTGGGCTAAATTGAAGAGAACTTAGTTGTGAAGTGTCTGTTTCTCCCAGAGGCCATACTTCATCTTTTTATTTTGTAGCATAATTGAATTTCTGAACGTTGTCTGCTTTTGTTTTATCTTTTAATTTCTCAGTAATTTTCTTGGGTTGTCTATGAGTCAGTTTGGTGTCTCTGCCCCTTCTCCTTCTAGCCAGAAAATTGCACCCTTCCAGAGTTGTGCTTTCATAGCAGAATTACCCCACCAGAACAGCTGCAAAAGCTTAGAATCTGTGATATCTAAACCACTGCTAAGCACAGCTTGGTGTGTGTGTGCGCGCACACAAATACTCAGGTAGATCTTTCTGGCAAATGGAAGAAGTGGCCAAGCTTGGGTGGTTTCTTCCCTGTGAGCTCTGTAGGGTTTTGTGCTGATAGTTTATACTTGGCAGGCAAACCCATTCAGAGCCCCAGGTGCCTGCAGCTTTAGTAGGATTCTACCAGTTCCAAGATCTCTCTCCCTCCCTGGTCCAGGAGCCAGATTTAATCCTTCCATTCAGACCCTGAGAAGTGTGGCTGCCAGCCTTGATGGCAGGTTTGGCTCAGAACAGCCAGATCTGCTATGGGAAGCAATGAGTCAGGGAGAGATGAACAGGGATCCTGTGTTACCCTTGGATAGTGCAGGCTTTTTTAGGTTTGAGAGTGCCTTTGCACTCTTTGGCATTTAGAACTGTAAAATACCTGATCTATTTTGCTTTTCCAGAATTCTGGTCAACATGGACGATAACATTGTGAAACACTACTCTAATGAAGATACCTTCCAGCTGCAGATTGAAGAGGTTGGAGGATCTTACAAGCTCACTTTGACTGAGATCTAAGATCACAGATCACTGTGGATTTTAAACAAAGGTCTCAAGTGAACATTTTCCCATAAGTCAGTACATTGGGCAAAACACTAATCACCTCCAGAAGAAAGCCAGATTTTGACTTGTTCTGGGGAGCAGAGCAGTGGTTTTGCTTAATACATTTGTGTTTGTGTTCTTGCTCATGACCTTATTTGCACTTGAAATGGGCAAGCAAAGATCAGTAATTAAATGGAGAGCATGTATATATTTTTACTAGTGTATAAACCACTAGTAGGTATGGGAGGGGAAATCTCCTGGAAGGTGGCCTTTTAGACTGGTGATGTCTTATTTATCTATTCAGTAACCATGTTTGAGCCTGTTATCACCTAATACCATTTTACTGGACTGTTTTCTGCTAGGGAGAGCTGCAAAACTACTAATTGATACTAGTAGGAGTTGCATGCAGGTTGGAGAAAAGTCTATAATGTTTACTTGTGACCAGGGCAGACTGTTGAAATCACTTGTGTCATTTGGGGGGAATGTAAAACTGCCTTGCTTATGAAGAACTTGCCTTAGTAACTGTGTGAACTCTCATCAGATGAAGCTATATTGTATATAAGTGCAATATATTTTTGAAGGTTTGTAAATGTGTACATATAAGCAATATATAATATATATAAAATATGGTGTTCTGTATATACCATGAATATATGCAATGAAGCCCATCTAAAAGGATGCCATATACAGAGAAAACATATTTAACATAGATATTTAAAAATGGACAAACCCTTATCATGCACCAAAGGTGAGCACATGTTTGTACATTCATAGAAGGCACAAGAGACCTGCTTGTTAAACATGAATATCTTCCTATGTAGAAGGAAAAATATACCAGCTCTCTCCTAAATCCTCATGCACAGGCAGGTGATGGAGGTCCTGAACCAGCTGTGTACTGCTGTCCTGGGAGGCAATTTGGGCCAAATCTGAGAGCTGGTTCACAAGAGGAGCTGGGCAGATGCAGTTCTCTTGAAGTCTTGTGTTTGGGAGTCAGAAAGAAGGTCTCCTGGAGGGTGGATCTTTTTCTGTAGCAGTGTACTTAAGGCTCAGCTGGATGCTGCCTGCACCAGCAGCTCAGGCTGGATGAAGCCATGGGCTAGATGGAGCCAGCTTGCAAGGCCTAGGATGTCAACAACTGGGAATGCACAGGCAAGGCTTTTCAGAGAGGAAGGTGGCAAAATGGCTCAGCAGGCCAAGTGTTAGCAGGGAGTAGGGCCTACAAGTAGGTTATGTATTCTTGGTGTCTGTACATACCATGGGCCCACTGCTGAGCTGGAGAGACCCAATGTGCACAGCAGGCATCCTGAGCCCCAGCTGGGAGTGCCAGACACCTCCAAAAAGTACTGCCCTGTGCTATTTACTCATCATGTGCGTGTGCTTATGAAGGAAAGGCGCTCTTTGGTTAATAGCAAGTGAGAGAGGAGCACTTAAAGGGCAGCACTAAGGCAAAAACCTCCATTACATAGTGAGCAGATGGATGTGAGAGACAGGTCCAGTGTCAGAGCTTTAGTTAGGGATCTGGGTTATGAAAGAGGTTTATAACCTTTTCAGACAGTACAAAGCTGCACATACTTCACCTAGAACATGAAGGTCAATCTGGAAAGACTGGAGAAATAGTCCAGAAAAGTAGCATGTGATCTACTTAAAAATTAATGATTCTACTTAATGGTTAACAAATTGTAACCTACTATTGTTTAGCTCTGTCACGGTCCTGTTGGGAAGAGGGAGGCAAATGCCACGTTGAGTTGATCAACAGGAGCATGACCTGCAACAAATAGGTGACCTCTCCCCTTTGGCTCTTTGGCATCGCTGAGGCCTCCCCTGGAGCACAGGCCAGACCCTGTGGTCCTTCAGCCTGATTTGGCTGGTGAGGGGTCATGTTCAGATGGGATGGTTGATGGGAGCAGCCTCCCAACCCATGGACATGTCCTCCCCATCCATGGCAAACACAGGGAGCAGTGGGTGTAAATCACAGAAATTCGGGCTGGCTGTTGAGGCAGTTTTCTCTAGTGAGAAGAGCAGGTTGCCCATGGAGGCAGTGGTTTGGCATCTAAGGTCTTCAGAGCCAGGCTGAGCAAAGGTGTCTCTGGACTGTTATATGTGTAATTGACTCTCCCTTGGTTGGTGAGTCCAGGTGACCACTTGAAGTCCCTCCCCACCTTCTTTTTTAGTGATTTATATAAAATACAGTATTTTGGATTTTGTATTTGGATCAGTCCTGAGCTGGTTCATCCCATTCCCCCCCTCTGTTCCCCCCTCCTTCCTTCTCCTCCTTTGCTGATGGGCCCCAGCAGAGGGTTGGCAATGCTCTGGGCACTGCATGCTGCTCTCTATGCTCTGTGGCTGGAGTTGGGCAAACTGCACACAGACTGTGGCCATGTGGCCAGAGCAGGTGGGCTCGAGGCCCAAGGAGAGAGGCTGATGTGCACACAATGCTGAAGAGACTTGGCCCACAGCTCCCCCTGCACAGGAGTGCAGCACGGCACTCGTACCCAGCCAGCACCAGCCTCCTGCCTGGGCCTCCCTCCCACAGCCCCGGGAATCATTTTACTATGGCAAGGGAAGAGTTTTTAAAAACCTGATATATAGAATACATATATATATATTTACACATTTTTATTGAAAATGGAAGTTTTATTACGAAAACTTGGTCTAGGGTCAGGGAAGTAGATTTAGAGTCTCCATAGAGGTAAGGTTGACATGAATGTTATTTCTTTTTACTGCTTAATGAAGTATGTGAACTAAATCTGACGATTGTTTTCCACTATAGGATATTCTGGGACACGGGTCTTATAACAGTAGCAGCAATGTCATGTATGTTTTATGAAACTGATTTTTTTTTTGTTTTGCCTGCTGTTTTTTAATTCAAAATGTATTTTAAACCAAGCTATTAAATTTTATATGTTCATTTCTAATGGTGAGTCTTCTATATAACAAATACATCTGCTCTTATCCCTTTGATTTTCCTCTGACATGGAACCTATAAAACCCTGGTGATTGTTTCCTACTTTCTCCTTGCAAAAGAAAAGAATCCCAGTGCCAGCCTTGCTGTTGTTATTCCCACAGGAGAAATGGCCAGCCCCATTCTCATTCTCTGCTTTATTCCAGCTGACTTGTTCAGTTCAGTGTGGGGAAGCTGCAGCTTTGCTTCCATAGGATCCCTTCCTTTGGCAGGAGAGCAGAACATCCATGTGCAAGACCAGGTGTGTAGGGGGACCACTAGTGAATCTGCAGGCATTGACTTTGCCAAGCTGAAAACAAAATTCACACTAACATCTCCAGGATGATCCTAGTGCCATGGTATCTGGTGCTCTCCTCCTCTGTTTCACTGTCAGAAAATGTCTCAACAAGCTTTTGCTGCAGCTCCCAGACCCTGCAGCAGTTGCTGTCCTGGAGTAGCTCCTGTGCTGGCATCTTCCCAACCACTGGGCTTGTGTCAGCATGCTGGGGCTGGGTGGGGAGCAGCGTGGGTGGCAGAAGATTTCTGGGCTAGGAAAAGGCCTGGAAAACTTTTACTTATTTCCTTATTAATTTGCAGTTCTTGTACAGGCTCTGCTGGCAGGGTTTGTCCCAGATGCAGGAAGATGCTGCAGTGTGTCATGACTGGGGGATGCGCCAGTGCTGAGGATGCCCTGTGTCATCTGCACCGGAGTTTGTTCTTGCTGGAAGACTGGGCACAACCCATACAGTTGGTGTGTGGCCATCTCACAGCAAACCTCAGCATGATAAGGAGTCTGCTGCAGGGCTGGCTGAGAAACAGCTGCTACTCCCTCTTCCCTGGCTGTGTGATACCACCATTTTCCTCAGCCTTCACCTGGGGAAGGGGGGTTAGGGTGTGTCTGTGCCAGCACTCCCTCCTCCTCCTCCTCCTCCTGACACCCCTCACCCCTTTTCTATTCAAGTGAGTTTAAAGGAAGTGAAGGTGAACCCCCAAAGATGCAGCTCTGAGCTCCCAAGTCAGGGAGCCTTTCATGGAACTCCATGCTTCTTCCTGGGGCATGACTCGGGGCTCTAACACTGAAAACATTTAGTTAGGCTTTTAAGATCTGACCTCTTTTTGTATGGGAAAGTTGAATTCTGCATCAGTCTCCGCTTCTTAATGGAACTTTATCGAATAAGGGTTTGCAAGAGCATGGAGCTTTGATGCTCCTCTATTTGGTTTGTGTTTTAGATTGCTGGAGCCATTGTTACAATTAAATTATCAAATATTAGACAATATTTAGATGACACCTCAACCAGATGATTTGGTCTAATATACGAGTTCTCAGAACTTGTTTAGCTGCTTGTCCTTGGACTATCCTGCCATACCACTGGAAACATTTGCATAGTTCACAATGCGACAGAAGGAATATTTGGCCTTTTTCCTCCCCTTGGCAGTGTTAGTAGCTGCTGTGGCTGGGGCATCTGTGGGGGTTTTGGGGCATCTGTGGGGGTTTTGGCACATCCTACAGGTTCTTGTTCCCCCAGGGCAGTGCTGCCCTGCCCCATCTGTGTGCCTGTGCATGCAGCTCGTGGATGGCTGCTGTGCCCTCTGGCTCAAAGCAGGATGTATTTTCTCATGCCTCCAGCATGGCCACCCTGCAGACACATGTGCCAATACCAGCTGGTGACCAGTGTAAACCACACTGAATTTGTGTGTCCCTGCTGCAAAACTGGTCACCTCAGATGGCCACCTCCTGAGCCTAGAGCTGGCCTGCAGGTCAGTCAGCACCACTGCAGTTTGGGAAGCATGCAGCAGGCAGGGGAAAGGTGCATGGCTGAGCCTGGCAGAACCTCTGATGAGTGGGAACACGATGGAAAGGTGTTCAGATGTCTTGGGAATTTGATACCTGGAGGAGAGACAGCCCTGGGCTCAGGGATTATAGCAGTGAGGATTATGCTGTGCAGGTGGCTGCTGCCACCAGGCTGAAAAAGTGTAAATTGGAGTGAAATTTGAAATTTGTAGAAATTTGTAGAGGATGAAGTGACATGGGGAAAAGCGAATGGAGTCCTATGGTCCTTCAGCACCAGGGAAATCAAGTCCCTTGGTTGCTCAGTGTCCAGCAGGAGAGGAGAGCTGGATGGAGCCCCAGCCAGGCAGTGCTGGCCCTGCCAACCTGTTGAATCTGCTCTTCCAACTTCTGAGCTTGCTGCTTTGGGTTGAGCAGGGCACTGTCCTGCTGCCACTGCCCAGGAGTTTGGATTAAACCAACCTGCCTGCTCCAGCCACTGGAACATTCCCAGACAGAGCCCAGCCCCTGGCCTGGAGAGATACAGCTGGGAGCTCTCTGGGACTGCTATGGGAGCAATGCTCAGCCCTGCTCAGGGGTGGCAGTGTCTGTCTGTGATAAGGGCACAGGCATGCAGGGATTGGCACTGGCTCTGACAGCAGCCATGCCAGTGCCATTGGGATTGCTGCCAGTGCTTGGTTTGATGATGCTTCTAATCTTGTCATGATAAGGATTGCTTGATTTTTTTTTTTTCCTAAATAATTATGTGAGCTATTAATAAGTAAATAAAGGAAAAGTAAGCACACAGTGGTCAGGTTGTGTCTCCACAGCTTCTTCTCACTTGAAATGCTTTGAGTCTGTCAGCCAGTGTTGACCAAAGGTTTTTGGGGAGCAGCTGGGCTGGGTCCCCCATCTTGTGGCTATCCTACAGGGCCCTAAACCAGCCCTTGCTCTCCCACTTGCCTCTGCTTTGCGTGCTTAAAAAAGAGCCCAGGCTGTAGGCAAAGAGGCTGGTTAAGACTCGCTGTCTACAAAGCCTCAGGTCAGGGTAGCGTCTGAAACAAAAGGAGGCAGTTATAAAATCAGTGATGGGAAGCTAAAAAAAAAAATCCATTCTGCCTGAATCACCCCCTGCTGTGCTACATGGCCATTCCCAAATGAGCTGGCACCTCCTGGCAGTTCTGTCCAGAGCTTTGCCTGTAAATGACCCCCAGCCTTGGGGGCCAGCTGAATTCTGCCTGTGGTGATGCTGCAATGCCTTGGGCTGCCTGGCCTCACCAGGGGTGAAGGTTTTGATAAGAGGAGAGCCCAAATCCACCCCATATCTGTAGAAGCACAGCTTTCCCTGCTCCTCTGTACATGCTGCAGGGCAAGGGACCATAATGCTGCCCCATTAATGGCCAGCAGTGCCCCAAAGACCCCATTCTGACTTGCATTGTTTTTTTTAAAGGCAAATTTTGAGCCCTCCTCCAGGACTTAAAATAAAATTTGAAAGATACCTCAAGAGAAAGAAAAAAATTAAGATGATGATTTTGACCCTAAATAATTCTCCTTCACACTTTCTCTTTAGGTCCATCTTTCAATTCCTAAGTGCTGGGGGTTAATGATGCTCTTCAACACCATCAAACTGCAAAATTTAATTTCTTGAAGGAATTTCCCCCCATCCCCCTGCTTTGAAAACCCCCTCTCTCTGATCCTCAAGGTTTTTTCATGCTGCATTACATCTACCCATTAACCTGCTGTTATTTTGCTCTAAAGGTACATCCTGAGGCTTTTATGAACCATATTTGAGCTCCCTGACAACAGCACTCGGGTGGATGTAATCCAGCGTGACAGAGCGTGTGAATGCCATAAAGTGCAGGGATAACAGGTGGAAATCTGGCCAGCAGGGACCTGGCTGGCTGCAGCAGCACAGGGATTTCATGCCCTGATGAAGGGAGAAGGAGGAGATTTGCTGAGCTGGGGCAAAAAAGAAGCTGCCAGCCAGGCAAATCTGCGTGGAAGCCCAAACCATCAGGTTAAGGTATTCAGGCAGGGTATTCACAGCTCAGCTTGCTTCAGTCAATAGCTCAGGAGAAAATGAGGGTGGTGCTTGTGGAGCAGCAGGAGCTGTGGCCAGGGCACAGTTTGACTGTAAGGCTGGAAGTTACTGGGGATGTGGGGAAGGGTTTTGGGTAAAAGCAATGTTTCTCCCCAGTCCAGGGCCTTTCCCATCCAGCAGAACTGGGAATGTTCAGCCTCAGATTGCTCTTCACAGGTCACTGCATGGTTGGGGTTGAAAGGAATGTCTGGGGGCACCTGATCCTCCTGCTTTGCTCAAGCAGGGCCACCCCCAGTCAGCTGCCCAGCATCCTGTCCAGAGGCCTTCTGAATAGGGGACAGAGATCCCATAGCCTTTCTGGGCAACCCAGTACTGAGTCACCCTCACAGTGAAGCATTTCCTGATGTTCTGAAACTCCTCCTGTGTTTGGGTTTGTGCCTTTTGTCATGTGAAGGTGTGTGCTGGGTCTCCTGAAGGGGACAATACCAAGAGATCAGAGATGAAGTGGTGATTTGGGACTGCTTCAGGGGAGCTGCAGCCATGGGGAAGAGAAGTACAGCAGCCCAGATTGGGGTGTGCAGCTGGGGGCATCCCTGGACATCACCCACCCCCTGGTAAAGCACTGCAAGGCATGGTGCTCGACCCTCTGCTCTGCCAGCACTGTGGAAGGATGCCCAAGGGGAAAGAAACTGAGTGTAAACAGTGTTGCCTGTACTCAGGAAGGGAAAATAGCAAAGCTACTCACCAGAAGAGCTGCAGCACAGAATTGGAACCTGAGTTTATTTCACATTAGTCATCTTGGTGCACCTCTTAACACCCTGAAGCACTGCAGCAGTGAAGGGAAGCGCACACCCAAGGCTGATGTAAAGATTTACCCATGCTGGGAAAAAAATAGGGACTCGTCCTTTTAATGTAGTGTAAAATAAGTGGGAAAGTGCTTTTGAAGGGAGATATTAGGATCTCCACTGTGCAAGGGGAGTTACAGCGAGTAAGTCCAGGCAAGCAGTAGTTATGAGAGAAAGCATCAAGCTGGCATCAAACAACAGACAGGGTCTGTTGTGCAGCTGACTGAGTGAATGGAGCTGACTGAGTCATGTACGACTAGCAGTGCTGCCAAGGAAGTATCACAACAACAGGAATTGCCCTTTCCAGCTCCTCAGCTGGGGCAGGGCTGGGATGTGGCCGTTGCTGGGATGATATATGTCCCTTTAAATGCTAGAACAGGGATTTAAACTATTAGTCAACTCAATTGCCACTGACTTTCTCCCCCCACAAAAAGCTTAGAAGGTAGTTTTAAAATTTGTTTAACTATTAATGGAAAATGTATTTTTCAGCAGTAAAATCTTATACCTGACTGTATCCTTCAATATATAGTTAATTCAGCATTTTATGTAGGAGGTTGCTCAGGGTATAAAATCATTGATGGCACAGTTTGAGTACAAGCACTGGGGGGAAGGAATTACCCTTACGAGCAATCTCCTCAGCTCATGCTCTGCTTTGTTTTGGCTGTCATTTGCCAGGGATGTTTCCTTGTCCCTGGATTTGGTATCTGTCCTGCCAGCTGCAGCCTTTCTCTGGCCCCCAGCATTTGACATTGTGACACCCAGTGAGACTGATGTGGCATTGGAAAGGGAAACAGAAACCCTGTCACCCACCCCTGAGGGAGCCCGGGCTGACTCAGCTGGAGACAACGTGTCTGTAAGAACACAGCTGCTCTGCCCACTGAAGTGTCTGGGGAGGCAAAGGAAGGTGTCAGGCGAGCAGGGTGCAGAGCCTGCAACCAGGAGAAGAGATGGGAGTGGGCACAGCACAGCCCAAGGAAACTGGAAGAAGGTGTAGCTGAGTGGCTGGTGAGGAGTTTATTTATAAACCTGCTGATGGGTTAGCAATCACACCTTTGCATGTGTGTGGTGTGACAGCTGGCTGCCACGGGGAGCACCTTGTACAGCAAAATTCACAGTGCACTCACGCTGACATAATTTCATATGTGTTGTAGGAAGCAGCAAGCTGAGCAGGGGTACCTCAGCTTCTGTCTCTTGCTCATCTATTGCAGACCCTGTGCATCTGTGAGCAGCAAGGGGAGGCAGACCACACTCCCACTGCACTGCTGGCTCCATAGCCAGGTTCTTCACCCCTGGCCAGAACCCATCCAGGGGCAAGCAGGGCTGAGCCTTGGTGTCCATGGGACATCCATGTGCAGGAGAGCAGCACCAGTAGAGCCATGTTTGGTGGCAAGTAGTTTGAAAATGGCCTTCTCACCTGTCTCATTCTCTTCCACACAAGCTTTGTGCTTACTTCTGTTCAGGGTTGCCCTGGCTGGTCTCATGCCCCTGCTCAGTCCCCTCATTTGTCTGACTTTCAGTGATGGTCAATAACTGCAGCTCCTGATGGTGACATTTTAACAGGGACATTCCTTAATATTTTACCAGGAGAAGGCCAAGAAGGGAGAGGGAGAGGCTTGTTCTGCAGGGCTGGGGAAGGAAAGCATAGGAGCTGCAGCTCCAGGGAGGTGGCGAAGGAAAACCTACAGACTGGATGAAGTGGAGCAGGGATATGTGAGTGATTAATTCTCCAGGAAGTGCAGGGTCAGGAGTCCCCCTGAAGTGGGTGGGAGGAGGATGGCAGGGATACAGATAAGGCACTAGACCAGAAGTAACATGGACTCTTATTTAAGTGCCTTCTTAGAGCCATGAGCTCAAGCAGCAGCAATCTTTCATCACACAACCAGGTCTGGGATGTTTTGGCCATTCCCAGGCACATAGGAAGGGCCCATTCCCAGAAAGGGGTTTTGGGGGAAGCTTGTGAAGGTGCTCAGTAGTGTCTCACATTATCAGATGAGAGGGGGGACAGAGGTTGTACATCCGAGCCATGCGGATATCAGCTGGGCAATCCAGAGCCAGTGTGAAGAATGGGAAAAAGCAGGATCTCTGGACAATGTCCTAGGGGAGATGCCAGTGTTGGTACTGGGGGAGCCACTGCCAGTGCCAGGCCACTGCTGCCCCTGTGGTACCAACCAGCCCCAACGATGCCCAGTGGTGCAGCAGTCAGTCTCTGGTCACACAGGATGTCTTCCAGCACCTGAGTGCTGCATGGAAACACTGCAGGGCTGTTAACATGTGGAAGACAACTCAGGATGGAACATGTTTGTACACAGGCTTGATAGCTGCCCCAGCAAGTCCTGAGATGACCCAAAGAGGGGAACATCCATCAGCATTGCTAATGCTTTAATATCCTGTGTGTCAGAAAATACACGTAGGCTTAGCTAACAGTAATGCTGAGCTCAAGGGAACACTGAAAAGAATGAAGACATCTTCTTAAGCAGAACAATAAATAAATAGCATGTAATTTTAATTTTTGCTGGTTTTTGAATCCATCTCCTGGTGCCACTAAAATAGGATCAGGGCACAAATAGCAGCAGTAGAAAAACCAGATGGTGCACTCGAGCAAGCAGATGGTGCACTAGTATGTCACACTTATCACTGTCACTAACTTTTATATTTTTATTACAGTGGTCCTGTGGACAGCCCACACCTGTAATCAATATTTGTGGATTGGATTCTTTTAGTTCAGCAAACGCTATGTTTCACATACTCATAACAAATCTGTTTGAGTGGTGATTTCTCCCTGTAGCACTGCCAGGGCTCATGAAGTCTTTGATGCAGTTAATATTTTTTTTTGTGTAGAAAGAGATTTTGGGAGTGAAGAAAACAAAAAAAATGGCAGTGTGTGTTTAGTCTATCAGGACACTGTGTCCAAAATAGAGTGGGAAACAATTTTTGTGGATCTTCTCTGAAAGCCTTTCCTTTTGTTGTAACCTGGCTATGTTTCCTTACGCTATCATGCACCAAAAGCTCAATCTGCTTCGGAAAGCACATACCAAAGCTGCAGGCGAGGAGGAATTTGACTTTTGCCTCGCAGCATTCGGGGCAGCAGGTGAGGGCCGTGTTTGTGCTCGGGGCAGAGGCTGCGGTGGGACTGTCCCTGCGGGCTGTCCCTGCGGGCTGTCCCTGCGGGCTGCGGTGGGACTGTCCCTGCGGGCTGTCCCTGCGGGCTGTCCCTGCGGGCTGCTATGGGACTGTCCCTGCGGGCTGTCCCTGCGGGCTGTCCCTGCGGGCTGTGGTGGGACTGTCCCTGCGGGCTGTCCCTGCGGGCTGTCCCTGCGGGCTGCTATGGGACTGTCCCTGCGGGCTGTCCCTGCGGGCTGTCCCTGCGGGCTGCTATGGGACTGTCCCTGCGGGCTGTCCCTGCGGGCTGTCCCTGCGGGCGCGCACGGAGCGCACCCGGGCAGCGGGGGCTGCGCGCTCCGAATGTCCCTCGGCAGCTGCGCGACAGCGAGGGGACACGGCACGTCCGCACTGCCCTGTCCCTCCCCGAGCCACTGTCCAGCGCTGCCCTTGGCTCCGCCGGCACGCTGCAGCGTGTCCCTGTCCCTGTCACCGTCCCTGTCCCATCCCTATCCTGTCCCGGTTCCGTAACTGTCCCTGGCCCGTCCCTGTCCTGATCCCTGTCCCTGTCCTGTAACTGCTAACTGCCCCTGGCCCGTCCCTGTCCTGTCCCGTCCCTGTCCTGTCCCTGTCCCTGTCACTGTCCCTGTCCCTGTCCTGTCCCTGTGCCGTCCCTGTCCCGTCACTGTCCTGATCCCCGTCCCTGTCCTGTCCCATCACTGTCCTGATCCCCGTCCCTGTCCCTGTCCTGTCCCTATCCTGTCCCGTCCCTGTCCCATCCCTGTCCTGTCCCGTCCCTGTAACTGTCCCCATCCTGATCCCCGTCCCTGTCCCATCCCTGTCCCGTCCCTGTCCCTGTCCTCTCCCTTCACCCCGCGGTGTCGCCGGGCTCGGGGACAGCGCCAGGAGCCGGCCCCGCCCCCCAGCAGAGACAGCTCCCCAAAACCTCCCTCACACACACTCGGTGCCAGCCGGGCCACAGGCTTTGCAAAAGCCCGTGGATCCATCATCCCTTTCATATTCAGAATAAATATATCATACCAAGAAATATTCCTTGTTGTTCTGCCTGCTTTCTTTTATTCTCTTTCTTCCCACCTCTATTCCTCATGGTTATCCCTTAAATCCTTTTCCCCCCACTATTTCTCAGAGCTACCCTGTATGTAACTCTGACTATAAATACCTTCAGGACCTCTGCTGTTCCCGGGGGTGAATCCCTCTGGTCCCGCTCCTGCTCTTGGCCAGGGTTTGCTGCAGTCCTTTCCATCACCAGCTGCTGACAGACTGCACCTGGCAGAGCTCCTTGTTTCCTCCCTGCTGGGGCGTTCCTCCTCTGCCTGCTGCTGTCTGCCCAGCAAGTGTGGTTTGGGACACTCTGAGCTTGTGGCAGCTCTGACTGCTCTGCCCTTCACAACAGAGGAGGGAAAGGAAAAGGGACAGAGATCCATCCTATATCAGCCTTTCACTTCTTCCCATGTATCTTCTCACAGCCCCAGCACAGGAGCTCTGATTGTAATTATCTATATTTATTTAGTGCTCTCCCATTTGCTGGGCTCTGTGTGTTTGCTAGAGTAGCCTGCTGCTGTATGCAGCCAGACCAGATGCTGCTGCCAAAATGCAGTAACTGTAGAGCTGCACCCCAGACAACTGCTCTGGTCTATTTTTAACTACTGGCAAATATTAGGAAAACTGTCTGAGCCCATAATATTCTCCCTTCAGTCTCTTTTGAATGGTTTATGGCATAATTAGCTACAAGAAGGGAATGGGGAGAGCTGCCTGCATGTCCTTTTGTTGTTTTCAGTCTCCAGTATTAATTATTTTCCCTGCTACTCACACAGGATGTTTGACTCTTTCTTGTCATCGCAGCTGAAAGGATAAGAACCAGAGCAGAGCCTCCTCAACCCTCCACTGCAGCCACTTACATCTGCTCCTTCCTGCCTGGAACAAAGGCATTGTCTGTCTCCAACAAAGAAAGCTTTTCTCTGAAGTGTTTGCCAGTGGTCCGAGTTAAACAGGCCTTTATAAAACCACATGGTCCTCGCAGAGCCCGATCCAGAGAGCACCGGAGCAGCAGCAGCACTGGAGGGGGCTGTGCAGGATGGCTCTGCTGGGAGGGACAGCACATGGGGACAGCCAGGCAGGGCAGGGACACCAGCATTCTGCAGCCACCAGCACGGATGGGCTGCTCTGAGCTCCTTGGAATGGAGCACTGAGGTACCTGGGCTGTGTTCCAGGCACTGCCTCCAAGGAGGGAAGCTGCAGCATGGATCGCCCTGAGGATTTGCTCGTGTGCTGCTCAGGGAGCTGTGCTGCTGGGTGAGACCCATGGGGAAACCCGTGGGTGTAGGCACAAGCATAAAGAAGCAGGAAAATGTTAACTGCTTTATTATTCACCTTGGTGCAGCCTTGGGAAGGAAAGAAAGCAGGGAGAAGTAGGAGCTGGGAGAGAGAGAGAAGCTCTAAGGCTGCCAGGGCTGGGGGCTCCAGCTTTGTGGGGTTCAGCCCCCTGATATTCAATGTGAGGATGAAGGTGCTCCTTCCTCGTCCAACACTGCCTCGGCTGGCAGCAGCAGAAAAAGGCAAACCAGGTGACTTTGGTAAGAGTTCCAAGGATTTATTTAAAAAACTTTAGTTGCCATTTTTAGCTCAGCAAGGGGAACATAATCAAACACATTTTCCCTATAGCACAAGCTCAGAGTACAGACCTGTAACATCACTTCTTTTAACTGGTCTTGCATCCACAAGCTGCAGTGAGGACTCCTGGGGAACTTGGAACATGTAGGCAGAGTCTGTGGTGTGTGACGTGGGAAACGCCCTGTTGGGAGTCAGGAGAAATGATTCCACTTCCCTGTGACTGCTTCTTCCCTGGCAAGGCTGCTGTGCTGCCTCCAGATGCTATTACTCAATTAAAAGTCTCTGCTGTCAATGACAAAGGCTGTGCAAGTAAGTGCCTTGAGCAGGAGCTGCATGAGTTACAAGCAGCAAGGAGACAAACACAAGTCACTTCCCAACCAGAGCAGAACTGGAAAACATGCAAAATAGAACAGTATTTTTCTTTAAAAACATAAAGGCTTTTCTTGAAAAGGATTAATGGACTTGAGAGGCACAAACCCTGTGTCCCCACTGTGCCACCTCAATTGTGCCTTTTTTTTTTCATTCTCTGTCACACAACTGATTCCCTTTTGCAAACTCTTCAATGTTAGAACTTGATTTGCAGTTTGGATTATCAGCATTTTCCTTACCCTCATACAGCAGAAGCCAGTGCTCCAGCACAGCAGGTCCTGTGCAAACACGGAGAGAAAGCTGCTGGTAACCTACACATTGCACAAAGAAGTGGCCAGGGAGATCCTTTTAATTTATTGTTTGATGGGCTGGGAAGTGACAGAGCTGGGAAAGCTGAAAGACATGAAATGTGCAGTAATGGAGAGCAGGGATGTGCACAGTGCAGTGAAGCTTCAGAAACTACATGGACAGCAGGGAAGGACGGGGATTCAGAAGAGCTGTAATGGAAAAAATAAACCCCAGTGGCAAAATGAAGCTGACAGCAGAAGGAGCCCAGAGATTCAAGATGATTCTTTGTGTGGACACTTGGCAATGTAACATCTTGAGAAACCAGGGAAGGAACAAATAGAGATAATTCAGCAGGATAAAATGCTTTTTGCTGTCCACATTCTGTATCAGGCAGGCTTAAGGGAGGGGGCAGGGGGCTTGGGATAGTGCTGGCAAGGCCAGCAGCCATCAGAGGCCTGCAGGAGTCTGTCCTGTTCCTGGGGACACAGGTCTGACCCCTCCCTGGGGACACAGGTCCTTCCTTCCCACCGCAGGCTTGGAGATGCAGAGCTGCCCTAGCTGTGGTCAGTGCTGCCACTGCCAGCACTTGGTGCTGCTCAGTGCAGCCACAAATCCTGCTGGGAATCACAGCGCCAACACACTGCAGCTGACACCGGGAAACGAAGGCAAGGGCTGGTGACAGGAAAAACCGAACAACGCACATCTTTTAATAGAATATATGTGGAAGGCTTTTAAGGGGCACATGCTAGGCCGGCCCAGGGGAAGCCTTCCAACACCAATGGATCCAATGACCCGTAACACCGGCCCTTCATGGATTTTGGGAGGGGGTTTAGGGCTATTTTGTAATTCCAAATTCTCCATCCGGCAAAGCAGTGCCGCGGCCGGGCAGGCACCCGACCCCTTCCCTACCGCATGTGGCAGGCAGGACCTCGACGGGAAAACTGGGGCGGGTGCCGGGAAGCGGCGGGAACAGGGGGGCTTCTCCAAAACGGGAAAACCGGCGGCGGGAACGGGGGCGCTTTCCCCAAACGGGAGGGCCGGTGGCGGGAACGGGGCGCTTTCCCCAGACGGGAGGGCCGGCGGCGGGAACGGGGCGCTTTCCCCAGACGGGAGGGCCGGCGGCAGGAACGGGGGCGCTTTCCCCAGACGGGAGGGCCGGCGGCGGGAACGGGGCGCTTTCCCCAGACGGGAGGGCCCGCGGCGGGAACGGGGCGCTCCCCGCGCGGGCGGCGGTTGGCGGGAGCTCTCGTGCCGTGCCACGCCGCACGCACCGCAAGGGGGGTGGAGGGAAGAGCGGCGGCCCCGCCCCCGGCGCGCGGGCATTCCCGGCCACCGCCCGCCCCCGACCTTTCCCCAGTTTCCAGCGCGCGCTCCCCCGCCCCTGCAGGCCCCCCCCTCCCCGCCTTCCCGCCGGCCGTGCCCACGCGCCGCCCTTCCCGCCGGCACGCCGCGATCACGCCGCCCGCCGCCGCTGATTGGCCGGGCGCGGGCCGCGGCGGGCGCTGATTGGCCGGCGCCGTCCCCCCGCGCTGTCTGGCAGCGCGCCCGCCCGAGCCGCGCCATGCACGGCTCGCCCTGCTCGGACATGGGAGATGCTCCCGCGGTGAGTACCGGGCGCGGAAGGAGGGAGGAAAGGAGGGAAGAAGGGGCGGTGGGCACAGCCGGCGCCAGTTCAGCCCGGGCACGTGCTCGGTGGCGGGCAGAGTGCGGGACCGCCGCCGCCTCGGCAGGGACCGCTGCTCGCCCGGCAGGGAGCGGCTTAGTTGGGCAGCGGGGACGCGGCGGCAAGAGGGCAGAGCCCTCAGGAGCGGGTGTTGCTCGGTCACCTGCGGGAACGGGGGCGGCTCGCACAGCGACCGTGCGGGGCGCGGCTGGGAGCTGTCCCCGCCCCCTTCTCCTCCCTTTCGCGCCATCCTCCGTCGGGGGCACCGCCCGGCCGGGGCAGCCGCCGTGGGGCGAGGAGCGCGGGGCGAGCGCGGTCCCGGCGGGCGGGGGCGGCGCTGCCCTGTGGGGGCACCGCGCTGCCGCCGCGGTTTGCCCGCCGCTCGCCCTGCGGCCCGCGCTGCCCGCTCCTCCCTGCCCGCCGCCCCCATCCTGCCCGGGAGCGACTTCCGCATCTCCGCCCTGCCCGTGCCCCATCCTTCCCGCCAGCGACCCGCCCTGCCCGTCCCCTCCTGCCCGTCCCGCTCTGCCCGCGCCTCCCTGCCCGTCCCTCCTGCCCGTCCCCTCCTGCCCGTCCGCTCCTGCCCGCAGCCCGCGCTCCCAGTCCCCGCCCGTCCCCGCGCACGTACTTCCCGGCGGGGTGATGTGAGACAGGCGCCCGGCGCGGCTGGCTATTTCCCTGGCAGCAGCCGGAGAACCCGGTCTGCAGCGCTTGTCTGTAGAAAGAGCGTTCTTTGGGAGTTTTTTTAATTTCCTTTTTCTTTTTTTTTTTTTTGAGGACGAGGTACATTTTTTTTTCACGTTTCTTTAGGGAAAGCTGTCTTCTGAAAAACGTAGGGTTGGAAGAAATAAACCTGCTGTCTTGGCTGGGTGTGCAGACGCACTTAGAGGAGCAGTGGCAGATTCTGCTCAGTGCAGAACTCTCCTGGCCTGGCCCCGGGTGTGACAGGGGCGGCTGAGGTCCAGGCTTGCAGGCACACATCGTGTTTTCCTCTCATTGTTTTTCAGCGGAAATTATAGAAGTCTCTCTCCAAGGTGTTAATCACTTTTACCCCTTCCAGCCCCTGAATCATGACATCTCCGAGCCTAGTACCTCATGTTTTAGGTGAAAGTCCTCTCTGGAGTGCAGTACCAACATTTTTGATCCATTATGTTCAGCATGTTTGCCTGCACATCCCTAGAATGCAAACACAGCTTTACATCTTTGTGACACTGTTGAATAAGAATCATCCCACATTACTTAACTCAGTAACAAAACCCATTGATTTAGTGTGTACATGCTGTCACCCAGTGAGTAGAATTCCTTCTAGGGCTTTAGGACATGCTAATGGTGTGGTGTTGCCTTTGAGTTAAAACCTTTTTTCCTGCAATATATAAAGACTGTGTAACAGCAGTAGGCTCAAGAGGCTTGGTCCACACTTCTGAATCCCAGCCTTCAAGTTGGTTGGTGTGTCTAAAGACTGGAAGAGTCTGGATGGCTAGTTGAGACTGAACTGGAAAATGTGAGTAATAACCCATCAGCCTAGCATAGCTTTTTGTTAGCCACTGCAAGCACCATGAGCTTTGTGAAGTTTGAATATCCCTTTTACAGAGAAGTCATGAGTTTTGCCTGTGTACACATGGCACACGCAAATATTGTGATGCTTGCAATTGGAAACAAATCAGTACGGCTACATTTGTCTTGGGTTACTCAGGGTGCATTTTAGATACCTAGCATCTATCTAGTATCAGACTTTTTTCAAATACAATGCAAAACAGTTCAACTGCCTTGAAGACTGTTTTCCTTCCATCTTTTCCCTATCCTGGCTTCCCTATTAAAAATAAGATTTAAATTATTTTGTGATGCACATTACTCTAAGTCAATGATCATACTTTAAAGCTTCTTACCGGCAGCTGAAATTATCAATTTATCTTCTAAATGTTTCCAGAATGAAATTAGTGCTGAATATTCTTT